>JALAZF010000361.1:4482500-5082500 GCA_022829125.1 Lathyrus tuberosus
AATGCATACATTTTCACAATATATTCATGCATTCATCTCATACAATCACATACATTCATAATTCAACCATATGAATTAATCAACATCATCACACTCATGCATTACAAATCAATTCAAATAATGCATTTCAAACCATAAAGGTCACCACACAACATACATTGAATTTCATATAAACAATGCATTTCACCACCAACCACAAACCATCATCACAATATTCCATCATGTATATTCACATCATATAATGGCACACAAGCTACACGTTACATATCAAAAGCATATAACATGACAACACATCAATCACACCCATTGTACGCGATAAAAACCCGACAACTCGACTATTTTCCAAAAACACGAATTAATTAAATCATCTTTTACCCTCCAAACCATATTTAATAGAAAGAGTTTTTCACTAGCTTTCCAACGCTTCAAACGGGGACCAAAACGGACTTACGGTTCAAAAGTTACGAATTTTTGAAGTTTTGGAATTTTTCATTTTTGCCCAGACCTGCGCGCTGAGCGCGCTACCTGCTGAACCTCAGCCTTAAAAACACCATTTTTAGACTTCCGGACATCCGTTTTCGATTCCGTAAAAAGCTGCGATCTCAGAATTCAAGGTACTACAATATTTTCATCATTAAAAAGCCATCCAACACATTTTCATTTTGGACATATTTTAAAACATAATTTTACCATTGAATTCTAAATTCGAACTCGATCGAAACCGCGGGAAAACACGCAAACAACCATTCCCGATTAAACCCAAACCTTACCCGACTACACTACACAACTTATTCCAAATTCCAACCGTGAAAACATCGATTTCTCACTATTTCATCATTATTGCCCTAACCCTCACAAACTATATAACTCAATCCAAAACTCCCTAAATCATACCAACGAGTATCCCCGACAAAAACCCATCATTTCCCGACTATTCTACGCGAACTATTCTGCATTCTAACCGTTAAAACATCGATTCTACACATTTGTTCTTCAATCCAACCAATAAGAAAAAGTATATATTTCAACCAAACAAAACACAAACAACACATACATATACATATACAATCGAAATATAATCGAAATTTCTCACCCTTACCCGATTAATCGAAGTCCAAGTAAAGATTTTGA
Organism: Lathyrus tuberosus; assembly: GCA_022829125.1. Classification (NCBI taxonomy): domain Eukaryota; kingdom Viridiplantae; phylum Streptophyta; class Magnoliopsida; order Fabales; family Fabaceae; genus Lathyrus; species Lathyrus tuberosus. Next base: position 4,483,632 of record JALAZF010000361.1, read on the forward strand.
TGATTTTCCTCTTCTCCCTCTTTTACTTCTCTTCCTCCTCTTTTCTCTTTCTCTTCTTTCTTCTTTTCTTCTTTCTCTCATTTTCTCTCTATTTCTTTCTATTTATATATAAAAACATAAAACTTACCCAAGCAAAAGACCAAAATACCCCTCAGCTCAAATATCTCCCAAACGCTCTCAAAATGCGATAAAACATAAACATACCGATGGAATATATTTTGGGAAATAAAAGTTGAAAAGAAATTATAATTTAATACAATTATTTTATCTATCAGAGAAATTAACCAATTAACTCAATTAGCAGGTAAAATACGATAAATTCACACATTTCACAAAATTCACATAAATGAAATAAATAAATACAATTAAACAAATTAGGGCTTTACAATTCTCCCCCACTTAGACATTTTCGTCCTCGAAAATATACCGAGACGAACAACTCCGGACACGACTCTCGCATCCGACCCACAAACCAACATGCCAACAAAAGGCACACCACGGATAACACAACTGACAAATCACCTTGCTAACTACAACAATGACACGACAACGACGACAACTACAACGACAAGATGCAAAGCGCATACAATGCACTTGACGACAAACTCACGACTCAAAGAAAAACCGAGATACCAACACACAGGTTCACTCTAGAACCGAAACACAACAAGATCGTTACCCTACCCTAGGTAACACTCCCCTAATTCCCCACACAGGAATTAGCTACACACACTCGAACCATCACCATGGAAACGAGGCAATAACACAAACAAGAACATAAAGTTCCACGACACCACAAGGTCTCACCAACATCAACAAAACCAGAACACCAACATCCTTGTAACACAACTATACTACAACAATGCTACGATTCACCAATCGAACATACAACCAAACATCCATCTACATAGTAGCCCATGGATAACATTTAAACCTTTTCAGATCTCTTGTTGAGTCACCCTTTAGCCTCCATCTCGGGCTTCGTACGAGATAGAAAATAACTCTCTTGTTGAGAATAAAAGACTCTCTTGTTGAGTCACTCTTTCAGCCTCCATCTCGGGCTTCGTACGAGATACAAATCACTCTCTTGTTGAGTATAAAAGACTCTCTTGTTGAGTCACCCTTTTAGCCTCCATCTCGGGCATCGTACGAGATATAAATCACTCTCTTGTTGAGTTTAAAAGACTCTCTTGTTGAGTCAGACCTCTTTAGCCTCCATCTCGGGCTTCGTACGAGATACAAAAACACTATCTTGTTGAGTATAAAAAACTCTCCTGTTGAGTCAATCACCTTTTAGCCTCCGTCTTGGGCTTCATACAAGACACGTATAAAAACACTCACTTGTTGAGTCAACCCTTTTAGCCTCCATCTTGGGCTTCATACAAGACACAAACAAAACACTCTCTTGTTGAGTATAAAAGATCCTCTTCTTGGGTCACTAGCCTCCTCTTAGGCTTTGTATAAAGAAACCCCAGTTGAGCCACTCAACCCTTTTAGCATTAACCTGTGTCTTGCTCACAGCATACAAACATCAACAACTCCTTTTCCTTCATCTAATTGCTGTAAGCGGCAAGCCTCTAGATTATTTACATCCACGCCACTGTCCCTCTTTTAGCATGAGAAAATCCTAAGGAAAGATAGAATTGCTCTACACTGAGTTAAAGTCTTCTCCTTCAGGTTAAAACCCCCTATAAAGGAAATTATGGCATTGTTGGATTCACATATCCCAGTTAAAGTAATTCTCCTTTATAATCAGTCACCCAACAGTCGTGATAAACAGACCAAATACCCCTCTTTAGAGATGACAAATTCTCTTTAAAGTCAAACCCCTTCAACTTCACATCTTAGGCTTTGAACAAGATACAAATAGACCCTTTAGCTTCACATCTTGGGCTTTGAACAAGATACAAATCACCTTTAGCTTCACGTCTTGGGTTTTGAATAAGACACCAAAATCACCTTTTTCCTCCCATAGAATAGGAGGAACTACGATCGCTCTGATTTCCTTGTTTCGTCAAACGGGATTACGTAGGCATAAGATTGAAAAAATCTTAGTGAGCATACTAATCAAAAACCCAAAATCCAGTATCTCCACCAAATCAACCCAGAAGCATCAAATCTGAACGCAGTATCAAAAACCTCACAAATGATCCAGACACAGTGTTCTCAAGCGAAATAACTGAAGATTGGGCCCCACTTCCACATAGCATTTGTAACCTAACAGACCGCTGTTCAAACTCAGTATGCAAGCAGGGTTAATTGAAGACATCTATTTCCCTTCCTTAATCAGCTCAATAAGATAAAAAATGAATCGAACTGTAGTACCCAAGCGATCGTGACTCAGGACCACAAAAATCGCGCTACAGCCATTAAGACCCTAAACATTAATTACATAGCCGCAAGAGAGAAAAGAATCTTAAACATCCATAAACTAGAAAAACTTAGACTAGATGCCTATGAAAATGCCCGGATTTACAAGGAAAGAACTAAACAGTGGCATGATAAGCGAATAACAAGGAGAGAATTTAATGAGGGTGACATAGTCCTTCTTTTTAATTCTCGACTGAAATTGTTTCCAGGAAAACTTCGTTCTAGATGGTCTGGCCCTTTTGAGGTCATAAAAGTATTCCAAAGCGGAGCCGTAGAAATACGAGATAAATTGAATGAGACACTCGTTGTAAGCGGGAAACGACTTAAGCATTACGATAGCGTAGAAAGTAAGGATTTCTACACAAGTTACAAACTATAAGAGCTGCCCACTCTTTCAAAAGAATTGTCCCTTCTGAATTAATGTCGAGCTCCCGACATTAAACGAAGCGCTACGTGGGAGGAAAATCACGATTTCAAGTTTAGATTTTTATTTTTATTTTTATTCTTATTTTCTTTCTTTTTAAACACTTCTATACGGTATAATTCATTGCTCTAACCACTACTAACATAATCTTTGTCTACTTTAAGGCTAACGTAGCTTAGGCTAGCTTGATACTAACTTTAGAGAATGCAGCCTATGATGATATGGAGGTTATCTTAAGGATCGAAGCCCAGAGGCGACGTTTCAAAGTTTTAGCTCAGAGAGATATGGCATTATATATCTATCCTGAAGGACCCACCATGACCACCCTAGGGATCCGAGATAGTGTGACGTACCTACTTAGCCAGATAGGATAGGATAACTTTGTTGTGAGGAGGAGGTTTAACACGTATCGTAGGCTAACCCTTGAGTTCTTGAGTTCCTTTTTCTATGATCCTAACAAAGGGTTAGGATTTAATAGGGGCCTGACTACTTAGACTTTTTGGGACAAAGTACCGTTTCACACACCGTGAAATGACTGGCCTATTAGGATTCCCTAATGGACCAGATGTGTTTACCATAGCTCAGGAAGATGCTCCACAGATCTTGACCTTGAATTATTCTAGGGTAGTATCATTGGAAACCACCATCCTAAGCCAAATTCTATGTTTTTCGAAAACATCCATAACCCTGTTATCCGCTACTTCCATAAAATTCTAGCCCATACAATATTTGGGAAAGAGGAAAACATTACCTCAGTATCTAGAGACAATCTATTTATCAAGTTCTTTGCCTCCCAAGATACACCTGTGAATGCTGCTACATTTATGTTAGCAAACTTAGACAGGATTTCCTGAGAGACCCATGGTCCTATTCTCGTAGGGGGATTGATTACTATGATTGTTGCTGCCATTGGCCTAAGATACCCCATTAACCGTTTACATGATTTAAGAGGTATCCGTCCCATGCATATTAACTTATGTTTTAACCGTGGCATCATTGCAAATCTAGAATCATTAGAGTGTGAACTGTTAATTGATAACCAAGTGGTATACAATTTTACGCTACCTAACCATGAGAGGACAAGTGTACACAACAGGAATAATCGGCTGTATAATTTGGAGGGCCAGAGTGAATCACCCACTCTACCAGATATCCCTCAGACTTATGAGAACATAAATGCCATTTTCTCTTATGCTGCTTCACTCACCTCTAGTATACGCAGAGCCTCTCATTGATCATACTACTGCAATTGACGTCCTCGTGATGGAAATTGCTACACTTAGAGGAGAGCTCACCACTTTGTGCATGAAGTTTCTTGGATTTATGGATGTTTCTAATGAGCAGTTCGACCACTTGTTCCAGCAGATTTATTCCATGAGGCGTTTCTTCGAACCTAATATCAGACGCCGTAATAGCTAGTATTGCTTTATTGTACCGAATTTTGTTGTTCCTACCTTGCACTTGGACAGTGAGGTCATTGCCTTGTTTAAGTGTGTGTGTGTGGGGGGGGGGGGGGGGGGGGGAATATTTCCATCTTTTCTAGTTAGGAATTTTTATTTTCATCAGGATTTCTTTTCATTATTTTTTGTATTATGTTTACATTATCGTCGAGCTATCAACGTTAAACTAGCATGAACCCACGTTTCAGTTTTATTATGTTTCTGTTTAATGCAATTTCCTTTTTAGTTGATCGTTTTATTTCTCATTCTGAGCTTAGTTAAAATTTTCCGTTTACTTTTCTCTTGTATTTCTTTTCGTTTCAATTACTTCTTATTGATTCCAATTAAGGCCATGTGCAAAAATCCTTTCAATTGGCAAAATTCTGGCCTTAACAGCTGAAAAATTAGAAAAAAAATTCACTACTTTTAAGCCTGAGTTTATTTTGCACGCATTTAAAGTAAATGGCGGTCGCCAATATGCTAATGGTGTTCGTCATTAGCCTGATTTTTGAAAAAGTAATGTTTAAAGCTAATGGCTTTCGCCATTAGCCTAAACGTGGTCCCCATATTAGTCTGAGAGGCAGTTTTGGTTTTAAAACTTCCTTTGCGCGTTTTTTTTCAAATCACCCTCATTTAAACCTCATAATCTCTTACTCTACTCTCCACTCATTCACATCTTTAACCCCCAACCTTCAAACTTCACTTCATTCACCATAAAACACCATAACCCACTCACATTCTAACTCAAAAATAAATTCTACTCATTCTTCACTTTTCCCAAATTCTTACTCATTTCTTCCAACTCTCTTATTTTCCCATTCACCGTGCCTCCAAGAGCAGCGAGACCAATAAGAGAGGTTGACTACTTGGGTATCACCTTTGCAGAAGGTATTGAGGTCGAAAATCAAAGGACGAAGTACCATAAGCTTTTTGAGAGGGATGTCGCGGCAACCAGGTATCCCGATAATGTTGCCCTTCGTGACTTAGATTTAATTGATAGTGTTAACTGGATGCTAGGTAACTTAGGAATGACTTATTTCGGTTCACCGACTAGCCCTACATATGTTAGGCTTACTTATGAGTTCCTAAGCACATTTAGATATGCCACCCCCGTGGGAGGTTCACGCACTGTAGGCACGGTTTGTTTTAGAATGTTCAACAGAGACTACACCTTTAATCAATATCAGATGGCCAATACGTTCCAGTTTCCTCATGGAGATGGCTTTGTTTGCGAATCCCCTTTAGAGAGCTATTGGCAGGCCGATGCTTTTGGCTTCTGGCATCAAATCACTGGCCAAGCCACTGCTGATTGGGAAGGCCTAAAGGTTATCGCTATCCATAACTTGGCCATTCGATACTTACACCGTATTTTAGCCAACATCGTTTTAGGTCGGGAGAACAATGGAAAGGTGAACTCAAAGAACCTTTTCTTTATTTACTGTGCACTATCACAGACACCAGTTAATCCTACATTGTTCTGATTACATCCAAAGCCCTTGTGCTGGATTTAGGCACATAGCTGGCTATACTTCAGTCACTTGAAACAACCCTTTTAGATCTAGATGTCTGCCGTAGCATGCGTCTGATTAAGAATAAACCAGACGACATGTACTATTTGATGGTTAGTAACAGAGGAATAAGGGTAGTTACTTTACCTTCCGCTGCACGTACTGATGTGCGAGTGAGAGGCAACTGGATTTATGATCTTAATGCCCCAGAGCCTGGTGATAATGTTAATGTCCAGGCCCGTGTGGGTAACGACACCTACGATGATATTCAGCGAATGGAGCATGATGCTCCTGAGACGGAAACCCATCCACGCACTGCATGTGGTTTCACTGACGCTTTTGCAGGTACCTCAGCCGGACATTAGTCCTGTCAAGAGTACGACTACACCTCTATCATGACCGCTCTTGATGACGTTCTGTGTGAGCTTAGACATCAGAATGATATCGATGCGGAGTGTGACCTGCTACTTAGGAGTATGCAGACCCATCAGGAGAAGATGATGGCCACCATCCGTCAGATTCAGGAGCAACAACATGACTATGTTTAGACGACTGAGCATAACATGGGTGACCTCATCAAGCAGATGAACGGGTTGCGTGTGGAGGTATCGGACATGAGAGAGTATATACAGCATGTACCACACCCCGTATATGGTAGAGGCGATATTGGACGTCACAGAGGCCGAAGCCGACACTGAGCTATCTACCTAGGTTTTATCCGCTCCTTTTTCCACCTTGCACTGAAACATTGGGGCAATGTTTGGTTCAAGTGTGGAGGAGGAGCTTAATCGCTTTACTTTTTACTTTTTCCGTTTTATTTTTCATTTTTTTACAGTTTTCTAGTTAATTTCTTTTAGATTAAGTTGTTTATATTTACTGTTTGTGTGTTTGGTCGAGTCATACATGTGTTGTTGACTCGTATTGCATGATATTCTTTTCTCTTGTTAGAAACTCCCTTAGATTCGACCCACAATGAAGAAAAAAATTTTCTGATTCAATGGTATGACACTCCGAAAGTATAGGTTGTTTCTCATTTTTTTAGGCTATGTTAGATAGACTTGGGAAAGTTTCGATAACATCGATATCGTCCTAACACCCTAAACTCCCTAGTTATGTGACATCGACTTGAGTAACCATTATGTTGAGACCTTGAGTTCTAAGTTTTTTAAGTAGCCTCTTAAGTAGTTTATACTAGGAGTCAGCATCATCATAATGCACACACTAAGTAAGAAACCGATGCAAGTATGTGTATGATATCAAAATTGAATCCAGAATATTTATAGAGAAAAAAACGAATGAAAGGATAAGTATCCCCTAAGTTGGGTGGTCCTCACCCGACTATTTAGCCCAATGGAACAGACTCTTTAAATTCGAAAGAATCAAGAAAAGAAAAAAATTGAATGTGAATTAATAACGAGATCATTAGACACTAACAGGTTCACTTACCATGTATGTGCGGGGATAACGGGCTTAATGTGATTGCGCTAGAATGAAAAGAGGTGAAAAAGAATAAGGAGTGTAGGTTGAGTTATAATGACATGATTCAGATTGGTTTGCATAATGAGGAGTTTTCGTCCGCAAAATGCGGATATATGTCATTACGGTATCCTTGGTATCGACGTCTAGTACCTATTTATTTAGAACTAGCCTAGCAACCTCTTACTTTTTAGAGTCTTTGTCATGCCTATGTCTCAGAAACTGCACTTATTTGTTTCAATGCATTGGGTGATTGCTTGAGGACAAGAAACCGTCTAAGTGTGGGGGAGTTTGATAACGTGAAAACATATTGTGTTTTTAGGCTCATAATGCATGTTATCATAGTTAATTTAGTATATTTTACCACTTTTACGTCGTGTTTTGTTCATTTTGCAGGTTTTAATAAGTGTCAGAGAAACTTCGTGAGCAATTCAGAAAGGGAGCAGAAGAGCAGCAAAAGAGCAGAAAAATGGCTCTTCTGGTGCATGGCGTTCGCCATTCCCAAATGGCATCCGCCGTGTGCCATGTCCACGTAATTTAATGAAGCACACAATGGCGTTCACCATTGTCCTAATGGAGTTCGCCATTCTTATGCAGAACCAGAAAATCGTGGAGTCAATTTAGAATCTCTCTCCCCACTTCTCTTTTTCTTCTCAACTTCCTTGCACGTTTAAGGGAGTTACCAAACACATTGTTACTCTATATATAGTAGTTCTCTTGGCATTTCAGATCATCCAAGCCTTGTGGAAGCTCTGTCGAAATTTGTTTCTAGTATTAGGTAGAAAATTTACTTGTAAAAGTGACAATAACTCACATCGAGGGATTGTCACACAAATTATGTTTTCATTCATTCTTGTACTCTTGGATCAACAACAATCTTGCCGAAATTAATAAAAGTTCGTTTATTTCTTCAAGTATCTCTTTTATTTCTACTTTACAGGTTTTTATCGCTTTAATTTATTTATTGTCATTGCATTATTCTTCTTGTTAACATGTTGCCTTTAAATTCAAATGATGTGTTTATGTTGTTTTTAATTTGAAGTAATGTCTTGCTAAATTTGTCTGGGTCCGACGTATGAGGATTGTCGTTACCGAAGGGACTCGGTAGAAAATAATAGGCGTGAAACTTTAAATAAATTCTATTTTGGTTTTAGTTTCCAATCGTATGTCTTATTGTTTTGTCACGAGAGTGAAAAGCAAACTAAGGTTCAAGCCGATAGCGCGAGAGTGTGAGGAATGATCTGGATAGTGGAAACTAGGCATCGATCTTAAAAACAGCGAGAGCACTTTAGGTTTCGATTAAGATCTAATTGATTTTTAAAATACGCTTTCTAATTAAAATGGGCGAGCGAGAGTAAAATCTCATGGTTAGAGAGTGTGGCTTTAGTCAATAGCACGACAGTGTGAGACAGAGTCTTTAAACCAATATTTTCTACGGAACGTAGTTTAATTATAATTAGTGCCCAAAATATACAGAGTCCCTTAGAAACGCGGAATCCATATTCCGACCTCTTTTTATGATTATTTTCAAACCTTTAGTAAATTATGTTTTTATTCTTGTCCGAATCTTTTTAATCATTAGCCTTAACTTTACATATCACCAATAGATAATGGTAGATTGGTTATTAGTCTCTATGGGTTTGATATCTTTTAAAACTATGTGATAGATTGTTTTCTTATAATTGAATCATCCGATAAACTCGTAAGGTCGCGATCAAGATATTCTATCATATAATAGACTCAACAAGTTTTCATGATGACAAAGAGAAACAGAGTAAGATTATCAATATCATCAAAGAAATAATTAATTAAATCATAAAGCGAGAAATTTTACATTAAATTGTTGGTGATTCTGAAAGTGTCAAAGATATTTTTGGTCCATCCGGATACTATTAAATTGTTTAACATATGCCCAACCGTGTCGGTGCTAGACTCCATTTATACAGCCGACAATATTTCTCATTTTTGCTTGAGTTTGTCAGTGTTACTTCTACTGACATAACATACTTAGACGCATACGCATTTGCTTGTATGATGTATGTTAAAGAAAAAAACATTATGTGGGTTCTTGAAAGATTTCCTAAGTTGTTAAAATCTTTATATAATAATCCAAAGGTAATTGTAGCTAACAAAGACAATGATTTGATGAATCTTGTTACCAAAGTTTTCTTTAAGTCTACTTGTCTACTATGTTGGTATGACGTCTTAAAAAATATTAGAGAAAATCGCAAGTTGGATTCCAAAGTGAGATATCTAGAATCTATGGATGGAAAAGAGATCAAACCATCTAAAATATGAAAAATGTTCATGAAGGCGTATGAAACTCTAATCTAATGGAGTATGATTAAGAGAAAACATATATTCATACCCTTCGTTTATTCAAAATCATATGTATAAACTTTCTAAAAAAATGTAAATATGTGAAAGGTACTACATTGGGGCTGATGAAGGAGAAAGTAGTATGGGTTTGGACTAACCACGTCATGAGTATTGAAAATACAACGATAAACAAGATTGAATCTATTCATGGTAGGTTAAAAATGTGGCTATATGTACTTAACAAGCTTATTAGATTTTGATGATGACAAAAGGGAACAGAGTAAGATATCATAAACATCATCATATAAAGCTCTCCATTTGATCCTATACTCAATTTTTCTTATCTTTATAAGATAAAATTCTGTAAATTAATTGTGTTACTCTCAAATTACTAAGGTCATACACTCACTCATAAAATCTATTTCAAAAATTCATCTATTTTAAAAGTTCTTCTAAAATTCACTTTGGATTGAGCCAAACCTTTGGAAAACAAAGTAAAATTGATTAAGAAGTTTTTATAATTGGTTATGAAATGAAATTCAACTTGTAATCGATGATGGCACTTTTGTAATCAATTATGAGATGAAATTCTCTCAATAACTGATAATGAATACCTAATAATCAATTATACTTTGGATCCAGCAAAACTTTTTTTATTTGTAGGTCGTAATCGATTACAATTATTGTATTAATTGATTATTTTTGGTATTGGGCTTTTCCAAGGTTTCTGTTTTCGCCTAAATTTTTATTATAAATAATGTCTTGTGTTGGAATGTGCATGGTTCATAAATCGATCTAAATTGATTTATATATATATAGTTCGGTGTAGTTCTTAGAACCATTTTTACAAAACCGAATGATATTTGAATCGGTTCAGTTTAAAACCGATTCTTAACCGAAATTATTTTTTATACAAACCAATTTTAAAATTGGTTTTTCTCAAAACCAATAATATCAAAGTAGTTTTTTTCTTCAATCATTTTTTACTGCTCCAATCGATTTTTTTAATAAGTGTGCATGGTTAACCAATAACCACTGTAGTATGTTCTGGTTTGATAAACCAAACTTTTTGTTACAAAATAGTTCTAAATGGTTTTAATAAATATGTGGTTCTATATCGGTTTTTAGTTTAAAATGAATTTTAAATTCTACTCTTTGGAGTTGTGCTACTCACAATGTAATAGTCTCTGTCATATTTCACATGAATCTAATGGAAAAAAAAAAGTATAAAAGTGATATCGATATTTAAGTAACTTAATATTTTCTTTTTTGAAAACAAATTTAATATTTTCTCAAAACAGAATTAATAACTCTAGTTTTTAAAATGTTTACTAACATTTTAAACTCTTTTTCTTTGGTACTTATCACATTAAAAAAAATGTTACAGACTAATTTTATCTTTAATTATTTATTTTTCAATTATACTATTTAAATAATGTTATATTTATTAATTTTAAATTATTATTTTTTATTTTACATTTAGGATAATAATGAGATACAAAAGAAAATTCTTTATTGCAATTTAGCCTGCAATATAAAATTTACTATGTTATTAAGTTAATTTAATTTTAAAATTATATAATAATGATAATATAAGTTTTAATTTAAATTATATATTATATGATATCCTAAATAATTTTAATAAAATATATATAATGTTGTTATTATTTCACAAAGCAATTTATAACCAAGGTAATCTAAATTGGACTTGACATCGAACAAGTATAATATTTTAAGGGTTGATTGCGGTTGGATTCTAGTTGAACTGAGTATAAATAAATATTTTTTTTATGTATAAGAATAATAATGCACACGATTTTTCTAAACCTATGATTTTTCAATTTTTGTCTGAACCTCAATTATTTTTTGAATTAAATTTTGATTATTTTAGAATTTTGGTTCTTGATCCGACCGGTTGAACTTTACAGTATAATATAATTTTGATTATATTGTTTATATAACATAATATTTTTAAAAATCAAAATTATAGAATCTTTAAAATTGTAAAGACTACGACTATTATTTAAAATTGTTATAATTAATAAATAATTAAATAAAATTTAACTAATTTTCATTTTCATTTTTTATTACCATATATATGAAATAATTAAATACAATAAATATTACTATATGAGATACAGAGTAATTTATATTAACAAAATAATTTATATACTAGATATTAATGAAAAAATAAAATTACGAACGACATTAAAAAACCATTTAGAGATATATTTTTATTGAGAAATACTATATTAGAGAAAAAGTGGCCCACAAATTTGATCCACTTTTCAGAATAACAGAAAAAAAAACCAATATACTATCGGTTTTAACAAATGATAAACCGGTTCAATTTTAGTTTACAAATATGGATTGGGCCAGTTTATAATACAAATAGTTTGGATTTTTTAAATTGGTCCCCTAGAATTTATGAAACAGTTCTACCAAACTAGTTAAAATGCACACCCCTCTTGTGGTCATTTCAAGTCACACAAGTTTTTTTTTTTGAAAAAAAAAAACATTGTCTCCATTACTCTCATCTTGCTACTAATTTTCATACTCATTTCAAATATAATTTGGCGGTGAGAGAATAACTAACTAATAGAAATTTTCTTGTGTAATTTCTTCTATACTTTCATATTTGTAATTCTGAAATCAAGATATGGTGATTTTCTTTTACCTTGATAAAGTATAAAGAGTACAAGTTGAACATGAGATAAAAACTTGGTGTAAAGGTTTTGGGAGGATCATATATTAAAATCTAAGTGATAATGAAGAAAATCTCAAGGTATGGTCATGGGGACTGTCGTGGCGGGAAAAAATTTGAGACTAAGCTATTGATTAACTTAACTCAGAAAAGTAAGAGTCTCCACCGAACTTTATTGTTTCCAAAGGGAAAAGGAAAAATATTGAACAAAACCCACAAAAGGTATGAACCAAAAAAAGAGATCTGGATACGGAGGTTGGTTATGCAAGAGGAATGTATTAGCATCCCTCACATCTGTGGTACTCCATAGGAACCATTTGCGTATTTGTGTTTTAAAAGGCTATGATGTTTGTCGATTCACTTTAAATGAAAATACATTTTGTCATATTCGCGTGGAAAACACAGCTTACTACTAACAAGTATGAGAAAATGAAAATTTGCATCAATCTTGATATGGAGAACATTACCTGAACTTTCTCAAAAGTAAATTTCAACATTCAAGTGGAAAATGTCAATCATTTCTCAACATATTGTAGAAGTATAGTGGTTTGCATCACTACAAGAATAGACGTACATCTAATCTTTCTGAAAAAGGCTCTTAAAGAAAAAGGGTGCACCAAGGCACAAAAAGAAGTTTGATGGGGTTTGTGTTTTTTAGAGGTTTTGAAAAGAGTTTGAATATGCTTCAGTGTTTTAGCATTTATTAGAAAAAAAAAGATTTTTTTGGATCACTTGACAAAGTAAATGTTTATTAAGAAAAAAGTGAAGTTTGAAAACAAGAAGTTTTTGAAATAGAGATAAGTTTTGAAAATTTAAGAAGAGGGAGGAGATGAAGAGACTATCCTAAAGCATAAAGTAAATGACATGAAATAAAAGGTCTCATTGTCAGGTAGCCCAAGAGAAATCCTTTATGTGTGTAAGTGAACTAACCAAGAAGAGCAAACATTTGACATTGGTTAAAACCAACATTCCTTTCCATTTGGATTAAGCCACAAAATAATCAAGCATATGCACGTATGAATATCAAATAAGAAACAGGTGAGTAATGAGGTCACAGAGCCACAGGGAAAACATCTAAGTCTTGAATTGAGGACCGAAGTCTCAGGTGAGGCACTATGTCTTAGATGAACCTTATAACCTCAAATGAACTCCAAAGTCTCAAATACTACTCCAAGCAAAGAGAAAACGCTAGGTCCTAAGTCCATAGTCCAGAATACTCCTCAAGCAAGGGATAGTAACACAAAGTCCAAATGATTAAGTTTTTTTATGATTTTGAACATTTATTAATGTTTTTGGTCCTCTAAAGTAATAAAGCAAAGATAACAAAAGATAAAAGAAAAAATAAAAATGACATGAACATAAATGACTTGAAATTAAATGACATAAAATAAATGGCATTAATATAAAGTGATTGAAATTAAATGTTAAATTTAGAACAATTAATGATGTTAATGTTAGTGTTAATGAGAATTAAACCGATTCAGGACAAATTTAGCGCTATGTTAAGCAATTGTAATTGAACTTATGTATAAGTTACAACTATCTGAGGCCTGTCAATAACAATTTATGTGTCATACATGTTAGAGAAATGACACAAAGTCATTCTCCTAAAACAGTGTAACACAAGTCAAAACAAAACAAGAAGAAGAAAGAGATGAAGAGAGAGATGATCAACCACAAAGGCAAATGAGATTATCCATCATCAACTTCAATCATTCCTCTTCATGATACCTTGAGATAAACTTATCATCAATCTAAAGCACCAAAATAATCAAATGATCATTTAATGATAAGTTTGAAATGAAGAAAGTTCAATCCACCAAGACGTCAATCCAAGGTCCAACTGAACAAGATGAAACATCAATCAACCACAAATGATCAAAGTCAACAAGAGTCAAAGCATAAAATGGACCAAAAATAATAAAAAAAACAATAAAAAATAATTTTAAAATATTTTAAAATGGAAAATAAAGAGACATACCAAAGAGACATCAAAACATCAAATAAATGTCCCAAAAAATTTCAGAAGATCACAAATACTATAAGTAATGAAATCTCAAAAGTTGGGATTAAAATTGTTTCAAAATAATTGAAAATAAATTGTTGAAAAGAAAAATAAATAGAAAATAACAATAAATGCTAAAAATCATTTTGAAAATCTAAAAAAATATATATATGTGGTGGAAAATATTTTTAGAAATTGATGAAAAAAAAAATTGGAGTGAAAAATGCTTTAGGAGCTATTTTTAATGATTTTTGAAAGAAAATATAATTAAAAGGAAATAAAAAGAAAAAATAAATTTAAAAAAAGCAACAGCTAGGTGGTGTGGCGCCTTGTGATTGGCTAGGAAATTCAAAGTTTGCTCTAAAACGCGCGAAGCACACAGTCGTCTTCAACCTCTAGCCAAATTTGCAGATGCATGAACTTGGAGTTTTGAGCTCAAACACTATACATGCAAGTTTTTACTCCGTTCATCGTTCATGTCTCTCTACATTGGAGCCATTGATTCACTCAAAGTAGAGAGAATTTGGCAAATTACGCAGAAAACCTAGAAGTTTCAAAGTAAAATTAAATGACTAGTACAAAGAATAAATTCAAGGTGAGTGAGGGCTTTTGATTAGTGAAGTAAGATGAAGCTACTGGTAACTTGTTTGAAGGGTAATTTTACTCGTATCTACCTTGTCCAATTTGAAGATCAAAGTTGAAGATGGTGAAAACGGTTAGAGCACTTCAGGTAATCTCAAGGCTTGGCTTCAGTTGGAGAAGGTTCAGGGAACACCAGTGAAACTTTTTGGACAAAGAAATGAGACCAAACGAGCTTGGTTTAGTATAACTGTTAACTGGTTTTAGAGTGAATTTATAGAGAAAATGGCAAGGTTTTTGTGGCTTTTCAAGCTTCCTCATGAAGGAAAAATGATGCTTTATTTATAGGAAAATGAGTGAGGTTATGGTACGTGCCAAATTGGATCTCAAACGTGTGAACCAATCTGAGAAAATTCTAGATCCAAACCGTGTGAAAAATTGCCAAGAAATGCATGAATTTTTAGCAATTTCAAGTCGTTTTGTGTTGTACCAGATGCGTTTGATCATGATAAACAATTTTGCACATGTGCTAAGTGGTCCCAAGTGAATTTAGGTTATTTCTAATTGTGAATCATGTACCACAAATGCAGAGTCGGATCACCATGTTCATGCTTAGGCCAAATGGAATCCACTCGTGCATTTTGTGATTTTCTTTAGGCCAAATGATCTTCTCATGGGGGAGGATACACTGCAAAAAGAACCAACTCAAAAGGATGCTTGAGGTGAAAATGGAATGAGTTGAAAATTGAGGTCGTGGCACTAAAAAACAGGTCTAGCATTAGGTCAAACATGTCATGGACCTAGTTTTGGGCACATGTGGCCTATGAACAACTTCAAAAATTAATGGACTTAGATGCTGAATTGAGTCTAGACCCTTGAAGCAAAGTTGCAGAGGACACCAAATGTGACATTTGGCTCAAAGAAAATCCCAAAAATATTGAGAAATGAGAAAGTTGTGGTGTTTGGACCAAGTGAAATTCCATACTTGATTTTAGGCAAACCAAACATGCACCAACTTGTGATTTCTCGCATCCCAAGATTTCATGATAAACACTTGAATACCACATAAAGGGATCTTGATTGTCCTTTGAGAAATCTTAATGACTGCCTTGAGAATTTTGGTGAAGATGACATGGAAATAAACACATGAACCATACTTGAATCATCTTTGGAATCGTGCACCAAACATGAACTTCTCTTGATCAAATGATGTTGAATGAATCTTGACATGAATTTGACCTAAGATTATAGGTCATGCCTTGAGGTAAAAGCTCTTGTGAACCATTTATTGACCATAACTTTTACTTAGGGAACCAAAAACCTAAATTAGAAATCAGTATTGATCCTTTAATTGCAAGTCCCTATCTTGTACAATAAGAAAGAGGAAACAACACATATTTTTGTACTTTGAATAAGGTTAGTGATGTTTGAATATAAACAAGCAAAAGGATAACAAGAAAACACAAAGGGTGCTTGGTGATCTCCCACAAAGGCAAACCCAAAGAGATGGGGTTATGAGGACACCATGCTTGTGGTTTTGATGAAATACAAATCATATGATAGGTGGAATCTTAGGGGTAAAAATTAGAGTATGACAGGGACTAGACACAAGGCTTGTGAATTTAAACTGAACTAGGATAAATTTCGTGTACTTGTTCCTTATCTCTTATCTTTTATCTTATTGCTTTTATCTTTGTGCTATTTTCTTTTACTCCTTTCTTAAAATTAGCTTTAAAACGCTTTAAATTGTTTAAGTTATTGAAAAATATTTTTATCACAACTAAACCCCCTTCCACCTCTCTTTCTCTCGTTATTGATATCTTGTGAAATCACGATATGGTGATTTTCTTTAACTTTGATAAATTATAAAGGTTACAAGTTGAACCTGAGATAAAAACTTGGTATATAAAGGCTGTGAGAGAATCATATGTGTCATACCCCAAATTTTGACCACTAAGATTCCCATCATTGTGCAAATCATCATCACAATATGGATGAACCATTTCACACTCATTAGTCTCCCCAAAGATGGGTGAACATTCATTACAATCAAGAGTTAGGGTTTCAAGCCCTCTCAGAGCACTTAGACAAGGGATCAATCAAGGAATGACATGATCTTCAATTTGTCTAACCTCTTAAACATCCAAAAAGGATCAAGAGGTCTACCACATCAAGAATTAAGCACAAGAGTGCAACATTCCAAGTGGATCAAGCCTCAAGTTCATCTAATACAAAGTCAACTGACGCAGAAAGTCAAAATTTGACTTTTGGTCAACTACGAGCTTCACAAGCCATTACTCAAGAAAATATGATGGATGATTGCATTTGATCGAATTTAAATCAAGAAATCACGCAAAGTTGCAAAATTGATCAAATTGAAAGAAACTTAGAAATTTTTTCTAAGTTAAAATCATGCTCAAGTGCACAACTTTTCAAGGTTGTAACTATTGATCCAAGCATCCATTGATTTTGCGTAAGGGCTAATTTTAAAGAGGGTATTTGATACTTCAACATTTTAGAAGGAATCAACTCAAAATATCATAAGGATTGAAAGATATAAGTGATCAAAGTTGGGAATTCTTAATGTCAGATGTTCCGACATTTCGTAGGACATCATTAATTATTTTTCCAGCAAGAATGTCCCAACTTTAAGGACATTTTCCTCCATGATCCAAGTTGATTCAAGCCATGTCATGAACATAAAAGTTGAAGTATGTCATCTCACCTTTCCAGAGAGTCCTAGAAAGCCCATTTATCATTCTCGAGCAGAAAGTTATGATCTCTGCAAAAGGCATTGATAAAACATAATTTTTAAGACTGCTTTTAGGACAGACTTGATCACACAAGTTCAAGGTCATTTTTAACAACTTTACAAGTCTTATCTTCACAAACCTTGAACATCAAAGTTGAAGTACGTCATCTCAGCTTTCCAGAAAGTTATAGAACGTCCATTTATCATACTCAAGCAGGAAGATATGGAATTTACAGTAAGGCTTGCTGCATCTGTTTTTTTAGGACAAATTTTGTGCACTTTTTCTTGTGCCACACAATTTTCAAGCTTTGTCACCATGCAGGGCAAGCATCAAAGATGCAATTCACTTCAACTCAAAATATCATATTGGATTAAAAGATATAATGATTAAAGTTTGGAATTATTAATGTTCAAAGTTGTCAAATGTTTCAACATTTCATAGGACATCATTAATATTTTTCCAGCAAGAATGTCCCAACTTCAAGGACGTTTTTCTCCATGATCCAAGTTGATTCAAGAAAAACCCTGAACATCAAAGTTGAAGTATGTCATCTCAGCTTTCCAAAAAAGTCCTGGAACAACCATTTATCATTCTTGAGCAAGAAGTTATGGATTTTACAACAAGGCTTGCTGCAGCTGATTTTTTAAGACAGGTTTCAGGACAGATTTGCATATTTCTTGTGCCACACGAATTTTTAAGCCTTGTCATCCTTTTGCACACCCGAGGAGGGGACAATCAAAGGACAAGCTCTGATTCCCAAGCCTCCCAAGTCCAAGATTCCACAAGTAGCATGCCAAACCTAAAAAGCTACAAAGATGCCAAATATCCAATTTTGTTTTCAAGCATTCAATACATTCAGCAAGGTGGCATGAACTGAGCCAAATTCTAACTGAATTTAGTTAAGACATATCCAAGAAATAGGGAACCACAGGTCTGTGCTCTGACCTCTAGTCAATGGCTAGAGGAGACTTGGATTCCTATTGATCAACATTTGCCAAACTTCTGCTGCAGTTGCCATTCACTATTGCAGCCAAAACAAACTTGCTCTACTATAAATAGAGCTCAATTATGATCAGTTTGAGTACACCAAAGCACCCAAACTGATTCTTTCCTCAAATTCTCTCTTTCACTCCAAAAAACACCTTCTCTTGCAAGTCACTATCGGGTTTTGAGTTAGAGAGCATTTCTGTCCAAACCAATCACACACACACCTCATAAACATCATATGTGAGTGATCTAAACACTAACACAACATCTGGAACATCAAATTTATCAAATCACCAGCCAATTGCTCAAGTTCTTGACAAAGTTGTAGTTGAGATGCCATGAAGTGATCCAGCCATTTCCAATCCAGTCTAAGCATTCAAACACACTCCTGGAGGATCAAGGAAGCTCATAGAATCTTCCTCTTGCTGCTGTAATTACATTGAAGAGGCATTGGACCTTGCTCCAATCGGTAAGTTTTCTTACACTTTGAAACTCCACATATATGCATCATTATTGATCAATTCTTGAAGCAAAAATGTAGTCCTTAATGTGTTTGTTGTGATCCTCCTACTGTTTTCACTTTAATGTGTTTATATGAGGAGTTTATGTATTTTAAAATTAAGGTCCAGTTCTGGTTTTTGCCTTGTGTGTTCTGTACATTAAGTTTCAGTATGTATAAGTGATACCGATGGATTCCTTGCGAAAAATCGGTCAAGATAGGTTCTTACGGATTTTAATTTCGTTAAAAATTGAGAGAGTTATGAATGTTTGAAGTTTGATAAAAAAGATGTTGAAAACCAAAGTTTCAGTTCTGGTTTTTGCCTCATAAGAGATGTCGAAGATGATGTTGTGACATTTTTCGTTTTTCTCTTATCTTCAAAACTCAACCAATTCTTTCACATAGCAAAAATCATCATTTTCCAATTCTGTTTTACACACTTCTTATTCATACTCCAAAATATTTTATTCCACAAAAAAATCAAATTTATATTATTTATTTAATATAGTTGGTATTTTTGTGAATAAATCTCTTTTTAATTGTTTTTAAACATTTTAAAAGTGAATTCTCATCATGAAAATCAAAACCAAATGAATTTTAATTCATCTTGTGATTAAAACATCATTTTTCAAACCTCAACCAAAAACCACAAGTTGTTTATTCAAACTTATTTTATATTTTATCATTTTTATTTGATTTTCTTTAAGAATTTACTTTTAAAAATGATGAAATTAGGGTTTCTTTGATTTTCACCCAAACAAATATTTTTCAAACTCTTTGGGTCTCTAATAGAGTGTAAGACACAATACCTCTTTGAAACCAAAATAGTTTGGGCCTCAGTCATTGTATAAGTCCCAACACATTTTCAAAAATCTCGGCGCGATCGCCAGTTTAAAATAAAACCAATTGGGCCTCTCCTTGAGTTGTAAGCCCCATTTCCTTTCTTTAAAACATATTTGGGCCTCTAATAGAGTGTAAGACTCAACCCTTTTGTAAATAAACCTTTTTGGGCCTCACACATTGTATAAGTCCCTCTGTATATTTTAAAAAGTTCGGCATGATCGTCGCCTTTTTAACAAAAATCCTTGGGCCTCTCATTGAGCTGTAAGCCCCATCACTTGTACAAAAACTCTTTGGGCCTCTAATAGAGTGTAAGACCCAAACCCCTTTTTAAACAAATAATTTTTGGGCCTCAGGTATTGTATAAGTCCCTCTGCGTTAAAATAAAAATCTCGGCGCAATCGCCAGTTCAAAAATCAAAACCCTGGGCCTACCCTCGTGTTTTAAGCCACATTTCTTTTCTTTAAGTTTATTTGGGCCTCTAATAGAGTGTAAGACCCAATCCCCTTGTACATAAAAACTTTTGGGCCTCACATATTGTATAAGTCCCTTTGTACAGTTTTCAAAACAACGGTGCAATCATCGTTAAAACTTGGGCCTCTCCTTGAGCTGTAAGCCCCAACAAACTTTTCAAAGCACTTTCTCCTTTGATTTTGAATATAATATTGTTATCAAAGTTTTCTTTGTTGAACAACTAACAAAACAGCATGGAAGCTCTACAACGGGTAAGTGTTTATCCGCTTTCATTTATCGCTTTCATATGTATATAACTATATTGTGGGGCTGCTTCAATGTAAGTCGTCTTTCACATCCTTTTATATACTTGTCAAATATCCACTGTGTAATACTAGTATAGTTATTTATAGTTTTCCCTGGCATCTACGTCTAGCACTAGGTAAAGCCTTGTTGGTCACTCTTGAATACAAACAAAACTAGATCCCCCATAGGATTACCAGACACAGTCTTCCTTCCTCTTGGGGTTAAACAATATGGAACAAAGAGAAAGGCAGCATTCTCGGTGAACCCTTTCTCAGACTGTCACTCTTAGAAATTATCAAAGAAACTCTACTCCCCAGAGTTGATATATTCTCCTTGAATAGCATCTCTTGAGTTTCTTCCAAATTCTCGAACTTTCCTGGAATGATCTATTCTCTGTGAATTGCATTTCTTGAACTTCTCGTGGTTTGGGGACCCACGGGCTTCCTAAAAGCATCCCCGCCTCCTCTTGGGCGTTGTACAAGGACCCTTCGGCTTCTTAGAAGTTCTCATGCCTTCTCTTGGGCTTAATACAAGGACCCTGACGACCTCTTAAAGGTATAAGACAGAACTTAGTCATCATTTGCTTGAGCAGTCTTTCCAGTGTCAAACCTCTGGCCACTTTAGGGTTGATACTCATCCCTTAATGCCCGTGCCTCCTCTTGGGCATTGTACAATAGATAAAACTCTAGACTTGGACAGTCTAAACCCCCTTGAGTCTCAAAGACATTCCCAAGTTCCTTTCAAACATAGGAAAAAACATTGATCACTCTGACACCTGGCCTCTCTCATGAGGGCTCTCCCACTTGGTCCTGCCTATGGATCTAATCCTCGGCAGTAAGATAGCCTCCTCTTGGGCTTTGTACAAATGACACTCTCCAGAGGAGCTAACCTTTTCAGACTCTCTTGTTGAGTCAGTCTCCCTTTTAGCCTCTATCTCGGGCTTCGTACGAGACATCAAATCACTCCCTTGTTGAGTATAAAAGATTCTCTTGTTGAGTCAACTTTTAGCCTCCGTCTTGGGCTTCATACAAGACACATATAAAACACTCTCTTGTTGAGTATAAAAGACTCTCTTGTTGAGTCACTTCCCTTTTAGCCTATATCTCGGGCTTCGTACGAGACAGCAAAACACTCTCTTGTTGAGTATAAAAGACTCTCGTGTTGAGTCACTTCCCTTTTAGCCTCCATCTCGGCTTCGTACAAGACACTAAATCACTCCCTTGTTGAGTATAAAAGATTCTCTTGTTGAGTCAAACCTTTTAGCCTCCATCTCGGGCTTCGTACGAGACACTAAAACACTCTCTTGTTGAGTATAAAAGACTCTCTTGATGAGTCAACCTCCTTTTAGCCTCCATCTCGGGCTTTGTACGAGATAAAAAACACTCTCTTGTTGAGTATAAAAGGCTCTCTTATTGAGTCAAATCCCCTTTTAGCCTTTATCTCGGGCTTCATACGAGACAGCTAAAACACTCTCTTGTTGAGTATAAAAGACTCTCTTGTTGAGTCGATCTTCTTTTAGCCTCTATCTCGGGCTTCGTACGAGACAACAAAACATTCTATTATTGAGTATAAAAGACTCTTTTGTTGAGTCAATCACCCGTCACATAGACTCTCTTGTTGAGTCCACCTTTTTAGCCTCCGTCTTGGGCTTTATATAGGACAAATAAAAGTACTATCTTATTGAGTCAATCACTTGTTAGTACTCTCTTATTGACTAAACCCTTTTAGCCTCTATCTCGGGCTTCGTACGAGACAACAAATAAAAGACACCCTCTTGTTGGGTCAATCGTCTCCTCTTAGGATTTGTATAAGGAAACCTCGGTTGAGTCAATCAACCTTTTAGCATCAAACCTGTGCCTTGCTCACAGCATACAACTCCTCCTTAGAGATGACGAATTCTCTCTCATCCAAAACCCTTTAGCTTCACATCTTGGGCTTCGAACAAGATACAAATCACCTTTAGCTTCATGTCTTGGGCTTTGAACAAGACACCAAAACAACCTTTTTCCTCCCATAGAATAGGAGGAACTACGATCGCTCTGATTTCCCTGTTTCGGGAATACGTAGGCATAAGATTGCAAAAATCTTAGCGAGCATACTAATCAAAAACCCAAAATCCAGTATCTCCGTCAAATCAACCCAAAAGCATCAAATCTAAACACATTACCAAAAACCTCACAAATAGTCCAGACATTGTGTTCTTAACAAAATAACCGAAGAGGGGCCCACGTCTTAATAGCATCTATAAACCAACAATTTTGACTGTTTAACCTCAGTTTGCAAGCAGGGTTAATTGAAGACATCTATTTCCCTTCCTTAATCAGCTTAACAGGATAAAAAATGAATCGAACTGAAGTACCCGAGCGATAGTGCTTCAAGACCACAAAAATCGCGCTACAGAAAAAATGGCGCCCACCGTGTGGCCAGATTCTCTTTCTTACAATCTTCGGTGGAAACCTTAAGTTCACAACCTTAGGTAGAAAACCCTGAGTTCACCAAGTATCACAGAAATGGCGACTCTGCTGGGGAGTCATTATCTGTATAGGATCATAAGACTAGAGGTCTAGGATGATTAAGACAAATATATATACTGCTTTTCCTAATTGATATCCATGTTTATTTTTCTGCTAATGGGAATGGGTGTGATGCCGCATGTGGAAAGATTGAGTATACACCTAAGATAGGTGATGGCAATATGGGTAATCATACGTGGAGTGAATCCCAGTTAAGAGTCCCCGATCGACCATCAAACTCAGTGAAGACTCCCTTTGCAGATGCATTGCCTATACGACTTCGTTGTTGAAAGTAGTGTGGTCGACTGGGTTATCTGAGAAGCTAAGGTTTTTAGTAGACTGAAACCATTTTGTAGTGCGGAAGCTATCGGAAATAGTTGTCACACGATACTACCCTCATTTGAGATCACTCTAAGATACATCAGCTCGCTGGCGATCCGCTTGCTGTTGTTATCCCAAGAGGGGTCAATGATTTTGCGGACAGGTACAAAAAATCACCAGTATAAACCTTTGGGGGGGGGGGGGTAGAGTCTTGACTTCATGACACCGACCCTTTTGACCCCATGTTTTTTCTATGTTTTTGTGTGCTGCATTCGTACATTCATTTAAAAAACATTAAAAAAAGAAATCTTCTCTTCTAGTCTCTCTTTTTCAAATTAAACTAAGACAATGATTGCAAATGTCAGATAAAAAGATTGCGTTATGGATTTCGGTAGAAGGAAAACTCACAAGTACACCTTCAACGTTCCAAAGTTAGAGGATTTGAGAGGGTTGGCAAGGATGATCACCAACCCTGAGGCTTTCAGAGCCAAGTATGGAGGGCTATTGTCCCTATTAAGGGTCCATGTAACCGAAGGAATCCTGTCCACACTAATCCAGTTCTACGATCCGGTTTATCACCGTTTCATGTTCCCGGATTATCAGATAGCACCAACGCTGGAGGAGTACTCTCACCTGACCGATTTGCATATTACTGATCAAGCTCCCTTTTCTGGACTCGAAGAAATTCCAAAAGATCAAACTGTTGCAAGAGCAATTTATTTGGACGAGTCAGAAGTCAGGACTCACATGACCATTAAGGGTGGTATCCAAGGTTTGTCAGCCCAGTTTTTGACAAAGAAAGCCCTATACTTTGCCAGTATAGGGAACATGGCTGCTTTCGAGAGCATCTTTGTTTTTCTCACCTACGGGTTATTTTTGTTTCTCAACATCGATAACTTTGTAGATATCAATGCCATTAAGGTTTTTCTGATTGGAAACCCTGTACCAACCTTACTCGCAGATGCGTATCATTCAGTACACTTAAGGAATTTATACAGCAGAGGAATGATCACATGTTGTGTACCCTTGCTTTACAAATGGTTCATTTCGCATTTGCCCAAGTCTGCTGCATTTTGGGATCAAAAGAATACTTTATGTTGGTCGTAGAGAATCATGTCTCTTACCAACTCTGACATCGATTGGTATAATCGAGTCTATAACGGGATCAGAATCATTGACCGTTGTGGAAATTTCCCAAATGTACCCCTTATAGGAATTAAGGAAGGAATCAACTATCATCCGGTGTTAGTCCGTCGTCAATTTGGATACCCAATGAGGCATGTCCCGCGGAGTGCTCATCTGGAAGGTATTTTCTTCAAGGAAGGAGAAAATGACAGGGCACTAAAGACAGAAATAGTGCACACCTGGAAACACGTTCATAGGAAAGGAAAAGAGTCTCTAGGAAAACCAGATTGTGTCTCGGTGGAGCCTTATCTCCATTGGGTACAAACTAGAGCTCTCAAGCTGAGGATGCCTTACCCTCGTCAGGAAGTTCTTCCATTAAGGGACCCTGTCCTTTATTTTATGTCTGATACGGAAAAACTTCAAGTTACTCTCAACAAAGTTCTACAGGAGAGGAGGTCTTGGAGGAACAAGTACCGTATTCTCAATGTGGAATGTAAGAGAATACAGCAGCTATTGAAAGATAAGGATGCTCTGATTGAGATTTTAGAGCAACATGCTGTAGAAACTCAGGATGACCAAAGGAATTTGCTCCCTTCTTTCACTTGGAAAATGAATGACAACCCGACAACGGCTGAAGAGCCCCGGTTAAAGAAAAGGAAAGTACCAGAACCAGCAACTGGGCTCTCTCCAGAGGGGGCTCAGGACCCATAAGTTTAGATTTCCTTTTGCAGCACTTTGTAAATTACTGTATTTCCATTCCGCAATCTTTGAATTCAATAAAACGGGGCTTCCCCACTGTTTGATATTTGCAATCTAATTGTTGATGTTTCTTTTGAATAAACAAAAATATATACAATTAATATAATCATTGGATATCATTCATCATTCTCGCATAAACGCATTCTTCTTCCCTACGAATCTCACGTTTGTGTCTCGATTCTAGAGTCAAATTGTCTCATTCGTACAATACTCGGGCCAATCGTCAGAAAAAGATGGATGATAGAAGATCTGAGAAAGCTTCATAACAACATGCAAGCTCTAATAGAAGCTCAGATGCAACAACAATGGACTGTGATCTCAGAGACCACATCAATGCCCATAGTGGAGAAGTCTGATCCTAGGTACAAGATGCCAAAAGATCGTCCCTGGGGCATGCCACTCAACTATATCCCGGAGGGATATATTCCGCCGATCTTGGAAGATCCGGAAACTGCAGCAGGAGCCGCTGGGCCTGAAGGTTACAAACTTCGGGAAAGCGAAGATGCCAGAGGCATGACAATGACTCCTGAAGGTTACAAACTTCGGGAGGCACCTAGAGTCACTGCCATGATGACTATACCACCACCTGTGGTGCACACTGTCCCGGAAGGACAGATTCCACAGATACCTTCTGGTGGAAACGAAAGTATGTTTGACATAATGAATGAGTTCTAGGAACAGTTCCTAGAGATGCAGAATGAACTGCAGGCCATTCGCGGTCAGGATCTATTTGGAAAAGACGCCGCAGGCCTTTGTTTGGTCCCCAATGTGAAAGTTCCGCACAAATTCAAAGTGCCCGAATTTGAAAAATACAAGGGTAACTCTTGCCCTCAAAGCCATTTGATGATGTACGCTCGGCGAATGTCAACTCATACAAAGAACCAGGAGCTACTGATTCACTACTTTCAGGATAGTTTAACCGGTGCCGCACTCAAATGGTACATGGGTTTAAACCATACTAAGATCGCTACTTTCAGAGATCTTGGCGCTGCCTTTGTTCAGAAGTGTAAGTATAACCTGGACATGGCACTGGACCGAGATCAACTCAGATCGATGTCACAAAAGGACAAGGAAACCTTTAAGGAGTACGCTAAAAAATGGCGTGAAATTGCCGCTCATATTTGTCCACCTCTTGAGGAAAAAGAGATGACAAAGATCTTCTTGAAAATCTTAAGCTCATTTTACTACGACAGAATGGTTGCTAGTACGCCCAGTGACTTCACCAAGATGGTGGGCATGGGAGTTCATCTTGAGGAAGTAGTCCAAGAAGGACGTTTAGTTAAAGACGCTGGATCATCAAGTAGTACCAAACGATACGGTAGTGCTCTCCCTAAGAAAAAAGAGCAGGATATTGGGAATATCTCTCTCGGAATATAAAGGCGACGTTACCAACCAGTAGCAGCTGTAACTCCTGCTATTAACCCTGCGCCTGTTCCAACGTATCAACCTCAGGTTGCGCAGAGCCAACCGATTCAACAACAATATCAGCAAAAGACACAACAGCCTCTTCAGCAGGCTCGTCCTCAGTACAATAACAACCATACAACGCGACCACCAGGGTTCGACCCTATACCAATATTGTACGCAAAACTGTTTCTGTTACTACTGGTCAAAGGGCACGTCCAAACCAAGTCTCCTCTTACAGTACCAGAAAATCCACCTTTTTGGTTCAAAGCGGATAAGACGTGTCCTTACCATCAAGGAGGACCATGGCATAACATAGAAAACTGTCTCAGTTTCAAATCTGATGTACAAAAGCTTGTTAGGAGCGGGGTCTTATCTTTCAAAGATACGAATCCAAATGTTCTCACGAACCTGTTGCCTCAACACGAGGAAGTTGCGGTCAATTTGATAGAGGGAGAGTCTAACGACAGCTATCAAACTTATGATGTACTCTTATTGAGGACCAATCTGGTCAAGATGCATCGCAGACAGAGCGGGTATGGGCATATACCACCTCATAATTATCATCAGTGTGATGTCTGCTCTAAGAACAATCAAGGATGTTCTGTGGTACAATCAGCTCTACAGGAACAATTGGATCTCTGATGGATCTAAGAACACCGAATTTGTGGGGTCAACATGGCATACGAATTCCAACATCATTCAGAGCCACGACATCCGTGCGACGAATGTCAACTTGGTGGCAATGCAATCAAAGCAAATCCAGTATCATAATCTGCCACGGCACGATTACATTTCCTGTCTGACTTGCTCGGTAAACAAACAGGGATGCTCTTTTGTGCAAGAAACCCTCCAGCGTCAGATGGATCTTGGATGGATCCAGGACTACCGTGATAGAAATCCCTATCAGATCAACATGATTTAGATCTTCGATATTCGTTTGATGAAAACCAGCTTGGTGGAGTTACACGCTAAGCAGGTCCAACTCGGTTTTCTCACTTCACATGATTACCTGAGCTGTAAAGTATGTGGTGAGAGTAACCAAGGTTGCGCTCTCGTTCAGAGAACTTTACAACACTTTTTAAACCAATGTTGGATTCCTATCTATATGGATGAAGACACGCAACAAATAAGTGTGGTTAATGGGAACCCTACTAGGCATCAAAGTCAGGATGTTCGATCAATGGAAACAAATCTAGTGAGGTTACACTGCATTCAAAGCGGACGTGGCCAGGTGCCACCACACAACTACGAGCGTTGTAGAGTCTGCTCGGAAAATAATCAAGGATGTTACCTCGTGCGAGCAGCCCTTCAGAGTCAGTTGGACCGCAAAGATATTCAACAATATTCGGTTTCGGGGTCTATCAACTGGACGCCAGACTATTTTGCTTATCAGATTAAGGATGTTGTCGTAATCTCTAATCATGAAAGGACCAAAGATGTTTGTACCATCATCCTTCTACTGGACGAATCAAAGGTTCTTAGCCAAGAACTGATTGAAGTTACCTACGACTGTCAGAAAAATCAGAAGGCTCATGTAGTTATCTATCTACTGGGACCATTACCGTATAAATCAGCTAAGGCGATCCCTTACAAATACGGTACAACAACAGTCGATAATGGAAAGGAAATTCCATTACCCTCCGTCGTGAATATTGCAGACATCAGTCGAGTAACAGGGAGCGGTCAAATCTTCAACAGATGAGTTGGAGAACCTAACAGAGAAAAGGAACCTCAAACAAAAGTTCCCAATCCACCAGTCGGTCAGTCCAGTGATCTCGACCTTTCAAAGAACGATGATGAGATGCTGAAGCTCATCTAAAGGAGTGAATACAACATTGTGGATCAACTATTACAAACTCCTTCAACGATCTCTGTGCTATCACTTTTACTTAGTTTCGAAGCCCACAGAGAGACTCTACAGAAAGTCTTAGAGCAGGCCTTTGTGGAACAGGATGTGTCAATATGACAGTTCGATAACATTGTCTCTAACATCACTTCCTGCAACAACTTAGGGTTCAGTGATGAGGAATTACCAGAGGAAGGCAAAAGTCACAACATGGCGCTCAATATCACAGTCAACTGCCAGGACGATGCTTTATCCAGCGCACTGGTAGACACCGGATCGGCTCTCAACGTCTTGCCGAAGTCCACTATAATGCGACTATCATTTAAAGGATCCCCAATGAGGGGCAGTGAGGTCATCATCAAAGCATTTGACGGATCTCGGAAAGCAGTTATCGGCGAAGTCGACCTTCCCAGAACTATTGGTCCTCACACTTTCCTAATCACTTTCCAGGTCATGGACATCCGAGCAACATACAGTTGCTTATTAGGAAGACCTTGGATACACCAGGCTGGGGCAGTCACTTCAACACTGCACCAGAAACTGAAATTCGTCAAGGACGATCAACTCGTCACGGTCTGCGGAGAACAAGCCTTGATCGTGAGTAACCTGTCATTATCTACTTGTGTAGAACCCGAGGAGGTTGTTGAAACTCAGTTCCAAGCACTTTCGGTGAGCAATGAGAATCAATCAGAGAGAGGGACCTCGATTTCCTCATACAAAGATGCTCTTTAAGTGGTCAAAAGTAACAATACCAAGGAATGAGGACAGCTTGTCATTCCTACTGATAACAAAACAAAGAAGGGTCTTGGTTTTTCTGCAACTTGTACTCATAATGCTACCAACGATGAAAGTCTTCACCCCATTCAGGATTTCTTCCATAATGGAGGTTTCCTTCACCCAGTGTCTCAAGAAGTACATACTATCAACGAGGGATATTCCTCCGATACAGATGAGGAGTGGAAGTCCTATCTTAACGAGGACGGTTATATCTCTCGGGAAGAGGTGCCTACGCCATTTTCTATCCCGTACAGAGTCTGAGATTTATACCCAGGTCAGATGTCGAAATGATATACAAAGATTGTGATCCAGAAGGATGCCGTGCTCCACCAAACTCATTAGATGAGGACCCTCTGATGAAGGACAACTTTGACCACGACTATTATGGCCTAATGGATGGCCTGCCTATCTGGCAGCCGTACCCGGGAGACTTGGGGCAAGAAAATTAGCCGAACAATGAAAATCAGCTGACCATCATTGAACAGAATACCTGCGTCCCCACCGTGTCATGGGATCAACACTCATGTCATTCAGAAAACGTCCAGTGCGACGATGAATTCGCAAAGTTTGCAGGACTAAAATTCATTAACTATGCTTTTCCATAGGTCAACGTCATCGAAAGAGATTACTCCTCCAGTTCCAAAGAAGTGTGGGACACCTTGGGACAACCGAGTGGAAAATACGACTACTTGGTCAAGTACACCACTCCTGAGAGCTCTCGTATCAGGCTCAAAGATGTCCAGCTAACTGGATGGGGAGATCTGCCTGAGAGCATAAATACTATGCAAAATACAACAGAGGAATCCTCCTACGACAACTCTGCCTGGGAGACAGATTCCAATGATCCTGCACCACCAGAAATCAGCGTTATTTTTTAAGACAAATCAAGGAAGGTACCAGACTTTGTGATTCACCGAGGAGTCCGCCGCCAATGGGTTGCTGTCGATGTTCCAAAGATTGTTCATAAGTCTAAGTAATTGCCATCTTTATCTTAACCTTTCACCCTGCCCAGGTGAAACAGCTGTTTTGATAAGGGCTCACTTTCTATAAATATACCTCTTCGCTTCGCCCAAAGCGACATAGTTTTGTTTTATAGGGCTATAGTTTTAAGAATCGACTCGATCATAAATAAATAAACGTCGTTCTGTAATTTTTGCATTAATTGTTGTTTTCTCTTTTCGCTTTTCTAGAAAATGGTAATCCTAAAAAGCAACAAATAATAAAAACAAGCAGTAAAAAAAATACATTGCACACACTCTTGCATTCTCTTTATCTCTTCTAAAAACAATCATCACGTCATGCAGATTGCTTGTTTTAAACCCCATTGAAACATACGATCCAATGCCTTCTTCCAACTTTGAATTCTCGGTATTTGGGGCTGAAGAAGAAGTTGTCGACGAAATTCCAGAAGAGATCTCCCGACTACTCAGACAAGAGGAAAGGTTCATCGAACCTCACAAAGAGCCGCTGGAAACGGTCAACTTGGGTTCAAAGGAAGAGAGAAAAGAAGATTTAATAAAGCTTCTCAAAGAATTCCCCGATGTATTTGCTTGGTCCTATCAGGACATGCCAGGGTTGGATACCAGCGTCGTGGAACATCATTTACCGTTACGGTCAGAATGTCCGCCAGTGAAACAGAGGTTGAGACGGACTCACCTGGACATGGCCATCAAAATCAAAGAGGAGGTACAGAAACAAATTGACGCGGGTTTCCTCTGAAGGTGTGAAAAACTCAAGAAAGGGGGTTTGAATTGGTTTTTCAAAATAATAGTTTCTTTTAAATAACTTTCTTGTTAAAACTTTTACCCTTTTCTAAATAACAACAACTTAGTTAAACAAAGAGATATAAACACGTTATGTTTATACTAGTTCACTTGAGAATCTCTCAAGTTAATCTAGTTCACCCGCCAAGGTGATTTCGCCTCTCTCAATGAGGTATTAATCCACTATTCAACAAAATAGTACACTGCACGAGCTACACAGCTGATAACTAACAACAACCTCTAGAACTCACACGTTCTAGACTTCTTAAGTAATCCAACCACACAGGTCTTACTTAAGGCACAACCTCTAAGACACACGCCCTAGACTTCTCAAGAGATCTGGTCACTAAGACTCTCTTAAGGAATACAACTTTTAGTTCAAATACAACGGGTTTACAAAGAATTGCTTCTTATCAAGCTGATAATATAAATAAGTTTTTAGACCAAGAATGACTTAAGAAAGAATAGAGTTAGAAAGTATTGTCTTGTTTCGCATGTGTGTCTTTCTTCAAGTCTTTGAGCTTTCTTTTATAGCCGAGTAAAAAGAGTCGTTGAGATGGAATCATGAAGGCTAGGTAGGCTTACGGCTAGAAGCGTGAGGACAGGTACAAAATCTTCTGCATGCTGCGCCTCCTGTCTGTGTCAGATTGTCTAGTTTGTATTTCGCACAGTCTTCAAGAATATTAACGTTGTAATGTGGTACAGCTGTACAGTGTGGTAGGTTATCTTGGCTTCTCAACGTCAGAGGCTTTTTGTGAGCGTGAGTAAGAAGGGAAAACATTGCTCGGTTCTTGAGATTATCAAGTCTTCGAATCATCAGCTCTGCGCTTCCATAATCTTCAGGACTTGTCTTTAGAACCTTGTTCTCTTAATCCACTTTCTTCATATCTTTAGAGGCTTCTGATAATATTTGATTGAAGCATGAGAGTCAACTTTGGGTAGGTCTTCAGAACCTTGATTGAAAATCGTGAGGCTTTAGCATCTGGACTTCGTTCCATCAAAACCCTTGTCTTT
The DNA here is from genome assembly GCA_022829125.1 of Lathyrus tuberosus. NCBI lineage: Eukaryota > Viridiplantae > Streptophyta > Magnoliopsida > Fabales > Fabaceae > Lathyrus > Lathyrus tuberosus. The sequence continues at coordinate 4,515,819 of JALAZF010000361.1, forward strand.
TGATCTTCAGAATTCATTCTCTTTTCCTTTCGTATCAGAGTTATGTGAATCTTGTCTTATCTTCGAATTGAGTTCAGTTCTTCGAAGCATCTTTCATTAAGCATTGCGCCAATTCACGAAAGCAGAACCTGTTTGCTAGGTTCTCACAAATAACAACATTAGTTGCACAAAATTGTTCATACAAATATTCATCTGTTATCATCAAAACTTAGAGATAATATTGCAGAACCAAATCTTGTTCTCACAATCTCCCCCTTTTTGATGATGACAAAACTATATATTTTGATGACACAATTTTGATATATATAACACAGGGAATAATGAAAAGGTTTTTTAGGATAGCTTGTCCTTTTTATGAAGTGCTCCCCCTGAGTATTAGATTAAGGTTCTTGCTTGGGCTCCCCCTGACTTCATTAACCTTTTGAGTCTTTCTCCATTATCAGAATTCTGAGTTATCTGCACAGAGAAAAAAAATAGAAAAACAATCTAATAGAGATGATGGATTTATCTATTAGCATGTAAGCAGCATTGTTTTTCGGAGAATGACTATAGGATCAAAATTATCACATTCATATACTTTCTCCCCCTTTTTGTCATGAATCAAAAAGATAAACATAGGGTAGTCCAAGGGTTAAAAACACAAAACTAAAACTTAAAAGAAAAACAGAGGTTTATTTGCTGTCAGAGGACAGTGTGTCCCAGATTTTCTTCATCATGATCTGAAGATTTTCATTGACAGTATCTTGCTTGTCAAACCTTTCTCTGAAGTTCTTCTGTTCAGTTCTGATTTCATCAACGGCGTCTCCCAGACGCTTGATAACAGGATCAGATGTGGAAGCAATCATAGCACTTTCTTTAGCTATTTTAGCCTCTGCAGCTTCTTGTGCCTTTCTAGCAGCTTGCTCTTCTGCTTCTTTAGTAGCCTTTTCTTCAGCTTCTTTCTGCTTAGCAGCTAAGAACTTGAGTACTCTGACTCTTGCTTCAGCTTATGCTCTTTCCTTAGCTTTTGCTAGTTCAGTAGTTATGGTTGTGTTTGAGAAATTTACAATTCTTGTAAGTTCCATGTCCAGCCATTTTTGAAAACTTTGACAGGCACTCTCAAGTTCCATGAGCTTTGTGCTTGTACAAAGTTCCGCTCTTAACTTAGCAAACCTCTCAAGTGCTTTGTCATGAAATTGACTTGTACATTCTTCAAAAGATGTTGGAGGTGAAACATTGTAGATAACCAGAGCGAGATTAGATTTGGCAGAGTTGGTTTCTGGTGGTGTTTGTTGAGATAAGTCAATCTCAGTAGCAGCCAATTCAGGTGGTTGTTGTTGATCGTTAGGAGATATTACTTCTAGATTGTCAGAGTTCATGAGGTTTTCAGGTAAGACAATTTCTAGAGATTCATAGGAGGTTCCCTCAGAACTAGATTCAGTATTGGGAGCTTGAGATTCAGAGATTTGATTTGTTGGTTCTAGTTCATTTGGCTGAATTGTTGAGGTAGTTGTTGTTGAAATATGGGTAAAAACAATCTCAGACAGGATTGGGGTAGTTATTGATGGATTGTTGGTTGATTGATCAGTGGTTGGTAAAGGAATAGAGAAAGATGGAGGTTTAAACCTTACTTGTGGAATGGAGGTAGAGGTGATTGATGAAGATGGTGCAGCAATAGATGGATTTGCATCAACTTCATTGATTTTCTCAAGAAGAAAGGCTTCTTTTCTGGAGATTTCAGTTTCATCCTTTTTCTTATTTTTACACTCCGCATCCTCTTCAGCAAGCTTCCTCTTACTTCTGGTAATGTACTTTGACTGAGGGACAGCTTCTTCAACTCTAGATTCTGCTTCTCTCATTATGGCAATGTAAGAGGCTATTGCTGTTGGATTATCTTCTTTGCGGTAGAATGGATAGTTTTCCACTAGATTCCTGATCTTTTTCACCGTGTCGGGAGAAATAGGTGTTGGTTTCACCTCTACACTTGCAATGATCTTCATATGTTTAAGATTTACAGCATTGAAAGCTTCTCCAACTTTTTCATTCAGATATTCAGAGAACTTTGCTTCCTTGGTCAGATAATCCACTAATCCGCATTCAACTAGAATGTCAGAGATCAGCCTTCCAAAAGGGATGTAGTTAACAATCTTTTTTTCTGGTGAGGCTGTTGTTCTTGTTTTGCGCACCATATCCCTTAAATAGTAGAACAGGATGGATGGAAGGCACATTTTCTCATGTTTGTGCAAGTAGTATAACATATGTTTTTTATTTGCGTTGGCAAAATCTGTAGCACTCTTTGCCGGTCTTGGATTGATGCATCCAAGAATGATCTTGTGCCAGATCCTTAGGTTGTCACGCAAGTTTTTGCTTTTGTAGTCCGTTGTTCCTGATTGACAGCTTTTGAAGATAACGTTGTTGATGACTGACTCAGATTTATCAGTTTTTCCGTACACCCTCTTTCCTTCCAAGAACTTCATTCCTAGGAATTCAGAAATAGATCTCTCAATGATGATAATCTTCTGCTCCAGAACAAAAGATACCACATGGAATTCGTCTGTATCTGCATGTCTCCAGAATTCTTTCACTAGATCATCAAAGCATGGACCTCTTAGTCTATCAAAGTAATTCTTCCATTCTTGAGCACCCAATTGATCAATTAGGTTAAACCCATTATCAGAGAGGTGGTTGAAATCAACATCTAGCTCTTTCAGAATAGTTAGATCGTTTGCATGTGTCACACATGCCACAAAGCGAGTTTTCTGGGTGACATGGTTTGCATCAATTGAGGGAAGATTTAATGGATCTGAAACAACTGGTTCAGCCGTTGAGAGAGTAGTCGTGGGTGTGATGGATGAGGATGGTAGTTCTTGGGAGATTTGAACAGTATCTTGTTGATGAGTGTTTATCCTTACGGTGGTAAGAAGGAATGAGGATTGAACTTTGAGTTGATTTTGAGGGAGTGATAGATAGAGAGAGAAATAGATGAGAGTCGATTAAGTTTTTAGGGTTTGTGACAGAAAAAAAATTCTCTAGGGTTTAAAGGAAAGATACATTCTTGAGGGGTAAGCTAATAAATGTGATAAAGTTGAGTCAATCTCGAGAGAAACGCTGTTCGTTTAATTTGAATAGTTAAAGTGACTTAATTTTATCACGTGCAAAAATAATTTTCCGAAAATATGACATGTCACATAATTATCAAAACTTGAGATGCGTTAAGAAAATGGTTCTGATGATTTGAAAAATACTTTTCTTCTGACTAAACACGTGTAGTTCTGAAAAAGTTTTATTCTGAACAGTACTTCATATTTAGGTGTTTTAAAATGATTAGAAATCTATCTTCAGCTAAGGGTTTTGTGAAAATGTCAGCCCACTGATGGTCTGTATCAATGAATTTTAAGCATAGAGTTCCCTTCTGAACATAGTCCCTAATAAAGTGATGTTTTATTTCAATGTGTTTAGCCCTAGAATGCAAAATTGGATTTTTACTTAAGCAGATAGCAGCAGTATTATCACAGAAGATAGGAATGTTACTCTCATATATCTGATAGTCTTCCAGCTGATTTTTTATCCATAGCATTTGAGTGCTGCATAGAGAGGCTGATATGTATTCTGCTTCAGCTGTTGAGAGAGCAATAGTGGATTGTCTCTTGCTTGACCATGAGATTAGGTTGCTTCCTAAGAACTGACAGTTCCCCGATGTACTCTTTCTTTCTAATCTGTCTCTGGCATAATCTGCATCGCAGTAACCAGAAAGAGTATACTCTGATGTTTTCTTATACATCAGGCCAAGGTTATTTGTTCCTTCAGATACCTTAGAATTCGCTTGACAGCGGTTAAATGTGATTCTCTTGGATTTGATTGGAATCTAGCACATAGATGTACACTGAATAATATATCAGGTCTAGAAGCAGTTAGATATAAGAGAGAACCTATCATACCACGATAGAGTTTTTGACAAACCTTAACTCATGTTTCTTCCTTTCCCATGACACACGTTGGATGCATTGGTGTTTTAGCAATGTTGCAATCCGTCATATTGAACTTCTTCAGAAGTTCTTTTGTGTACTTGGTTTGATGGATGTAAGTGGCCTCTAATCTTTGATCAATCTGAATTCCAAGGAAGAACTTCAGTTCTCCTATGAGGCTCATTTCAAATTCGGCCTGCATTAACTTTGAAAATTCTTGACATAGAGAAGTGTTAGCAGAACCAAAAATAATGTCATCAACATAGATTTGAACAATGAGAATGTTATTCTTATATGTCTTGCAGAAAAGAGTTGTTTCAACCTTTCCTCTGGTGAAATTGTTTCCTAGTAAAAACTTGCTCAATCTTTCATACCAAGCTCTAGGAGCTTGTTTTAAACCATAGAGTGATTTTTTAAGTTTAAAAACAAAGTCTGATTTTTCTGAATTTTCAAAACCAGGAGGTTGTTTGACATAAACTTCTTCTGATATATAACCATTTAAGAATGCACTCTTAACATCCATTTGATATAGAGTGATGTCGTGATTTACTGAAAAGGATATTAGCAAACGTATTGCTTCAAGTCTTGCAACTGGAGCAAATGTTTCGTTGTAGTCAATTCCTTCTTGTTGACTGTATCCTTAAGCAACAAGTTGTGCTTTGTTTCTGACAACTTCTCCCTTTTCATTTAGCTTGTTCCTAAATACCCACTTGGTTCCTATTACATGAACATTCTTGGGTTTAGGAACTAGATCCCAAACATCGTTTTTGGAGAACTGGTTGAGTTCTTCTTCCATAGCCAGAACCCAGTCTTTGTCCATGAGGGCTTCTTTAATTGTAGTTGGTTCTATCAATGATACTAGTCCTACAAGTGTTTCTTCTGATGGTCGAAAGGCTGATCTGGTTCTGATAGGAGCATCTTTGTTACCCAGAATTAGTTCCTCAGGATGTGATGTGGACAGTCTTCTTCTTCGTTGAGATGGGGTATTTGAAGTTACTTCAGTGGTTTCTTGTGTAGGATCTTGCTGTTCTTTAACTTCATCTGTCTTTTCCTTAGGTTCAGAGAATCTGATTTCCAAATCTGCAAGTTTCTCAACTAGCTCTGACTTTTCTGAGTCAGGCTTGTCATTGAATCTAACATGAATAGATTCCTCCACAATTCTTGATTCTGTGTTGTAAACTCTGTAGCCTTTCGAGCGTTCAGAGTATCCCAACAACAGACACTTATGTGCTTTGGAATAAAACTTGCTGAGATTTTCTTTAGTGTTAAGCATAAAACAGACACATCCAAATGGATGAAAATAAGAGATGTTGGGTAATTTATTCTTCCACAATTCGTATGGAGTTTTATTCAAGATAGGTCTTATAGAGATTCTATTTTGAATATAACATGTTGTGTTAATTGCTTCTGCCCAGAAGTGCTTAGCTATGTCAGTTTCTTGGATCATGGTGCGAGCCATTTCTTGTAAAGTTCGATTCTTTCTTTCTACAACTCCGTTTTGTTGTGGAGTTCTAGGGCAAGAAAAATCGAGATATTCCATGTGAATCAAAAAGTTCTTCAAAGTTTTTATTTTCAAATTTTCCACCATGATCACTTCTGACTCTGACTATTTTACAATTTTTCTCATTTTGTACTTGAGTGCAGAAGGAAGCAAATACAGAATGTGATTCATCCTTGTGTTTTAAGAATTTTACCCATGTCCATCTTCTGTAGTCATCAACGATGACTAGTCCATATTTTTTACCATTGAGAGAGGCCGTTTTTACAGGGCCAAACAGATCAATGTGAAGAAGTTCCAACGGTCTAGAGGTAGAAACAACATTTTTAGTTTTGAAAGAGGTTCTTGAAAACTTTCCTTTCTAACATGCTTCACAAAGAGCGTCTGACGAATATTTCAGATTTGGCAAGCCTCTAACAAGACCAAGCTTGTTAAGCTGAGAGATTCTTCTCAGACTGACATGGCCAAGACGTCTGTGCCAGACCCATTGCTCTTCGTTTACAGAAAGAAGACATTTTACATTTTGATGTTTTAAATCAGATAACTTAATTTTGTAAGTGTTGTTTTTCCTCTTTCCGTTGAATATGACAGATTCATCCTTCTGACTTACAGCTTTACAAGACGTATGATTAAAAATGAGATCATAGCCACTGTCGCTAAGTTGACTTATTGACAACAGATTATGCATTAGACCTTCTACTTATAGAACATTCTTAATGGAAGGAAGCTTACCATTTCCAACAGTTCCAGAGCCAATGATTCTTCCTTTCTAATTTCCTCCGAAACCGACGACGCCTCCAGGTTTAAGTTTCAGATCTTGGAACATAAGTCTTTCTCCCGTCATGTGTCGCAAGCACCCACTGTCCAGGTACCATAACTGGTGTTTCAATGGAGCTATTAAGGATATCTGCAACATAGATTATCTTGTTTTTAGGTACCCATTTTGTGGGTCTTTTCACATTAGTTCTTCTAAAGGTTCTGATCCCTTTAGATTTACGTATGTTAGTGAAACGGTGTGGAGTTTGTGCATAGTGTTCGTGTTTAGGATATTTCCTTAGTGTGTGTGTTTGTGTAATCCCAGTGTTTGAGCCTTTTGGTTCTGAATGCTTAAGGCCAGTACCAGAGGGAATAAACTGTTTGAATAGAGGTGTTATTTTGATGTTTCTGGTTTCATCATACGGTTGAGATGGTCCTGAATATCCTGGACCTCTACTGCCATTTCTACTGACTCCATAGATTAGTGAAGCCATTTTGCTTCTATCTACGCTTTTGGCAAGAAAATTTTTAAATATGTTATCATATTTGTCTTCCTTACTAGTGTTAGTTGAGTTTGAAACAATTTCTTCTTCTAACTTAGATAATTTACATTCCAGGACAGTGTTTGAATTTTCTAAGACAAATATTTTCTCATTTTGTTCAGAAATGGTTATCTTGTTTTTAGTAAGATCATCTGAAGAAACTATAAAACTCTTTCTCAAGATTTTGAATTTGCTTTGAAGGTTTTGATATCTTTTTATAAGTTCAGTTAATCCTAATTCAAGTTCAGATAGTGATAAGGAGGAAAGTACCTCTCTTTCATCGTCGGAGTCTGATAGTTCTTCCTTTGACGAGTCACTTCTAGTTTCTGCCATGAAAGCCATGTTGACCCGACCTTCATCTGCTTCATCTTCAGATTCCGAATCATCCCAAGTTGCCATGAGACCCTTTTTGGTTTTCCTAGGTCTTTCTTCTTTCTTGGCCTTTGGACAATCATATTTGAGATGTCCAGGTTCTTTGCATTCAAAGCACGTAACATCTTTTCCATAGTTTCTTCTTTAACCAGATGTAGATTCGAATCTTCTCCTTGGTCCTTTGAACTTGTTCCTTCTGTATTTCCAAAGTTGACTTATCTTTCTTGATATGAGTGATATATCATCTTCTTCTGAATCTTCTTCAGATTCTTCCATTTCTTCTTCTGCTTGATACACCTTCTTCTTTTCTGGCTTTGCCTTTAGTGCAATGGATTTGTTTTTCTTCTGAGGTTCATCTCCTTGAAGCTCTATTTCATGACTTCTTAAAGAACTGATAAATTCTTCAAGACTGATATTATTTAAATCATTTGCAAGTTTCAAGGCAGTCACCATTGGTCTCCATTTTGCCGGAAGACTTCTGATGATTTTCTTGACATGATCAGCAGTAGAATAGCCTTTGTTCAGAACTCTGAGTCCGACAACAAGCATTTGAAACCTTGAGAACATGGTTTCAACAGACTCATCTTCTTCCATTTTGAAGACTTCATATTTTTGGATTAGCGCAAGAGTCTTCGTCTCCTTGACTTAAGAATTTCCTTCGTGAGTCATACGAAGAGAGTCAAAGATGGACTTTACAGTTTCTTTGTTTGTGATTTTCTCGTACTCGGTATAAGAGATTGCGTTCAACATAATGGTTCTTGCTTTGTGATGATTTTTGTAAGTTTTCTTCTGAGCATTGGTAAACTCACTTCTTTCAATCTTTTTACCTACAGAATCTACAGGATGACTATAGCCATCAAGTACTAGATCCCATAGATCTAGATCAAATGATAAGAAATAACTTTCAATTCTATCTTTCCAATAATCAAACTTTTCGCCATCAAATATAGGAGGTTTTGCAATGTAAGATTCTCTTTCAATAACATTTGTTTCAGAAGTTGTTGGTGGTGGTGTAGTCATTGTTTTTCACACTTGGATCGGTACTGAACACTGTTAAGTGCTTGATAAAAATTCAATCTTTTTATCACCTAAGAACCGGAGCTCTGATGTCAATTAAACGTGTGAAAAACGCAAGAAAGGGGGTTTGAATTGGTTTTTCAAAATAATCGTTTCTTTTAAATAACTTTCTTGTTAAAACTTTTACCCTTTTCTAAAGAACAACATCTTAGTTAAACAAAGAGATATAAACACATTATGTTTATACTAGTTCACTTTAGAATCTCTCAAGTTAATCTAGTCCACCCGCCAAGGTGATTTCGCCTCTCTCAACGAGGTCTTAATCCACTATTTAACAAAATAGTACACTGCACGAGCTACACAGCTGATGACTAACAACAACCTCTAGAACTCACACATTCTAGACTTCTCAAGTTATCCAACCACACAGGTCTTACTTAAGGCACAACCTCTAAGACACACGCCCTAGACTTCTCAAGAGATCTGGTCACTAAGACTCTCTTAAGGAATACAACTTTTAGTTCAAATACAACGGGTTTACAGAGAATTTCTTCTTATCAAGCTGATAATGTAAACAAGTTTTTAGACCAAGAATGACTTAAGAAATAATAGAGTTAGAAAATATTGTCGTTGTTTGCATGTGTGTCTTTCTTCAAGTCTTTGAGCTTCCTTTTATAGCCGAGTGAAAAGAGTCGTTGAGATGGAATCATGAAGGCTAGGTAGGCTTACGGCTAGAAGTGTGAGGACAGGTACAAAATCTTCTGCATGCTGCGCGTCCTGTTTGTGTCAGATTGTCTAGTTTGTATTTCGCACAGTCTTCAAGAATATTAACGTTGTAATGTGGTACAACTGTACAGTGTGGCAGGTTATCTTGGCTTCTCAACGTCAGATACTTTTTGTGAGCGTGAGTAAGAAGGGAAAACATTGCTCGATTCTTGAGATTATCAAGTCTTCGAATCATCAGCTCTACGCTTCCAGAATCTTCAGGACTTGTCTTTAGAACCTTGTTCTCTTAATCCACTTTCTTCATATCTTCAGAGGCTTCTGATAATATTTGATTGAAGCACGAGAGTCGACTTTGGGTAGGTCTTCAGAACCTTGATCGAAAATCGTGAGGCTTCAGCATCTGGACTTCGTTCCATCAGAACCCTTGTCTTTTGATCTTCAGAATTCATTCTCTTTTCCTTTCGTATTAGAGTTATGTGAATCTTGTCTTATCTTCAAATTGAGTTCAGTTCTTCGAAGCATCTTTCATTAAGCATTGTGCCAATTCACGGAAGCAGAACCTGTTTGCTAGGTTCTCACAAATAACAACATTAGTTGCACAAAATTGTTCATACAAATATTCATCTGTTATCATCAAAACTTAGAGATAATATTGTAGAACCAAATCTTGTACTCACATCCTCGCCACGTCAGAATATCCTCAATGGTTAGCCAACATCGTACCCGTTCCAAAAAAGGACGGAAAGGTCAGAATGTGTGTCGATTACAAAGATCTAAACAAGGCTAGTCCAAAGGACGACTTTCCTTTGCCACACATTGACATGCTGGTAGACAGTACAGCGAAATTCAAAATATTCTCCTTCATGGATGGATTCTCGGGCTATAATCAGATAAAAATGGCGCCGAAAGACATGGAGAAAACTTCATTCATTACCCCATGGGGTACCTTTTGTTACAAGGTAATGTCGTTCGGTTTGAAGAACGCCGGGGCAACCTATCAAAGGGCCATGACTACTCTCTTTCATGACATGATACACAAGGAAATCGAGGTATATGTCGATCATATGATTGCCAAATCTAAAACAGAGGAGGAGCATGTGACCCACCTGTCAAAACTATTTGAGCGGTTGAGAAAGTACAAACTCCGCTTGAAACCCAATAAATGCACCTTTGGTGTCTGTTCAGGGAAACTTTTAGGGTTCATCATCAGCCAAAAAGGAATCGAGGTTGATCCTGACAAAGTTAAGGCCATCCCAGAAATGCCTTCTCCAAAAACTGAAAAATAAGTCAGAGGATTCCTGGGACATCTGAACTATATCTCTAGATTCATATTCCTCATGACCGCGACATGTGCGCCGATCTTCAAATTACTTAAAAAGAACCAGGACTGTGTTTGGACAGAAGACTGTCAAACCGCCTTCAACAGTATCAAGGAATACCTGTTGAATCCACTGATTCTATCACCTCTAGTGGAAGGGAGACCACTGATCATCTATTTAACAGTCTTGGAAGACTCCATGGGATGTGTACTTGGCCAACAAGACAAAACCAAAAGAAAAAAGTCTGCCATCTACTATTTGAGCAAGAAGTTCACCGACTGCGAGACTCGGTACACTATGCTTGAGAAAACTTGTTGTGCTCTGGCTTGGGCAGCCAAACGTCTTCGCCAGTATATGATTCGTCACACTACTTGGTTAATCTCTGAAATGGATCCGATCAAGTACGTCTTTGAAAAGCCTGCTCTCACAGGAAGGATTGCCCATTGGCAGATGTTGTTATCAGAATACGACATCGAATACCACTCTCAGAAAGCCATTAAAGGGAGTATTTTAGCCGATCATTTGGCTCATCAACCGATTGACGATCAGGAATCAATCGGGTTTGACTTCCCAGACAAAGATGTCATGTATTTGAAAATGAAAGATGGCGATGAACCGCTACCCAGTGAAGGGCCAGAACCAGGTTCCCAATGGGGACTTATCTTTGACGGAGCTGTCAATCATTATGGAAACAGAATTGGGGCAATCATCATAACACCTCAGGGTACCCACACTCCTTTCACTGCCAGACTGACATTCAAGTGTACAAACAACGAGGCCGAATACGAAGCTTGTATCATGGGGCTCGAAGAAGCAATTGATTTGAGGATCAAAAACTTGGATGTATATGGCGACTCAACCTTGGTTATCAATCAGATCAAAGGAGATTGGAACACATACCAATCATGACTGATCCCTTACAAAGATTATGCGAGAAGGTTGTTACCCTTGTTCAACCGAATCGAGTTTCATCATATCCCTCGTGAAGAAAATTACATGGTTAATGCATTTGCCACTCTCTCTTCCATGATTAGTGTAGGTCAATAGAGCGACCTACCTACGATCGACATAATGCGCCTTGAACGGCCCGCTTACATCTTTACGATTGAAGCAGTCATAGACGACAAACCTTGGTATCACGATATCAAATGCTTCCTTCAGAAACAAGAGTACCCACCTGGGGCATCCAGAAAGGACAGAAAAATCCTCAGGAGGCTAGCAGGAGGCTTCTTCCTGAGCGACGATACACTCTATAAGAGAAACTTTGACATGGTCTTGCTCCGATGTGTAGACAGACCAGAATCAGACATGTTGATAAAAGAAATTCACGAAGGATCCTTTGGCACTCATGCCAACGGACACACGATGGCGAGAAAAATTCTAAGAGCAGGGTACTACTGGTTGACTATGGAATCCGATTGCTACAAGTACATGAGGAGGTGTCACAAGTGTCAGATATACTCGGACAAAATCCATGTACCGCCAACACATCTCAAAGTTCTTTCTTCCCCATGCCCCTTTTCCATATGGGGAATCAGCATGATTGGCATGATTGAACCTAAATCTTCGAACGGACATCGGTTCATCCTGGTAGCCATTGACTATTTCACCAAGTGGGTTAAAGCAGCGTCATATACCAATGTAACTCGATAGGTGGTAGTCCGTTTCATCAAAAACAATCTCATATGCCGTTATGGTGTTCCAAGCCAGATCATTACTGATAATGGATCTAACTTGAACAACAAGATGATGAAAGAGTTGTGCACAGAGTTCAAGATCGAACACCATAACTCATCTCCCTACCGACCTAAGATGAACAGAGCAGTAGAAGCAGCTAACAAGAACATCAAGTAGATTGTTCAGAAGATGGTTGTAACCTACAAAGACTGGCACGAGATGCTACCCTTTGCTCTTCACGGTTATCGTACATCTGTCCGCACTTCAACAGGGGCAACCCTTTTCTCTCTAGGATATGGCATGGAGGTAGTGCTCCCCATAGAAGTAGAGATCCCATCAATCCGGGTATTGATGGAAACTAAGCTAACAGAAGCTGAATGGTGTCAAAGTCGACACGACGAATTGAATCTGATCGAAGAAAAATGAATGACAGCACTATGCCACGGTCAGTTGTATCAACAAATAATGAAGAAGGCATTCGAAAAAAAGGTCCGACCTCGCGTCTTCAGGAAAGGAGACCTTGTGCTAAAAAAGATACAATCATTTCTCACTGATTCTCGGGGCAAGTGGACTCCGAATTATGACGGCCCCTATGTGGTCAAGAAAGCTTTCTCAGGCGGCGCCTTGAGACTCGCAACCATGGATGAAGAAGAATTTGCCTACCCCACAAATGTTGATGTAGTCAAGAAATACTTCGCCTAAACTAAAAAAATCGTCTCGGTGGATTGAAAACCCGAAAGGGCGGTCTAGGAAAAAATTAGAGACATGATCAAAAATCATCCCGATGGATTGGAAATCTCAAAGTACAATCCAAGCAAAAGTTAGGGATACTGGCAAGTAACTACCTCCAACAGGGGCAAATCCCCCAGTAGCAGTTATGTCGTCCATAAAAAAACTCTAGTCAAGGTCATCTTCGACAGAAGCTCAGGATGTCAGGAATTCAAAGTTGGTAGAAGGATAGTGGTCGTTATGTTTCAATGTAGCCCTTTTCCCTTAAATTACCATTTTCTAAACTTTGTAAATACTCTATGGAATCACGCGTTTGGCTGATTTCCATCCTATCAATAAAATTTGAGCCCTTGTGCTTTTGTTTGTAATTCTTATTTGTTTTAGCTTTACAGAAAGACATTTTAATATGATTAACGATTCTTGAAACGAAACAAAAATGAATTTACTTGTTAAAACTTTTCTGCTTTTAAAATAAAGATGGCAATTATTTTGACTGTTGAACATCTAAAGAACATCGATCGATTCTCCAGAAGTAGTCGAGCTTCAAAGTGCAGAATCAAAGTACTCCTTCTAAACCAGCACGCCTGAACAAATGATCAATTGTGTTAGAGACCATGTTTCATCTGACACCCCTCGGCAGAGTTCTTACTTCCTAAGCCCGACCAACGGTTGTTCCCCGCAGGGACTATTTCTCCTAAGCAAGGCAGAATTGCTGTCGTGAACAAGTGATACTTTTCATCCCCCATCGTGGCCGAGTATCCAGTCGTGTTCATCTACTAGTCTGTATGTCGCGTCAGTTTTGTCAGCATAAACATACATACATCATGCATTATTGATTTACATTTACATTCATATTGCATCACCATCACTCTAGTCGGTCTTATCCCCTAGTGATTAGAGTCCTCTCGATCGAGTTGTCAGTTCTTTCCTCGTCAGGAAATGTTGCGTCTGAACTATCTCTCTCCTCCAGTTTATTTCTGGATTAGAGTTGGCCCTTGACCACTTTGATAACTTGAACCTCTGAAAAACCAGAGAACCCTCCACAAACTTCACTCTTCGCCATTGAAGATGATATTTTCGCTTTTCCGAATTAAGGAAAATTCCCAGAGAAAGCATCTTAATCAGAGATTCGGCAATACAGCAGTTTTTCTCCAAAAAAATCCGCTGACGAAAAGGTCATCAGCACCTCAAAATTGGATCACATCATATGGCATTTCTCCGAGAAGGCCTCGAAGAAAAGTATGATGTAATGAGAACCCTCCACAAACTTCACTCTTCGCCATTGAAGATGATATTTTCGCTTTTCCGAATTAAGGAAAATTCCCAGAGAAAGCATCTTAATCAGAGATTCGGCAATACAGCAGTTTTTCTCCAAAAAAATCCGCTGACGAAAAGGTCATCAGCACCTCAAAATTGGATCACATCATATGGCATTTCTCCGAGAAGGCCTCGAAGAAAAGTATGATGTAATGAGAACCCTCCACAAACTTCACTCTTCGCCATTGAAGATGATATTTTCGCTTTTCCGAATTAAGGAAAATTCCCAGAGAAAGCATCTTAATCAGAGATTCGGCAATACAGCAGTTTTTCTCCAAAAAAATCCGCTGACGAAAAGGTCATCAGCACCTCAAAATTGGATCACATCATATGGCATTTCTCCGAGAAGGCCTCGAAGAAAAGTATGATGTAATATCCCCAAGTCAGAAGCAGTCTCTCAATAGACTCGTTTTCCCCAGTAGAAACAAATGGCGTCTCCAACAGAGAAGTTTGTGCACCTCTACAATTCAGACGAATGGGTTCCCCAGCAAGTCTGACATCAAAACTTTTTCTGTCAAATGGCATTTCTCCAGGAAAACTCGGCGAGAAGTTTGATGAAAACCGATACGAACAGTGTCCCTTGTCAAGAAAGTTTATTGACAAAAGAAACTGACACCAGATCCTTGGTAGGAAACCAAGATCGAGGGGAAGTTTATTTCAGAAACTAAGACCAGAGCCTTGGTGGGAAACCAGGATCGAGGGGAAGTTTATTTCAGAAACTGAGACCAGAGCCTTGGTAGGAAACCAGGATCGGGGGGAAGTTTATTTCAGAAACTGAGACCAGTTCCTTGGTAGGAAACCAGGATCGAGGGGAAGTTTATATCAGAAACTGAGACCAGATCCTTGGTAGGAAACCAGGATCGTGGGGAAGTTTGTTTCAGAAACTGAGACCAGTTCCTTGGTAGGAAACCCGGATCGAGGGGAAGTTTTAACCTTTTCTAAGTATCATTGCTTAGCAAAAGAAGAAGGATGCGTGAACTGCCATTCTTAACCACCATCAAAATTTCGGGTATTCCGATATTTAATCATCTTGCACCCCGAATGCCCGAATGCCCGAATACCTTCGCCATTCACACCTTCGGGTCCAAGAAGATTAAATAGGGGCATCTGTCATACCCCAAATTTTGACCACTAAGATTCCCATAATTTTGAAAATCATCATCACAATATGGATGAACCATTTCACACTCATTAGTCTCCCCAAAGATGGGTGAACATTCATTACAATCAAGAGTTAGGGTTTCAAGCCCTCTCAGAGCACTTAGACAAGGGATCAATCAAGGAATGACATGATCTTCAATTTGTCTAACCTCTTAAACATCCACAAAGGATCAAGAGGTCTCCCACATCAAGAATTAAGCACAAGAGTGCAACATTCCAAGTGGATCAAGCCTCAAGTTCATCTAATACAAAGTCAACTGACGCAGAAAGTCAAAATTTGACTTTTGGTCAACTATGAGCTTCACAAGCCATTACTCAAGAAAATATGATGGATGATTGCATTTGATCGAATTTAAATCAAGAAATCACGCAAAGTTGCAAAATTGATCAAATTGAAAGAAACTTAGAAATTTTTTCTAAGTTAAAATCATGCTCAAGTGCACAACTTTTCAAGGTTGTAACTATTGATCCAAGCATCCATTGATTTTTCGTAAGGGCTACTTTTAAAGAGGGTATTTGATACTTCAACATTTTAGAAGGAATCAACTCAAAATATCATAAGGATTGAAAGATATAAGTGATCAAAGTGGGGAATTCTTAATGTCAGATGTTCCGACATTTCGTAGGACATCATTAATTATTTTTCCAGCAAGAAAGTCCCAACTTTAAGGACGTTTTTCTCCATGATCCAAGTTGATTCAAGCCATGTCATGAACATGAAAGTTGAAGTACGTCATCTCACCTTTCCAGAAAGTCCTAGAAAGCCCATTTATCATTCTCGAGCATAAAGTTATGATCTCTGCAAAAGGCATTGATAAAACAGAATTTTTAAGACAGCTTTTAGGACAGACTTGATCACACAAGTTCAAGGTCATTTTTGACAATTTTACAAGTCTTATCTTCAAAAACCTTGAACATCAAAGTTGAAGTACGTCATCTCAGCTTTCCATAAAGTTGTAGAACGTCCATTTATCATACTCAAGCAGGAAGTTATGGACTTTACAGTAAGTCTTGCTGCAGCTATTTTTTTAAGGACAGATTTTGTGCACTTTTTCTTGTGCCACACAATTTTCAAACTTTGTCACCATGCAGGGCAAGCATCAAAGATGCAATTCACTTCAACTAAAAATATCATAGTGGATTAAAAGATATAAGTGATTAAAGTTTGGAATTATTAATGTTCAAAGTTATCAAATGTTTCAACATTTCATAGGACATCATTAATATTTTTCCAGCAAGAATGTCCCAACTTCAAGGACGTATTTCTCCATGATCCAAGTTGATTCAAGAAAAACCCTGAACAAAAAAGTTGAAGTATGTCATCTCAGCTTTCCAGAAAGTCCTGGAACAGCCATTTATCATTCTTGAGCAAGAAGTTATGGATTTTATAACAAGGCTTGTTGCAGCTGATTTTTTAAGACAAGTTTCAGGACAGATTTGCACATTTCTTGTGCCACACGAATTTTTAAGCCTTTTCATCCTTTTGCACACCTGAGGAGGGGACAATCAAAGGACAAGCTCTGATTCCCAAGCCTCTCAAGTCCAAGATTCCACAAGTAGCATGCCAAACCTAAAAAGCTATAAAGATTCCAAATATCCAATTTTGTTTTCAAGCGTTTAATACATTCAGCAAGGTGGCATGAACTGAGCCAAATTCTAACTGAATCCAGTCAAGACATATCCTAGAACTAGGGAACCACAGGCCTGTGCTCTATCCTCTAGTCAATGGCTAGAGGAGACTTGGATTCCTATTGATCAACATTTGCCAAACTTCTGCTGCAGTTGTCATTCACTATTGCAGCCAAAACAAACTTGCTCTACTATAAATAGAGCTCAATTGTGATCAGTTTGAGTACACCAAAGCACCCAAACTGATGCTTTCCTCAAATTCTGTCTTTCACTCCAAAAAACACCTTCTCTTGCAAGTCACTATCGGGTTTTGAGTTAGAGAGCAATTATGTCCAAACCAATCACACACACACCTCATAAACATCATATGTGAGTGATCTAAACACTAACACAACATCTGGAACATAAAATTCATCAAATCACCAGCCAATTGCTCAAGTTCTTGACAAAGTTGCAGTTGAGATGCCATGAAGTGATCCAGCCATTTCCAATCCAGTCCAAGCATTCAAACACGCTCCTAGAGGATCAAGGAAGCTCATAGAATCTTCCTCTTACAGCTGTAATTACATTGAAGAGGCATTGGACCTTGCTCCAATCGGTAAGTGTTCTTACACTTTGAAACTCCACATACGTGCATCATTATTGATCAATTCTTGAAGAAAAATGTAGTCCTTAATGTGTTTGTTGTGATCCTCCTACTGTTTACACTTTAATGTGTTTATATGAGGAGTTTATGTTGTTTTAAAATTAAGGTCCAGTTCTGGTTTTTTGCCTTGTGTGTTCTGCACATTAAGTTTCAGTATGTATAAGTGATACCAATGGATTCCTTGTGAAAAATCGATCAAGATAGGTTCTTATGGATTTTAATTTCGTTAAAAATTGAGAGAGTTATGAATGTTTGAAGTTTGATAAAAAAGATGTTGAAAACCAAAGTTTCAGTTCTGGTTTTTGCCTCATAAGAGATGTCGAAGATGATGTTGTGACATCTTTCCTTTTTCTCTTATCTTCAAAACTTAACCAATTCTTTCACATAGCAAAAATCATCACTTTCCAATTCTGTTTTACACACTTCTTATTCATACTCCAAACTATTTTATTCCACAAAAAAAATCAAATTTATATTATTTATTTAATATAGTTGATATTTTTGTGAATAAATCCCTTT
This sequence comes from Lathyrus tuberosus, assembly GCA_022829125.1. Taxonomy (NCBI): domain Eukaryota; kingdom Viridiplantae; phylum Streptophyta; class Magnoliopsida; order Fabales; family Fabaceae; genus Lathyrus; species Lathyrus tuberosus. The sequence continues at coordinate 4,533,671 of JALAZF010000361.1, forward strand.
TTAATTATTTTTAAACATTTTAAAAGTGAATTCTCATCATGAAAATCAAAACCAAATGAATTTTAATTCATCTTGTAATTAAAACATCATTTTTCAAACCTCAACCAAAAATCACAAGTTGTTTATTCAAACTTATTTGGTATTTTATCATTTTTATTTGAGTTTTCTTTAAGAATTTACTTTTAAAAATGATGAAATTAGGGATTCTTTGATTTTCACCCAAACAAATCTTTTTCAAACTCTTTGGGCCTCTAATAGAGTGTAAGACCCAATCCCTATTTGAAACCAAAATAGTTTGGGCCTCAGTCATTGTATAAGTCCCAACATATTTTCAAAAATCTCGGCGCGATCGCCAGTTTAAAATAAAACCAATTGGGCCTCTCCTTGAGTTGTCAGCCCAATTTCCTTTCTTTAAAACATCTCTGGGCCTCTAATAGAGTGTAAGACCCAACTCTTTTGTAAATAAACCTTTTTGGGCCTCACACATTGTATAAGTCTCTCTGTATATTTTAAAAAGTTCGGCACGATCGTCGCCTTTTTAACAAAAATCCTTGGGCCTCTCATTGAGCTGTAAGCCCCATCACTTGTACAAAAACTCTTTGGGCCTCTAATAGAGTGTAAGACCCAAACCCCCCTTTTAACCAAACAATTATTGGGCCTCAGGTATTGTATAAGTCCCTCTGCGTTAAAAGAAAAATCTCGGCGCGATCGCCAATTCAAAAATCAAAACCCTAGGCCTACCCTCATGTTGTAAGCCCCATTTCTTTTCTTTAAGTTTATTTGGGCCTCTAATAAAGTGTAAGATCCAATCCCCTTGTACATCAAAACTTTTGGGCCTCACATATTGTATAAGTCCCTCTGTACAGTTTTCAAAACAACAGTACAATCATCATTAAAACATGGGCCTCTCCTTGAGCTGTAAGCCCCAACAAACTTTTCAAAGCACTTTCTCCTTTGATTTTGAATATAATATTGTTATCAAAGTTTTCTTTGTTGAACAACTAACAAAACACCATTGAAGCTCTACAACGGGTAAGTGTTTATCCGCTTTCATATGTATATAACTGTATTGTGGGGCTGCTTCACTGTAAGTATTCTTTCACATCCTTTTATATACTTGTCAAATATCCACTGTATAATACTAGTATAGTTATTTAGAGTTTTCCCCGACAACTACGTCTAGCACTAGGTAAAGCCATGTTGGTCACTCTTGAATACAAACAAAACTAGATCCCCCCATAGGATTACCATACACAATCTTCCCTCCTCTTGGGGTTAAACAATATGGAACAAAGAGAAAGGCAACATTCTCGGTGAACCCTTTCTCAGACTGTCACTCTTAGAAATTGTCAAAGAAACTCTACTCCCCAGAGTTGATCTATTCTCCGTGAATATCATCTCTTGAGTTTCTTCCAAATTCTTGAACTTTCCTGGAATGATCTCTTCTCTGTGAATTGCATTTCTTGAACTTCTCGTGGTTTGGGGACCCACAGGCTTCCTAAAAGCATCCCCGCCTCCTGTTGGGTGTTGTACAAGGACCCTTCGGCTTCTTAGACGATCTCATGCCTTCTCTTGGGCTTAATACCAGGACCCTGACGATCTCTTAAAGGTATAAGATAGAACTTAGTCATCCTTTGCTAGAGCAGTTTTTCCAGTGTCAAACCTCTGGCCACTTTAGGGTTGATGCTCATCCCTTAATGCCCGTGCCTCCTCTTGGACATTGTACAATAGATAAAACTCTAGACTTGGACAGTCTAAACCCCCATAAGTCTCAAAGACATTCTCAAGTTCCTTTCAAACCTAGGAAAAAACATTGATCACTCTGACACCTGGCCTCTCTCATGAGGGCTCTTCCACTTGGTCCTACCTATGGATCTAATCCTCAGCAGTAAGATAGCCTCCTCTTGGGCTTTGTAAAAATGACTCTCTCCAGCGGAGCTAATCTTTTCAGACTCTTTTGTTAAGTCAATCTCCCTTTTAGCCTCTATCTCGGGCTTCGTACGAGACATCAAATCACTCTCTTGTTGAGTATAAAAGATTCTCTTGTTGAGTCAACTTTTAGCCTCTATCTTGGGCTTCATACAAGACATATTTAAAACACTCTCTTGTTGAGTATAAAAGACTCTCTTGTTGAGTCACTTCCCTTTTAGCCTCTATCTCGGGCTTCGTACGAGACAGCAAAACACTCTCTTGTTGAGTATAAAAGATTATCTTGTTAAGTCACTTCCCTTTTAGCCTTCATCTCGGGCTTCATACGAGACACTAAATCACTCTCTTGTTGAGTATAAAAGATTCTCTTGTTGAGTCAAACCTTTTAGCCTCCATCTCGGAGTTCGTACGAGACACTAAAACACTCTCTTGTTGAGTATAAAAGACTCTCTTGTTGAGTCAACCTCCTTTTAGCCTCCATCTCGGGCTTTGTACGAGATAGGAAAACACTCTCTTATTGAGTATAAAAGACTCTCTTGTTGAGTCAAATCCCCTTTTAGCCTCTATCTCAGGCTTCTTACGAGACAGCTAAAACACTCTCTTGTTGAGTATAAAAGACTCTCTTGTTGAGTCGATCTCCTTTTAGCCTCTATCTCGGGCTTCGTACGAGACAGCAAAACAATCTCTTGTTGAGTATAAAAGACTCTCTTGTTGAGTCAATCACCCGTCACATAGACTCTCTTGTTGAGTCCACCTTTTTAGACTCCGTCTTAGGCTTTATACAGGACAAATAAAAGCACTCTCTTGTTGAGTCAGTCACTTGTTAGCACTCTCTTGTTGAGTCAACCCTTTTCGCCTCTATCTAGGGCTTCGTACGAGACAACAAATAAAAGACACCCTCTTGTTGGGTCAATCGCCTCCTCTTAGGCTTTGTATAAGGAAACCTCGGTTGAGTCAATCAACCTTTTAGCATCAAACATGTGCCTTGCTCATAGCATACAACTCCTCCTTAGAGATGACAGATTCTCTCTCATCCAAAACCCTTTAGCTTCACATCTTGGGCTTCGAACAAGATATAAATCACTTTTAGCTTCATGTCTTGGGCTTTGAACAAGACACCAAAACAACCTTTTACCTCCCATAGAATAGGAGGAACTACGATTGCTCTGATTTCCCTGTTTCGGGAATACGTAGGCATAAGATTGCAAAAATATTAGCAAGCATATTAATCAAAAAGCCAAAATCCAGTATCTCCATCAAATCAACCCAAAAGCATCAAATCTAAACAAATTACCAAAAACCTCACAAATAGTCCAGACACTGTGTTCTTAACAAAATAACCGAAGAGGGGCCCACGTCTTAGTAACATCTGTAAACCAACAGTTTTGACTGTTTAACCTCAGTTTGCGAGCAGGGTTAATTGGAGACATCTATTTCCCTTCCTTAATCAGCTTAACAGGATAAAAAATGAATCGAACTGTAGTACCCGAGCGATAGTGCTTCAAGACCACAAAAATCGCGCTACATTATGTTAAAATCTAAATGATAATGGAGAAAATCTCATGGTATGGTCAAGGGGACTAGACGCAGGGCTCGTGTTTAAACCGAACTAGGGTAAATTTGATGTACTTGTTCTTTCTCTCTTATCTTTTATTTTATTGCTTTTATCATTGTGCTATTTTCCTTTACTTCTTTCTTAAAATTTAAATTGTTTAAGTTATTGAATTTTTTTATCACAATTCAAAGCCCCCGTGTGATTGAAGTGGGGTAAAAAAATGTATTTTGGGAATAGTATAGGTCATATATGAAAAAATTGAAATTCAATTAAAAACTTAATAAAGTTGGAGTATACTGTGATACAAAGCTCATTTCGAAAAAGTGTTATTTTAATATAACATTGATTCAAAGAGAAGATGTTGTGATCACAAGTGGTCGGAAATAATTTTAGAAACACATTCCATTTAATTGTGGATTGAGCAGGTCTAGTAGAGAGATACGGTATGAATAAATCCAAATGTGATTGCTTAATTGGGACAACATATGAAATGTCTTATACATGTATAATTGTTAAGATGTGGTTGCACAATTAAATTATTCATTTGGATAAAATTCACACTCACCGAAAGAAGTTGTGATTTGGTGATGTCAATGTCTTTGAGGAAGGTGTTCCATATATTTCTATTCTTCTCTAAAGAGAAGTTATTCAAGTTCGTCTATTTGATACTGTAATTATTTTGTAGTGTATAACACTATTTTTTACTGATATATTTCAAATTCTAGAATTCCTATGTGCAAAATGCACATTCAAACTCTATAATGTGTGGGTTAAACACATTAGGCAGAGGATTTTTTTTTTTTTTTCTCGGGTATTTAATAACGTTTGAATTATAGAAAACATAGCAAACCATGGGACGGGGAGAGGGATGGACAGAAGTGAAACATAACATATCAAACAAACAAAGGGGAGCTACAAGATCAATCTGGGTTGCAAAGAATGGTAAAGGCACAGATAATGGAACAGGAGGAAGATATGAGAAGAACAACATCTCATCATTCTTCTTCTCAGAATTTCCATAAGGATTTGAAGTGACGGATATGTTCGAGGAATTCAAGCATTTTGGTTTGGTGATTGAAGTTGTCATCCCTTCTAAGAGAGACAAGAGGGGGGAAACGATATGGTTTCGTCAGATTTTGAGATGTTGAAGATGCAAGGATGCTGGCAATCAGATTAGATAACATTATGATAGGAGGAAAGAAAATCCACGCTAACATTTCAAAGGCTTGGAGGCTTGGAGAGGAAGGGGAACTTGAGAGCACGACAACACTCCCAAATTCGTCTTATGCTCAAGTTCTTAATGGATATATACCAAGGCTGTGGAATAACCAAGAGAAAGATTAGTTGAGAGCATACTCGCGGTTCACACATTTGCAGTTCAACCTTGAAAAGACGGAATTAAAGAGATTTGAAAGAGCATATGTGGGGGTAGTGGTTACTTCATGAACAACTTACAAGGTGCAGAAAGCCCAGCATTCATAAGGTATTTTCAACATAAAGGCAACACCACTTGGAGCAAATCTATGTCTGTTAGAAGAAGAGGAGAGTGGCTAAATTTCAACTTTGACTAAGGAGGCGAAAGCTTGGGTATCCCGGTGGTTCTCCGATATTCATCCATGGTGTCATACCCCAAATTTTGTCCTCTTAGAGCACTTAGACAAAGTATCAATCAAGAAATGACATGATCTTCAACTTGTCTAAACCTCTCTGTAGTACCCTAAATTTTGACCCAGGATTTTTTAGATTCTTCTTGCCAATAAGGGGTGTCATTGGGATTTTAGGGGGTTCATCAGTATTTTTTGAGGCCCATTTGGAAATTTAGTTTAGCATAAGGTTTTTTAGAATTTATAAGAGTTTTTTTTAGAATAGAATTTAATTTCTTTTATTATATATAATGTTTGTTTTTATTTAGAATTTATCATTTTTAGACAAATTTGATGAGGTTTTTTTAGAAGTTAAGTTTTTTAGGTTTTAGGATAATAAGGTTGATTTAGTTTTATTTAAATTAATAGTTTTTTTTTTTAGATTAATAAAGAGGATTTTGGGTTTTTTATTTAAAATTATTTAAGGAAAGGATTTTTTTTTTATTCAGATTTTTTTTTGGGATTAATTGTTTTCTAATTTAGTCTAGTTTTATTAATTTCAAAATTTTTGGTTTTTAGGATCTAGTTGTAATACGCACATTAATTAGTTTTTGGTTTTATTTAAGACTAGTTTTATTAATAATTAATTGTTTTTTGAACAGGTTTTAATAAATTATTTTACATTTTTATTTTTTATTTTATTGGTTTTTATTTAGGATCATTAAGGGTCACGTTTTTTTATTTCATCCAGAGTTATTATTTTTATTTTTTCGTGGTTATATATATATATATATTTAAATTTATTCAATATTTAGTAATTATTATTTATTATTATTTATTTTTATTTATTAATTCTTATTTGGGTCAAAATGTTGACCCAATGGGTCGTCTTCTCCCTCATAGGCAAACCCTAATTTGCGCAGAATTAGGAATTTCGAATCAAAGCAAATCAAAATCTAATCAAATCTTTTCATTACAAATCAAAATCAATTACAAATCTCAAATCTAATAAAAAACGAATCAAATCAGTGTACAAATTACATCAAAAACTTCCTAATGAATATAAGAATTAATTTCCTAAAACTAATTTCTAACCTAAAATCTAACTATAAAAAGATAAAGAAATTATAAGAGAGGGGAGATTTTGCTGGAGGACGGAAACCCTAAGATTGTTGTGCGAATCGTACCTGCGAAACAAAAAAGGAAGATTAGAGATTAAAATCGGAAAAGAAAACAAAGAAATTTACGAAAAGGATTCACAGCGAAGAAGGTAAGGATTACTTAGCTGGGTTTTGATGCTTGAATGTGTTTGTGTGTTTAAATCTGGAATTTTTCTAGGGTCTTAGGGTTGGGGTTCTTACTAATTAGGGTTAGGGTTCATCTGGGTGTGGTTAGGGTTCATCACTGAACCCTTAGGGTTCGTAGGGTTATTGGGGGTTTCTGGGTTTTGGGAAGGGTTGAGGGTTAAGGTTCTTAGGGTTCTTCAGGAACCCTAAGGAACCATGAATATCTGGGTGGGTTAGGGTTTAGGATTCTTGATATTTGAAAATTCCAGTTGAATATTCATCGGAATCTGGGTTTAAGGGTGTTTTTCTGGTGGTTTGGGGGTGGCCGGAGGCCGCTTGATGGTGGCCGGAGGAGAAAGAAGTAGAGGGAAGTGAGAGGTGGACGGAGAGAAAGAGAGGGATTGACGAGAGAAGAGAGAGAATGAGAAATGAAAAATGATTTTTTTTCTGAAGGTTTGGACTTAAATATCTCTCCTTCTCACCGTTAGATGTGCGCCAAGTGGCATCGTGTGTGTCATTTGATTTTGTTTGACCGTTGGTGGTCAATGGTTCTCTTGTACGCGCGCATACCATAGACATACATGTTTCCTCATCTGGGCCATTGGATTATACTACTTTGGAAAAGTATTCAGATCAGACGCATGGGATTTGGTCAGTCACGATACGTTAGATTAATCTAACGGTATAGAGGAAATAGTGGAAAATACTCCGGATCAATCCAACGGTCCGGATTCCATTTGCATCTTTGTTTTTTTGGTTTTTTTTGCTGAAGGGTTGGCCATTGGGCTTTACGCCCAATGCTATTTGCACCCCCACCTTAGCCCATTTACTGTTTTTTTAAAAAGGAAATACATCCCCCTCTTTTTTTTTTAATTAATTCAATTAATTTTTATGTAATTATTTTATTTAAGATTTTTTGTTTAATTAGGAGAGTTTTTTTTTAATAAGAAATTAAAGGAAAAAGGGTTTAGGATTTATTTTTTGGATTTTATTTTATTTCATATTTTCTTTCTTTTATTATTAAATTTTCTTTGACTTTTACTAAAAAAACTCACCATTGAATCAATTCCTTGGTTCAAGTTGTGAGATAAATTTTCGTTATTTTTAATTTGGCTAAAATTCTTAGTTTTTATAGGGTGGTAATTAAATTTTAGAACTTTTTTGTATAAGGGTTTGTATTTTGTCATAATATTATTTCTTTGAGAAAAAAGATAATATGAGAATGGGATGTGCAAATATAGTTTTGGTGGGTTATAAAATTTGGTTTTTTTTTGGGATTATTTGGAATTTAAATCTTATTTGGATTAATATGTATATTTTCTGGTTTTTGTCATTATAAATAATTTAATCATTTATTTTATTGTAAAAAGAATTAGATGGTCTTTTTAAGGGATTTTTAAGGTTTTAAGGGATTTACACATGGGGATAAAGCTCTTGGTCCGAGAGCCTAAATAAAGGATGGGATAAGGGATAAGGGATTTGGATTCGGGGATAAAACTCTTCCTCCGAGAGTATAAACAATGGACAAAGGGATTTAAGGGATAGAACTCCTCATCTAGGAGTATAAACACTAGATTTAAGGGATATACTCTTTATCCAAGAGTATAAATAGTGGATTGAGATTTAGGGTTAGGTTAGGGGATTTAGGAATAGGATTAGGGGGTAGGAATAGGGGAGGTGAACTACGGTTACTCTGATCCTTCATTTTGAGGGTACGTAGGCATAGGGTTGCAAACCAACCCTAGCGAGTATAATTAGGAAAAAACTTAGGTTTTCTTTTCATTTAGACAAACAAACATACCCTAAACTCAAAGGTGGATCCCATTGAGTACAATGGAAGTGAAGGGTGCCTAACACCTTCCCTTAACTTAAATGACTCCCGAACCGTAGGAATCTCTACCTTAGGATAAGGATATTTAGGTTTATCATTATTTTCCTTTTAAAAATATGGTGGCGACTCGAAAATTTTTAGCCGGCCGCGACAGCTGGCGACTCTGCTGGGGACTCCTTCCTAACGAGAGTCAATCCTAGCCTTAGGATTTAGGGATTTGTTTGTCTTGGATGTTATTTTGGTTTTTTTAATTTTTTATTGTTATTTATTTATTTTTATTTCATATATTTATTTATTTAACATTTTGTTTTTTGTATTATCATGCAAGGGATTGGGACATAAAAAAAAGGAGTGAAGCTAAAACCCAAAGCTTGGAGGATAACCCTAGAACCTAAAGTGGAACGGAAATGTTTTTGCGGGGGACGCAACATCCCCTAAAATGTATTGATGCCACACTCAGAGTAGATCCTTCCAAAGTCGTCCTCACGAAAGGGCTAGCCCCTCTCGTAGTGGAATGATTTGGATGTGGTCCGTGACTCTGAGAACCTTAACCTACCCCACACCAATCATGGACCTTATGTATTCAACCCTCAAGGGTTATTACTAGGGTCCTATCCCAAATGAGACTTATCCCGAAGGATTACCGTAGGAAGGCTTGCTCCTTCTCATGGTAAAACAAAGGTATAGTCTAAACATTTTGGGGTCGTTATGCTGGCCAAATTTAGGTAACCTACCTGTGAGGGGATTGGGTAGTCTTAACTTAGACCCAGCCTGTTCTAGGGAAGCCCACCTTACTAGGGGTATGCTTACACTTTACCTTTACCCTAATCAAGACATCATGTGCATTCATCATCCTCATAAATTTTTCTTTTTTTGCATTCACAGGAATCTTAAAATTTTACAAAAAAAAAAGGATTAAATCAAAGGACAATGAAAGTTGGAAAAAGGAGAACTCTCCCCATTAGAGTAAGGATATCAGATATAAAAAGCCTAAAGACTTATGCTGCTGAATTACCCAAGGAAAGAAGGAAACCTATACTTCGTAGGTATGGAGATATATTGGACTTGGTTCTATTTCCTATGCAAGAGGAGGGTCTAACTGCCTTGGCCCAATTTTATGATCCCGAGTTAAGGTGCTCCTAATTCAAGGACTTCCAAATAGCACCTACTTTAGAAGAAGTTCGAAGGATACTGGATTTCCCCCAAAACAATAAAGGTCCATTCAAAACATTGGGGTATAGACCTTCATTTGAAGAAATGGCAAGCTGTTTGTATATTCGTGAAGAGGACCTACAAGCTCATTGGAAAACTAAAGATGACTTCGAAGGGTTCCCTAAATGGTTCTTAGAGAGTAAAGCTAGTCACTTTGCGGCTTGCAAGAATTGGGTAGCCCTAGACACTGTCATGATATTACTTATCTTTGGGTTGGTCCTATTCCCAAGTATTCCAAATTTCATAGACATCACCGCTGTCAATCTATTTCTGGCTGTTACCCTTGGAGAAGAAGACTATTCAACAGCTCTCCTTGCAAACATATACTTCACTCTCCATTGTAGGTTTGAGAAGAAGGGAGGAACTATGTTATGTTGTACTCAACTATTATACAAGTGGTTGTGTTCCCATCTAGTGAAGGACATAGGAGACATAAGGCAAATGAAGGCCTACGAGTGGTCCCAATATCTAGTATCACGTGTTGATAAGGACATCCTATGGTTTCCTCAGATAATCCAAAGGGATGATGTGATCTTGAGTTGTGGGAACTTTCCTAATGTACCTTTGATTGGCTCAAGAGGATGTATAAGCTATAATCCTGTTTTGGCAATGAGGCAGCTAGGACATCCTTTGTCCTACAAGCCAGAAGACAAGTTGCTAAAGGGCTTCGTCCTACAAGGTGTGAAAGGAGATCATCCTGATGTCCTTAGGATTTCTGAAGCATGGAAGCAAAGCATAAAAGGGAAGAGTATCCTGAAAAGACCAAGAGAGGATTCTAGAGTCCCCTATTCTCAGTGGATGGAAGAAAGGATAAGGAAGGTAAAACTTCCCTTTACTTTAGATCGTCCCATTGATCCCATGGTTCCTCCACCTACCGCAATCTCCGTGGAAGAAAGTGAAAAGCTTAAGGAGACCATTGCGAGGTTAACAAAAGAAAAAGAAGAGTGGGAAGGCAAATATTACCAAGCCACTGGAGAGAGTAGTCAGTTATGAAGGAGTCTCGATGAAGTTATGGAGAAATCAAAGATCAATAAGGGGATAGCTCAGATGGAGGAAGAGAAGAAGGAACAAGCTTATGCCGACCTCCAAGTTGTGAGTTCACGCCTCAAAGACCACAAAGACCAACTAGATAGAGCCTGGCGTCAAAGGGACGAGTGGAGAGACATTTGGATGACATCAACGCAAAGAGAATTCAAAGAGGGATATGACAGGCGTATCCAAAACCTTGAAGCTGAAGTCCAAAGCTTATCTAGTGCTCTTCTCGAGAGCAAAAGACAAGCCCTAGATGCGACTGTGCAATTGAGATCAGCCGAAGAACTTCTTGCCCTACGGCCAGAAGGATGGTTAGAAACTCAAGAGGAGAACCAGGAACTTAGAAGGTTATATGGGGAGCTTCAGGATTCTTATGAAGATCTAAGGGCATGGGCCATTTATGTTGAAGAACATAACCAGCATCTAGAGCAAACTACTAGGGAGGATCTAGAGATCATGGCAAAGTTACGAGAGGACGAGGCATATTATCGAGAAAGGTATCTGAAGTTGGTCTTACTATCCAACGATCTCATCCACGAGATCCCTCGAAGTCTAAAGGAAGCTGAGTACATGGCTGATATCTTCAAGCCGGTCAAAGAGATTACTGATTTCCTTACACTTTGTCGTGAGATGGTAGAGGATTTTAGGGCTAGGATTAGGAGGAGGATTTAGCTTTTCTATGTAATGACTTCTTACGTTTGCTTTTTGTTACGAATAATTTAAAGGGTTTATCCCTAGTTTAGTTTTCCTTATGTAATAAATGGGGCTTCGACCCTAGCACTTTCTTTCCCTTAATAAAAGTATTTGTTTTCCATTATCCTTGGCTTTAATCTTAATAAATGAAAAGTTTAAGATTCCTGAAATAAAAATAATTTTTGCATACTCATACATTCATGCATGCATAGCATAATTCAAAAAATAAACATCAAACAGAAATCACCTTTTGATATCTTCTCTCAGAATCTTCGCAACAATCTGACTTCTCGACCCAACACCCGTGCTTACCAGAAGAAATCTATGGAACAAATGGAGCTAAACCACGCTGCTCTGAAAGGAGATGTGGATGTTGTCAAGGGAAACGTGGAGGAAATGAAGGACAAGATCGATCAGCTGACTCGAGCAATTCAGAATATGATAGCAAGAGACACCGAGGCTAGTAACCGTAGGAATGCTCCTACCCCTTGTAACACCCCAAATCTATACCCCCAATTAATAATAAAACAATAAACACTTAGTAAAAATTTCGTCAGAGTATATTTAAATTATCATGGCATAGATGGGGGAATCACATTATATTGAAACAATCCATACAACACCTGCTCATAAAGATATGCAACAGTGGGGTAGCAATCAACAGAGGAACTCAGTTCCTTACACCCACATTTCAGATTTTAGAATAAAAGTGGAAAATCTAAAACTGAATATCATATATATATATATATATATATATATATATATATATATATATATATATATATATATATATATATATATCACTTGAAAAGTTGTCATACATCAGGTTACACATGCACAAGTCAAAAGATATATATACATAATACACAATAATCACAAACGGCCTCCCTAGCTACCCGGTGTCACATATTAGAGCCGACCGACAAAAGAATGAAGTCCTAAACTTCACCAAAAATACCTCCAACAACTCTAATCTGCAATGCCTCATAGAGCATTATGAAACAGCAGAAGGGTGAGAAAACAATCATAATATCATTGCATACAATTATATATAACACAAAAATACACATATATACAGTTCTCACCACAACTCACACCATAATTCAAACACAATACAATACAATGTATAATTCATATTTCCATCACCAACACATATCCATATATCAATTTATCCACAATTCCACACATAAACAAACCATAATGATTTATGCAATGCAAGAGACCGACACAACGACTCTATGCATATGCACATGTGGTACCGACTTCCAATGTTTCTCATCACTAGTTCACTCAGGAACTCTGCTAGAATCATCGCCCGTTACATCACTGTAACTCCCCGTCAGGCATACGATGTTCCTCGTCGCTCACACCCCACACGGGCACACGACGTTTATGGATCGCTCACACCCCACACGGGCACATGACCCGATCGCTCACACCCCACATGGGCACACGATCGTCTATAATCATCGCTCACACCCCACACGGGCACACAACGTTATAGCGGATTCCCTCTGGAATCCAAACCGTCACTCAGGATGTCACAACAATGCATATCATGATGCTTGGCATACAAGGACTCATGACATTCAAATACACATATAAATTCATTCATCACTCTTAACAAATCACACTTTGCACTTAAGCCCAAAACAATGCATTTAATTACCATACGGCCACAAATCATCACAACACCATTTAAACACATGCATTTACATCATACAACAACACCTTGCATAATACCCATCAATTACACACAATTATAACGACAACAGTCGACAAACCGACACTATTCCAAATTCCTGACATAATTAAATCGGCTAACAATTTCCAAATCATCGTAATAAGAAAGTACAGCTCAATAGCTTTCCAACGATACCAAGAATGTAAAAATCGGATAAACGGAACCCAAGTTACGAAAGAAAAATGAAAACGATATTTTGAAAAGTCCGATTTTACCATTCTCCTGGCCATACGCGTATTGCCCTGAGCCATACGCGTATTGCCCTGAGCCATACGCGTATGGGCAGAGACTCATTTTTCCCAAAATTCACGTTAAAATTCCAATACGCGTAGTGCCAACACCGTATGCGTATTGCCCTAAAATGTTATGCGTATCATACGCAAATGGGCAGATGGCCGAGAAAATTGAAGATCCATACGCGTATTGGCCCATGCCTCGCCCATATTACGCGTAATGCCAAGGTCCATACGCGTATGAACATGCCCCATACGCGTATGACCTGGAAAAACCAGAAAAATTCTGCAGAACAAAGTTCTGCGTTTTCCACCCCAAATCATCCAATTTTTCACCTACACACCAGAAAATTGCCAATACAATTTCTAACAACATGTATCTATCATGTACCAACAATAATGAACACTAAAAACATGATTTCTAACACATTTAATCGATTTCTAGTCAATTTTACATAATATAGGTTTTACTAAATTTTTCCAATTCAATCCAATAACAACCACAAACACCCATACATAATCATATACAAGCATACAATAACTGAGTTTCGCACCCTTACCCGATTAATTCGATTCTAGAAGTTGTTTTCTTTGATTTTCCAAGATTTTCTCACTTTTCTTCTCTAGTCCTCTTTTCTTCCCTTTTTCCTTCTTCTCTTTTTCTTTCTCTCTATTTTTCTCTCTTTCTATTTTCTATTCTTTCTAACTTAAGAAAAATATCATGAAATGACCAAAAACCCCCACACTCAAATATCTCGCAAACGTTCCCAAAACCCGATAAAATATCACAACATTGAAAAATAACATATTTTTAGATAAAAGTCGAAAATAAAATAAAATAATAATAAAATAATCAAACGACTCGATTAAATAAAAACTGACAAAATTGGGGCGTTACACCCCTCCTCCCTAATATGAAGATAGCAATCCTCTTTTGGGATTTGTGGCTGACTTTGAGCGTGAGGCTTTAGAGGCTAGTAAAGGGAAGGCTAACACTCAACCTCCTGTAGGGTCTGCTCCTCCACCCGAGCACAATGGAGAATCACGACCCATACAGATACCTATCACTCGTGAGGTCTCTAATGACTGGCACCTCTAATATGGAGAAGAAGACTCAAGGCAAGTAGTTCGTGAAACCAAACCAGATGCCGTGGAAGGAAGAAAGGAAGATGAAAAGTATAAGATAATTGAGGAACGGTTAAGGGCTGTGGAAGGATCCAAGATCTTTGGGATTGATGCCTTGGAAATGTGTTTGGTACCCGACGTGGTCGTGCCTCCTAAGTTTAAGGCGCCTACCTTCGAGATGTACAAAGGGGTTAGTTGTCCCAAAAGCCACATTCGGATGTTTTCCCGAAAGATGGGGGCACACGCTAAGAACGAAAAGCTGATGATGCATGTTTTCCAAGACATCCTTAGTGGGGCATCCTTGGACTGGTACATGCAGCTGGAAAGGACCTACATCAAGAACTGGGATGAATTGGCAAGTGCCTTCATAAGGCAATACCAATATAATGTAGACATAGCCCCTAATCGCATGCAATTGCAAAACATGTCTCAGAAAAGGGATGAATCTTTTAAGGAGTATGCCCAAAGATGGAGGGAGTAGCATCTCGTGTGCAACCTCCATTGCGGGAAAACGAGCTAGTAGACACATTCATGGGAACTCTGCAAGGATTATACTATGAAAAGATGATTGGATCGGTCTCAACAGGATTTACGGATTTGGTTATCATTGGGGAAAGGATCGAGAATGGATTAAAAAGTGGAAAGATTGGGACACCGTCTTCCAATCAACATAACGACAAAAGGTACTCCAGAAACCGCTCGAAGAAGGAGGCCAATGCCATTTCTGCTGATAGGTATACTCAAGTGCCTTATAACCCTTACGTGGCAGCCACGGCCTCTGGCCAAGGGTCTCCTACGCTCCAGATCCAACAGCTAAGGGCCCCACCCCCTCAAAATCAGCAACAACAGAAGCATCCCCGAAGGGAACAAAGGAGGCCATGGAAGGACTTTGACCCTATACCCACTACATATACTCAAATCCTGCCAATGTTAATCCAAAAGGGATTGGTAGAAATCAAGCCGTTAGGGCCCCCTCCTATGCCTACTCCTCGAGGGTATGACGCTAATGCTAGATGTGATTACCATGCTGGATCGCCAGGGCACACGACTGAAAAATGTTTTGCTCTCAAATTTAGGGTGCAAGATTTGCTGGATCAGAAGGTTATCAACTTCAGTTTTGACACTCCAAATGCAGGAGATAACCCTTTCCCAGGGCACGCTGGACCAACTATTAACTCCGTTGAGGGATTAGGAGAGGACGTCATAATTAGAGGGGTGGAGCAAGTAAAGACCCCTATGACGAAAGTGAGGGAAACATTAATTGGGTACGAGGAGTTTGAAAGGCTGCACGGTGACTGTGAGAATTGCGCGATTGATCCCAATAGCTGTAAGAAGATGAAAGAGGTTCTCCAACAACTAATGGACCAAGGGATAGTACAGATTGGGTACTTAAGGAATATGAATGAGGTAGCTACCTTAGACTCCCATGGGCAGGCACCTTCTGAGGTTCCATACCAAAAAAAAGGAGTCATGACTCCCATTCAAATACCAGTTCCAAGGCCTACACAAGTGCCTTTTCAAATACAAGTTCCCAGGCAGGCACAGGCGCCCATCCAAATACCAGTTTCAAGGCCTACACAGGTTCCTATTCAGATAACAATTCTGGTGCCTGCACGAACACCAATTCAGATACCTGTTCCTACGCCAGTCAAAGCTCCGGTGCCTGCAGTGTCAGAAGGTCCTATCACGTTCCATGTACCAACGCCATTTCCCTATGAAAGCTCCAAGACTGTACCTTGGAAATATGACGTCACGACGTCAGTGGGAGGAAAGACTATAGTGCCGTCATCAGCAGTTACTAACATAGCTGGTATTGGAGGAATGACACATAGTGGAAGGGTATACTCTTCAGAACAACCCAAGAAGGATATCCCCGAAAGCTCAAAAACGAAAGAGAACACAAGTACAGGCGAGGGGCCGTCCAAGAAGGGCATATCTCAAGAAGATGCCAAGGAATTTTTAAGAATCATAAAGAAAAGTGATTATAGGGTGGTGAACCAACTAAATCAAACACCATCCAAGATCTCTATTCTATCATTGTTGTTATGCTCGGAGGTACATAGGGAATCCCTGCTAAAGGTCCTAAATGAAGCCCATGTCACTAAAGACATATCAGTAATTCAATTCGACGAGGTAGTCTCCAATATTGCCGCCAGCACCTGCCTAGGTTTCAGTAGTGAGGAATTACCTCCCGAGGGGCAAGCACATAACAAGGCCTTACACATATCAGTCAAGTGTCAGGACACTATTCTTTCAAGAGTGCTGGTAGATACATGGTCTGCTCTAAATGTCATGCCTAAGGATACCCTTATGAAATTAACATCTGTAAGGACCTTTATGAAGACCAGTTCCCTGATTGTCAGGGCGTTCGACGGTTCAAAAAGAATGGTAATTGGGGAAGTGGACATACCTACAGTGGTGGGATCACATACCTTCATGATCACCTTCCAAGTCATGGACATTAATCCCTCTTACACTTGTCTTCTAGGACAACCATGGATTCATGCTGCGGGCGCAGTTACTTCCACACTTCATCAAAAGTTGAAGTTCATATCTGGGGACAATTTGATAATCGTTGATGGGGAGGAAGACATGTTCGTCAGCCACCTCTCATCATTCAGATACATAGAATTGGATGGAGAAACATTTGAAATACCGTTCCAAGCTTTGGAGGTTACGACGGTCAGTCGTAAGCAAGTCGTTAGACAAGAGGAAATGCCGAAAAGGATCACAGACTTGATTCAGAATGGGGATACTAGGGGCTGGGGCAAGGTGATAGAGATACATGAAAAGAAGGATCAATTCGGGCTGGGTTACAAACCAGCTAATAAAGAGGTACAGAAGTCTCAACAAATGACATTTCCTCCTCTCGAAGAAACTTTCCTTAGTGTCGGATTCAGAGACGAAGATCAAGTGACTGCAATTGAAGAGGAAAATAGAGGGATACCAGATTGGGTGCGCCATTGCTCACCAGGCACAATTCTCAACAATTGGAGAGCAATCGAGATTCCTGAGATGATTTCTATTTCAAAGTAATTTACTTTTCTAAAAAAAAAAACAAGTCTTTTGCTATGCCCAGGGAAAATGGACAAGCTTTGTAGGGCCACCTTTGTTTCTTTGAGTTATTTAATAATAAAATCGCATTTTGTTTTCAATCAAGATCCTTTTTTTTTCTTTCTCAGTTATTCTTTTCAAAATGGCAATACACTTTCTTTCCAATACTTTCATTTGCACCAACTCAAAAAATAATAAGCATAAAAATCTCCCTCATGCAGATTTAAAAATGAACCTATTGAAAACGACACCGCTATAATTCCTTACAACTTCAAGTTCCCGATTAACCAAGCGGAAGAGGGTGATGAGGACGATTGTGAACTTCCTGAAGAGCTGGCCAGAATGTTAAAGCAAGAGGATAAGGTGATACAACCTCATCAGGAACCAGTGGATGTGATCAATCTGGGGACTGAAGAGGA
This sequence comes from Lathyrus tuberosus, assembly GCA_022829125.1. Lineage (NCBI taxonomy): Eukaryota > Viridiplantae > Streptophyta > Magnoliopsida > Fabales > Fabaceae > Lathyrus > Lathyrus tuberosus. The sequence goes on from JALAZF010000361.1 coordinate 4,551,367, forward strand.
CAAAAAGGAAGTCAAAGTGGGTGCTTCTTTGGACGAGGATATAAAGGAGAGGTTGATCAAGTTGCTACGTGAATATGTGGATGTGTTTGCTTGGTCCTACCAATATATGCCCGGTTTGGACACAGATATTGCTGAACATAAGCTACTGCTTAAACCCGAATTTCCTCCGGTCAAACAAAAATTAAGGCGCACTAGACCAGATATAACTCTCAAGATCAAGGAAGAGGTTAAAAAGCAGTTTGACGCAGGGTTCTTAGCCGCAGTAAAGTATCCATAGTGGGTAGCCAATATGGTGCCTGTACCAAAGAAGGATGGGAAAGTCAGAATGTGCGTAGATTAACGAGATCTCAATAGAGCAAGTCCTAAAGACGATTTCCCATTACCTCACATTGACGTATTGGTGGATAACACGACTCAATTTTCGGTATTCTCATTTATGGATGGGTTTTCCAGATATAACCAGATCAAGATGGCTCCCTCCGACATGGAAAAGACTACCTTTATTACCCCTTAGGGCACCTTCTGTTACAAGGTGATGCCCTTCGGACTGAAAAACGCAGGGGCAACTTATCAAAGGGCAATGGTTACTCTCTTTCATGACATGATGCATAAGGAAATTGAGGTTTATGTGGATGATATGATCGCTAAGTCACAAACTGAGGAAGAGCACATAGTCAATCTGCAAAAGCTGTTTGAACGGTTGAGAAAGTTTAAGCTACGGTTAAATCCTGCGAAGTGTACCTTCGGAGTCAGATCTGGGAAATTGTTGGGGTTCATCGTCAGTCAAAGAGGTATAGAGGTTGATCCTGATAAAGTAAAAGCCATTCAAGAAATGCCAGCTCCGAGGACTGAAAAGGAAGTACGAGGGTTCTTAGGGAGGCTGAATTACATTGCTAGGTTCATCTCACATCTTACTGCTACTTGTGGGCCGATCTTCAAGTTATTGAGGAAAGGTCAAAGCCTTGAATGGGATGAACATTGTCAAAAGGCCTTCGATCGAATCAAAGGGTATTTACAAGAGCCACCCATATTGGTACCACCTGTACCTGGAAGACCGCTCATAATGTATCTGACGGTGCTTAATAATTCGATGGGCTGTGTACTCGGACAACAAGACGAAACAGGGAGAAAGGAGCATGCAATTTATTACTTGAGTAAGAAATTCACGGATTGCGAATCCAGATACTCGCTCTTGGAGAAGACCTGTTGTGCTCTTGTATGGGCTGCCCGACGATTAAGACAATATATGGTGTGCCATACTACTTTGTTAATATCAAGGATGAACCCTATCAAGTATATATTTGAGAAGCCTGGAGTAACTGGGAGAGTGGATCGGTGGCAGATGTTACTTACTGAATATGATATCCAGTATGTTACCCAGAAGGCCATAAAAGGAAGTATGTTAGCTGATCACCTTGCTCATCAACCGTTGGACGATTATCAGCCTATGCAATTTGATTTTCCAGATGAGGACGTAATGGCTGTAAGAGATGATGATATCCCAAGTTCTTACGAAGGACCTGAGCCCGGATCTCGATGGAAGCTTATATTCGATGGAGCCTCAAATGCAGAAGGACATGGAGTAGGAGCCGTTATAACTTCTCCAACGGGATTTCACATACCCTTCACTGCAAGAATATGCTTCACGTGTACTAACAATATGGTGGAATATGAGGCATGTATCTTGGGGATTAGCGAAGCCATTAACCTCGGGATCAAAATCTTAGAGGTATATGGAGATTCTACTCTCGTCATCAATCAAGTCAAAGGAGATTGTAGAACACTTAATCCCAAGATGACTCTTGTCATAGAAATTGTCAAAGAAACTCTACTCCCCAGAGTTGATCTATTCTCCGTGAATAGCATCTCTTGAGTTTCTTCCAAATTCTCGAACTTTCATGGAATGATCTCTTCTCTGTGAATTGCATTTCTTGAACTTCTCTTGGTTTGGGGACCCACAGGCTTCCTAAAAGCATCCCCGCCTTCTCTTGGGCTTTGTACAAGGACCCTTCGGCTTCTTAGAAGTTCTCATGCCTTCTCTTGGGCTTAATACAAGGACCCTAACAACCTCTTAAAGGTATAAGACAGAAACTAGTCCTCCTTTGCTAGAGCAGTCTTTCCAGTGTCAAACCTTTGGCCACCTTAGGGTTGATTCTCATCTCTTAGGGCCCTTTCCCTCCTTTGGGCACCCTACAAAAGATAAAACTCTTCAACTCTATTAGACTTGGATAGTCTAAGACCCTTGAGTCTCAAAGACATTCTCAAGTTCCTTTCGAACATAGGAAAAAAACACCGACCACTCTGGATAAATCTTCCGCAGAAACCCGGCCTCTCTCATGATGGCTCTCCCACTTGGACCTGTCTCGGGATCTCCAAAATCCCCGGTAGAAGATAGCCTCCTCTTAGGCTTTGTATAATAATCCTTTCCTCAGGAAAGTCAGCCTTCTCTTGGCCTTTGTACAATGATGCTCCCCAACGGAGCTAACCTTTTCAGACTCTCTTGTTGAGTATAAAAGACTCTTTTGGTGAGTCGCTTCCTTTTTAGCCTCTATCTCGGGCTTCGTACGAGACAGCAAAACACTCTCTTGTTGAGTATAAAAGACTCTCTTGTTGAGTCAATCTCCCTTTTAGCCTCTATCTCGAGCTTCATACGAGACAGCAAAACACTCTCTTGTTGAGTATAAAAGTCTCTCTTGTTGAGTCAATCTCCCTTTTTGCCTCTATCTCGGGCTTCGTACGAGACAGCAAAACACTCTCTTGTTGAGTATAAAAGACTCTCTTGTTGAGTCAATCTCCCTTTTAGCCTCTATCTCGGGCTTCGTACGAGACATAAAATCACTCTCTTGTTGAGTATAAAAGACTCTCTTTTCGAGTCAAACATTTTTAGCTTCCGTCTTAGGCTTCGTATAAGACAGATAAAAGTACTCTCTTGTTGAGTCAACCCTTTTAGCCTCCATCTTAGGCTTTATACAAGATATATAAAAGCACTCTCTTGTTGAGTCAGTCACTCATTAGCACTCTCTTGTTGAGTCATCTCAATAGCCTTCTCTTAGGCTTTATATAGAGAAACCCCCGATTGAGTCAATCAACCTTCTAGCATCAACTTGTACTTTGATCAAAAGGCATAGGTATCAACAATTCCTCTTTAGAGATGACAAGTTCTCTCTCAGTCAAACCTTTTAGCTTCAGTCTTGGGCTTTGAACAAGACACAAAACACATCCCTTCAGCTTCATATCTTGGGCTTTGAACAAGATACAAAAACTCCTTTTAGCCTCTGTCTTGGGCTTTAAACGGGACACCAAAACATCTTTTCCCCCCATATAATAGGAGGGAACTACGATTGCTCTGATTTCCCTGTCTCTTTAAACAGGAATACGTAGGCATAAGATTGCAAAATCTTAGCGAGCATACTAATCAAAAACTCAAAATCCAGTACCTCCATCAATCAACCCAAAAGCATCAAATCTAAACACATTACCAAAAGCCTCACAAATAGTCCAGACACTGTATTCTTAAGCAAAATAACCTAAGACAGACCCCCCTTTTGATATCATCTGTAAACCAACTGTCATCTGTTTAAACTCAGTATGCAAGCAGATTTATTGGAGACATCTATTTCCCTTCCTTAATCAGCTTCACAGGATAAAAAATGAATCAAACTGTAGTACCAAAGCGATAGTGATTCGAAACTACAAAAATCGCGCTACACATGGTCACCGGTAGACGTGGATAAGGAGAGACTCACTTGGATACGTTGTTACGGCCTGCCTTGTCATGTATGGTCTGCAAAAATTTTCAAGTTCATAGCAGGGCGTATTGGTGAATACATAAGATCACATGAGGATATAGAGAACCATAACTGCTTTGATGTGGCAAGATTCCATGTAAAAATAAAATTTTCCATTAATCTGAATGAAGTTTTTAACGTTGAGATTACTGAAAACATTTTTCGAATTAAACTGGTGGAAGACTCGCATGGTCCCTTGAGGATCTGTGAGGATAAGAATCTAGGGGAGGAAGCTCGTCGGAAATAGATAGCTCCGACTCAGATTCATTGGCCGACGCGTGGATAGATACAGATGAGGAAGAAAAACATGATACGCAAGGCAATCTTAGTCCTGAGAACACACCTAGTCAATCTTGCAAGATTTTGGCACCTGAGCTGGAAAATAGGAGCACAGGTAGGACAGATAAACAATAGCAGGTTAATGATAGACATATTGTATGTAGGTCTGCGTCTGCAGGCACGTGTCTACCTCAGGATGAGAATTTCAAAAAGGTCAACTTTGGAAGTAATGATAAGGACAAAGGATCTTCTGCAATTTTTAAAAAGGTGTTGGGCCCAAAGCAAGCGGAGGAGTCTTTAGTTGATAAGGTGGACCCCAGTGTGAGAAACTTTAGTGGCGGGAGAGATGATTTTGACCCCTTCAAAAATATGGATGGACCCTTATGAAATGGGCCTAACAACTTGGACTTAGCCCTTGGGTGCTCTGACCCAATCTCTGAAGGGGTAAAGGGATATGGGAATACAATAGTGAATTCTAAACCAAAGAAAAAGAATCTGATATGTGATCTTTATGAAAACCTAAAAATCCCATTCGCCCCTTCATACTACTCTGCACTGGCTCTTGCAAACAATCAGGTGACAGGTCATGACACAGATGTCCAAAAGCAAAATTTTAGGCACAACAATGCTGAAAGCAGTCTGGAAGAAGGGGACTCAATTTCAAGATAATCTGGAGGATCGGTCCTGTGTTGTGATTCTATTGAAGATTCGGATGTCAATCAGAGTAATTCGCGTATTAGGAAGGCTATTAAGAGTGTTCCTGTGAAGGTCTGGGTTTCAATCAAGAAATTTGGAATTGACGGTGAAGAAGATGACGGAGTCTTTGAAAGCATTGTAAGAAAATTGGAAGCTAAGGAGATTTACAAAAACAAGAAGGGGACAGCAGCAGTTTCAACATGAATTGTGTAACACACAACATTAGAGGTGGAGGTACATCTACAAAGTGTAGAAGAATTAAAGATACGATCATCAAAGGCACGACGGATGTCTACTTTATACAGGAGACTAAAAGGCTGAACATGAATGTTGATTTTGTAATGAGTTTATGGGGTGCAAATGGGTTTGAATGGTCTGCCACACACTTAAATGATCAATTTGGTGGGCTGTTGACAATTAGGAGGTTAGGTATTATGAATCCCATATTTAGTTTTTATGGTAAGGGTTTCTTAGGTATCAATGTGGAGTGGAAGAACATGAATTGTTATCTGATTAATATATATTTGTCATGTGTTATTTATGAGAAGAGACGAATGTGGTCAGAGTTATTAGATTGGAAAAGTAAGCTTCCAAGTGAAGACTGGATTGTTGTAGGGGATTTCAATGCTGTGAAATGTAGAGATGAAAGGAGAGGTATAGGGCAATCCTGCAAAGTTGACATGGAGGACTTTGGGGCTTTCATTTACTTGATGAATCTTATTGACTTGCCTACAATTGGGAATAAATACAACTGGTTCAGCACAAATGGGAGTTGCTGCATCCGCCTGGATAGATTCCTTATGTCTTAAGAATTAATCAATCTCTGGAATATTGTATCCCAAGTAATTAAAAAACGCGATGTATCGGACCATAGACCAGTCTGGTTGAAGGCAAGAAATGTAAACTGGGGACCAAAACCGTTCAACGCATTTATGTGTTGGTTTGAACACCCTAAATTTCTTCAATTCGTCAAAGAGGAATGGAGCTCGTTTTGTGTGATGGGGACTTCAACTTTCATCCTTACTAAAAAACTACAATTTTTGAAGGAAAGGCTTAGGTGGTGGAATTTAAACTTGTTTGGGGTGCTTAGTTTAAATGTGGAGAAGGAGGTTGATATCTTAAATGAGATTGAGAAGATCATGACAGATGATCAAAACACCATTGCAGAAGCTGTGCTAAAGAGGGGGAGTATTGCTCAAGGAGAATTATGGAAAAACTTACGCATCAAAGAAGGGGCATTAGCTCAAAAAGCCAAGGTGAAATGGATACAAAAAGGGGACTAGAATTCCAGGTATTTCCTTGTTATGATTAAACATAGAGCAAGAACTAATAACATTGTTGCAATGCAGTCTGATGCAGGTATGATCACAGAAATTCAGGATGTGAAAGTGGCAGTTAGAAACCATTTCAATGACAGGTTTAAATCCATGAATTTCCCTAGACCTTCCTTCAATTTGTCTGGTATCTCTCGTTTGTCCCAGGAAGACAGAGATTGGCTGAAAGCAAAATTTTGTGAAGAAGAAATTAAACAGATTGTTTTCGACACTAGGGGAGAGAAAAGTCTAGGCCAGACGGATTTAGCATGGATTTTCTTAAACACTGCTGGGATATAGTGGGACAGAAGGTGATCAACTGCATCCAAGAGTTCCATGAAACTGCGTGGCTCTCGAAAGTGATCACTTCATCTTTTCTTGCACTAATACCTAAGAATAACAACCCACAGGACCTGGAAGACTATAAACCAATTTCTCTAATTGGTGTGGATTACAAAATAATTTCCAAGATATTGGTAATAAGATTGAAACAGGTGCTGAACAAAATAATCTCAAAATCACATACGGCGTTTCTAAAAGGAAGATAACTAACAGATGGAGTTTTGGTAGTTAACGAGATAATAGATCACACAAAAAAGAATAAGAAGAGATGTATTCTTCTAAAGGTTGATTTTGTAAAGGTATACGACTGTGTCGAGTGGGGATTTTTGAGAAAGAGTATGGAGGCTATGGGTTTTGGCACACAATGGATGTGTTGGATGGAAGGTAGTGTCATGAACAGCTTTATGTATGTTCTGATTAACGGCAGTCCAACAAAAGATTTTAAGGTAACGCGTGGTCTTCGACAAGGCGACCCAATGTCACCTTTTCTCTTTACTATAGTTGCAGAAGGTTTGTCACTGTTGGTTAAAAGGGCATGTGAGGTTGGTTCTCTCGATGCTTTAAAGATAAATGACGAGGCCAAATTTAGCTTACTTCAGTACGCAGACGATACTATTTTGATAGGACAGGGATCTTGGAGCAATTTATGGGCGATGAAAGCAATTATTGTGGGGTTTGAAATGATTTATGGGTTGAAGATAAACATCAGCAAAAGCTCCTTGTTTGGTATTGCAGTGGATAATTGGTTCTTGCAAGCTGCAGAACATTTTCTGGCTGCAAAATTGGTGGTTTCCCATTTAAATTCTTAGGCTTATTAGTTGGTGGCAATCATCGTCGTATTGCTTTTTGGAATCTGGTGATTGATTGTTTAAAGGCTCGGTTGTCATCGTGGAAGGGTCGATTACTATCAATCGGAGGCAGGGTTTCTCTCATCAATTCAGTTTTAACAAATCTTCCAATACATTATCTGTCTTTTTACAGAATACCGAAGAAAGTCGCATAAACTTTGGTGGCGTTGCAGAGACACTTCTTATGGGCAGGTTCAAAAACTAAGAGAGGTATTGCTTGGGTAAATTGGAAAGTTGTTTGCAGGTTCAAGGAAGATTGTGGGCTGGGAATAAAAGACATCACCTTGTTTAATAAAGTGTTGTTAGCTAAATGGATTTGGAGGTTTTTATACTAGAAAGATGCGTTGTGGATGGGACTGTTGTAGGCCAAATATGGAGATCTGAAGGAATGTATTGCAAACAAAGAATATGTGTGCTCTAAGTTTACATCTTCTGTTTGGTGGCAAGATTTGTTCTCGACACAGGGCCAGGCAACGATTGCGGATGTATCAAATTTGTTCCCGTACAGGTTGGGCAGTAGAGCAAAAACTCTATTTTGGCTGGACAAATGGATTGGAAACGAGCCTTTAAACCAGATTTTTTTCTAGTCTATGGAGCAGAACGTTACAAAACTAGCATCGATAACAGAATTGGGAACATGGCATAATAACAATTGGTCATGGCAGTTGGCACTGGATATTGGTCCTGATGAGGTTCAGCTGCAGCAGGAAAGTCATGATTTGTCTGAAATTCTTTTGGAGGCAAAACCAATTTTAAATCAAGAAGACAACATCATTTGGCCTTATGATGCTTTTGGAACATTTACGGTTAAGTCATATTATAGTTTGCTATTAAGCATAATCGCAAGTGTCGAGATCGACGACAATGTCAAAACCTTCCTGAAAATCATATGGAGCATTGTGGTACCAGTCAAGTTGAAAGTATTTGGGTGGAAGTTAGTCTTAGATCGCCTGCCTATAAGCTTCAACCTTCTTAGTCGTGTGGTCGTGCTTAACTCTCATGAACAGGTGTGTATTTATTATTTCAATTCACTTGAAAGCTCTAATCATCTCTTTTTTTACTGCGCAAAAACAAAATTAATTTGGAATGTCGTGTGTCGATGGGTGGGAATATCTTCTTTTGTTGGCAATTCATGTTGTTCACATTTTATGGCTTGGAGAGAGAGAGATTTAGAGGGAAAGAGAGATTACTTTTCGTGAAAAGTCTTTGGGTTATTGTTTGTTGGAGCATATGATGGACAAGAAATCAAATCCAATTTAATGATGAAGTAGGGGATGTTGAGGCTATTTTTATGAGGATCGTCTCAATATCAGGGTGGTGGATAACCAAAAACGTTTATTTTAATAAAACATGTATGTATTATGATTGGTTTGTAAACCCACTAATTTTTTTTCTAAGATTGAAGATGTATGCTGTAATATTTGTGGACGTTGGGTTGTAAATGGGTTTGGACACCCGTAATGCCCGAGTTAAAATGAAATATAATTTGCTTATAAAAATCGTTTGAATTATATAATTAAAAGGTGTTGTTTTGCATGTCTTTATTATAAAATCTTACATATTCCAAGAACAAAATAAAACATGGTAGTTTTGTTAGCTTGTCCAATGATCCTAACACATGTTTATGCTTAATAAGCTTGATTTAACATTGTTGACTTAAGTACGATGGTACATATGAGAGAGCAGTTTCGGCAATTTGTTCTCCCATAAATAAAAGCAATGTTCACATCCAAATAAGGTTAAAATAAAAGGTATACTGAAGAAGCGCATTTAAGGTGATTGTTTTGAATGTTCTACCAAATGTCTGTTGTGTTTATTTAAGCATGTCGACTCTTTGAATCAAAATACATCAGTTTTACAGTCAAATTCTTCATGCTCCTATAGAAAAAGCGCACATCATACTAATCAGTCACCTAGTCCTTCTATAGTGAAATACAACTTCCTAAATCAAGACGAATTGTCGCTAGTTATGCGTGTTAGAATTTTAGGTCACAAATGTAATATTTAAGGTGTTAGTGTTATTATTTTAATTAGTCAAGATTTAAAGGGATCTAATTAATATAATATTAAGTTTGTGGCTAAAAGCATCAATGTCATAAAAGGTCGGGTTATTATGTAGATACCATAAGTCAATATCTAATTTGATTAGGGGGCAAATTAGAATATTGAAAACTAAGAAATAACCCTAGGGTTATTTAAATGGATTATGATCCTCATTTGTAGAGTACGATAAAAATAAGGTTTATGAGACTTTCTCTCTTCATCCCCATCAAAGGAGATTCAAGAAACCATAAGAAACTCTACAAATTGAAAGATCACATACCCGCAACTTCAATGATTTCAATGGAAAATTCAGATACGTTTTCGTCTTCATTCTCTAATTAAATTATAGTATGGGTTTAAGGGTTTAGAGTTCTGTTGTTGATTTCTATATTGATAGAAATTATAAGGTTATGAACAGATCTAACAAGTGGTATCAGAGCTACCCATATCTGATTCAATTTAAATTTTAGAATTATTATTAATTTTTAGGGTTCCAAAATTAGGATTTATTTTAATCTTCCAATTATTTAAGGTGTGAGATATTAGATCGAACTCTAGTTAGCATGTCGTCGAAGTTTGCTCACATGTTGTTGTCGAAGACCTATATACTGTAGTCGAATTGTGTTCTAGTATGTAGTTGTCGAATTGGGCCTTGTGTTAAGGATCCAATTGTTTAAGTTAGCTTGTACCCTAAGTTAGCTTGTAATGGGTAATTTTAAAAAGCTCATTAGTTTAGTATATTAGGTTTTATTATAAATAGCATACTAGTCTCTCATCTTAGGTGTGGTATGGCAAATCCTAATTAGGGTGAGAGGGTTATTTGTTATTCTTGAGTACTAGTAATCTGATTGATAGAGAAAGTAAAGAATATCAGTTATAACCAATCCTTGTTGTTTTTCCTTGTTAACCCTAACCCTTGTGTGTTTCTTGCCTATAAAGAAACTGTTTATACTTTGTTTCAAGGCATCCTAATTCACAATAAATTGATACGGTGAGCGTGGAGAAAGATGCCTTCAACAAAGTATGAGATTGAAAAGTTCACCAGAGTGAACAATTTCGATTTGTGGCGCTTGAAGATGAAATCTCTACTGGTTCAGCAGGGTTGTTTGGAAGTGTTGAAGGGAGAGCCAACCATGGACGTTGCGTTAACGGAAAAGAAAAGGCAACCATGATAGAGAAAGCCCACAACGCAATATCGTTGAGCCTTGGTGATAAGGTTCTTCGACAAGTATCAAATGAGACTATGACATTGGGGTTATGGTTGAAACTTGAAAGTTTGTACATGACCAAATCTCTAGTGAATCGGCTCTACCTAAAGCAAGCTTTGTATTCATTCAAGATGAGTGAAGACAAAGTGTTGGCTGAGCAGTTGGATATGTTCAACAAACAGATTCTTGATCTTGAAAATATGGATGTGAAGATCGATGATAAAGATCAAGCATTATTACTGTTGTGCGCTTTGCCCAAAACACATACTTACTTCAAAGAAACTCTCCTGTATGGAAGGGAGTCCCTGAGCTTTAAAGAAGTTCAATCAGCCTTGTACTCTAAGGACTTGAACGAACGAAAGAAGCATAAACCTTCAACGGTTGGTAAAGGTTTGGCCGTTAAGGGAAAATTCTTGCAAAGGATGGTAAGTTCGACAAGAAGAAATGTAAAAGTCAGCAGAAGTCTTATAGTGGCGAGGCATCTGATATTCGATGCTATCACTGTAAGAAGGAGGGTCACACAAGAAAAGTGTTCCCTGAACGCCTGAAAGATCATAGAGGTAAGGATAATGGCAACGCAGCCATTGTTCAAGATGACTTCGAATCATCTGATTTTCTCGTGGTTTCAAGCGGTGACTCAAGAAAGGAGTGGATTATGGATTCAGGTTGCACTAGGCACATGACTCCAAACAGAGAATTGTTTGAGGAGCTATGTGATCAAGATGATGGATCAGTGCTGCTGGGAAACAACAAAGTTTGTAAAATTGTAGGCATTAGATCTATGATATTCAAGCTCCATGATGAGTCAATAAGGTTATTGACTGAACTCAGGTATGTACCTGATTTGAAGAGAAATTTGATTTCTCTTGGTGAATTGGACAAGAAGGGATATGTTTTTCAAGGAGAGAAAAGTGTCATAAGAGCCATGAAGGGGTTGAAAGAAGTCTTAAGAGGCGTGAAGAAACAAGGCTTGTATACCCTTGAGGTTGAAGTTGTAAGTGGTTCGACAAATGTTGCATCCACGAAACCTTCGTCAAAGACAGAAATTTGGCATATGAGATTGGGCCATGTCAGTGAAAGGGGTCTGGTCGAATTAGGGAAACAAAATCTGCTAGGAGGAGACAAAGTCAAAAAGCTGAAATTTTGTATACTTGGAAAATCTTGCAGAGTGAAGTTTAACAAAGGAAAACAAAGAACTCATGGATCCCTTGATTACATCCATGCTGATCTTTAGGGGCCTGCAAGGTGTCCATCACATTCAGGAGCAAGGTATTTTCTATCCATAGTCGATGATTATTCCAGAAAGTTAGGGGTATTCATCCATAGACTAAGGATGAAACTTTTGAGAATTTCAAAGGTTGGAAGACTCTGGTAAAAAATCAGACTGGCAGAAAGGTCAAGAGGTTGAGAACCGACAATGGCCTTGAATTTTGCAATGAGGCGTTCGATAGTTTTTGTGCTGCCTCAGGTATTGCAAGGCACAAAACCATTGCAGGTACTTCACAACAGAATGGTTTGGCAGAAAGGTTTAATCGAACTATTTTGGAAAGAGTCATATGCATGTTGACTAGTGCTGGGTTAAAGAAGGTGTTTTGGCCTGAGGCTGTTTTGACAGCAACATATATGATAAACAGATGTCCTTCGATTGCATTAGATATGAAGACACCTGAAGAAGTTTGGTTGGGACATCCACCTAGTCTCGACAGACTGAGAGTATTTGGCTGCGTGGCCTATGCTCACATTAGGCAAAACAAGGTCTAACCTAGAGCTCTGAAATGCATGTTCATGGGATACCCTGAAGGAGTCAAAGCGTATAGGCTATGTCCCTAGAGCCAGGTCACATGAGGTGTATCACCAGTCGAGATGTAGTTTTCAATGAAGCTGAGATGGCCTTCAAGAAAACTGATGATGCTGACGAAGAGCTGGAATAGAGAGAGATTCTTGTTGAGGTGGAGCATGTTGATGCTAAATTGCGTATCCCAGATGAAGTCGAAGAAGACGCATAAGATGTTGTCGAAGATGAGGAGACTGATAATGACTGCCTGCTAGAAAGAGTCAGGTCGAGGAGAGACATCAAGCCACCTCAGAGACTTGGGTATCCAGATCTTATAGCTTATGCCTTAATCTCTGCAAGTGAGGTTCTCGACAAAGAACCTAGAGACTATAAGGACGTTATGAGGATTTGAAAGAAGGCTGAATGGCTGAAGGCCATGTATGATGAGATGAAATCTCTTCATGATAACAACACCTGGGAACTGATCAAGAAACCTGCTGGAGCCAGGTTAGTCAACTGTAAATGGATTTTCAAAGTTAAGGAAGGAATAGAAGGAGTGGCGTCGAAGAGATACAAGGCAAGATTGGTCGCTAGGGGATTCACTCAGAAAGAAGGTGTTGACTTCAATGATGTGTTCTCTCCTGTTGTGAAGCATAGATCCATTCGAATATTGCTTGCCACGGTGGCACAGTTCGACCTTGAACTAGAACTGATGGATGTGAAAATTGCGTTCTTTTATAGTGATCTAGATGAAACAATCTTGATGAGGCAACCTGAAGGGTATGTTGAAAGGGGAAAAGAAGATTATGTGTGCAAGCTGAAGAGATCTTTATATGGACTAAAACAATCTCCTCAACAGTGGAATAGGAGATTCGACAATTTTATGGCACGCATAAGTTTCATTAGAAGTTAGTTCGACCACTATGTTTACTTCAGATTTCAACCTGGTAATTCATTTGTTATTTTGTTGCTTTATGTGGATAATATTCTAATAGCAAGTAGCAATGTCAAAGATGTAATGAGGGTGAAGGCTGGACTCAATAAGGAGTTTGAAATGAAGGATCTAGGAGTTGCGCCCAGGATTCTTAGGATTGACATCCGAAGAGATAGAAAGCAGTCGAAATTATGCTTATCTCAAGAGGCATACCTACGGAAGATTCTCGAAAAGTATGGTATGTCGAATTCAATGCCTGTTGTGACTCCGAGAAACCCTCAATTCAAGCTGAGTATAGATCAGTGTCCCAGTACTGATGTCGAAAGAGCTTATATGAATAGAATTCCATATGCTAATATAGTGGGTTCTTTGATGTATGTTATGGTCTGTACGAGACCTGACATAGCATATGCAGTAAGTCTTGTAAGCAGGTACATGGCGAATCCTGGAAATGCTCACTGGCAAGCATTTAAGTGGATTCTAAGGTACATAAATGGGTATTTGAACAGTGTCCTAATTTATGAAGGAGCATTGGGTGAAGATAGTAAAGCAACAATCGAAGGATATGTCGACTCTGATTATACAGGTTGTATAGATTCCAGAAAATATATTTCTGGATATGTGTTCACTATGTTTGGGACAACAATCAGTTGGAAAGCAACACTTCAAAAGGTTATTGCCTTATCAACCACTGAAGCAGAATATATTGCCCTCACTGAAGCTGTGAAAGAAGCATTGTGGCTTGAAGGCTTTGCAAAGGAGCTGAAACTTCAAGGTCAAGCTATCACTGTTAAATGTGATAGTTAAAGTGAAATACACTTGTCGAAGAATTTAGCCTATAATGAGCTAACCAAGCACATTGATGTGAGGTTGCATTTCGTCAGAGGGGTAATTGAGCGTGGAGAAGTCCAAGTGCTGAAGGTTTCGACATATCATAATGCTGCTGATATGATCACCAATACGTTGCCGAGTTGCAAGTTTTCCTACTGTATGCAGTTGATAAAGCTGCATGAAGAAAGCTAGTTTATTTCTTGATGGTAGAGTTAGATCCAAGGTGTAGATTTGTGAGATATTGGATTGAACTCTAGTTAGCATGCCGTCGATGTTTTCTCACATGTTGTTGTCGAAGACCTACATGTTGTAGTCGAATTGTGTTCTAGTATGTAGTTGTTGAATTGGGCTTTGTGTTAAGGATCCAATTGCTTAAGTTAGCTTGTACCTTAAGTTAGCGTGTAATGAGTCATTATTAAAAAGCTTATTAGTTTAGTATGTTACGTTTTATTATAAATAGCATACTAGTCTCTCATCTTAGGTGTGGTGTCGCAAATCCTAATTAGGGTGAGAGGGTTATTTGATATTCTTGAGTACTTATAATCTGATTGATAAAGAAAGTAAAGAATAACAATTATAACCAATCCATGTTGTTTTTCTTTGTTTTTCTTTGTTAACCCTAATTCTTGTGTTTTTCTTGTCTATAAAAAAAATCGTTTATACTTTGTTTCAAGACATCCTTATTCACAATATAAGGTTTAATTTTTATTTTTATTAATGCCTTGATGTTACGAAGAATTTTTGTGCTTTTGGTTTTCGTTGCATTTTTTGTGCTTTTGGTTTTCATTGCAATTTACTGTTTGATACATTATTTCATCGTATTGGTAACGAAGTATTACAATTTATAATTAAGTTAAAGTATTGCAAACAAAGTAACTACACATGCTGCTAGGTTCGAATAAGAAGGAACATGTGCCATTTTTTTATGGTTCTGAGCCAAAATTTTATTCAATTTTATGACATGCATTTACACGTTCGTTATATTATGTAGTTATACCATGGTTTTTTTGGTTAGGGTTTATCATCAGTTCAGTGGCTAATCTATAATAATGTTGTGATTTAAAGTGATTATGGTGTTGGATCTTCGTTATTAAGGGTTTTGGATTTTGATTTAATAATTGTTAAATGTTTTGACTCTAATTTGGATTTGTCTGTGTTGCATAGGTACGGGTACGACCCAATACCTGATACGGGTACTGGGACGGAGTACGACATTTTTAGAAAACTATGGTATAAGTACGTTAGTATAATTTTTTTTAAATACAATTATAAAAATAACAAAAGAATTATATTGTTTAAATAACATCAAAACATTAAAAATTAAAAAACAATTTATTTAAAAATAGTTAATATTTTTGCAATAACATAAATAAATCAGACTTAACAAGTATTAATAAATCATGAAATCATGATTGAATCTCTATATTTTCCTCTCCAATATCCTTAAAAAAAATCATCAGCCCTCTTTAGATTGAGCCCATTCCTTTTAAATGAATGAATAAATAGAATAATTAACCTAATTTTTACTCAGTAAACAAAATTCAAATTATATCATCAAAAAAAAGTTTAAAAAAATTAGGTACGTGGTACCAAATGTGTACTGGTTGGTGTACCGACTTTAAAAAAAATAAAAAAAAAATTAGTATACCTGTGATGCGTACCGTACGCGTACTGGTATCCGATACGTATCCGGTATCGGTACTTTACTTAAAATGAAGTACTCGTGCTTCACAGGTCCTGGTTTGTGGTTTTGAATGTTGAAAAGTTTGAAAAAAATTGTCTATAAAATTGTTGATGTTGTGGATTTACTGTGGATTGATATCTTTTGGAGTTGGATCAATTTGATTTATACCATAATTAGGAGTTTTTTTTTTTTTTGAAGATTTATTTTTGACACTAAGTTTATTGGATTTTTTGGATTAAATAATTTATTATTATTATAAGGTTGTTATATTTTTAACAGTTTTTCAATTATATATAATAATCATATTATTTATTATTATAATTATTAATATATGGATTTAATTTTAATTTTTCTTCAGTTCAATCTTGTCCAAATTTGACTACGGATTGTATTTTTATACGGTAATTTAACCTTTAAGCAAGTAGTTGAAATGAAAAAGTCGTCAAAGTGACCTCTTTTGTGAAAATTGCATATGAAAAATATAAAATGAATTTTCTGGTTGTGTGTATGTTTGTCCATGCGAGTATCAATTGACCCAAATGACAGTTGATGGTTGACCGGCTTTCATACGCGCATGTGATGGTAAACATGTGATAATTATAAGGTCTTACATGTGAATAATAAATCAATCCAAATATGAGTTTATTATTCGACATGTTTTTATTATCAATGTTTGATTGTTACAACAAGAGTATCACTAGCAGTGCATATTAGTGTCCAAAGACTCAATATTGATGGTGCACTAGGTATCTTGAGATGAGTTATGTCTTTATTTGAATAAATTGATAATTCATTCTTTTGAGTATATTTAAAATGTTTAATTTTGTTCTATTTTCAGCTACAATTGCTTCAATATCTACTAATCTGAATTCAGTTTCGGTCCTTAATTAGACAAATTTGAAGGAATGGAATGAGAACATGGAAATTGTTCTTGGCTACATGGATCTTGACCTTGCACTAAGGATGAAACAACCTCCTTCTTCTATGGAATTTGGTACCTCTGAACAGAGGAAAGATTATGAGAAGTGGGATCGCTCTAATCGCATGAGTCATGGTTTGGTTTATTCTGAGGTCAATTTAGCTTCAGTACATGGAAACACTTGGTGGTTAGACTTTGGTACAACTACAAACATCAGTGTTTCAATGAAGGGTTGCCTGAACCACCGGAAGACAAATGATGTTGAAAGATACATTTTATTTGGATTTGAAAGACACTTTTGTGGTTCCGTCATTTTGACAGAATTTGATTTCAATTTCTTATTTGGACAAATCAGACTATTTTTGTTCATTTGAAAACAATATGTTCAAGTTGTCTTTCAATTCAGATATTGTTGGAACTGATTCACTTATGGGTTATGATAATCTATATTTTCTTGACATAATAGCTACACTACTACAAAATACGCCTTCGGTAACACTAATTCTAATACAGTTATGCATTCCACCGTTGTAAAACCACAAACTGGATGCACCTGATATATATATATATATATAATTTATTTAATCACAGTTGATATAAACAACTGTGGTGATAAAGTAATAGTTACAAGGTTCGAATTCTAGCAACTACATTTTTCCATTTTGCCTATTACAAAAAGCGCGTGTCACTTATGTTCAAAAATAAATAAAAAATTGAACATTATTTAACCACGATTTTAGTCTATAACCGTCTACATTTCATTGCGGTTGTAAATATCAACCGTGATTAAAGTTTTTCCTGATAAATTTAAAACAAAATAGATTCATTATTTCCTTCATAACATGCCCTAAGCTAACTAGCGAACCAGCGAACCAGAGACGACAGCAATAGCAATAGCGAAATCTTCATCTTCCCAATCTTCGTTCTTTTGAATCTTCATTTTTTATAATCTTCACTATCTTCATTCTTGGTCTCTTCGAAGTACGGTATGTTTCATGCAAACTTCACTCTCTTCCTCATCTTCCTAATTCTTGATAATCTTCACCATCTTCACTCTCTTGTTTGATTTCGCAGCTCGTATTCTTTTTCCATATGCTTAAGATTTAGAGTTGTATTATTATACTGAATATGCTTTATGTTTTGTTGTTGGATTTTGTGTCTGTTTCTTGCAAAATTCATATGCTTTATCCATATGCTTAAGATTTAGAGTTGTATTATTGTACTGAATATGCTTTAGGTTTAGATTTTGTTGTGTCATTCACAATATTGTTTTGATATAAATTTTAGAACTTATTATGGATTGTAGTTGGATGAAAGCTTATAGATTAGACCTGGTATATGAGAAAGGAGTTCTTGAATTCCTTGAATACGCTGATCAAATATTCCCGACAATAATGATATCTTTTATTGTCCTTGTGTTAATTGCGGGAATATAAATAAAGGTACAAAGGATGAGATATTCCATCACCTATGTTGTGATGGTATATGTCAAAATTATACAATATGGACGTGGCATGGTGAGGTGGAAAAAAATTGAAACCCTGCGTCATAAAGTCACGAAGTTGATGAAGATAAATATATGGATGGCCATCTAGAAGATATGTTCCGTGATATTGGAGAATCTTCTTTTAAGAAAGCTCGTATTTATGATACTTTATGCAGTGATAAGGACACCCATTATATAACGGGTGCACAAGTTTTACACGATTGTCTCCGATTTTAAAGTTGTTTAATCTGAAAGCAAAAAATGGGTGGTCGGATAAAAGTTTAACGGAATTGCTTAATTTTCTAAAACAAATGCTACCAGAAGATAACAATTTGCCTGATCGTTGTTATGATGCCAAGAAGATATTGTGTCCATTGGCTTTGGAGTATATCAAAATACATGCATGCCCTAATGACTACATATTATACAGGAAAGAGCATGAAAATTTTGATCAATATTCGGAATGTGGAGTGTCGAGTTACAAGGTGAAGGACAACAATGGTGATGACAATGACAATGAAAATTTTAGTAGGAAGAGGCCTCCTTGCTAAAGTGTTATGGTACTTGCCCATAACTTCAAGATTCAAGAGACTTTTTGCTAATGCGGATGACGCAAAGAATATTAGATGGCATGCAAATGAAAGAAAATGTGATGGAAACATATGCCATGTAGCTGATTTTTTGCAATGGAAGAAAATTGATTCGTTGTTTCCGGATTTTGGCACTGAGCCAAGAAACCTTAGGATTGGGCTTGCCACCGATGGAATGAACCCCTTTGTAATGTGAGTACTAACCATTCTTCGTGGTTTGTTCTTCTCACGATTTACAACCTATCTCCTTGGTTGTGCATGAAGCGTAAGTATATGTTGTTAAGTATGATGATTTCTGGACCACGACAACCTGGAAACGGCATAGATGTTTATCTAAGTATATTAATTGAAGATCTAAGACTTTTGTGGGAGGAAGGCGTTGAAGTTAATGATGCATATTCTGGTGAAAAGTTTAAGATGCGTGCAATGTTATTTTGCATAATCAACTACTTTCTTACATATGGTAATTTGGCTAGATATAGTGTCAAAAGACACAAAGCGTATCCTATTTGTGAATCTGATACATGTTATCACCAACTTGAGTTTGGAAAAAAGATTTTTTACCTTGGGCATTAGAAATTTCTAAAACCTGATCGTTCTTATTGTAGATTGCTGAAGGTTTTTCATGGAGAGTAGGAGTTTGATATCGCTCTTAAACCTTTAACCGGGGATAAAGTTTATGAACGAAATAAACACATTAATGTTGTCCTTGGAAAGAGAGAAAATGAAAAAAGGGAAAGTTGTTGAGAAAAATATATGGAAAGAGAGGTCTGTGTACTTTGATCTTCCATATTGGTCAAGTATCGATGTAAGACATTGTCTTGATGTGATGCATGTGGAGAAAATGTGTGTGATAGTTTGATTGGAACACTTTTAAACATTCTAGTCAAAACTAAATATATTAAGCAATCTCGTCTCGATATGGAGGCGATGGGTATACGAAAACAATTGGCTCCAATAGAAAAAGGGAAAAGAACTTATCTGCCTTCGGCTTGTTACACTCTATGTAAAAAGGAAAAGAAAATTTTTACGAGTGTTTGCATGGTATCAAAGTTCCCCAAGGTTACTCATCAAACATCAAGAAACTTGTATCAATGAAAGATCTCAAGTTAATTGGTTTAAAATCTCATGATTGTCGTGTCTTGATGTAACAACTTCTACCAGTGGCTATCCGTGGCATCCTACACTAAAATGTGAGAGTAACTATCACCATATTGTGTTTGTTCTTCAATGTCATATGTAATAAAGTTCTTGATTTCAAAAAACTAGATGAATTAGAAGATGAAGCTGCCATAATCTTGTGTCAATAGGAGATGTATTTTCCTCCATCATTTTTTGACATTATAGTTCACTTACTTGTTCATCTAGTTAGAGAAATCAGAATTTGTGGTCCAGTTTATTTAAGGTGGATGTATCCAATAGAGCAATACATGAAGATCTTTAAAGGATATACAAAGAATCATCACTAACCAGAAGCTTTGATTATTGAAAGGTACATCACAGAAGAATCTATTGAGTTTTGTACAAGCTATTTGTCTGAAGCAGAGTCTATAGGAATTCCAAAGTCTCGTTATGGTGACACTGAAGGTAAAGGTATTCAAGGTTTAAATGTTAAGTCAATGGCTCAGGATGTAGTTATTCAGGCACATTTCTATATATTGAATAATCTTGATGAAGTTCAAACTTACGTGGCTACTCACAAAATACTTTTGAAGAAAAGATATCCACAAATGAGTGACAAGTTGTTGTTGATCGAGCATAACAAGAAATTCCTAGATTGGTTTAATAAAAGGATACCAAAAGATCATAGTGCATCCGAGAAAATTAAATGGTTGTCGTTCATGCCAAAATTTAACGTAATAACTTGGACTGCATATTACATTGGTCATTATATCTTTTATACAAAATCAAAAGATGACCGTAGTACAATGTAAAATAGTGGGGTTATGGTTGAGGCGGAATCCATGTATTTCTCTAGTTCGAAAGATAAGAATCCAATATTGGCATCTAGTGCGTTCTATGGTGTCATTGAGGAGATTTGGGAGATTGATTATGTTATCTTCAGAGTGCCTTTATTTAAATGCAAGTGGGTTCCCAATAATATTAATAGTGTGCAAACTAATGACTTCAGATTCACCCGGGTTGACCTTGACAAGGAAAATTATATGACCGAATCATTTATCATGGCTTCACATGACAAACAAGTTTTTTATGTGACCGGCCCTTCGGACACATTGGGGAAATGGTTAATCATTCTCTGAGGAAAATACATTCCTAGTAGTGATGAAAGTTTTGATATTCCTTCTATTCCTTCTTACACAACAAAAGTGCCTACCACTTATGATTAAGTTGATAGAGGCGATGTGCATGCTATTTGTATCGATCATAATGAAGGCATATGGGAAAATTAACAAGTAATTAGTATTTTATTATTTATTCATAATTTAATTAATGTAAGTCATTATTTCTAAGTATATTTACTAACAAGTATGATTATTTGAAATTGTAGGTGTTTAAAGTCAATACACCAAGAGACAAAGAAACAAAACGTTATAAGATACAATTATGTGATGTTATATAAAGTTTGTAAGTTGTTTTGTGCCAATTTTCATTTGATGTAATACATATACAATATTTGGTTCTTAATCCAATGTATGAATTTGATGTAATACAATACAGTTCTTCATTATGATACAATTGTTGTTTCTGTTCTGATATGGTTCAAAATAATACAGGTTAAAAAATGGAAAAATTTTGAAATGCAGAAAAATTATTTAAAAAAGCATATTATTTAACGACGGTTGTAATATATAACTGTGGTTGTATAGTGACTGATGTCCAGAATAATATATTACACCAAAAGATGCACTGGTGTGAATCGAACGTGGGACCTTTATATATTACAACCGTTAGTTTTGGCAACCGTGATCATATATAGTGCACTTTCAGATTTTATACAACGGTCATAAGACCGTGATTATAAGTACCGCATATACAACCACACCCTACGTAACAACGGCAGGTCACGCGTGATGTTATCCCCTTTTCAACTGTTGTTGTATATGTTTTCCGTAGTAGTGCTACCTATGGTGAATCCTTGAATGTAGAATCACATGGTATTAAGCGTAAAATTGATGATAACAATTCAAGAGCATTATGGCACAAACGCCTAGGTCACATCTCTAAAAATATAGTTGAGCGACTAATGTGAGATGAAATCTTCACTACTACAGAAAACATATACAACAACGGTTGGAAAAGGGATAACATCACGCGTGACCTGCCGTTGTTACGTAGGGTGTGGTTGTATATGCGCTACTTACAATCACGGTCTTATGACTGTTGTAGAAAACCTGGAAGCGTGCGATATATTATAAGGGTTAATAAACAATCCGTTGTCATATATAAAAGGTCCCAGGTTCAATTTTCAGTGCATTTTAAGTATATAACTACGGTCTTCTATAACACCCGTGGTTATATTATATATTATAACTATACAACCACGGTCATAATGAAAAACTTTCGTTAAATTATATGCTTTTTTAAAAAATAAATTTTTGCATTTTGAAAATTTTCCATTTTATAAACTGTATTGTTTAAACTATAACATAACAGAAACAACAATTGAAGATGCATATTAAAACACTCAAACTAAAATACTTATTTATTTCATCAAATAAAAAATGTTATTTACAATACTCAAACTCAAATGTACTCAAATACTTATTTATTTCATCAAATAAAAAATGTTATTTATAACTCTCAAACTCAAATATACATCAAACATATATATATATATATATATATATATATATATATATATATATATATATATTACAGATGAATATCATGTTTGAGAACCCTTAAGCACATTGAACATATACGCCCAACGTTTACAAATCTCTACAAAGTCTTCGCATGAGAATGATGTTTCTTCGTTAAAAGTCTGCATAAAATATACCAGATTAAACTCATTATCGATGACCCATAAGCGCATTGTAAACAATTCATTATATATATAATATATACCTGATCCCATTTATCAACATTGTCGGGGAAGACAATGTTTAACATATGTTTCATTATATAATAATCACACTCGAATCTCTTTGGTTGTTTCCTCGTCTACAAAAATAAACATTAGGTTCATGAATGTTATAAACACACATGCATGTACAAATATATATAAATGAATGTCACAAGTAATATAGTCACTTACATTAGGCAAGAAAAATGTTGGCTTTTTCCTAATATTGTTCAACATATTGTGTCGCTGCACAACACTGTACATTGAAAATATTTTATGGGTTAAACCAATTAAACCAATTACAAAGTCAAAGAAAATATATATTACTCAAAAGTATCATATAAACATAAACTTACCCATTAATAATTTTCTTCATTTTATGTTCGAGTGATTTATGTAATGAACATAATGTCGTTATCGTATTCGCCTTAAGCGATATGATGATCAATTGTCAATGATCAGTGAATAAACATGAGCATAAATATAATTAGTATTTTCTAAAACAAAACTAACTATAAAAGATAAACCACAATTTCAAAATTACTTACGCATTGAGAAATGGTGCGAAGTAACATTCTATTCCCCCTTGACCTAACTGTTCTAAAATGCAGGTCTCAATATCTTTTGGCTTATTATTTGTCCATCGAATACTAAACGGATCCAAGATGCCATAAATATTGGATTTATTTAACTCTATACATACACGATGAATATACCTAAATGGTTAAACAAAATTCAAAAAGTAAGTAAGGAAATAGAAAAATGATAATGTACTATAATAACATGCATGTTCAAATATATACTTACGTGCATCAAACTTGCAATATCCCTACATCCAGCCAATTACCTTCATAGAGAAAATCTCGTATGTCAATAGGATAAGCATAGAAGAGCTCTACCGACGAACAATGCTCTAGAGGAAGAGGTACGGTTCATCTCTTTCCGCAAACAAAACGTATAACATGGCGATTTCATTTGCGGAAGGATCCAATAACTCATTGACCTCTTTAGCGGGGGCGGCTAAACAATTGCTTCCTTTGGTGCTAGCATGACGTACAACATGTGTTTGGGGAACTTGACCATCAGCATTATCATCATTTTTATTCGTACATTATGTTAAGGATCCACTTATTCTCTGCGACAATATATCAATACATAATAAACACATTTCTATCTTTTCTAACTTTTCAGATTAAATACAATATACCATACATTTCATATAAAACACTAGCATTTCAGATAAAACACTTACCGCATATAACTCTTCTAACTTTTTGATGTCTTTCTTCTGATTTTCCCGCTCGGCTTCTAACATCTTCCTCTGCTCTTCTAACTCCTTCTCAACAAGAACAAGCTTTTCTATTTGCTCTTGTAATTCGGCATTGTTCCAAAGAATAATCTAAGGCTGACGCCTTCTCTAACACCACGAACGCGCCCACCGTGCTCATTTGTTCCATTAGCCTCGACTAGTATATCATGTCGTGGTGTCGCTCCCGGGATTTTCATCCTAGTACAAACGCGAAAGTGGCACCGAAACAGAGTCGCCAGCAATGTGTATTTATCCCAAGAGAGGGAAAGGAAACACTGCATAAACCTAGATGAAGGATAGAGCATGGTCTTGCGATCAAGAGAACTGGGTTCGGGAGTCGGTTACGCGCAGGGAAGGTATTAGCACCCCTACGCGTCCATCGTACCCGATGGGATCCACGCTTGCTGCTTCAATCAAAGGGTGTAAGGAACTGGATACTGGAAAAGGAACTGCTAGCTGAAGAACTGGAAAAGGAAAGGAGAGAGAAATAGAAACAAATGTAGGGAAAATAAAAGAAGTGCTCGAATGGGCCCTACCCCACTGCCTACGTATCTCATCAGAAACATGAGAATCAGAGCGACGTAGTTCCCCTCACTAGGGATGGATTGTTTGTGTTTTTTAGGGGAATACGTCAACGTTCGCATTCCAGCAGTTAAGTGTTGCAGCTCGCTATAGGGAGACTTAGGCGTTACCTGTTTGCGGTAGAACGGAAATGACGCATCCTTAAGGAAGGAGTGAATGAGATGAGAAGAGAATTCCCGAAGGAAAGACATTATTGTTTGTTTGAAGTTTTTTAGAAAGAAGTGTTTTTTGCAGTTATTTGTAACTTGCATTGCACCAAAGTCTAGGGCACAGGGACGAATACTTAACGAATCATCCCAAGACAGGACACCCGCTAAGCACTCTAGAAATATGAGAGGAAGCCCCTCATTTCTCATTCCCCACGCTTAAGGCTCATGCGCAATACTCTTTATCTTTATAAAGTGTTTTTTTGCTTTTTTGTTTGAAGATGAGAAAGAGACTCAAATGGAGCAAAAGGTGAAAACTAAGGGAGACTAAGACTCAATCTTAATGTTAGCATGTTTGGAGATCCTATGGTTAATGTGGTTTAGCAAACCTACTTCTAGAAGAAAGAAGAAGAAGAACAAAAGAAGCAAGTTACTTCCAAGGTGGAAGTTAAGTTGATCTTAAAGAGGGATGAAGAAGAAATTATTCAAGGAAAGCATATACATGCTCATCAAAATCACAAGTTGAATTATTAAAAGAAATAAGAGAGGATGAAAGAAAGAAGTGTATGTGGAAGCATATCCACACATTTACTTACCCTTAGCACCTACATGAAAAGGTTAGTTAAAAAACTATTCACAAAAAATCCTAAGTAAAAGAACTTGGTCAAACAAGCCAATGGAAGGAAATAATGAAAACAACAGCTATTACAGCCCACATGCAACAGAACAACAGTAAATTCATCTTCATATACCAAACAGCAAACAACAGCTCATGTTCAGCATACAAAATGGGTGTAACAAGCATTTGGCAGCACATACTACAGCATATATGTGTATAGACAGTAGTGGAAGATTAGAGACGGCATGCATAATCAAACAATTTCAATCATGAACAACCATTATCATGCATCAAGCATTGTACATTCATCAAACAAACAAGATCACAATCACATTACGACTCATGGTAAACAATCCTTGAAATCAAACATGCACATTACAAAAGAATTCACATTGTCAAGAATATGAGCAAGTCAAAAACAAGTATACATCTCTTGACATGGAAAGCAAATGAACATGCGCATAGTAATTCCAGCAACATAACATCAATTAGCCATTAATAAGCTCAAAATATGTGCATCATGTGTTCATCACATCAATTAATCAATAATGCAAACATTACGTTCAATGATGAAAAACAAAGGCACGCGTGTCTTAAAATCAAGTTCATACTGTTATGTGAGTCAAGATATATCAAAAATAATCCACCAATCATCAATGCATTGATCCATGAAGTTTAAACATGTAAAGAATGTCAAATAAGCAAGAAAATGCAAGAAAATCACATTCTGCAGCAGTGGTAACCGGTTAGCAGTTATGATGTAACCGGTTACACAGCTCAAAACAGCCAGAAACTACGCAAAAATCATGTTAACCGGTTACAGCATAACTGCTAACCGGTTACACAGCAACATAGTTCAAAAAAACAGTTCCAAAAGCACTTTTCAGCAGTAAATGACTTATTCAAACCACTCCAATGATCATGTAATCACTTATGCACGAAAATAACATTCAAACACAGTATTCAAACATCATTTAGATCCAATAATCATCCACATTAAGAATCAAAATCAAGCACATGGATCCAAATCAAAAATCACCAACGATCTACATGGAATAAGTTGCGAATAAGCTAAAAACAGTGTAGATTTGAGGAAAACCAACCTACAAAGCGGAGACTTGCTTTGGTAATTGTTGCAAAGTGATCTTGGTGCAAAAAATGAAAGAAAACCAAAGATTCTTCAATCAATAGCCAAAATGCGTCGAAACCGAGCGAAATCGCGAAAATCCACCAAAATCCAACTTGCACCAAAATAAATGGTGAGAAACCTTTGGATTGAAGAAGAACAAGCTAAAATTCCAGAAAATCCAACCAATGCAAATTGAGAGATGAAGTTTAGCTCAAGAATTAATCACTTTTCAAGGTGAAAAGTGATTATTCTTCAAGAAATAAGAGCTTTTGTGTGTGGTTTTGGAAAAGAGAAGTAGAAGTTGTAACAAAGTGAAGAGAGAAATGAGAGAGAATTGAGAGTGAAATGTGAGAAATTTGAGAAATGGTTGAAGGTCCTTGAAAATGAGTGAAGCATCTCTTAAATAGATTTTAGGTTTGGAGTATAAGTGGCTTGGAGTGAGGTCTGGAATGAGGTTTGGGTTTGGAGCTAGGGTCAGAGTTAGTTAGACTCAACTCACCGAGTCAAGTTAGTTAACTCGGTTAGTTAGGATCAACTCAGTTGCTTGGAAAACAAGGAACCACAACTAGTGCATGGGTGTATGACTTGGGCTGCAAGCAAGGCCTTGTGACTTGTGAACTTTCAGCATGAAACCCCCATGTTCGAGCCCTCATATGACCTTCATAACGTGTTCAAATGAAAAAATGTTCAACATCAAAGTTGAAGAGGGCATGGAGATGAACAACTTTGATGTTCAACAATTTTTAATTTGAAGCCTTCTTGATGGAGAAAATTGGCTTGACACTTGGCATGCCATCTGTTCGATGAAATTATGGCCTATGGGCCTGCGCTTGCCTTGCCATGACTTGAGATTTGCCTTGATTTTACCAAACTTTGATTGACCATAACTCCCTCAAATTTGATCCGATGGAAGAGTTCTTTATATGGATTTGAAGCATAGAACATGAACTTTAATTGGCTCAACTTGGGCCTGAGGTTTGGATCTTTTATCTTGGAGAAAAAGAGCCTCAAAGTGTGGTGCAAAATGGTCCAAACTTGCCATTTTTGGAAACCCCAAAGTTTCTATTTTTGGCAGTTTTGTGATTTCTTAATTTTTCATAATTACTCCATCATTTCTTGATCAAATCTTGTCCAATGAACATATATAACTTGAATTTCATGATTTTGACCTCAAAAAGTCAGGAGTTGACTTTTTTACTGCACAGTTGACTTTTTCCCCAATTTCTTGATTATCAAGCAACTGATCAATTGAACCTCTTCTGAAATGAACCAATGGCCAATCTTCCATCCTTAGACACTTGATATTATGTAGAAAACATTAAGATCGAGTTTGAATCAAAATTTCATCAGGAGACCACTTGAATCCAAAACCCTAATTTTGATTATTTCTGATAAGAGGTGATGCACTGTCCAATCCTCTTGACGAGTTCCCATCTTCCAATGACTTGTGAGATCAAATGAGATGATATATGACATAAGAGACCCTTGAGGATTGTTTGAAGACCCTTGGCTCTTGATTTCTTATTTTGGATGACCAACCTCTTTGAGGAACACCTGATCACATGCCCCTTCTGCAAGATGCAATGCCAAATGCTTAATGTTTTATTTTTTCTATGCTTGAATGCAATGCAATGAAATGAAAGCTCATGCTAGATGATATGAAGAAATGATAGGGAAAATTTCGGGGTATTACAGCTGCCCCTATTCAATCACTGTAGACCTGAATGGATGATAGCGATTGTTGTCAGACTTTCAAGGTATGGAGGGATTGAATACCGAAAATAACCAGAAAATTTGCACTCTGTGGAGAAGAAGAAAAGGGACATAAACCCCACCAAATAAAATCTGCATGTATAAAACTCTGATGATGAAGAATAACACTGAAGGGATGTCTTTTAGCACAACGCCAGACGACTACTGGCCTGCCACGCTACGGGTGGACTTTAACAACGTCTTTTGTACAACGCCAGATGACTACTGGCCTGCCACACTACGGGTGGACTTTAGCAACGTCTTTTGTACAACGCCAGACGACTACTGGCCTGCCACACTACGGGTGGACTTTAGCAACGTCTTTTGTACAACGCCAGACGACTACTGGCCTACCACACTGCGGGTGGACTTTAACAATGTCTTTTGGAATGACGCCAGACGACTACTGGCCTGCCACACTACGGGTGGACTTTCGTCAATCTACGGTTGGACTTTAAACTGTCTTTTTGAATGGAGTCAGATGACTACTGACTTGCCACACTGCGGGTGGACTTTCGCCAATCTACGGTTGGACTTTAAACTGTCTTTTTGAATGGAGTCAGATGACTACTGACTTGCCACACTGCGGGTGGACTTTTGCCAATCTACGGTTGGACTTTGCAGCTGAATTGCCACACTGCGGGTGGACTTTGAATTGCCACACTGCGGGTGGACTTTTGAATTGCCACACTGCGGGTGGACTTTTTCCAATCTACGGTTGGACTTGCTAATGATTTGCCACCCTTGGATGGACTTTTGCCAATCTATGGTTGGACTTAGCTGCGGTCTTTTAAAGGGAGTCAGACGACTACTGACTTGCCACACTGCGGGTGGACTTGTGCCAAGCTACGGTTGGACTTGCCGATGATTTGCCACCCTTGGATGGACTTTTGCCAATCTACGGTTGGACTTTGCAGCTGAATTGCCACACTGCGGTTGGACTTTGAATTGCTTTGCCACCCTTGGATGGACTTTTGCCAATCTACGGTTGGACTTTGATAATGTCTTTTAAACAACGCCAGACGACTACTGGCTTGCCACACTACGGGTGGACTTTTGCAAAATTCCAATACTAGATTACGCTCTTCATGCATGTCAGACGTCCCTGCTGACTCTGCTGAGGGAGAGTGATCAATAATTTGACCTTAGAGACTCCTGGAATGATGGTATCTCTGTTGGAGAATGAATGAATATTATGTTTGCTTCGCTTGCCAAAAATAAATTGGACTTTGAGATATGGATAATGACTCTGCCAGGAACTGTTTCAACTGCCTGAGAACACATCCTGGTCATAGCAACTCCGCTGGGGATGAGCATTTTCTAAATTGGCTGGGGAAAGAATGTACTAACACTCTGCCAAAGAAGACAAGTCATTGAAACTCTGCTTGGGGATCTATTAACCCGAGGAGAATATACTAACACTCTGCTGAGGAAGAGATTTTGTTGACCTGCTAAACTTCTGCGAGGAAGAAAAACAACTCAGCTGGGGAGTATTGTTGACAGGATTCAATGCTGAACTCGGTGGGGAGTACAACTGCCAGAGATACGATCTTGATGGGGACCAGAACTACTCCGTCGGGGATACCCAAATCCTGGTTAGAAGACATTCTGTTATGACCTGCGGGGAAAGGGTCCTTAGACCTGCTGGGAAAGCACAAAGCAAATGCACTGTGATCTGTTGAGGAACGACACTGTCAAGCTTAAAATAAGGGCCACAATGTTCCATGCTAGGCAAATCTTCTGCTTGACGACTCCACTGGGGATAATGAGTTTACAACAACTCTGCTGGGGAAACTGCTTCAAAGCGTCTTTTGCTGGGGAGTGTCTCTTAAGAGGATTTTACAGAAGACCACACATCTTCAAACTCTTAGACAAATGCTGAGGCATGAGAGATTACTCTACTGGAGATAAAAAGATCTGTAACGCATTTTGCTGGGGAATTTTATGATTCCCCATGTTTGGGAGGTTCAACAACTTGCTTTTGCCCCAGATCACGCGGTGTATCTGAAGAAAACATCCCAAGAGGATTTTACAGAAGATTCAGCGTCTTCAAACTCCTGGACACTCGTTGAGCCTTGGCCATTAACTGCGAGGTCTGCGAAGCAACTTTACTGGGGAATTTGCAACCGTTATCGACACAGAAAAGCTTGTAGCTGTTGGAAGTACTGAATAGGAGAATCAACTTAACAAGATACAACACTACCCAGTTGAAATTAACTTGTCGATATCGAATCGGCGTGAGCGACCGTCGGCCGAATGACGGACTCAGTCAGTAAACATTGTGACAAAAGGTGACATGTGAACCTTTTCCTAAACTTGACTGCCCCAGTCTTCTGCATGGGGATAAGTGATTACTTGTTTGGAAGAAATGAGCCATGATCTTAGCTCTTGGAAAACCTGTACCTGTTACCTGCAATAAAAGAATATACACACATGCCCCAGGATATTGCATGGTTTGAATCCACCATCCAGGATTACTCAACATTCAAAGTGATTTTAAATGTTTTTCTGCGCATGTTATTTGTAAGGCCACAGTGTTTTCAAATGCAATGTTTTATCAAAAATTTGGACGTGTTTGCAAACAAAGCAGTAAAACAAAACAAGAAGCTCTTGACTGAAATTCAATTTATTGATTGAAAAGCCCAGAATAGGCAAGTACAATTGGGAAGCAAACCCTGGAAAGAGGAGAGTGCTATAAATTGAGAAAAGAAACTATCCTAATGGCAATGTGAAAACGGCATTCCACTAAGTTTCAATTCTGCTATGGCCAGTATGTCTTCGAGACTCCCCGACCTTGCCTTCTGAGGAATGATCAGACCGATTCCTACCCTTTGGAACGCCAGTTGCTGAAACGGTGATGGAGTACAGATAACTTAGACCGTAGTCATTCGCTTAACTCCCTCTTTTGCATGGACCGCCCTTTCGGGTTTTCAATCCATCGAGATACCCTTTTTTGCCTGAGTTTTCCTTGCGGATTTTCAACTCACCGGGTGTACAAATCTTTTTATTTTATCCCTAATTTTTGCCCGAACCTTTTTATTCTGTTTTTGTGGTTCGCCGGGATGCCCTTTTTTGCTTGGACTTTTCTCTTTTTTTTGTCCAGCGGGTCTATTTATGCGAAGTATTTTTTTACTACGTCTGAGTTGACAGGGGATGAAAAGTATTCGCCGTCCATGGTTGTAAGTAATAAGGCTTCGCCCGAGAATACCTTCTTAACCACGAATGGACCTTCATAGTTGGGAGTCCATTTACCCCTGTGATCTGTACTAGGAGGAAAGATCCTTTTGAGTACCACATCTCCCACCCTGTAAACCTGAGGATGCACCTTTTGGTCGAATGCCTGTTTCATCCTCCGCTGGTATAATTGCCCATGACACACAGCTGCCAGTCGTTTCTCCTCAATAAGGCTCAATTGATTGAATCTGGCACGAACCCATTCCGCTTCGTCTAACTTGACATCCATCATGACTCTTAGGGATGGAATTTTAACTTCGACCGGTAGTACTGCCTCCATACCGTATACAAGTGAGAATGGTGTTGCCCCAGTGGAAGTGCGTACTAACGTTCGGTACCCATGCAAGGCGAACGGTAGCATCTCATGCCAATCTTTATATGTGACAACCATTTTCTGCACAATCTTCTTAATATTCTTGTTGGCCGCTTCCACAGCGTCATTCATCTTCGGGCGATACGGAGAAGAATTGTGATGTTCAATTTTGAAGTCCCGACACAGCTCAGCCATCATTTTGTTGTTCATATTAGAACCATTATCAGTAATGATTCTCTCGGGCACTCCATAGCGACAAATGATATCCCGTTTCAGGAAACGAGCTACCACCTGCTTAGTGACATTGGCATAAGATGCTGCTTCAACCCATTTAGTGAAATAATCAATGGCGACCAAGATGAAACGATGGCCGTTTGAAGCAGTAGGCTCAATCTTTCCGATCATGTCAATGCCCCACATGGCAAAGAGCCAAGGAGAGGACATGACACTCAACGGATTCGGAGGCACATGCACTTTGTCTGCATAAATCTGGCATTTGTGACATTTGCGGACGTACTTGCAATAATCTGCCTCCATCGTCAACCAATAATACCCCGACCTCAATAGTTTCTTAGCCATTGCATGTCCTCCGGCATGGGTACCGAAAGAGCCTTCATGTACTTCCTGCATTAACAAGTCTGCTTCGTGTCTATCCACGCATCTGAGCAGAACCATGTCAAAATTCCATTTGTACAGTACGTCATCTTGATTCAAGAAGAATCTACCAGACAACCTTCGCAATGTCTTCTTATCTTTGGTAGATGCCCCAAGCGGGTACTCTTGACTTTTCAAGAAACACTTGATGTCATGAAACCATGGCTTGTCATCAGACATTGCATCAACCGCAAACACAAATGCAGGTCTGTCAAGACGAGACACTTTAATCTTAGGTACATGGTTCCATCTTTGCACTTTGATCATGGAGGACAATGTAGCCAAGGCATCAGCAAACTTATTCTCCTCTCGAGGAATATGGTACAGTTTCACTGTGGTGAAAAATGTCAACAATTTCCTTGTATAATCTCTATACGGAACCAAATTCGCTTGGTGCGTGTACCAACTCCCTTTCACTTGATTGATTACCAAAGCTGAATCACCGAAGATATCGAGGGTCTTAATTCGTAAATTAATCGCCTCCTCAATCCCCATTATACAAGCTTTATATTCTGCTTCATTGTTGGTGCATCCGAAAGTTATTCGGGCAGTGAAAGGCATATGAACACCTTCCGGCGTGATAAGAACTGCTCCAACTCCGCATCCATTCATGTTGACAGACCCATCAAACATCAAACTCCATTTGGATTCAGGGTCTGGCCCCTCCTCCGGGAGTGGTTCCTCACAATCTTTAGCTTTGAGAAACATGATGTCCTCATCAGGGAAATCAAATTTCATGGGTTGGTAATCATCAATCGGCTGTTGCGCAAGATAGTCTGACAAGATACTTCCTTTGATGGCCTTTTGAGAAGTATACTAGATATCATATTCTGTCAAAACCATTTGCCACCGTGCACCTCTGCCTGTTAGTGCTGGTTTCTCGAAAATGTATTTGATAGGATCCATTTTTGAAATCAACAAAGTTGTGTACCTGATCATATACTGCCTCAATCGCTTAGCAGCCCATGCAAGTGCACAGTATGTCTTCTCCAGCATTGAGTATCGGGACTCGCAGTCATTGAACTTTTTGCTCAGGTAGTAGATAGCATGCTCTTTCCTACCTGTCTCGTCGTGTTGACCGAGAACACAACCCATAGAACCTTCAAGCACTGTCAAATACATTATCAAGGGTCTTCCCGAAACTGGAGGCATGAGGATTGGAGGTTCCTGCAAGTATTCTTTTATTTTATCGAATGCCAATTGGCAATCGTCATTCCACCTGACCGTTTGATCTTTTCTTAGCAGTTTGAATATTGGTTCACATGTGGCTGTTAGGTGAGATATGAACCTTGCAATGTAGTTCAATCTACCCAGAAAACCCCGAACTTCTTTTTCTGTTCTCGGTTCAGGCATATCTTGTATTGCTTTCACTTTGGCGGGATCAACCTCAATCCCTTTTTCGCTCACAATGAAACCCAGCAACTTTCCAGAACGCACCCCAAAAGTGCACTTGTTTGGATTCAACCTTAAACGGAACTTTCTCAACCTTTCAAACAACTTTTTCAAGTTAATCAGATGTTCCTCTTCCGTCCGTGACTTGGCGATCATGTCATCCACATAACATTCAATCTCTTTGTGAATCAAATCATGGAATAACGTTACCATTGCTCGCTGGTACGTTGCCCCTGCATTTTTCAACCCAAAAGGAATCACTTTATAACAATACGTACCCCACAGGGTAATGAACGTGGTCTTCTCCATATCCTCAGGTGCTATCTTAATCTGGTTGTACTCGGAGAAACCATCCATAAACGAGAACACTGAAAACTAAGCTGTATTGTCAACCAGCACATCGATGTGGGGTAGTGGAAAATCATCTTTTGGACTAGCTTTATTAAGATCTCGATAATCCACACACATTCTCACCTTTCCGTCTTTCTTTGGTACCGGCACGATCTTGGCAACCCAAGGAGGATAATTAGTCACAGCAAGAAACCCTGCGTCCCACTGCTTCTGAACTTCTTCTTTGATCTTTATAGCCATATCGGGATGAGTCCGACGAAGTTTCTGCTTGACGGGCGGACATTCTTCTCTCAATGGCAGCCTGTGCACAACAATATCAGTATCCAGCCCTGGCATGTCTTGATACGACCAGGCGAAGATATCAACATATTCACACAGCATCTCAGTCAAAGCTTTCTTCACATCTGCTTTTAGGCTGGCGCCAATCTTGATCTCTTTCTTAGTATCCTCAGTACCAATATTGGTGATCTCTATGGTCTTTTGATGAGGCTGGATGACCCTCTCCTCTTGTTTTAACAATCTGGCTAGTTCCTCAGGGAGTTCACAGCCCTTCTCATCCCCTTCTTCGGCTTGATAAATCAGTTTGTCAAAGTCATACATAGCCATAGCAAAATCGTTATCAATGGAATTCGGAGGATCAAGTCTGCACAAACGGGTTCATGCTTTATTTTAGAATTTATTTTTAAAACAAAAAGAAACAAAACATTGCCATTTTATTATTTTTGTGCAAAAATAAAAAAGAAAGACAGGGAACGAAATTTGAGTGCAAAACGTCCTTTATTGATGATTAAAATTGCAAATGCAAACAGGGTGGCCCTACAAATGAATCTATACGCCTTGGGTAGAGCGCAAGATTTTAACATGCATTATGGTTAGAAAAACAAAGAAAATTACTCTGTTTGAAGAGTAACTCGGATGACTTCTTTAATAGACCAATTCTGCAATGGTTGTCCCAGAGCGCGTGGGCGTACCCATTTGTCAAAGTCACAGTCACTGTCAACACCATCTTCTGTAGCTGCACAAGACTGATCTGGGTAAATGATTCCTCCACTGCTAAAAGTGATGGGTCCACTGTTCTCTGCAACTGAAGTCATAGAGGGATGATAGCCAATACCAAACTTGTCCTCCTTCATTGGTGTCTCTATCAGCTTGCCCCAGCCTTGGGCATTGCCTGCTCTGACAACCTCGACAGCTTGTTTATAGGACGAAATGGATGTACCGGCTCTATCTGGTGCAAGTGATGATTCAGGCACGTTATCAATATTTACCGCTTCAAACGACTGGCAAAGCATTTCGTGAATTTCCCCATCCATCTCAATATACTTGAACGTGGACAAATGACTAACAAAGATGTCCTCTTCACCACACACTGTCACAACTTGTCCCTCAAACTCGTATTTCAGCTTTTGGTGTAATGTTGATGTAACAGCCCCGACCGCATGAATCCAAGGGCGACCTAATAAGCAGCTATACACAGGTTGTATATCCATCACATGGAAGGTAGATTTGAACACCTGCGGTCCAATTTGCACGGGCAATTCCACTTCACCAAACACAGATCTTTTCGTTCCATCGAACGCTCGGACAACCAAATCACTTGGCCTTAAAATCAAACCATCAACTTCTAGCTTCATCAGCGCCTTCTTAGGCAAGACATTGAGCGAGGAACCAGTGTCTACCAGTACGTGAGACAACACTGCACCCCTGCACTCTATTGTAATGTGCAAAGCTTTGTTGTGGTTTCTTCCTTCAGAAGTCAAATCCCTACTTGTGAAACCCAATCCGTGGCTGACATTGACATTAGAGATCACACCTTCAAGCTGATTAACGGTGATTTCCTGTGGAACATACGCTCTCTTTAACACTTTTAATAGAGCCTCCCGGTGCGCGTCAGAACACATCAACAATGATAAAATTGAGATTTTCGAGGGCGTCTGGTTCAGTTGATCGATAATCTTATAATCACTTTTCTTTATTATCCTCATGAACTCTTCCACCTCGTTGTCAAAGGTAATCTTTGTCTCTGTTTCAGGCACAGGCACACTCTCAACCACCTGTTTTGCTTTAGCTTTTGCTGCAGCTTCAGCTTCTTTATCACTTCGCAAAGTTTGGGGAGCAAACAACCTTCTGCTCCTAGTAAAGCCACCTACACCACCCACATTGTCAATATTTGAACTGGCTGATGTCCCGACTTCCTGTTTTTTCCCTTCATAATACACGTCTGCCCCATAGTGCCATGGGATTGCCTTCATAGATGTAAACGGAACTGGTCCTGGCACCGTGATGGTAACAGGACTGGATCTTTCTGGCACAACACTTGCTACAGGAGTTGTACTTGCAGGCACCTGAATCTCAGCGGGAGTGTAATAGATGGTCACAGTTGACACCTCATCAGTATCCTTCACAACACGGTTAAACTGTAGACGGCCTTCGTCAATCAGACTCTGCAAACCAATTCTCAACTTATCACAGCCATTCTCTTGACTCATACATTCGAAACAATCTTGATCACAACCCAGGAACACCTGTCCCTTCAACAAATGATCCTTCACCACTAGCAACGGAGTCTTCACCTGACTGATATCCGTTACCAAATTTATCCTCTTTCCATCTTCAATAGCATGCACATCTGCCACACCATGATCAGGCATGGGGTTCTGGATAACATTAGGAGGTAACGAGAAATTGATTGCTTTGGCATCAATCAAGTCTTGCACCTTGTTCTGAAATGCCCAACACTTCTCAGTGGTATGCCCCTGAGCACCTGAATGGAACTCACAGCGAGCGTTAACATCAAAATTAGGTGGCAAGTTGCCAGCGGCAGGAGGTCTCATAGTACGAAGCTCAACCAACTTCAATTTGAGTAACTGAGGTAACAATGCTGAATAGGTCATAGGGAGAGGGTCAATCTTGCGGTCCCTCTGCCTAGACCTCTGCTGGAAAGGAGGTTGCTGCTGTTGCTGTTGAGCTTGTTGTTGCTGCTGAACAGATGGTGCTGGGATTGTCACTGCACCTACCTGGTGATAGGCTTGAGAACGTCCTCTCCCGAGTCCTCTATACACAGCGTTGGTATCACCTTCTCTTCTTTTCTGACCACTAGCAAATGGTTTCTTCGTCCCAGAAGGGCCAGCTCCACTTACATCTTAGATCTTCCCAAGTTTCAACAAACTCTTTATCCTTTCTCCAGCAATCACTATATCAGCAAATCCGGTTGATGGACACGCAGCCAATCTTTCAAGAAATGCCCCTTGCAGGGTGCCCATAAACATATCTGCCATTTCTCTATCCAGCAAAGGAGGTTGAACCTGTGCAGCCATCTCTCTCCACCTTTGAGTGTATTCCTTGAAACGTTCCTTAGCATTCTGTGACAACCCTTGCAGTTGAGTACGATTGGGCGCCATGTCGATATTGTACTGATATTGCTTTAGGAATGCTTCTGCCAGATCCTTCCAACTTCTTACAGCGGCTCTGTCCAATTTCATATACCAGGTCAAAGAAGCTCCAGCCAGACTGTCTTGAAAGTAATGCATCCATAACTTCTCATCATCTGTATGGGCTGAAATCCTCCCAAAGTAGGCCTGAATATGTGTCCGGGGACACGTATTGCCTTGATATTTGTCAAAAGTGGGCGGCTTGAACTTTGGAGGAATTCTGACTCCTGGTACCAGCCCCAAACTAGTAACATCAATACCCATAGAATTCTTGCATTCTATAGCCCGGATCTTCTCAGCCAACTCATCATACCTTCGGTCGCCAGGATTACCCATATCACCATCCAACAGGGTGAATTGGTCTTCCCGAACATCTTCTTGAATACCACCAATATTTCTGCTATTTCCATTACCCAGGTTACCAACAAGAGGAGGATTGCCACCAGGAGGAGGATTACCACCAGGAGGAGGAGTGACCCTTGTCTGCAAATTGTCCACTTGATTACCTTCAGGCGTAGTTTCTGGATGCTCGACCAGAAGCCTCAATCTTTCCTGAGCCTACGCCATACCAGTCATGAGAGTCATGAACTGGTCCATGCGTGCCCTCATTTCAGCCAAATCATTCTGCATTTGATCCATTATCCTTGCTTGATTTTTTCGAGTTGAGTATCGGTTAATGTGATTCTCAGCTATAATGCCTACAACCAAATAAAGGTTAGAAAGACCGGAGCAAGTACCTGCTATGCAAAAATGCTTATGATTATGAGGATGCAAATGCAGAATGCCATGTTCGAATATTTCCAAGGAATCATTATGCTTCGATTCAAAGTTTTCCTTACACTAACTACAAGAAATAGATGGAAATGCTCAGTAGCAAGTCTCAAAGTTAATATCCCTTGGAAATACAAGAACATGTATGCGAAAATGATGATGCAGATGCAACAGACATGTGATCAAAGCTTCCATATAATCTGGACAACTGCTGTGCTGGTGACCGAATAAGTCCATAGGTCGGCTCTGAAGAGAACACCGGGATACCAGAATATCTGACTAATAAGAATACCAGGATGTCGGGATATCGGCATAATCAGAATACCAGAATAAACGGAACACCAGCGTGATCAGAATACGGGAATCCCGGAATATCGGCATAATCAGGGTGCCGGAACAATCGGAATACCGTAATACCAGGCTGATGAGTCCACATTGATAAGAGAACCAGAATACCAGGTAGGATGAAAGTCAAGGTTACCTGCAAACCTGTAAACAACCCGTCCCTCTCACATGTGGGTACTAAGATCCTCAGTATCCCGGGCTCTCTGGTCGAGAAATGATGATACGTTCACCACTTCTGGTTTGGCATCATCATCAATCGAGGAGGCCTCAACTGATTCTCCAAAACGAAAGGTCCTCAGCTTCTGGCACTGAGGTCGAGAAGCAATAGTACATTCATCCCTCGGGGTACAGTATTATCGCCAATCGAGGAGTGCCTCCACTGATTCCCTTTCAAAAAGGACATCCTATAGCGAGTTCCCAGCATTGGGTCCTCAGATCGAGAATGTGCAATGGGTTTGCCACAAAGTGTGGTCTGCCACTGTCACAACTCGGGAGGAGTACCGCAATTGAGTCCTCAGGGAAACGGTCACCAGAGTCGACAGCTTTCTAGATCAACACCCTAACATGCGCAAGACACACACGTCAGAATGCGTCCCAAGATAGCCTCGTCTGGTTGTGAATTTCGTGAACATACAAACACACCAAGATGGCACGTAGGTCCCACTACTCTCCACTCTAGTCCTAGGGTGCACTCAAGCCTGGGTATTGGGCTTATCTCTCAGAATACCCAACACGCCAAACAGAAAACCAGCACAGCACAGTCCAGTATAGCATAATATAGCATATGAGATGAAAAATGCTAAGATGCGGTAAATATAGTAATATACAGTAAAGCAGTAATACAGTAAATAACAATGCAGTACAACAGTAAATACAACAAAAAAGTAAACACCCAATGAAAGAAAAACAGACAAGCGCTAGGATTGACTCGCTAAGGAAACCAGAGATTCTGGGTTCGATCCCCAGCAGAGTCGCCAGCTGTCGCTCCCGGGATTTTCATCCTAGTACAAACGCAAAAGTGGCACTAAAACAGAGTCGCCAGCAATGTGTATTTATCCCAAGAGAGGGAAAGGAAACACTGCATAAACCTGGAGAAAGGATAGAGCATGGTCTTGCGACCAAGAGAACTGGGTTCGGGAGTCGGTTACGCGCAGGGAAGGTATTAGCACCCCTACGCGTCCATCGTACCCGATGGGATCCATGCTTGCTGCTTCAATCAAAGGGTGTAAGGAACTGGATACTGGAAAAGGAACTGCTAGCTGAAGAACTGGAAAAGGAAATGAGAGAGAAAGAGAAACAAATGTAGGGAAAATAAAAGAAGTGCTCGAATGGTCCCTACCCCACTGCCTACGTATCTCATCGGGAACATGAGAATCAGAGCGACGTAGTTCCCCTCACTAGGGATGGATTGTTCGTGTTTTTTAGGGGAATACGTCAACATTCGCATTCCAGCAGTTAAGTGTTGCAGCTCGCTGTAGGGAGACTTAGGCGTTACCTATTTGCGGTAGAACGGAAATGACGCATCCTTAAGGAAGGAGTGAATGAGATGAGAAGAGAATTCCCGAAGGAAAGACGTTATTGTTTGTTTGAAGTTTTTTAGAAAGAAGTGTTTTTTGCAGTTATTTGTAACTTGCATTGCACCAAAGTCTAGGGCACAGGGACGAATACTTAACGAATCGTCCCAAGACAGGACGCCCGCTAAGCACTCTAGAAAGATGGGAGGAAGCCCCTCATTTCTCATTCCCCACGCTTAAGGCTCGTGCGCAATACTCTTTATCTTTATTATGTGTTTTTTTGCTTTTTTGTTTGAAGATGAGAAAGAGACTCAAATAGAGCAAAAGGTGAAAACTAAGGGAGACTAAGACTCAATCTTAATGTTAGCATGTTTGGAGATCCAATGGTTAATGTGGTTTAGCAAACCTACTTCTAGAAGAAAGAAGAAGAACAACAAAAGAAGCAACTTACTTCCAAGGTGGAAGTTAAGTTGATCTTAAAGAGGGATGAAGAAGAAATTATTCAAGGAAAGCATATACATGCTCATTAAAGTCACAAGTTGAATTATTAAAATAAATAAGAGAGGATGAAAGAAAGAAGTGTATGTGGAAGCATATCCACACACTTACTTACCCTTAGCACCTACATGAAAAGGTTAGTTAAAAAACTATTCACAAAAAATCCTAAGTAAAAGAACTTGGTCAAACAAGCCAATGGAAGAAAATAATGAAAAAAGCAGCTATTACAGCCCACATGCAACAGAACAGCAGTAAATTCATCTTCAGATACCAAACAGCAAACAACAACTCATGTTCAGCATACAAAATGGGTGTAACAAGCATTTGGCAGCACATACTACAGCATATATGTGTATAGACAGCAGTGGAAGATTAGAGACGGCATGCATAATCAAACAATTTAAATCATGAACAACCATTATTATGCATCAAGCCTTGCACATTCATCAAACAAACACGATCACAATCACATTACGACTCATGGTAAACAATCCTTGAAATCAAACATGCACATTACAAAAGAATTCACATTGTCAAGAATATGAGCAAGTCAAAAACAAGTATACATCTCTTGACATGGAAAGCAAATGAACATGCGCATAGTAATTCCAGCAACATAACATCAATTAGCCATTAATAAGCTCAAAGTATGTGCATCATGTGTTCATCACATCAATTAATCAACAATGCAAACATTACGTTCAATGATGAAAAACAAAGGCACGCGTGTCGTAAAATCAAGTTCATACTGTTATGTGAGTCAAGATATATCAAAAATAATCCACCAATCATCAATGCATTGATTGATCCATGAAGTTTAAACATGTTAAGAATGTCAAATAAGCAAGAAAATGCAAGAAAATCACATTCTGCAGCAGTGGTAACCGGTTAGCAGTTATGCTGTAACCGGTTACACAACTCAAAACAGCCAGAAACTACGCAAAAAACAAAATGTTAACCGGTTAAAGCATAACTGCTAACCGGTTACACAGCAACAGAGTTCAAAAAAACAGTTCCAAAAGCACTTTTCAGCAGTAAATGACTTATTCAAACCACTCCAATGATCATGTAATCACTTATGCACGAAAATGACATTCAAACACAGTATTCAAACATCATTTAGATCCAATAATCATCCACATTAAGAATCAAAATCAAGCACATGGATCCAAATCAAAAATCACCAACGATCTACATGGAATAAGTTGCGAATAAGCTAAAAACAGTGTAGATTTGAGGAAAACCAACCTACAAAGCGGAGACTTGCTTTGGTAATTGTTGCAAAGTGATCTTGGTGCAAAAAATGAAAGAAAACCAGAGATTCTTCAATCAATAGCCGAAATGCGTCGAAACCGAGCGAAATCGCGAAAATCCACCAAAATCCAACTTGCACCAAAATAAATGGTGAGAAACCTTTGGATTGAAGAAGAACAAGCTAAAATTCCAGAAACTCCAACCAATGCAAACTGAGAGATGAAGTTTAGCTCAAGAATTAATCACTTTTCAAGGTAAAAAGTGATTATTCTTCAAGAAATAAGAGCTTTTGTGTGTGGTTTTGGAAAAGAGAAGTAGAAGTTGTAACAAAGTGAAGAGAGAAATGAGAGAGAATTGAGAGTGAAATGTGAGAAATTTGAGAAATGGTGAAGGTCCTTGAAAATGAGTGAAGCATCTCTTAAATAGATTTTAGGTTTGGAGTATAAGTGGCTTGGAGTGAGGTTTAGAATGAGGTTTGGGTTTAGAGCTAGGGTCGGAGTTAGTTAGACTCAACTCACCGAGTCAAGTTAGTTAACTCGGTTAGTTAGGATCAACTCAGTTGCTTGGAAAACAAGGAACCACAACTAGTGCATGGGTGTATGACTTGGGCTGCAAGCAAGCCCTTGTGACTTGTGAACTTTCAGCATGAAACCCCCATGTTCGAGCCCTCATATGACCTTCATAACGTGTTCAAATGAAAAAATGTCCAACATCAAAGTTGAAGAGGGCATGGAGGTGAACAACTTTGATGTTCAACAATTTTTCATTTGAAGCCTTATTGATGGAGAAAATTGGCTTGACACTTGGCACGCCAACTGTTCGATGAAATTATGGCCTATGGGCCTGCGCTTGCCTTGCCATGACTTGAGTGCCTTGATTTTACCAAACTTTGATTGACCATAACTCCCTCAATTTTGATCCGATGGAAGAGTTCTTTATATGGATTTGAAGCTTAGAACATGAACTTTAATTGGCTCAACTTGGGCCTGAGGTTTGGATCTTTTATATTGGAGAAAAAGAGCCTCAAAGTGTGGTGCAAAATGGTCCAAACTTGCCATTTTTGGAAACCCCAAAGTTTCTATTTTTGGCAGTTTTGTGATTTCTTAATTTTTCATAATTCCTCCATCATTTCTTGATCAAATCTTGTACAATGAACATATATAACTTGAATTTCATGATTTTGACCTCAAAAAGTCAGGAGTTGACTTTTTTACTGCACAGTTGACTTTTCCCCCAATTTCTTGATTATCAAGCAACTGATCAATTGAACTTCTTCTGAAATGAACCAATGGCCAATCTTCCATCCTTAGACACTTGATATTATGTAGAAAACATTGAGATCGAGTTTGAATCAAAATTTCATCAGGAGACCACTTGAATCCAAAACCCTAATTTTGACTGTTTCTGATAAGAGGTGATGCACTGTCCAATCCTCTTGACGAGTTCCCATCTTCCAATGACTTGTGAGATCAATTGAGATGATATATGACATAAGAGACCCTTGAGGATTGTTGGAAGACCCTTGGCTCTTGATTTCTGGTTTTGGATGACCAACCTC
Organism: Lathyrus tuberosus; assembly: GCA_022829125.1. NCBI lineage: Eukaryota > Viridiplantae > Streptophyta > Magnoliopsida > Fabales > Fabaceae > Lathyrus > Lathyrus tuberosus. The sequence continues at coordinate 4,594,981 of JALAZF010000361.1, forward strand.
TTTGAGGAACACCTGATCACATGCCCCTTCTGCAAGATGCAATGCCAAATGCTTAATGTTTTATTTTTTCTATGCTTGAATGCAATGCAATGAAATGAAAGCTCATGCTAGATTATATGAAGAAATGAGAGGGAAAATTTTGGGGTATTACACGTGGTTCTTGAATAAAAAAGCCTCCACGGGCCTCCTAAACCAACACATCCTACATAACATGCATGATAATATTAATATTTTAATTACCACAACATTTAAATAACCCATAAGATACGCACAACGAATCATACTTACAATTTTCTCAGCAACTGCTCTTGATGCATCTGAGGTGTACTCTCCATTTGGTCTTAGTCGATCCCTCTTCCGTTTCTCATGCCTTGGCGATGGAGATGGGTTTCGATCACGACTAATGTAGTCCTCATCTCCCATTTGTTATTTTTTTCCTCTATCATTTTTTTCTCCAGTTTTCTGTAACCCCCACGAGACAATCTATGAGGGTAAATGTTTTTCGCTTTATTTTGTATTCCTGCTTGACTTTTAGTCTGTTATAAACATAGTGAAAATATGATTAATATCTATAAATCATTAGCATCAAATTATCAAGATAAATAAGACTAATACTAACTAGGAATTTCTCAGAACGACGACCATTTGCAAACTTTTTCCAACCCTTCTTCGAGAGAAAACTATACCTCACCCATGGACGCTCAAGATCAATTTTAGGATTCTCTAATGTAGTCACGCGTGAGTCGTGACTTAAAGCCCCTCCAAAACGTACCAGCATAAGTTAACAACTTTTTTTAAGTGCTTATCACCATCCATAAACTTAAAGGTCAACTACATTTAAATTAATAAGAATGTATTAGAAATTATAGAAAGTTATATCGAAATGATAAAATTAAAACTAATACCTTAACATTTGTCCATATGTTATCTTTGACCTCAGATGGAGCTTGTTTCCAATCATCTACCAGTATACTAACTTTGCTACATCCAAGGAACGTAACATAACTCTTAAAAAGAGAAGAGTATTCACCATCAACTACTCTATTATATGAATCAAGCGCGATAGGCAATTTGATACCAGATTTGTGGACTTTTGTTACTTTGGTAAGCATAGTGGCACCTCTTTGTGATCTTTTCTTTTTTATTTGAGTATCACATGTCATAGTTTCCTCGCCGCTAGATGAAGAATACGACAAAGACGACATCTATTTTCAAAAACAACAATAACCTCAACAACAACAACAACAACAAACTCTTTCATCTATTATCATATACGCATTCAACAACAACAACAACAATAACAAACTCTTTCAAAGATTATCACATACACATTCAACAACAAAAACAACAACAAACTCTTTCATCTATTATCACATACACATTCAACAACAACAACAACAGATTAATCAAGTTTTATGACACACATTCAACAAGAACCAGAAAAATAACAACAACAAAAACAACAACAACAATAATGGAAACTGAAGTTTACTGTAGTGCATGGGACCGATGATGACAACGATGACTACGAGTTGAAAATAAACAACGAATACAAAAAGATGAACTAATGATGATGAACGATGATGATGAACGATGAATGTTAGGGTTGATATGGTGTTTCGTTACTCAGCACTAAATGTTAGGGTTGAAATGGTGCATCGTTTTTCAGCAAATAATGGCTAATAAAGAGACAAGCTAGTTAGCTTGATAAAAATGAATGAATGATACCACCATGGTAAAAAATTAGAACCGTGGTGATATGGTACTTACTTATTTAAATTTCATAAAGAAGCGCCAGTGTATTACAATTTAAAATATTTAAAATAAAATGAATAATATGTCACAACAGCTTTTCTCAGAAACCGTGATGGTATCTCATTTTTTAAAAAATTAAAAATAAATAAAAATAAAAAGGTGCGATTAAATGTTAAAGAAATAAAACATTTGACACGTCAGTATATTACAATTTAAAATATTTAAAACAAGTCATAACGGTTGAGTTATTTAACCATGGTGGTATCAAATGTTAAAGAAATGTTACAAATACAAAGGCACGACTAAATGTTAAAGAAATAAAACATTTGAGGGTGCTGAGATTCGAACCCATGAAAGGGTGATTATATAACCACGGTCGTATGTTTCATCCATGATTATATCATATCAAAATTTTCATAAGTAAATAAAATAAAATTATCGCGCATGTTATCGAAGGTGTATTTTGTAGTAGTGTTTGGATTCCATTGACTTCACAAACTTTGATATTTGTGTTGAATGCGTCTAAGGCAAACAGACCAAAAAAAAGAAATTTGATGCATACAGAGCTAAAGATGTCTTAAAGTTGATACATACAGACATTTGTGGACCATTTTCGATACCTTCTTGGAATGGTCAGCAATATTTTATATTATTCATAGACGATTATTCTAGATATGCATACATATTTCTTATACATGGAAAGTCGCAGTCATTGGATGTGTTCAAATCATTTAAGGCTGAAGTTGAGAATAAACTTGACAAAAGAATTAAGAAACTCAAATTTGACCGTGGCGGTGAATATTACGGTAGATATGACAATTCAGGTAAACAACGTCCAAGGCCTTTTTCTAATTACTTGGAGGAATGTGGAATCGTCCCACAGTACACCATTCCAGGATCACCTAACATGAACGATGTTGCTAAAAGACGAAACTGAACTCTTAAGGATATGGTAAGGAGTGTGATTTTCCATTCCACCTTGCTAGAGTAACTTTAGGGAGAAACACTAAAGGCTGCAGCTTATATTCTAAATAAAGTACCAACAAAACCAGCTGCCAAAACACCTTATGAGCTTTAGACCGGGCGAAAGCCTAGTCTAAAACATTTTCATGTGTGGGGATGTCCAGCTGAGGCAATGCCTTATAAGCCAAAAGTAAAGAAATTGGACTCCCGAACAGTAAGCAGCTACTTTATTGGATATTTTGAATGATCTAGGGGCTACAAATTTTACGATCCCAAATTAAATTCAATTTTTGAGACGGGAACAACCAGATTCTTTGAGGATATTGAGTTTGGTGGGAATAATGTTAGAGACTTTGTCTTAGAGGAAGAATTGATAACAGCTCCAGAAATGATTCATATAGTTGCTTTTGATCCAGCAAGTACGGAACCTCCACAAGACATGTTGCAATTCCTCCAACTCAAGATGATTTGGCAATTCATGAAGAACAAACTCAAAATCCTCAAGAACAAGTGTTACAAGAACCAATACCTTTGCGGAGATCCAATAGAGAAAGGAGAAATGCTATTCCGAGTGATTACATAGTCTGTCTCCAAGAACATAAGGAAAACAATGGTATTGATGGAAGATGATCCAATCAACTTTCGTCAAGCCATGAAAGATTCCAACTCGGAAAAATGGATTAAAGCAATAAAGGAGAAGTATAAGTCCATGCATGATAATAAAGTTTGGGAACTTTTCCTATTACCAGAAGGTTTGAAACCCATTGGTTGAAAATGGATATTTAAGACCAATTGGGATTATAACGGTAATGTAGAGAGGTATAAAGCTCGCATTGTGTCTAAGGGTTATACTCAAAAGAAAGGGATTGACTTTCAAGAGACTTTCTCTCCGGTTTCATCGAAAGACTCTTTTAGGACAATCATGGCTCTTGTTGCACATTATGATGTGTAACTCCATCAAATGGATGTCAACATGGCTTTCCTCAATGGCAACATTGATGAAACTATCTATATGGTGCAACCAGAAAACTTTGTGTCGGGAGACTCAAAGAATATGGTTTGCAAATTGACAAAATCCATTTACGGGCTAAAACAGACATCTCGTCAGTTGTATCACAAGTTTCATGAAGTAATTATCTCATTTGGTTTTGAGTGAATATTGTTGAAGATTGAATGTATCATAAATTCAGTGGGAGCAAGTACATTTTTTTGGTCTTATGTGTATATGACATACTGCTTGCCACAAATGATATAGGAATCATGCACGGAACTAAGAAATTTCTATCAAGAAATTTTAAAATGAAAGATCTTGGTGATGCCTCATTTGTATTAGGAATTCAGATACATCGAGACCGATCTCGTGGTATTCTAGGATTATCACAAAGGAGCTATATCGAAAAGGTACTTAAAAGGTTTGGCATGCAGGAATGTAAATCATGAGATACTCTAATTGCTAAGGGAGACAAATTCAATCTCAATCAGTGCCTAAAAGGAAACTTAGAAATTCAAGAAATACAAAAAATTCCTTATGCGTCAGCAGTATGGAGTCTGATGTATGCCCAAGTTTGTACACGTTCGGATATTGTGTTCATAGTTGGGATAGTAGGCAGATATTTGAGCAATCCAGGAATGGATGATTGGAAAGCAGCCAAAAAGGTTATGAGGTATTTAAAGAGAACAAAAGACTATATGCTCAATATAATAGGTCAGACCAGGTAGATATTACTGGATACTCTGACTCGGATTTTGCTGGATGCCAAGACAGTAAAAGATCCACTTCCAACTATATTTACATGTTGGCTGGTGGTGCATTTTCTTGGCGCAGTGCTAAGCAAAATCTTATGGCTTCGTCCACTATGGCAGCAGAGTTTATAGCATGTTATGAGGCATTTAACCACGATATTTGGCTGAAGAATCTTGTCATTGGGCTGTGAATTGTGGAAGGAATTGAAAGGCCACTTAAGTTATATTGTGACAATAAATTAGTCATCCTGTATTCCAATATTAATAGGAGCTCGACTAAGTCAAAACATATTGACATCAAGTTCCTAGTTGTTAAGGAAAGGGTACAAAGTAGACAGATTTCGAAAAAACACTTGGGGACAAACTCCATGATAGCAGATCCTCTATAAAAGGTCTTCCACCCAAGGTCTTTCATGAGCACACTACTCGCATGGGTGTTTTATCGTTAGAGGAGTCTTTGGTTTAGTGGGAGTTAGTCGATTATGAATTTTATGGTCTATGTTTGGTATTATGTATGCATACTATGATTTTTGATATTTTTCAATTAATAAAGTATGATATTCAGTAATTTTCATTTTGTACAATAAAGTCATTGAACGATCTCTCTAAAGTAAAGTAGGACCAGTTGAAAATTAACATATATAAACCAACTTCATGTGATTTTCATGCTACACATTTCATGATAGATCTGTGTCATTTAGTTGTGTCACTATCTGTGATCATTGATAGGTTTATTTATCATTGATATAACGAAAATCACATTGATTTTGTATATTGGCATGACTAATGGACGAGATACTTTGGATATGCTTAAAGAATATAATGACAAATTTTGAGCTCATAAAGTCTAACACATGTGTAAAGTTACATATGTGGCCAGTGGAAGATTGTTAGAATTTTGGGTCACAAATGTAACATTTAAGGTGTTAGTGCCATTATTTTAATTAGTTAAGACTTAAAGGGGTCTAATTAATATAATATTAAGTTTGTGGCTAAAAGCATAAATGTCAAGAAATGTCAGGTTATTATATATATACCATAAGTCAATATCTAATTTGATGATGGGCCAAATTAGAATATTAAAAACTAAGAAATAACCCTAGGGTTATTTAAATGGATTATGGTCCCCATTTGTACAGTACGATAAAAATAAGGTTTATGAGGCTTTCTCTCTTCATCCCCGTCAGAGGATATTCAAGGAACCCTAAAGAACTTTACAAATTGAAAGATCACATACCTGTAACCTTCAACGATTTCAATGGAAAATTCAGGTACGCTTCCACCTTCATTCTCTAATTGAATTATGGTATGAGTTTAAGGGTTTAGAGTTATGTTTTTCATTTCTATATTGTTAGAAATTATAAGGTTATGAAAAGATCTAACAATGTGTTTGTTGTGAATTGATGTCGTCAGTAACATAACAAATTTATGAGAAAAAGATTGAGTTTCTTAAACAAACACAATAAACCCTATTAGGTTTCACAAAGGAAAAGAGAAGAAGTAAGAAGAATAGAGAATTGGTCAAATCTATTTTACTATTCACTTTCTCAATAAGGGTTCAAAGATTACAAGTGAATACCAACAATTAACCTCTCCCAACAACCTGAGAGAACTAGTCTATTTATAGACTACTAAGCTAACTTAGATTACAAGCTAACTAAATAATTGGGCTTCCAAACAAGGCCCAATTCGACATGCTAACAATCCTAGCATTTCGACTACTGCATGCTTAAGCATACTTCGACTACAACATACAAGATCAGTATGTGAACAGACTTCGACTTCATTCTAAACCTTCTGTCAAACCATGAAGCTACCCATGTCGACACTAGATTTTGATCCAAAATACCACAAATCTCCACCTTGGAACAAACTTTACATAAAACAAGGGAACAAACTAACTTTCATCATGCAGCTTTATCAACTTCATGTAGTGGAAAAATTTGCTACTCGGCAATGTCTTGGTGATCATATCAGCAACATTGTCATCATTCGAAAACTTCAGCACTTGGACTTCTCCATGCTATTTATCTCTCTGACGAAGTGCATCCTCACATCGATGTGCTTGATTCGCTCATGATAGGCTGAATTCTTTGACAGGTGTATTGTACTTTGACTATCACATTTAACAGTGATAACTTGACCTTGAAGTTTCAGCTCCTTAGCAAAACCTTCAAGCCACGGTGCTTCTTTCACAGCTTCAGTGAGGGCAATATATTCTGCTTCAGTGGTTGATAAGGCAACAACCTTCTGAAGTGTCGCTTTCCAACTGATTGTTGTGTCGAACATAGTGAACACATATCCATAAATAAAATTTCTAGAATCCATATAACCTGCATAATCAGAGTCGACAAATCCTTCGATTTTGACTTTGCTATCATCAGCACATGCTCCACCATAAATCAGGACTCTTTTTAGAGATCCATTGATGTACCTAAGAATCCACTTTAATGCTTACCAGTGCCCCTTCCTAGGATTGGCCATATACCTGCTTACAAGGCTCACTCCATACGCTATGTCTGGCCTCATATAGACCATAACATACATCAAAGAACCTATTATACTAACATGTGGGATGATATTCATATAGACTCTTTCGACTTCAGTACTAGGACTTTGAGTCATACTCAGCTTGTACTGAGAATTAGTTGGTGTTAGAACATGCTTTGAATTCGACATACCAAACTTGTTGAGAATCTTTTTTAAGTATGTCTCTTGAGATAAGCATAATCTCAATTGTCTTCTATCTCTCTGGATGTCAATCCCAAGAATTCTGGAGGCAGCTCCCAAATCCTGCATGTCGAACTCTTTATTGAGTTCAGCCTTTACCTTCATAACATCTTCGACACTGTTGCTTGCTATGAGGATGTCATCCACATAAAGCAACAAAATAACAACTGAATTTCTAGGTAGAAATATGTGGTAAACACAGTGGTCGAACTGGCTCCTGGTGAAACCAATGTGTGCCATGAACTTGTCGAATATCCTATTCTATTGTTGAGGAGATTGTTTCATGCCATACAAAGACCTATTCAACTTGCACACATAATCTTCCTTTCCCTTTTCTACATACCCTTTAGGTTGCCTCATTAGGATCATTTCATCTACATCACTATACAGAAAGGTTGTCTTCACATCCATTTGTTCAAGTTCTAGGTCGAACTTCGCCACCATGGCATAAACATTCTAATGGATCTATGCTTCACAACAGGTGAGAACACATCATTGAAGTCGACACCTTCTTTCTGAGTGAACCCCCTAGCAACCAACCTTGCCTTAAAGTTCTTCGACATCACTCATTTGATTCCTTCCTTAACCTTAAAAATCCACTTACAACTGACTAATCTGACTCATGCAGGTTTCTGAATTAGCTCCCAAGTGTTATTATCATGAATAGATTTCACCTCATCATCCATGGATTTCAGTCATTCAGTCTTGCCTCGACTCCTCATAACTTCCTTATAATCTCTAGGTTCTTCATCAATGACCTCACTTGTAGAAATTAAGGCATAAGCTATGAGATCTGCATAACCAAGTCTCTGTGGAGGCTTAATGACTATTCTCGACCTGTCTCTTTCCAGACGGTAGTTATTATCAATCTCCTCATCTTCGAAGATAGCTTCTGCTTCTTCTTCTAATTCATTTAGTTATGCAATTCAACATCACTATGCTCCACCTCAACAGAAATCTCTCTCTATTCCAGCTTTTCTTCATAAATCTTTGAACTTTGACCAATGTCATCAGTTTTCTTGAAATCCATCTCAGCTTCATTAAAAACTACATCTCGACTTGTGATACACCTCTTGTGACCTGGCTCTAAGCACCACAACCTATAAGATTTGAGTCCTTTAGGGTATCCAAGGAACATACATTTCAGAGCTCTAGGTTTGACCTTGTCTTACCTAATGTGAGCATAGGCTGAGTATCCAAATACTCTAAGTCTATCGAGACTAGGTGGATGTCTTAACCAGACTTCTTCAGGTGTCTTCATTCTCAAGGCAGACGAAGGACACCTATTTATCAGGTAAGTTGTAGTCACAATAACTTATGCCCAAAACACCTTCTTCAATCCTGTACTTACCAACATGCACCTCACACTTTCTAGAATGGTTCGATTAAACCTTTCAGACATACCAGTTTTTGGGGAGTCCCTACAGTAGTTTTGTACCTTGCAATACCAGACGCAACACAATAGTTGTCGAACGCCTCATTGGAAAATTCAAGACTATTGTTGGTCCTCAACCTCTAAACCTTCCTTCCAGTTTGGTTTTCGGCCAGAGTCTTCCAACTTTTGAAAATTTCAAAAGTTTCATCCTTAGTCTTCTGGATGAATACCCATAACTTTCTGGAGTAATCATCAACTATGGATAGAAAATACTTTGCACCTGAGTGTGAAGGATTCCTTGCAGGCCCCCAAAGATCATCATGAAGTAATCAAGGGATCCATGTGTTCTTTGTTTACCTTTGTTAAACTTCATTCTACATGATTTACCAAATACACATGGTTCACAAAACTCCAGTTTTTAGACCTTTTCACCACCAAGAAGATTTTGTTTCGACAATTCGACCAGACCTCTTTCACTGACATGGTCAAGTCTCTTGTGCCATAGCTCAGTGTTCAACACAGGTTTCATGGATGCCATATTTGTTGAACCACTTACGACCTCAGCCTCAAGGGTATATGTAAGTTTTGTGGTTCTTAGATTGGCTGCATTTTGGTAAAACAACATGTTGTTAGCAAGATGTTGAACCAGATGTTCTGCCATGTTAATCAGACATCGTGTTGTACATGATGTTGTGACATGTTCCAGGACATGTTATACCAGATAGTTAGGGCATGAGTCTTGTGGTATTTTTAGTGTGATTTTTAGTGTGTTCTGATGCACGCGTGGGCGACTTTTATGGGAGTATTTTGTGGAAATTTCTGTTATTGTAGATTCTGTTACTTTTCATAAAAAGGATTCTTGAGCCTTTTTAGGAAAGTTTGTTTTTCTATCCTATTATTATGCAGGTTGATTTGCAGCCAGTTTATACTGATTACTGCTATTAGTCCGCCTCAAGAAGCCCAAGTCCAGTAGGTCTGAAGGTTATTTAAAGAGAAGAAAAGCCCTATTGGAATAAGAGAGTATATCGTGAAGAATTTAGGGAATCGGGATTAGCTTTTGTTTTTGTTGGTCCCTAAAGTTTTTCGTTTGTTAATTGTATGTCACTCATGTATCTTCTTATGCATTGAGTTTGACTGATTGTTCATTGTTCACTATAAGCTTTTAAGCAAAAAGTGTATTGTTCTTAATTGAAGCTTTTAAGCAAGATCTAGTATTTTTTTGGAAGTGTGATATTCTATTTTGTTGGGTTGTTTTGTATACAGTCACTGGGATTGTGATTCTTTGATATCACTGAGGTGATTTAGGAAGTGAGAGGGGATTCTCATATCTAGATGGTGATTTCTAGGTAGAAGTTGCACTGGGTAGGGATTAAGTGAGGAGTTGTAAACTGGGATTGTTTAGCTTCGAATTAATACTACTGATAGTGGATTTCCTTCTTGGCTTGGTAGCCCCTAGACGTAGGTGAGTTGCACTGAACTGGGTTAACAATTCTGGTGTTGATTTTATTTTTCTGTCATTTAAATTCTTGCATCTTTGTGCGTATGATCAAGCTGTTATTGATCCTGGTGTTGTGACATTTGTCTTGACATCTGTATTTGCTTGCCAGAATTTCAATATACAAGTCTTGTATCTTCACGCCTCTCAATACTTCCTTCGACCCCTTCGTTACCCTTAGGATGCTTTGCTCTCCTTTAAAAACATATCCTTTCTTGTCGAATTCACCAAGAGAAATCAAATTCCTCTTAAGATCAGGTGTATACCTAACATCAGTCAATAGCCTTATTGACTCATCATGGAGCTTGAATCTCACAGATCCAATACCTGCAATTTTGCAAGCTTTTTAGTTTCCCAACAAAACTGGCCCACCATCTTGATCACACAATTTCTCAAACACGTATTTGTTTGGAGTCATGTGCCAAGTACACCTTGAATCCATAATCCACTCCCTTCTAGAGTCGCTTCTTGAAACAATCAAGACATCAGATGATTCATAACCATCTTGTACAATGGCAGCATTACCATTATCCTTTCCACCATGATTGTTCAGTCGATCAGGGCATACTTTTCTTGTATGGCCCTCCTTCTTACAATGATAACACTTAATAATAGGAGCATTACCAACATAAGAATTTTGTAGAACTTTACCCTTCTTCTCAAACCTACCATCTTTCTTCAAGAATTTCTCCTTAACAGACAAACCTTCACCAACAGAAGATGGCTTATGTTCCTTTTGTTCGTTCAAATCCTTAGAGTACAAGGCAGATTGAACATCTTCAAAGGCCAACGACTCTCTTCCATACAAGAGAGTTTCTTTGAAGTGAGAATGAGACTTAGCTAAAGAGCACAACAGCGGCAACGCTTGATTTTCATAATCAATCTTGACCTCAAAATTTTCAAGATAAAAAATTAACTTGTTGAACATATCCAGCTGCTCAGCCAAGGCTTTGTCTTCACTCATATTGAATGAATACAAAGCTTGCTTCAGGTAGAGACAATTAACCAACAATTTCGTCATGTATAAACCTTCAAGTTTCCTCCATACACCCGTTGCAGTTTTCTCCTTTGAAACCTGTCGGAGAACCTTATCACCAAGGCTCAATACAATGGCACTATCGGCTTTTTCGACCGTCATTGTCTTCTCCCTCTCCATCAGGGCAACATCTATCTTCTCCGATCCTTTCAATGCTTCTAACAAACCCTATTGAACAAGAAGGGTTTGCATCTTCAAGCGCCACAAACCGAAATCATTCACACCGGTGAATTTCTCAATCTCATACTTTGTTGACAGCATCTTCTCCTCCACGCTCACCGCACCAGTTTGTTGTGAATTAATGTCGTCAATAACAGAACAAAGTTATGAGAAAAAGATTGAGCTTCTTGAACAAACACAAGAAACTTTATTAGGTTTCACAAAGGAAAAGAGAAGAAGGAAGAAGAATAGAGAATTGGTCAAATCTGTTTTACTATTCACTTCCTCAATAAGGGTTCAAAGATTACAATAATTAACCTCTCCCAATAACCTGAGAGAACTAGTCTATTTATAGACTATTAAGCTAGCTTAGATTACAAGTTAACTTAATAATTGGGCTTACAAGCAAGGCTCAATTCGACTTGCTAACAATCCTAGCATTTCGACTACTGCATGCTTGAGCATACCTCGACTACAACATACAAGATCAGTATGTGAATAGACTTCAACTTCATACTAAATCTTCTGTCGAACCATGAAACTATCCTTGTCGATACTAGAACTCGATCCAAATTACCACAGCATTAATATTTTAAAAATATCATCGATATTGAAGGAGATTGACATTGTTAATTATGTGTTATTTTTGAACTAGTTTGGCTGGTTTTTTTTAATCTCATTGCGACGTTCGTTTAAATCTTACAAGGAATATAGAAAGTAATTTATTTCTATTGAAATATGCCTCGTGCTTAAGGATAAACAGATGATTATGTCATATGAGATTTCATTATGCACATAAATATAAAAATATTATATTTCTACTCAGGGCCGGCCCATGGATAAAGTCACCCAAGCTAGGGCTTTAGGCTTCAAAATCTTGGTCTTTAAAAAGGCCTCAAAATTTTTTAATTTAGTAATAAATATTTTAAATAATATTTTTTTTACATAAAATCTTACTGTTGAGTTAGTATAAGAGTTGTCCCATATCATTTAGGTCTTTAGTTCAAGTCTTGTCAAATACAACATTTGGTTTTATTTATTTATTTTGAAGGCCTCATTTTAAAAATTTCTTTAGGCCTCTAACCAGATTGGGCTGGCCCTGTTTCTACTATCTAAATATGAGTAGTCTGGAAAAAAAAAAACAAATCCGTTACAAGGTGTACCAAAGGAAATTGAATAACTCATTTGTCATTGATATATGAATGATTATCATTTCTTGTGGATAAAGTTGTTTATATTTCTAATTTTTTAATATGGATTTAATGTTGTTCTTGCTTGTTGCTTGTGTAGCAGTCCAAACATTTTTACCGATATATTTGAAGGACAATTGTCCAATATCTCTATAGATTCATTATTGCTAGGATATTGTCAATCGAAAACATAAAGCTGAGAGTTTATATATCTTTCTAGAATTTTTAAGTATAATAAATTCAATTGTGTTCAGGGTGATTTAAAAGTTGAAGATGGCATGAAACATCAACATGATATAAATGTTGAAAATCTTAAGAATGATGAAGATGATGAGAAAGTTAATGATATTGATAATGTTAAGACACCGTAGACATAACTAAAAATTAGTTAAAATTTATATGATTAGAAAATTAGTGATATTTTATATAAGATATATTTTATTTGCTTAATTATTAACTTTATTATTAATTTTTATATAGTTATTATGCTGCAGTTTTTTTTTTAGTTTATATTCTAGAGGTGCGGAAGAATTTCTCCAAAAAGTTTGACCTCTTTTGGGCTAGTTCCTAACTAAAAATACCAAAGCCCAAACAATAAAAAGTCTGGTGTTTAAGCATAGCTGCATATGTAGCTCTTGGACAGAAAAAATAGAAAAGCAAAAATTTGTTGTGCAGGACCGGGCCCAACACATCTCAAGATCTGAGACGAAATTTAATATTAAATATTTTTTAATATAATAAAAATATTTTTCAAAAATTAATATATTTTAGATTTTTTACGATTTAAAATCATTAAATTATCGTAATCTTATTTTTAATTGATAATAAAATTAATTCATCTAAACACTCTTTTCATAATTTACAAAAATCATAATTAAAAAACAATGTCAAAATTCTATAAAAGAAAATAATAAATGTCTTTATATTATGTTAAGGAACTCTAAAATTTGTCATTCATACATGTCGTTCTTAAATTAACAAATCAAACATACAAATAGTTGTTATTATTATATATTATAGATAGGTGTTATTATTTAACTAGCATATAAAAATAATTAAAAAAGTTTTTATTTACAAAAAAATTAATTGATTAAACGCGTATAAATATGAAATAAAAATTGGAGGTCCAAGGCGGTAAGCCTTAGTGGCTTACCTTTAGGGTCGACCCTGATGTTATGTTTGAGATTTTTACCAGTCATCCCACACTTAAACCTGACATTTCTTTAAAAGTTGTGCTTTTAGTGTATTACTCTTCCATATAAAAAATTATTTTACTAGTTAATTGTAACATTTTAAATTTTTTTTCTAAAGCTCTTATTCTTATCGGATTTTTCGAGTCAACTATCGAATTTATGACAAGAAAATATACAATTTTACCGACATTTTTAGTATTTTTCTAGATTTTTTGTAAAAAAAAATACGCATTTTTATCGGATACTTTGAAATTATGAAGAAAAATGCATGTTTCCTACTAGATATTTTGAAAAAGTCGGTAAATATGCATGCACTTCTACCGGTTATTTTGAAAAATCTTGTAAAAATGAATACAAGCATACCGATTTTTTCAAAGAAACCGGTAGTAGAACATTTAACATGGTTAATCGCATATTTCAAAAAATTCGAGAAAGCCATGATTATTTCCGAATTTTTAAAAAATCAGATAGTTTATATTTCATCTTTTTTTAAGTGAGGACCAGAGGATCAGACGAAACGATTGCTTCTATGCAGCGTGACAGAGCTGCAACGAGGACTCGTATAAGGGAAGATGACGTCGATGACTCTCATATCTGGGCGGGGAGAGAAGCCACGAACAGTTCTCACGGGAGACAAATGGCTAAGCAAGCGCAGTATCCGACGTAGAGGAGCTAGAGTTGATGGATAAGCCACAGATCTTGATGATGAGCCTGTTGTTATGGTTGTTAACGATGTCTAGACAACATGTGTGAATCTAGAGGGTTATCATGACAGGCAGATAGTGGTTAAGACAGAGGTGGCCCATCATACCGAGACGAAGGCCTTGGATGATATGTAGATGACCTATAAGGCTAATACAGAGGTGACTCTTTAGGCTGATATAGAGGTGATTCCTCCAACGGATTCAGAGGCTAGTGCTTTGACGGATACGGAGGCACCTACTATGGGGTATATAGAGGTTAGTCTTCTATTGATATGGAGGCGACTTCTCAGCTTCGATGAAGCCATCTGTACATACTAATGGAGAGTTTCCTAGAGGACCTAGTGACTATTCCGTGCTCACTGGATTTGTTGATCATGTGGCATTAAAATTATGGTTGGGAGAGTTATATATGTGTGTGTGTGTGTGTGTGTGTGTGTGTGTTTGTGTGTGTGTGTGTGTGTGTGTGTGTTATGTTGAACTTGATTTAATTTATTATTTATACGTGGAAAATAATTGACGCTTTTTTATTTTTTGCTATAGGACCAACTCATGCTAGAGGTATCCACAAACAAGGAGAAACTGAAGAAATTCTTATATGCCCCGATGCCATGGGAGGTCAGGGAGATTATGGATGAATATGGTCTTCTTTCATTGTGAATTGTTCACTGATGATGCTCAACGCTACACTATTGTCAGCCTTTGTTGAGCGATGGCATAAGGAGAAATCTTTATTTCATCTTTCATTTGGTGAGATGACGATTACTTTGGATTATGTCTCCTCCCTATTCCATCTTCTTCTGTTAGGTAGTTATTTCACCGCTTCTTTCATTAGCCATGAGCTTCCATGTATTATTGCTATACATTATTTAGGGATTACTAAGGCGCATGTGAGATATGAGTTTAAGGCTAACATGGGTGCTCAATTTCACCTATCTTGGCTATGATATAGGTATGTGTACCTCTTGTTGCAGTCTATGTATGAGGCAGTCACTAGGGTAACATGCTACATCTTTTAGGATATACTATCTTAGCAGATAAGTCTCATGTATACATTGATGCAAGGTACATATGGCTTTTTAGTAGCCTTGACCATGTTAACTGGACATGGAGGGTGTTGCATTGACTTTTCTATATGTTGCATATGGACAGACGATTATCTTTGAGATTAGGCAGCTTGTCGGTTATATGAGTTTACTGTAGGTATAAAAAGTTATTATGTCTTATTAATTTATTTCTTATTTATAACATTTGATGATTTGCATATGTTCTTGTGCAGTGTTGGATATACGAGTATTTCACATTCATTTGTGAGAGGCGGGTTATTCCTACTACTGCTAGCTCCATGCGGACTAAGAGGTGGAAGTCCACGAATGCACACCCAAACGGTCTTTTGGAGTACAGGAAGAGGATCGATGCACGGACTATTCAACGATGTCATTTGGACATCCTACGTAAACTATAGAGTGCATCAGGAGTTTGAAGAGACTTCCCTTTTTTTGCTGGTTATCTGCGATGGAAGACCTTAGTGTCTAGATACTTAATTGAGAGATATTTGCGCCAGATTGGGTATGTCCAGGACATCCCATGACCAATCCCCGTTGTTCCATCTAAGGGCATTAATAAATGGTTTTTAGGTAAAATTGTCAACTCTGTTTGTGCCATTACAAATCATGCAGTGAAGGTTCACTTCCCTATGTAGTGCATGGATGGTTATTTGGAGTGGTACCTTAATATATCACACACTTGCAGCATCCCACTAGTTAAGCATGTAAATGATGTTAGACCTTTTGATGACGTGCCACCGCCTTCACAACCTCCACTTGTGTGTGACTGACCAGCATCGTTTGCAGATGATAACACTCATGGGTTCGGTAAACCCATATGATGAGGTTTATTCTTTGGCATCGTAGGAAGAACACATAGCCCATGGGGAACCTGTGTAAACATTCTTATTATTTTTGTATTATTTGTATATTATTTGTATTATTCCTCAAACATTTACATCATACAATTTATTAGATAACACTTAATGTCTTTCATTTTAGGTGATGAGCATAACTTAACACTTGTTAATTACATAACTAATGTGAGTGCATCTTTCCATTTAGTTATGTTTTGAATGATGTCAAAACTTGGAGAAACTTTAGCGTTTTTGTATATTGGACAATATCAACCAATTCTAGGTGTGCATTGTGCATTTTAGCAATATGATGCATGTAAACTTGGTTGGAAATGACTTAGAAAGGATCCATGCATCAAAATTTTAAATTTCTTGTGTAAAAAACATTGCATAGGTCGACACATACGAAATTAGGTCGACCTATAGAAGCTTTTGCTTCAGCATAGGTTGACACACAACTTACTCAAGTTGACACACATGGCTCAATAATGAAGGTTGTAGCCACTGTCCATGTGTCGCCTCTTCTAGGTCGACCTAAGACCTGTATAGGTCGACAAATTACTTTTATAGGTCGACCTATTGAATTAAAAACTTGAATTTTTACATTCTTTTCACTTTCTTTTGCATGTAAAACCTACACGAAATAAGGATTTCAAAGCATACTCATCATCTTCAACCTCTCTTCAATGCATACACATAATCATTTTTTGATTAGGTGAACATCTAGATTAGAGTTGGTAACGTCTAATTAGGTTAGTGTACTTAGAATATTGGGTTGAGCTCTTTGAGGGTTTCAAATAAGAAAATCGAGCTGGGATTTTTCTTCAAGATCATAGAGGATTTGAAGGTTTTAGACAAGATTACGCAATTCGAATCTGATCGAGTGAAAGACTTGGGACAAGGGGTGCATTGGAAGGGAATAGTGTGAGACGGTGGATCGTCTTGGTAAATCTTGGGTTTCAACAAGTGTGATCTTGGTATTAATTCGACCGTGTGAAAGCCTTAGGGCAAGGGATTCCTTGGAAGAAATTAGCCAGAATTGGTGAGTTAAAGCGGCATTATTGGTGACTTGATCGATCTTTGATCAAGGGTTTTAGAGGTGGTAGAATCAACAACAAACCATAGGGTTTGAAGGGTTAGAGTTCTTCATCTCTTGTATATACACTTTTTGCAAAGTAAGGTTAATTGCAAGTATCTCAATTCGAGTTCGAGTTGAGGTCACACTTACTCATAGCGAGGACGATCGGATAACTGCCTAAACAAATCCTTGTCCTCTCTCTCTCTGTGTTAGTAAATTGTTGAATTCATTGTTGTTTGATCAATTCATTTGGAAATTAATTTTTATTAGGGATGGCAATTTGGCCCATCCCTAGTGGGTACCCACAAAATTATCCATAACGGGAATGGTAAAAACCTGCAAAAATGGGTACGGGTATGGGCTCGGGTAATTACCCACTAAAATAAGCGGGGATGGGTACGGGTATGGGCACCTTAGTACCCATCCCGCCCCATACTCGCACAATATATATTTATATATTTTAATTTATATTATTATATAAAAATAAATGTTTATAAAATTTATTAAAAAAATGAATTTTAAACTACTACATATTTAATATTAGTGATCATTTATTTCATAATTCAACAATAAAAATTTTTAAAAACTTTTTAATATTTTTAAAAACTTAAAATATTATGATATTTTATACTTGATAAATTTATTTTTATTAGAAATGCGGGTAACGGGTACGGGTACAGGCACTTATATACCCATAGGGTACGGGGACGGGTGCCAATTTTGATACCCAAGCGGGTATGGGCTCAGGTACGGGGATTTTTTTCAACTGCGGGTATGGGGACGGGTACTATAGTACCTGTCGCAACTGTAAAAAACAACCGGCGAGAAAACTAGAACAGAAGAGTCGCCACCGAACGTTATTTATCCCGACGCAGGGAAAGGAAACGATCAAAGAAAACCTAAACAGAGGGAAAGACATGGTCATCGCAACCATAGTCCGGGTTCGGGAGTCGGTTACGCGAGGGGAAGGTATTAGCACCCCCACGTGTCCATCGTGCTCGATGGGATCCACGCTTGTTGTCTAATCAAAGGGTGAGTTATCCTACAGTCTACGGCTAAACAGAAACGGGGGAGAGGGAAACAAAGACGGACTCGCAAGGATTATCGCAATCCTATGTCTACGTATCTTCGTGGACGAACGAATAATCAGAGTCAACGTAGTTCGACGGACTACGCACTAAAGGGGGGAGGTTGCTCGTCGAGATATCGCATCTCGTGCCTACGTATCCTCAATCGGACGGAAAAGAGGAATCAGAGCAAACGTAGTTCGACCGACGAGTCGAAAAAGAGGGAAGGGTGCACGCCAATATATCGCATCTCGTGCCTACGTATCCTCAATCGGACGGGAAAGAGGAATCAGAGCAAACGTAGTTCGACCTACAAGTCGAAAAGAGGGAAGGGTGCTCGCCGAGATATCGCATCTCGTGCCTACGTATCCTCAATCGGACGGGAAAGAGGATTCAGAGCAAAAGTAGTTCGACCTACAAGTCGAAAAGAGGGAAGGGTGATCGCCGAGATATCGCATCTCGTGCCTACGTATCCTCAATCGGACGGGAAAGAGGAATCAGAGCAAACGTAGTTCTACCTAACGAGGTCTTTATGTTTTTTACGTGAGCGAAGAGCTCTTTTAAAAAAAACGGTTTGGAACCCGACAATCCCGAAGGATAAAAAACTTTGAATTTGTTTTTGTGTTTTTTAGACAGAAGTGAATTTGAGTTAGTTCATAACTTACATTGCACCAAAGTCTACTACGCGGGAACGAATGCTTCGCATGGTCACCTCCAATGGGACGTATGCTAAACACTCTAGAAGAGGAGGGGAGACCCCTCGTTCTTCATTTCCTACACTTAAGGCTCGAGCGCAATATACGTTATATTTATTAAGTGTTTTAGAAATATTAAGAGATGAGAAGAGAAAACTCAAAGGAAAAGAAAACACTACGGGGAATTCTATCCTAATGTTGTCATACAAAGATGGCCCTAAGGTTAAGTTCAAAGGGGAAACATCTACGTAATATTAGCATGCATGGTTTGAATCCTAATGTCTACCCTACCCCAAGCTTAATCAAAGATTAAGTTGGACTAGGGAACCTTAAGGAAGCATACAAAAACAATGCAAAAACCAAAGAAATAAACCAAAAACAGCGGCTACAACAGCGCTCCAGCACCTGCACAGTGATAAAATCCAGTAAAAACTCCAAACAATATTTAACAGCTCAAGTTTCCAGCACAAAACAGGTGTAAAAGGCAGCAGGAAGCAAGGGTATACAATTGACAGCACATAAACAATTCAGAACAGTAGCTATGAAAAGTAGGAGAGCATGCAATGCATCCAAACAAATGCTCAATCAATGCTCCAAGCAAACAACAATTGTACACAAGCATACATATCTAGACAATTGCAAGTATCAAGAATGAACAACAATGATCATGTTAATAAACCAATAACAATTACTCAACAAAGTTGCATAGTTCAAACATTGATCAAAACAGCATGCATAAGCAACCACGGAAACAAACGACAATCACACATCACATGTCCAGCAGGTTGAGCATTCATCAAGAATTAACATGATTCAAATGTGTGTGCATCGTGTTTATCGCATCAATTAACCAACAACGCAAACATAAACATTCATCGATGAAAACCAAGAATCGCGTGTCGAAGAATCGTGTTCATGCAATGGTGTGAGGTGAAACAACTCAAGAATAATCCACAAATCATCAACATATTAATCCAAGAAGTTTAGACATGCAAAGGATCTCAAACAAACAAGAAAATGCAAGAAAAATCACATTCCGCAGCAGTAGTAACCGGTTATCAGATATGCTATAACCGGTTACTCAATTCAAAATAGCCAAAATACGTTGAAAAACAACAGGGTAACCGGTTATCAGATATACTGTAATCGGTTACTCTGCAACAGAATTAAAAAAAAAAAACAGTTTCCAAAATCACTTTTCAGCAGCTTATCACTTCTCCAAACATCCAAATGATCATGCAATCAATTAATCACGAAATTCACATCAAATATCAGTAATCAAACACCAATCAGATCCAATAATCATCAACATTAAGAATCAAATTCAAGCAAAATGGATCCAAATCAACAACAACCAAAGATCTAAATTGAATAAGTTGTAAATAAGCTAAATCAAGTATAGATCTAAGGAAAACCAACCTACAAAGTTGAGATTTGCTTTGGTGATTGTTGCAAACGAAAATTGATGAATCCAAGCAAGAAATCCAAGATCTATGCAAGAAACTTCAAGATCCTAGCAAGAAACTTCAAGATCTAAACAATGTGATGATTTTTGCTTCAAGCTTTCTCCAAAATCAGTTCCAAAAGCTCCAATCCAAGAGCAAAACAGCAGTAAATTCAAGATTCTTTCAAGAATTAGTGAATGGATGAAGGTTTAGTTCCAAGATCAACAAATTTCAATGCAAAATTTGTTGAACTTTGATGAAGGAACATTGAGTGAGGGTTTTGGAATGAGAGAAAAGTTGAGAGAAAATGGAGTGAGATGTGTAGAAAAATTTAGAAAATGAATCAAGGTTGTGTGAGGTTTGGAATGAATTGATTAAATAACCCCTAGGTTAGGAGTTAAGTTTGGGTTTGGAGTGAGGTTTAGTGGGTGGAAATTGGGGTGAAAAATGAATTAGGAAAGGAAATGAGGAATTAGAGTGGAAAATGTTGGAAGGAATTTGAATTTTGGGTGGAAAGTGATGAAAATAAACCAATTCTAGATCTTTCCCACACATGTACAAGCCAAGCACATGATCATAAATGATGCAAACTTAATTTTTTTCAAGTTGCGCCCAGAATAACCGGTTATCACATATGCTGTAACTGGTTACTTAGTTCAAGAAACCTGAAAATGTGCAGAAAAACAAAGGAGTAATCGGTTATCAGATATGCTGTAACCGGTTACTCAGTTCAAATTTTGAATTTTGGCGCCTTTTGGAGGGAAACTTGGAAAAGTGACCTCTGACAGCTGTTTTGAACCCCGTTAAGCCTCTGAAACTCAAAAATTGATATTGCTACTGAGTAACACCTGAAATGAAACACAATTTCTTGGTGACACAGAATATCCTGCTGGATTAATAATGTCTGATACCAGATCGCTTGATAAAAAATGACTGTCGGAGCTTCTGATTATCAAAATGTCTAATGAGCAAAATAAAAGCTCAAAAGACCTTGAAAGATATCTGCTTGGCTCTGAACACTATTGAAAATGATACCATAACTGATGACGCCATGAGCTGCTGGGAAATACCTTGATCCCATGCCCAAAAGAAACATGCCAATGCAAAATGACGATGCGAATGAAATGAAGCATAAGCCAAAAAGGGTTAGAAACAAAGGGACAAATTTTGGGGTGCTACAGTACCCTACCCATACCCTGCCCATTGCCATCCCTATTTTTTATTACATTTTGAAATAGATTTTGTTGATATAATCACAATCATTTAATCGTGATTGGTTTTTTGATCAAAAAAACAAAGCAAATTTCCTAACGATATTGATTGCACACAAAATGTTCAATAAATTTCCTTATTGTGTTTTTGTGTGTTTTGATCATTGGGAATAAGCTATATGTATACCTTTGCGTTCAATTATTTGTGATTGATTATTGTTGGGAAATTTATATTCATTTTTAAACGTTTATGTACCTTTACGCATATCTGAGATTTTCGATAGATGTTTAGTTAGACGATTCGATTTGGGTTATTTCCGTTGTGCCATCAAACTTTTGAAAACCATTTTTGCCAAAAGTTTGATTTTTAATTTGTGATTTATTCACCCCCACCCCTTTAAATCGAAGTTTATCGTCTAACAATTTGTATCATGAGCTCCGGTTACTTTCGTGCTTAAGATTTTCTCATTAAAAGAATGGATACCGAACCTAAGGGAGCGTACAATAGAGCACCAATTTTCACTAGCGAAACTTATGGCTGTTGGAAAGCTTGTATGAGTATTCATGTCAACTCCGTTGACAAGGGTATACGAGACGCCATAAAAAATGGACCTAATGAAATTACCATGACCAATGCTGAGGGTGTTTCATTACCTAAACCGGAAGTACAATGGAATGAAAATGATTGGAAACTGTGGTCACTTGATTGGTAAGCGAAAAATATTCTCACATCCGCTTTAGATGTTGATGAGTAGTATCGTGTTTCTCATTGTGAGACCGCCAAGGCTATGTGGTATCCATTAGAAGTTGCCCATGACGGTACTAATGATGTCAAACAAGCTAGGATCAACACATCAAATCAAGATTTTGAGCTATTTCGTATGGAGCATGGTGAAACCATTGGAGACATGCGAAAACAGTTCACACATCTTATCGATCAATTGAATGCGCTAGATAAGCCTATTTCCATTGATATTGCTACTAACAAGGTGTTGATATGTTTAAGTAGAGAATGGAAACACAAGGTCACCTCTATCAAAGAGGCGAATAATCTTAAAGTACTTGATCTCACGATTTTGTTTGGCGAATTGGAAAAGCATGAACAAGAACTCTCTTGCTTGGAAAAACGTGAACAATAGTATGAAAAGAAAGTGAAGAAGGGGAAAGGTAAAGACAAGGAAGTAGAGAAGAAGTACATTTATCTAAATACTTCAAGCTCAAGGTCTTCACATAATGAGTAAAGTGATAGTGAAACTAAAAATGACAAAGACTCTGATGAAGAAGATATGGGGCTGTTTATCAAAAAGTATAATAAATACATGAAGAAACATGGCGATAAATACTCCAACAAGAACCATAACAAATCTAGAAGGTTATCTAACTCCTCTAAGGAAGATGAGAACAAAAGGCTAAGTCTAGAAGTACACGCTACAATTGTGGCAAACTGGCCACTATAAGCCGGAGTGTCCTAGAATCAAGAAAGACAAAGAAAAGGTCATGATAAGAGATATAGCAAGTCTAGAAGATCTTATGCTGTTTAGGAGAGTGAAAGTGATTATTCAAGTGATGAAAGCTCCAATTCAAGTGTTAAATCAGCCAAGCTTTGCTACATGGCAAACAAAAAGAAGAAAAAGGTTGTAAGTCACTCTAAACTTAAAACTTCTCATGACTTAGCTTTTTCTCAACTACAAGAATCTTTTCAAAAGCTACAAAGACAAGCCATATATGCTTTTAAAATATTAGCTTCAAACAAGAGAATAATTTCTCACTTAGAAGCTAAA
The DNA here is from genome assembly GCA_022829125.1 of Lathyrus tuberosus. Classification (NCBI taxonomy): domain Eukaryota; kingdom Viridiplantae; phylum Streptophyta; class Magnoliopsida; order Fabales; family Fabaceae; genus Lathyrus; species Lathyrus tuberosus. Next base: position 4,618,501 of record JALAZF010000361.1, read on the forward strand.
ATTTTGGAAAATAAAAAGAATATGGAAGCTCTATAAGGAAGTTTATGTTAGATAGTCTAAAAGATAAGAATGAGGATGACAAATATTCATGGTTTGATTGTGAAACTTGTCACATTTGGCAAAAAGAGTCAAAGACTCTTAAAACCAAGTTGGATAAGGCTTTGCAACCGAAGGTTACTTTTGCTATAGACACTTACAAATATGAAATGCTTTCTCATAGTCCTTATAGAAGGTATAGTTACGTTAAAAAGGAACCAAATAGCAAAAGGTTATCTTCTCTTAATTTATATTGTCATTATTGTTGCAAAAAGTGTCATACTATTACAAAATGCAAGTTTAGAAAACTTTTTGTTCCTAAAGGTGTTTTTCAATGGTTTCCTAAATGCAATCAAGGTTTCATTAATCCCTAAGGACCCATTGAAGATCGGGTACCTAACACTATTTGTTAATCACGCAGGAAAAATGTCTTGGCTCTATGAAAAGAGTATGTGATCTCGTTTATGGAGGCTCAAGGTATAACAAGGTGACATGTCCTTATTGCTTTGACTATGTGGCAATCAAGGCAGATTGTGTTAACATGAAGGTTAACTTTTAGTGTTTCGTTAATTGATAAAAGTGTGTTGATTATTACTAATGTTTCTATTCGAGAAGTGTCAGAAAGGTATTATATTTGATGATGTAGGTCTATCTTCAACAAGACATACTCAAGTACATCAAATTAGTATTGATCAACCTAAGATGATGAAACATGTGGAGGAGCAAGATAATCATCATGATTGAACAAGAATGAAAGTCCAACATCAAGGATGATCATTAAGTCAATTACATCTTGGATACATTATTAATCAAACTTTCATGTACTTTTACAAAGAGAAAAGTGGTAAGGTTTTGTTTGTGTTTGTGGAACGATTTGCATTCATTCCAAATTTCGTTCGAGAGTTCCTTGTAGAATGTAAGTGCATCCTTCTTCTTTTGTACGTGATGTAATATAGTTTCAATCCTTTTTTTTTATTTTGTAAGTAATTATTTTTTTACCTGCTTATTTCTTGAAGGTATATGATGTATTATGTGTATGATATTTGCTATATGATATCACTTCTGAAATTTCAAATGTGGCCATTGTGTGTTTGCATTTTACATGTTTATAGTGGATCGATTCTAAATGACTTCACATTTAATTTATAGCTTATACCATTTCATGCCTACATTTTCATGTTTGCATGATATTAACTAACAAACCATAAAATAATACCATATGCATGCGTCTCTCATAAATTAGTTATGCATGAGTTAAGTTGTATCCTTCAAAGTCATTACAATTCCATATATGTCAAAGTTTTTCAAGTTTTGAGTCTTATAGGTCGACTCACTAGAGTTTTAGGTCAGCACTAATAATAAATTTTGGTATTTTTTAGAATTGTTACAACATGTGTCGACACATGCTCGTATAGGTCGAAACATAAAATTATTTTCTAAATTCCTTTAGTTTTGCTACAGTAAGTGTCGACACATAGAATTCATATGTCGACACATAACAGCGAAAGGTCGACTCATGATTCATTGAACATGTTTTTTCATATTTCTGCATTCATTGTTCATTCATGCACTTGTCTCCACATCTTTCTAACTTCTATTGAGTCTTGTAACTCTTTAAAGTGTCTTAAACTCTTAATTATTGGTATTAGATTCATCCAATTAATTCATTCAACATTACACTTTCAAAAACCTCATTAAGATTCATCATTTTTCATTCTCTATAAATGGCTCTCCATCCTCATGTTTCAAATCATATCCTAGTCTCAAAGATTTCGAATTTCTCTTTATCCCTAGTATTCATTGTTGTTTGTGTGTGTTCATTAGAATCTTTAGTCTTAAGTTTGGTTTGTGGGTAATCAAATATCCCCCAAACTTTCTTTGTTTCTTAGTTGCACATTTCTTCAAACACCTAGTTTGCATAGTCTGTTTAAACAATCATCAATGGCACATAAAATTGCAAAAACCAAAGGATATTCAAAAGACAAAGGTAAGGCTACAACATAATCAATTACTCTAGAAACTTATTTTTCATTAGTTTCGGTTGATTGTATTGAAGAGTTCGAAGAAAAACACCAACAACGTCTAGTGATGAAACAACAAACTTGGAAACTGGTGGTTGTTGGATGTTTGGATATCCTTGAAGTTGTTTGGATTGTTGAGCACCAAAAAATCAATTACTTTTTGCATCTCTCATAGGACTATAATGAAGATCTTATTCAGGTGTTTTATTCCAGGCTGCACAATCGGCGAGGCTCTGCTTTCGAATTCTCAATAAGTAACAAGGTCTATGAGTTTACTGATGAATTGTGGAAGTACTTATTTGATATTACCGTTGTTGATGTTGATGAGGATGATGAATTTGATCCTTTGGTAACACATATGTACACTCATATTCATTTTAATTAGACCATTCATCTGAACGAGATACTTAAAGCTCCTAGATCAGATGATTGCCATGACACTTTTGTTGTCAGTTAATTGAAGATGGTTCCTAGGATCCTACTGTGGTTAGTCTCTCATGTCTTGCGTCCAATGAAAGGCGGGTATTCAAGAATTGACAACGCTAAGATTCATCTTGTTTACATTCTCTTGCACAAGATTTAAATCAGCTAGGCTAACTATTTTGTTTACCGGATGTTTGATATTAAAGAATTCAATAACGGAACCTCTTTTTGTTACATGTCTATGATTTCCAAAATTATCAACTATTTCGACATAGGCATTCCATATTTGTTATATATATCACCTAGGCCTATTCAAGCATTATCCAAGCGTACCTTAACTAATATGGGGCATTTTTGGGATGAGGAACGTAAGGTGTATTACTTCCGGATGGGCAAACACGGGAGGAAAATATATAACTTTGATGACCCCTATGAATTTGTTGGTACAACTACCGAGCCTCATGTGACTGGTGATGAACCCATGCAAGATGTCGATCATGAAGATGGTCAAATGGGTGATGAACTTGGAGACCAACCTCCATCATAACCTTGCTTCAGAATATGCAGATCAAGCAAAAAGCTTTTGAAGCAATTCAAGGGGAACAACTCTGTATTTTGCAAGAGCACATGAAGTCTCAAGATGCAAACTTTAAGGCTTTTGCATCATTTGTGACTGAGAGGCTTGTCTCTCTAAAAGATGAAATGAATGTTAATACTGCTGCTACCATTGCAAGAGTTAATCATATGTTTGCTTCCCAGAATGAAAACCACCACCATTATGCTCAATTATTTCAAGTGATGTGAGGCTTTTTGGATCGTTAGTTTGGGAATGATGGTCAAGGCTGGTTCTGTGAAGTAAGGCCTAGAGATCACAGAAGACATTGAAGTGCTGAGTATTTTAGTCTTCTATGTCTAGTGTCTTAGGATTTCGTCTGTCATGCATTTAGTTGTTTAAGTCCTCATGCATTTTTAGATTTTGTTTTTTTTTTTTTTTTGCTTTTGGTTCATTTATCGCCAATACTACCCAACTGTTTGAGTTTAAGATAGTGATTGTACTATGGTTGTTGTGTTGAATGATTATGGTTATTATTTAATCTTGTCTTGTTTATTAATATTATGTGTTTGCATATATGATGAATGTATGTGAGCGCACTACTTATCTTTGCAAATTTCCTCTATATAATATATTTTATGTGTAATGTGTATCTATGAGATACTATTATAGCTTGCTTGTCTCTTTTTGATGTTGTCAATGGGGGGAATATGAAGTTATGATGCACACATTCAAGGGGAGCTTTTCATGTATCAAGAAATGCATCGTCTTAAATTTTAAGTTTTCAAGTTTTGCCATCATAAAAAAAGGTGAGTATATATGCATCTTTCCGTTTAGTTATCTTTTGAATAATGTTAAAACTAGGAGAAACTTTAGCGTTTTTGTACATTGGACGATATAAACCAATTCTAGGTGTGCATTGTGCATTTTGGCATTAGGATGCATGCAAACATGTTTGGAAATGACTTAGAAAGGATCCATGCATCAAAAATTAAGTTTCTTGTGTAAAAGCCATTGCATAGGTTGACACATACGACATTAGGCCGACCTATAAAAGCTTTTGCTTCAGCATAGGTCGACACACAACTTACTCAGATCGACACACATGCCTCAATAATGAAGGTTGTAGTCATTGTCCATGTGTCGCATCTTATAGGTCGACACAATGCTTTCATAGTTCTACTTATTGACCTAAAAACTTGAATTTTTGCAGTCTTTTCACTTCATTTTGCATGCTCTTTGCTTAATATATATATATATATATATATATATATATATATATATATATATATATATATATATATACACACACACACACACACTGATACATGCATCATATCTAGTAAGGTTCTAAAACCTACATGAAACCAGGATTTTAAAGCATACTCATCATCTTTAACCTCTCTTCTATGCATACACATAATCATTTTTTTTTATTTGGTGACCATCTAGATTAGAGTTGATAACGTCCAATTAGGTTAGTGTACTGAGAATATTGGGTTAAGTTCTTTGAGGGTTTCAAATAAGAAAATCGAGTTGTGGTTTTCCTTTAAGATCATTAAGGATTTGATGGTTTTATACAAGAATACGCAATTCAAATCCGATCAAGTGAAAGCCTTGGGACAAGGAGTGTGTGGCAAGGGAATAGTGTGAGACGGTGGATCATCTTGGTAAATTTTGGGTTTCAACAAGTGTGCTCTTGAGATTAATTCTACCGTGTGAAAAACCCAGTGACAAAGGGAGCCTTGCAAGGAAGTAGCAAGAATTGGTGAATTGAAGTGACATTGTTGGTGACTTGATCAATCTTTGATCAAGGGTTTTGCAGGTGGTAGAATCAACAATAAATCATAGGGTTTGTAGGGTTAGAGTTCTTCATCTCTTGTATATAGACTTTTTGCAAAGTAAGGTTAATTGCAAATATCTCAATTTGAATTTGAATTGAGGGCAGACGTACCCATATATAGGCCGATTGGGGAACTGCCTACACAAATCCTTGTGTCTATCTCTCTATCTCTCTCTCTTTTAATTTATGTGTTAGAAAATTGTAGAATTCATTGTTGTTTGATCAATTCATTTGGAAATCAATTTTTGATTACATTTTAAAATAAATTTTGTTGATATAATCACAATCCGTTTGATTGTGATTGGATTTTCGATCAACAAAACAAAACAAATTTCTAAACGATATCAATTACACACAAAGTGTTCGATAAATTGTCTTATTGTGTTTTTGTGTGTTTTGATCATTGGGAATATGCTATACGTGTAGCTTTACATTCAATTGTTTGTGATTGATTGATTGTTGGACAATTTGTATTCATTTCCATACAAATATATTTTATTAAGCATTAAGTTGTTGAGATAATTATTGATAGATTCAACCATTCATTTTTTAATTGAATCCAATTTCCATATTTAAAATTTTATAGTAAATTTCAAAAATCAGTGTTATTTAAAATTTTGGTTAATGATGAAGGATCTTTATGTTAGTTTATACTTATATTCATGTAAATTATATGCATTTAATTTTTTTTATTATTTATTTATTTTTTTTACATTTAAATGATATTTAATTTGTATTTGTTTTAGTCTTTATTTATTTTTAAATTTTATTAAATATAAAATTAAAAATTATTTGGTATTATTTGTCAATTAGTTATACTAAAATCAATTCAATGTGTATCACTAATAAATAGGTACACGGAAATAAGTATGACATTGATTCGAATATGATTGGAATGTGTTATTGATAAATTTATTAATAATAATTTATTGAAATTTATGTTTAAATACGTAAAAAAAAACTTCTGATCCCAATAAAAAAATTATGTCATTTATTGAAATTTATGCAATTTATGTAAGAATTGAATAAATATGTCTTTATGCATACGGTTGATCCACATCAAAATTAATATTTACATACGAAAAAAATATATGGTTGATTCAAATATTTGTATATCTAGAAAAACTATTTTTTTCTCTAAATATAAGTAAAAATATGTTTTTCTTTTTAAATAATAAACTTTCTTAAATAATTTTGACTTTCTACTAATTCTTTCTTATTACATTTTAAAAACAAATGAGTGAAACACATCCGTACCCGTGCGAACGCACGGATATCCAGACCATAATCCGTGCGAACGTACGGGTTATTACATTTTTTTATATAATTAAAGAGAATATAAGTAAATATATTTAAAACAAGATATGATCCAAACACGACCTAAATGTGCTTATTTATTTATACAATTAAAACAATATTTACAATACTAAGTTATTAGTTGATATTTATAAAACTAAATGATTGCATAAATATTTTTATAAATAATGTCAAAACAAAATTAATATTTACATATCGAAAAATATATGGTTGATCCAAATATTTGTATGTATATTTAAAAACTATATTTATGCTCCAAATATAAATAAAAATATGTTTCTTTTTTTAAAATAATAAACTTTCTTGATTAAATAATTTTGTCTTTCTATTTTTCATTCTTAGAAATAAATGTGTGTAACACATCAGTATTCGTGCAAACACGCGGGTATCCAGATTTTAATTCATGGAACGCACGTGTTATTATTTTTTTTTGTATAATTAAAGAAAATAAGAGTAAATATATTTAAAATAATGTATGAATTCAAACTCTGGCAAAATGTGTTTATTTATGTTACTAATATTTACTCTATTTATACAATTAAAACAATATTTATAAACACTATGTTATTAGTTGATATTTATACAACAAAATGATTGCTTAATTTTCTTTTATAAATAATGGAAAAACAAAATTAATATTTACATAAAAATATACGGCTGATCCAAATATATATATATATATATATATATATATATATATATATATATATATATATATATATATATATATATATATATATATATATATATATATATATATATATATATATATATATATATATATATATATTGATGCTAAAAATATGTTTTTTTTTAAATAATAAACTTTCTTAATTAAATAGTTTTAAATAGTTTTGTCTTTTTATTTTTTTTATTTTTATTATATTTTTAAAATAAATACGTGTAAAACACCGGTATCCGTGCGAACACACATGCATTCCACTAATTTATAAATTAGGCTAAAATACAGTTTTGATCCCCTGTTTGTCAAAATTCACGGTTTTGGTCCCCCCATTTTATATTTTAACAGTTTTGGCCCCACCACTGTTCATGTACGGACGTGTACTGTTCATGTACGGACATGTACTGTTCATGTACGGACCAATTACTGTTCATCATTTTTTTGGACCAAAATTGGGGTGGGGGACCAAAACTGTTAAAAAATAAAATGGGGGGACCAAAACCGTGAATTTTGACAAACAGGGGGACCAAAACTGTATTTTAGCCTATAAATTACCATTAAATAAATTTATAACTTTCATAATAAATTTATAATTTGATACATAAATATGAATTATGTTTTACAATTTTATTTTATGTTTAGAGGACAATAATAATAAATTTGAAATATTATATTGTGTAGTTATAAATAAATGTATGCATGTATCTATGCTAGCTTCATAACACTAATTTCTTTTTTAATATCAATATTTTAAATATAAAGAGATACAAAAATAATGTAAATTAAACTTTTTCTTTTAATCTTATCCTTATCAACATCAATAAATTAAAAATAAAAACAAAATAAATATATATATATATATAGTAATTTCATTTCAAATAAAAATAAAAGTATTTATAAATAAATAATATTTTTAATTTTTTATATGTAAATTAAAATAAATATTATATAAAAGATATGATAAAATATACACTTGTTACTTGTTGATTTTTCTATAGAATTAAAAGATATATAATGATTTGTAAGATTTTATAATATAATGCGATTTGTTTGATTTGGTTCGATTTATAAAATACAAACTGCATATTAAATCGAATCATACAATTTTGTTGAAAAATAGTCTAAACGAAATTGAATCAAATGTGATTTTTACAATTTCAATTTAATTCAGTTTGATTAATAATTTTCTATTGTATCGGTTCGGTTGTCAACCTTATACATCATTCAAATCAAAGGAAGAAATTTCACTATTTTTAAACAATTCTTACCATTTTGCAACCTTCTTTTTACCCACAAGTTTTTTTTGTTTTGAACAGGCTAAAGAATTGTATTAAAAAGAAAACTCTTACTAGCATATGAGGCATGCAAAGAGAGAGAAATCTTTTTACCCTTACGTTAATTTTCATTATTTTCTTTCATGCCCCTCTCTTTATTTTCAACAATAGGCATGAAGACAGAGGAGGAAATTTCCTTATTCCGTAGCACCATTCAATGAAGCTGAAAAACATTAATTTAAAATGGTAACGTGTTGTTTCTACTTTCCTAAATAATAATGACTTCACCCATATATATCATTTATAATTTGTTTCTGTCTAAAGTACAATCTTAAAATATACTCACTATACATGGAAAAGTGGTTAGTTGGATAGGTTTATTACCACACAACTTGTACTGGCTAGCGCATTAGGCGAGTTCACATCAAATTGTCACACAAACATAAAGGAGAACCTCAACTGCCTCAAAAGTCTTATTCATATATTATTGCAACTAGTTGGTTTCATGGGACCTTTTAGTTTGAAAATTTGCACTCACACCATATCATATACTATAATATAAGATACGTCTAAATAGTGTCCACACTTTCTCCCGCTCTTTTATTTTATTTATAAACAAACAAAAAATGAGATTAGAGCTTCTCATATATATCGTTATTTTCCTATATTTATATCATAAATGTAATGTTACATAAACGCAACTTTAAAATTAGTTAGGTTAGAAATTTAATTATTTTTCAACTTTAAATTTAGAGAAAAGAAACAAGTCATTTTTATAGGGCTTAAATGCATTTTGGTCCTTGTAAATTAGCGACTTTTTAAGTTTAGTCCTTATAATTTATTTTTTTTGTCTGAATTCCTATATATCACTTTTTGCGTACATTTTAGTCCGTAAAGGTAAAATCCACAGAAAAATCTGAAGAAAAATCCGCAGGAAACCTGCGGATTTTGGCTTTAAGGACTAAATTGCACGCAAAAAGTGAGATATAGAGACTCAGACCAAAAATAAATAAATTATATGGACCAAACTCAAAAACTCGCTAACTTAGAGGGACAAACAGACTATTTAAGCCTTTTTTATATTTATAGTGAGTACAATAGAGGTTATCATATCTACTTTGAAATGTGTAAATTAATTTTGTGTTTAGACTCAACTACTTAATCTAGGATTGTTGAGAATACTGATGATTCTGATGCCTATAAATTTGGCAATGTGTTTCTGTTAATGGTGCAAACAAAATCTCATTTGATTATAAAAGAAAGAGTAATACAATCTCAGTTGCACAATATAAAGGATATACCTCTTATATATATTAAGAGGAGTTAGTTAGTGAGTTACACAACCGTTAAAACCCTAACTAACTTAACTGTAAGGCTAAGGAAAAATAAGAAAAGGAAGTAGCTTGCATGGCAAGTAATAATTATATGTAACATGTCCCAACACTATACGTAACATCCCCCTTCAAGTTGGACGATACAAGTCGCATATACCCAATTTGGACATGTTGGCATTGAAAGGGTTGTGGTGTAAGGGCTTCGTAAAAGCGTCTGCAAGCTGGTTTGAACTGGAAACTGGAAGGAGGGGGATGGTCTTTTTTGTATCTTTTCACGAATGACATGACAATCTATTTCGATATGATTGTTGCGCTCGTGAAAAGTTAGATTGTGAGCGAGATAAATTGCAGACTTACTATCACAATATATTGAAGAAGGAAAAGAGAAATTGATTGAGAAATCTGAGATGAGGTGACGAAGACATTTAAGTTCACAAGTTAGGGAGGCAATGGCATAATATTATGCTTTAGTTGATGAACGAGAAAATGTTTGTTGTTTCTTAGACTTTCAAGATATGAGGGAAGTGCCTAGAAAAACATAGTAGTCAGTGATGGATTTACGAGAATCTGAGCACCTGGCCCAACCAGAATCAGCAAATCCATGGAGTTTATTAAATAAGAAAAGAAGTTATTGGGGGACAAATCATCCAATTATTCATAACACTCCCCCTTGGACTAGAAAAGAAAAGACCTTTTCTTGGGGAGGATTTAAGATACTTGAGAATGTGGATAACTGTAGTAAAGTGAGGTGCTAAAGGATTGCCAATGAACTAACTAATGTTGTTCAGAACAAACCTAAGTGGAAAGGATCAAGGTATGCTAGAGGCACCAATTGTGTTTACACACACTATGGAAGAACTAATCACACTATAAAAACTTGTTTTCTTAAACATGGTTATCCCCCGGGTTCAAGAACAAAGCCAAAGGTTCTCAATCTTTTCCTGCAGATAATTCCACTTCTAACAATGATTCTACTGGTGCAGGTACTTCAAGTGGCAAATCATTTGGTTTACTCAAGATCAATATTACACTCTTCTTGGCTTGTTACAACAATCTCATCCACCTCGTAATCCTACCACCAATGTCATTTCTAGTACACCACTTGCCTTGACATCCAAGACATCTTCTTCTGATGGTAAGTCCCTTACAATGTGGATCCTTGATACAGGTGCCACCTGTCGCTCCCGGGATTTTCATCCTAGTACAAATGCGAAAGTGGCACCGAAACAGAGTCGCCAACAATGTGTATTTATCCCAAGAGAGGGAAAGGAAACACTGCATAAACCTGAAGGAAAGGATAGAGCATGGTCTTGCGACCAAGAGAAAGGGTAAAGGAGTCGGTTACGCGAGAGGAAGGTATTAGCACCCCCTCGCGTCCATCGTACCCGATGGGATCCACGCTTGCTTGCTTCAATCAAAGGGTGTAAGAAAAGAATACTGGAAAAGAACTGGAAAAGGAATGGAAAGAGAAAGAGAAACAAATGTAGGGAAAATAAAAGAAGTGCTCGCACGGGCCCTACCCCACTGCCTACGTATCTCATCGGGAGCATGAGAATCAGAGCGACGTAGTTCCCCTCACTAGGGAAAGTTGTTTGTGTTTTTTAGAGAACGGCTTACGTTCTAGCTCAGGTGGTGCAGGCTCGCTGGTCCGAGTGCGTTACCATCTTGCAAGAGAACGAGTAGAAGCACGTTCGTACGCTGAGAGTGAGTGAGGTGAGAAAAGAATTCCCGAAGGAAAGACGTTATTGTTTGTTTTTGTCTTTTAAGAGTTTTTTCATTTGTTTGCATATGATAGTGTATCTGAATCTTAGTCATTGGAATGTGTACATTCTCACATTCCAAGATGGAATGAGTAAGAAAGCACACTAAGGGTGAAGAAGACCCCCACACTTAGTTCCAATTGTCAAGGTTCAAACACACTAGCATACTTGTGTTTATTAAGTGTTTTTGTTGATTAAGAAATGAAGAAGTGCTTTTTATTATTTGTACCTTCAACAAGTATTGCATTTAGGTCCCTCATACAAGATCAAATGTTTAACACATTGACCCAAGAAGGGCTATATGCTACACATTCTAAGATTATAAGAGAAGACCCCTTATAATCTTTTCTTTATATGAAAGGCCTAAATGCAATAAATGCCTAACTTCATTAGATATTTTGAATTTTCTTTAAGAGATGAGAAGAGAGACTCAAGAGAGGAGAAAAGGTAAAACCTATATGGACTAAGACTCAATCCTAATTGAAGATTAAAGGGAGTGATCCTAAAGGTTTGTGAGGTTTCAACCTAAAGTCTAAAGAAAGAAAGAATTAAACAATTCACTTCTAAAGTAGAAGATGAATTGTAATTCAAAAAGGGAAAGTAATGAGTTATTAAAAGAAAGCACATAAGTGCTTAACAAAACATAAAATGGAATTGTAAAAGAGAAATGATAGAAGTTGAATGTGGATTCCTTATCCACACTCAATTGAAACTTACCAAAGCCCCTACATGGTTAGTAAACATGTATAAGAAGTATAAGAAGTAAAAGAACATGTAATGCATCATAAAACTCAAAAGAATTAAATGAGAAACCAAATCCTAGAGCCACAACCAGAATGTACATCATATGGAAAACAAATGATTATTATCAAGCAAGTCCAAGTGAACAAGCAACAAACATCATCAATGGCATTAGAACATGTTACCACAAGAAAAGGAAGATGAAAGATGAAAAAGAATGATAAAACATGCATAAATGGAACATGTAATCTAAGGATCAGAATTGAAATAAAGTAAAAATGATTCACCAACATCTCACAAGTATTTATGAAGTAAACATCAAGACATTTAAGAAGTGATAGAAGAAGTAGAATTGAAATGGAAGTTCAAAAGAGAACACAAGTACAAACACAACATGTTAAAGGTGCACAAAGTTTAAATAAAAATCAACATGCAAGGATGACATGTAATATGTACCAATGACCTATAATGTCAAGTGAATAGTTCACAAGGTAGGCAAATGATCATGCAATTATGTACAAAAGAAATCATGTAAACATGCACAAAGATTACAAGGATGTGACATGTTGTAATGCTTCAAATGAAATGTCTTAAACAAAAATCAAATGAGTTCATGAAAATTATTCAAACATGGTATTGAGGTACACAAAACAGAAATGAATCACTTATCAAAGTATCATGTAAAAATTCAAGGCAAAATGATGTCAAACAATGCACTTAGGTCAAGTATGCACATCATACAAAGTAGCACAAAAATGGACACCAAACATGCCATAAACTGGCCTAAAAAAATCAAATATAAATCATTTAACATACCTCAAGATGATAATGACTCAATGCAAAAATAAGAGCATCAAAACAATTTTTAATGATTGAGAACAAAATTAAACAAAATCATGTACCACATTAAGAATGCATACAAAAGAAAATCAAAGAAAAATATAGAACAGGGGCAAAAATGTCATAAAATCAAGAAATAAAATCATGAAAAATTTTCTAAATGTTTTAAGAAGACTCATGAATTTTTGTGGAATTTTATGATGAAGTTTGGTATTTTTAAAAATTAAACATCAAACGTGTAGAAAAAATGAAAATAAAAATGGAATAGAAAATGACAGGGGGTGTAAACATAGCAAAACATTAGTTCAATATGCTTTGGGCCTTGGAAAAGGGAGGTGCGAATAGCGAAATAGTCTAGGTCCATTAAGCGCGCAGTACACATAATAAGCATGCACTTCAGTCAACAAAATTGACTCATTAATAGCCACTGGATTGAGTCAAGGTCAAGCCAAAGTCAAAGTAATCAGATCAAACGCTCACACCCGCATGTCCTCACTCCATACCAGTACCATGCCACACGCTGTTTAAGTGGATTCAGAAAATACACATGTGACAAGCACATGCCTTTTAATGTGCTGTCACCATTCAAGCCACACGATCGCGCAAAATGAACGGACACGATTAAAACGTGAGAAAACCCTAGCATTCAAAGGTACCGGCCGGAGATGACTTCCGGTCACCTTCTCCGGCCAACAGCCACCGCCTGCAATTTTCGCCTCTCACCAAAACACACAATCCACATACCAAGATGAAGAGGAAATTATGGAGATCAAGGATTCAGCCTTATTTTTCACATACCACACATACGCAGAGAGAACAGAGAAGATTAAAGTAAGCCCTAGGTTTTGCAACTAAGCCTTTAGGAGGCCTATCAACTAGCCGGTTTGAGCAGAGCTTCTAGCAAGCTTAAAACACAAAAAAAACAAGTAAAAATAGACAGAGATCGTGCAAGGTAATTTCAAGAGTTCAAACCTGAATGATGATGAAACTTGGAATGCACAAGAATACCAGAAGGAGATGCTTCTTCCTTGAGCTTCACTTGGCCAAATAAAGGCTTGAGAGCTTGAATTCGTGCAAAGAATCAACCAGAATTTCAACTCTCTTGATCCTGAACTTCTTTAACTGAACCTATGCACTCTTGTTCTTAATCTCCAAAGTAGAATCAAGATGAAGATGGAGATGAAATGTAGGAGATGATGATGAAATTCGTGTACAGAGAGGGAGAAAAATCAGAGAATGTGGAAAGAATTTGAAGTGTTTTTGAGAGAATGTGGCTGGAAATGAAATTTGAGTGTGAGTTTTCTCTTTATAGTATGAACTAACCATGGTTTAATGAGTGGAGTTAACTGAGTTGGATGAGTTAAAGTGAGTGCACCCTAACTAACTGAGTCAAGTTAGTTAGGGGCGAGTTATTGAGGCTGAGTTATGGTGAGGTCAAGCTCATGACAGTTGTAGTAAGGATGATAGTGAGGTTGTGTTATGCAGCAGTGGCTTGTGGTGGAAGCTTTACAAATTTCCCTTCTCATGTAAGAAGTAACATGGTGAAAGCACGTGCATGACTTGTTTGGTTTAATGAGGAAAAGAAACAGCTGGTGATGTGAAGTGTTTGTTGAATGACTGAACCAAAAACAATGCAGCATGTATCAATGTGTCAGTGCCAACATAGGGCTGTTTATGGAAGTTTTTCTCTCTAACCATTGAACCATTAGATGAGATCTTGGGGTCTTTGGAAAGAGGATGCATTGGAGCACAATATTGGTTTGAAAATTGAAGTGAAATGAGACTTGCAACATATTGAAAATGAGCTTCAAACATAGGAACTCAAGACTGGCTTAAAAATGCTGCAGAACGCGCGCATGTGTGGCATGACCTGGTTGTGACCTGGTCAAATTTCAGTTACATTGACCATGCTTTGAGCCATCATAACTCCTTAATCCATTGATCAGATGAAAAATTGATAAACACCAACTTTGAAGATCTCACATAGAGGAACAACTTTGATGTTGAAATATTTTCCATTTGAGGCCTCTAACCATGAGTAATTGATCCATACATTTTGCCCACCACCTGTTTGTTGAAATGACTACGCGCGTGCCTTGGAAATCCTTGGTCATGACATGGTTTTGACCTACTTTCCTCCAACTTTGATCATCCATATCTCTCTCAATATTTATCCAATGGAGATGTTCTACCCATGGATTTGAAGCTTAAAGCAAGACCTTTTGTTGTGGCCTGGTGGAATTTTCATTTGATACTCCAATTTTAAATGGCCTTGGTTCAAAGTATAGTGCAAAATGGCCAAAACTTACTATTTTTAGTAACCCTACTTCATCCAAAAATGGCAACTTTCCACCTCTTGATTTTTTCATGATTCCTTTGGAGTTTCTTGATCAAATTTTGCACATTGGACACATATAACATGAATATTATGAATTTGGCCTCAAAAAGTCAAGAGTTGACTTTTTCCTATGATTATTTGACTTTGCCCCAATTTCTCTGATTCTTGATCTTTCTTCCAATTGAACCACTTCTAAAACCAATTGAGATGTAATTTTCCACATACATACACTTAGGGACATATGGAATACCATGACATCAAGTTTTGTCCAAAAAATCAGAGATACCCTGATTTAATTGGAAACCCTAATTTCAGCCCCTTCTGGTTAGGAGGAAAAAGTGCAGTCTTCAAATTCAAATTCCTCAGAGTATGTTGTGTATCCTCTTAAAGGATGATTAGATATGCCACTTGAGGATGATTTTGGATCAATGAGCTATCTCTTTTGAGGGTTTTCCTTCAGTTTTTGAACCTCTTACATAATGAAAGATGTAGTGCTTCAATCTCCTATTGAATCTCACCTTCTTGAGGTTGTGGAAGATCAATTGGGATAGTATGAGACATGAGAGACCTCTTGGCTTGCCTAGAGCCAACTTGATTGACCTTTTGTGCTCTGAAGGATCCATTGATTGTCCACCTTCCACCTGATCACATGCCCTGATGGTAAGAAGGATGTTATGCTTCAATTTTCTATGTTAAATGCAATGTAATGTTAATGAGGTGGATATGATATGATAAATGATAATGCCATGCTATGATGACAAAGAGGGAGAGCAAATTTTGGGGTATTACAGCTGCCCCTATTCAAACGCTGTAGACCTGAATGCCTGAAAGCGGTTGCTTTCAGACTTTCAAGGTATATAGTGATTGAATACCAAATATAGCCAAAAATTTGCTCTGGATGATGAAGAACAAAAGGGATATAAACCCAACGAGATTGTTGGATTGAATCTTCAATGAAACATTGTCGGAGAAAACTGTCTTTTGAACGACACCAGACGACTACTGGCTTGCCACACTGCTGGTGGACTTTAATAATGTCTTTTATGCAATTCCAGACGACTACTGGCCTGCCACGCTACTGGTGGACTTTGATAACGTCTTTTGAACGACGCCAGACGACTACTGGCTTGCCACGCTGCTGGTGGACTTCCATAATGTCTTTTATGCAACTCCAGACGACTACTGGCCTGCCACACTACTGGTGGACTTCCATAATGTCTTTTATGCAACTCCAGACGACTACTGGCCTGCCACACTACTGGTGGACTTCCATAATGTCTTTTATGCAACTCCAGACGACTACTGGCCTGCCACACTACTGGTGGACTTTGCAGCTTCGTGCCACCCGAAGATGGACTTTTGCCAATCCACTGTTGGACTTTTGCCACCCGAAGACGGACTTTTGCCAATCCACTGTTGGACTTTTAGAATATGCCACCCTTAGATGGACTTTTCGCCAATCCACTGTTGGACTTTTGCCACCCGAAGACGGACTTTTGCCAATCCACTGTTGGACTTTTAGAATATGCCACCCTTAGATGGACCTTTCGCCAATCCACTGTTGGACTTTTGCCACCCGAAGACGGACTTTTGCCAATCCACTGTTGGACTTTTAGAATATGCCACCCTTAGATGGACTTTTCGCCAATCCACTGTTGGACTTTTAGCTGCTTTGCCACCCGAAGATGGACTTTTACCAATCCACTGTTGGACTCTTAGAATATGCAAAATTGCATTACTCTCTGCATCTGTGTCAGACATCTATGCTGACTCTGCTGAGGAGCAAAGACCAATGATTTGACTTTGGAGACTCCTGAAAGGATAACCTCTCCGCTGGAGAATGAATGAACAATCTGTCTGCTTCGAATTGTCAAGCTTGCCAAAAATAAATTGGACTTGAAGAATAATAAATCTGCCAGGAATCACTTCATCTGTTAGGGGAATGAATTCTGGTCACAGCGATTCCGCTGGGGATGAGAATTTCTTTGCATGGCGTCTTGCTAGGGAGGAAGAGTCATAAAAAAAACTCTGCTTGAGGATCTATCTAATCCAAGACCCTTTGTAGGGGTTATCCACCTTTTGACCCGACTGGGGAAAGACTGTGCCATCCTTGTTGAGGAATAGATTCTGCCGATCTTATAAACCTCTGCGGGGAGAACAACAACTCAGCTGGGGAGTATTGCTGACAAGATTCGATGATGACCTCTGTGGGGGATCATTACCAGAGACACAAACTTGCTGGGGACCAGGGCTACTTTGCCAGGGATATGCGAATCCTGGTTAGAACATTCCCCTGCAACTTTCTAGGAAAGAGTCCTTAGAGATCTGTTGGGGAAACCCAAAGCAAATCCACAGTAGTCTGCTGAAGAATATGACTGTCAAGCTTAGGATAAGTACCACAATGCCCCATGTTAGGCGAGCTTCCCTTTAGACAATTCCGTTAGGGATGACGAGTTTATAACAAACTCTGCTGGAGGAAACTGCTTTAAAACGTCTCGTGCTGGGGAATGCCTTTTGAGAGGATTTTACAGAAGACCAACTGTCCTCGAACTCTACTGGGGATGATCAACACTTCATGATGGGGAAACAAACATGCCCCATGCTTGGACAAACCAATAATTTGTCCCCGAAGAAGATGTCATAAGAGGATTTTACAGAAGATTTAGCCTCTTCAAACTCCTGCGACTTCGCTGGGGATAATGACCATCAGTTTCGGTATCGACGAGACCACTCTTTTGGGGGAACTTGTGACCGTTATCGGCACAGAAAAGCTTGTAGTTGTTGGAAGTACTGTATGAGAGAATCGACTTAATAAGATACAACGGTACCCAGTTGAACTTAATTCAATGATATCGAACCGTCGTGACCGACCGTCGACCGAATGATGGACTTAATCAGTGAACGTTGTGACAAAAGGGTGACCACCTTTCTCGAACATGATTGCCCCAGTCTTCTGCATGGAAATAAGTGATTACTCGTCTAGAAGACATGATCCCGTGATCTCGCAAAGGCTTCAATTTTGCCTTTGAGCCTAGTATGAGGCTGCTACCTGCAAGCAAAGGATATGCACGTATACCCCGTGCGAGATATGACATCTGCAACTGAGAAAATCTAACTCTGAACCACCACTTGTTGGGGAGAAAGGTTTGCATGCAATCTCTTGCTGGAGAACATTATTAATGAGGCCTGCTGAAGACGGGGACCAAAAATGCCTTGGGTTGGAATGCCCCTTAGTTTCACTCCTTTTGGCTGATTGACTGCATATGCGTGACCAACTGTTTTTCTTCACTTGTTCCAAACCAACATGGTCCACCGGAAGAAATTGTCCCAAGAGGATTTTACAGAAGACTTGACATCCAAAACGCTTCAATGTCTTCAAACTCTCGTAGAGATTCGTTGGATCTCGCCGTAACTGCCCCAGACCGCATGGATTACTTAGAAGAAGTCATCGCATGAGGATTTTACAGAAGACTTGGCAAGCTCAATGCTTCAGTGTCTTCAAACTCTTGTAGAGATTCGTTGGATCTCGACGTAACTTCCCCAGACCGTATGGACTACAGAGGAATTCACCTTGAAAAGATTCATGAACAATCTCATACCACCGTGGGATATTTTGTCCCAGTATTCTGAACTCTGGATAGGCTGATTAGTCATTTAGATGGACTAACTTCTCGTGCTCTTGGTATAGCTTGCCCCAGTATGAACCTTGAAGTGGTTTTGCCCCTGACTACTGATCTTCGAAGGACAACCAAAACTGCTTGCATTTGTAGGGATTTGAATCTCGCAGTAATTGCCCCAGTTTGGCTGAACTTTGAAGAGATTTCTCGACGTGATTGGCTCAGATGAGCTACACCTTAAAGAGATGGTTCGACGTGATTGCCCCAGATCGACTACGTCTTAGCACAACTTGTTGGGAAAGCCCCTGCCCAACAAAGTTTCCTGAGGCATTACCATTGGATATGGCTGCCCTTCGGGAGTTTCAGGATCCTCAACTCGGCAAGATTAAGCTTCTGGACTGAATTTCCATATGTAAACTTCTTTTGATGTCAAACAAATGTATGCAAGCAGAAAATGTTTTATTCTGAAAATGAAAATTCTAATGCAACACAACATGTTAATCTCGAAGTTTTACTAAAAAGATGTAGCAAACCCTTTTGTGAGCGAATCACGGGTTAGGATACGACATTAATTTTTGAAAGAAATAATGCAATGCACATGCAACACCAATAAAGATCTTTTAGCACAACTGATAGGAGTCGGGAACGCTATCTCTTGGTAGTATGCCTTTGAAATAACCCTGTTTCAATTAGGACTTTTGAGGGTTGTAACGGGGTCTGGTTCACGGTTTTGAGAAAAAAGGATTTGTGGCTCAAAGTTTATTGGTGCCCACCCACTCTTCGTGATGTTCTCCAGTCCTACGTTCAGCTAATTTGCACAAGCGTTCGCCACTCAAAAGATTTCGTGATCTTTAAGGAACCCATGCATCTGATGGTTTGACACCCAATGAGGCTATGGAGTAACAGTCACCCCTTTTGTCTTTTGTGCGTAGTCACACGACTTTGTTCTTGCTCGAGGATTTTCTTTTGTAATCCTTTTGGTTTCACATTCTTTTGCTTTTTGATCCCTAATTTTTGCCTGGACTGATTCTTTTGAATCTTTAGATTTTGACGTCCAGCGGGATGCCCTAACTTTTGCCTAAGTTGCTTGTTTTCAAGTTTCAACTTAGCGGGCTTTTTCATTTCTTTTTTTTCTCTTTCTTCTTTTTTTGAACACGTCGTGTGACACTAGCCTGTCTTGACTTTGTTGAAAGGGTTGTGACTACCTCACTCTTTGATTGTTGATGGATAACCATCGTGGTTTCACATCTCTTGACCTCTTGATGGCGGAATAGAAGGTAATGGATCCTCAGATGCACACTCCTTTTGAGGTTTGAACACTCGGTCAAATTAACTAACGCCTACCCTGCCCCTGGATTAAATGTGAGGGTTTTTTCCGTACGAAAGAAACTCCTACTTCAAGGTTCAAAGGGGTTAACGAGGGTCTATCTCCCTTATATCTTCAGTGTTTGGGGAGTTGAAACAATGCCTGTACATCCTCAACAGGGTTTTTATTCAAAAGCACACAATTAGAGATTTTTGCGTTTTTAGATCGTCATTCTCCCTCATAGAGTTTGAGCAAGAAAAATGGTATTGCAGTACACATTAGCATTAAATGAGTAAACACAAATGAAATTCTTCAAGAAAACATATTCATTGCATTAAAATCCTCATACCAAATACAAACAAATTTTAACATGCGAACAATGTCTGAACGAACAAATAAAGACTACATATGAAAATGCAGCAAGGAAAATAAAGATTGTCGTTGTTGAGGAGGCTTGGCTCCGTCTAGACTGACCACTTCTGGTGATGTTCTTGTAACTTTGAGCACTCACCATGGTACAGAAGCTTCACCTTGTGGGGTACCGTCTGGGGTGATAACCTTTGAGTCAATCAAATCCTGCACCTTGTGCTGGAACACATTACAGTTATCAAGTGTGTGCCCAAACGTTCCTGAATGGAACTCACAACTAACACTCATGTCATAGTCCGGAGGAATGGGGTATGGCACGGGCATGGCCCTTCTCAGCTGGATTTGCGAACTTTTGAGCAAACGAGCCAACAACTGACTGTACGGAATAGGAATAGGATCAAATGTCCTCTTGGGCTTCCTTGGTCTGAGTAGCCTCCGCTGCTGATAATCTTGTTGCTGCTGGTTCGGGCGCCCAACCTGGCCCTGCACTTTCCTTTCTGCATTCGGCTGAGGCACAAATAAGGGTTGCTGACATAGGTCTTCTGCAACACAGGGTTGTGGAAGAGATCCCTGACGCGAAGTAGACCCTTTGGAAAAGGAGAGAGTCCTCAGTTCCCTTGCAACAATGGGAGTGACATCACTTGGTTTAACAGCACCAACTGATGCAAACTTGATTGCCCCTGAATCAATTAGCTCCTGGACTTTATGCTTGAACCTGGTACAATTCTCAACATTGTGACCAGGTGCCCCAGAATGGAACTCACATCTAGCCTTAGCATTAGGTCCCAGAGGAATCTTCGTGGGCAACGGTCCCAAACTTACACACTCAACCAGCTTGAGCTCGAGCAAGTAAGAAAGCAATTGCGCGTACGAAATCGGAATGGGATCGAACTTCCTCTTAGGCCCCTCTGACTTAGGATCCTCTTGGAAATCAGGAAGTGACTGCTGATGCGAGAGCTCTGAACCTTTAGGTTTCAGAGGAGATTCACGAAGCAATCCATGATCTAAAGCATATCCCAAAGAGATGGGAGGAGTAGAGACCTCTGTTGTGGAAGCGGGCACATGATCATTTTCCTTTTTTAACACCTTATTCAAGATTTCCATGACCAGGCCCATTTGAATCTTCATCTGGTTGACTTCCTCCCTCAGTAGTTCCTGACTTCGGGACAGCGCCTGAATGTCCCCTATAAAATGCCCCAATTGGGCCCTCACCTCAGCCAAATCCTTCTGCATTTGATCCATGATTCTTACTTGATTTCTTCGCGTCGAATATCGGTGAATATGATTCTCAGCTATACTTCCTGAAATCAAATAAAGGTTAGAGACCCCGCAACGAGTACCTGAAAAGCAAGTAACAAAAAAGCAAAATGATATGCAATGCCATGCAATGCTATGTTTGTCATTTCCGAGGTGCTTTATACCCTGATTCCAATCCAACCACAGAAATCTGAAGACCAGAAATCGTGATATAAAGAGACGTGTCGTGGTCATGTGCTTGTGTGCAGCTATCTGATAAGGAATAATTTTGAATAAAACTGCTCATACTCATTCAACGAAGTATTCAAGTACATTTAAGAAAGGTTCAACCGCAAATGCAATACAAGGAAAAATGGATCCATCAACAAGCCTGATGGTAACCATTAATAACAAAATATAAGGAAAAGAACATCAGTCTGACAATTCCACATCCTTCAGCCTGTCACTTGAGTATTTGATCTCCTCAAAAAGTATACGGGTACGCTGGTGATTCGGCTTTTCAATCATTTCTTTGATCAAGACATCCCTTTTCTCAAGAGCTTCAGTTAAAGAACCCATATGCAGCATAAGAGCTTCGTCATCATGCCCTCCTTTGTGTCTCTTTACGCCAGCTTGCGTCTTGAGTATCTCTCTTTCTATCATGGCTTCTTCAAGCTCTTTCTTGGTATTCTTCAGCTGGCTTCTAGCTTCTTCTAACTGTTCTTGACTTTTACCGAGACTTTCCCGATACTTTCTCCTCTGCTCATGTGCCTTTTTAAGCTCCTCGTCTTTAGTCTTCGACTGATCCTTTAACTCGGCATTTTCAATTCTGACTTCATCCCAAGCTTGACGAAGTTGAGCTAATGAATCCTTGCTTCGGGCTAAAGCCTGTTTTGTAATCTTGTGAGCCTGACTAGTGTCATCTGCTCCCAAAGTAAGTTTCCGAAAGTATCGAGCTCTGTCATCAAAATCTTCCTCTTTGTCAGCCAAGGTTTTTTCCGCTTTCAAGGCTCTCTTTTCCAACTCTTTGTTGTCAGCTAGAGCTTTCTGAAGACATCTGCTCATTCCAGAATTCTCTATCTGCAACTCTCTGACCATTTTCTTCCACTTCTCACATTCTTCAATAGCCACCATAGTGGGTTGTTCTGGCTGTACTGGACATAAAAGAGGTCCCCTTGAAAAGGGTAAAAGCAATTCCTTTACTTTCGTCTCAATCCACCTGTCATATTCAGGATAAGATCTACAATCCCCTTTTCCAAAAACTGCTTTTCCAATTTTGTGCTTATCTTTCCAAGCATTCACTACTTCTACCACCTTCGCATCTTTAGTTCCTGTAAAGAATAAAGATTCTTCCACATCTTGCTCTGTAGGAGGATCCCTGGAAGCATACCCAAACTGTCGGATGGCCAAAACTGGATTATAATTGATCCCTCCTTTTCTGCCAATCAAAGGCACATTTGGAAAATTTCCGCATCTTGTGACAAGCTCTATTCTCAATAACCGGTGGTCAAACCATACAATGTTATCAGCAGTTAAACCCATCAATCGTTTAGACCATTTCGCCACATCTTTGGTTTCCACAAAGGCACCTGTCTGAGGCAAATGTTTGAAAAACCAATGACTCAGCAGTGGAGTACAACAACTAACAGATCCTCCCCTCCTTTTCTCATTCTTGTAATGCACGGAATGATAAAAATCTCCTAACAAAGTAGGGACTGGATTTTTAAGGACGAAAACTCTCGTTGCTTGCATATCCACAAAGTCTTGCTGATTGGGAAAGAAAACTAGGCCATATATGCATAGAGCCAGAATGGAATTGTAAACCGTCCAATTTTTAGCACTTGCAGCCTCTTGGGCTTGTCCAGACAGAAATTCTAAATGAAATCCGCTAACTCCATTTTTACTGCTCACACCACTCTTTACCACTGCCTGATCCATTTGTAAAGCAGCAGCGATTTCTTTTACGCTGGGAGAACTACCAGAGAAGAATGGTATTGCCGGCGTGATCGGAATTCCCAAAATAAATGAGAATTCTTCCAGTGTTGGCATCAAAATGTAATCTGAAAAAAGAAAGCACCTCAACGAAGGCTCATAGAACTGCAGCAGAGTGTGCAAAGCATCATGTTCATACTTGGTGATTGTACGGACCATCCCAACCAAATTCCCGTAGCTCTTCTGAAACCTATCAAGAATACCCGGACCAGCCATATCTATAACTTTGAGCAATGAATCCAAAACAGGATCTGGAAACTTGTAAGACACATTGTTCTTTCTCTCGGCAACGATCTCTGTTGAACCCATGGATTGGAATCAGAAATGTATTATGCACCTGAAAATGACAAACATAACTGTTATGATATGATAATGCAATGCAAAAGGGCATGTGATCAGGTAATCAAGTGTCGGTGTCTGTATTGAACTGTGTGCACTGTGTCTCTGTACTGAATCTGGCAATATCTGAGATGAACACTTAAATCACTGTCATAGGATACAATGTCTGAAATCATCATAGAATCACAAGTAAGGTAGGTAGGAGGCTGGGTTTCCTGCAAACCTGTAAACATCCCGCCCATACTCACATGTGGTTCTTAGAAAATAAGGCTTGTCAGCTTCGGAGGTTTGAGAAGCCATAGCACATTCAGCCCGTAGGATACAATGCTATGCCAATCAAAGAGGTCGTCCACTGACTCCCCTTAGAAAATAAAAGTCATCCTATGCAAGTTCCAAAGTGGGCCCTCGGGTGCGAATGGGTTTGCCACAGAATGTGGTCTGCCATTGTCACCGCTAAAGAGGGATGTTTCCACTAAGGTCCTCATGATCGGTCACTAGAGTCGACAGCTCTCTAGATCTACATCCTGGAATACGCAAGATGCGCATGCCACGACGTGTCCCAAGATAGCCTCGTCTAGCTGTGAATTTCGTGAACACCCAACGCACTCCAAACGGCACGTAGGTCCCACTACTCTCCACTCTAATTCTAAGTGTATCCTCAAGCCTGTGTAATGGGCTTATCTCTCAGAAATCCCATCCCACCAAACAGAAAATAGCACAGTCCAGCATAGCATGATATATCATATGGAATAAAAATGGTAAAATGCAGTAAATGCAGTAATATACAGTAATATACAGTAAATAACTATACAGTAAAACGGTAAATACAGCACAACAATAAACACCCAATGCAAGAAACACAGACAAGCGTTAGGATTGACTCGCTTAGGATGGACCAGCAATAGGTCAACCAGATCCCCAGCAGAGTCGCCAGCTGTCGCTCCCGGGATTTTCATCCTAGTACAAATGCGAAAGTAGCACCGAAACAGAGTCGCCAACAATGTGTATTTATCCCAAGAGAGGGAAAGGAAACACTGCATAAACCTGAAGGAAAGGATAGAGCATGGTCTTGCGACCAAGAGAAAGGGTAAGGGAGTCGGTTACGCGAGAGGAAGGTATTAGCACCCCCTCGCGTCCATCGTACCCGATGGGATCCACGCTTGCTTGCTTCAATCAAAGGGTGTAAGAAAAGAATACTGGAAAAGAACTGGAAAAGGAATGGAAAGAGAAAGAGAAACAAATGTAGGGAAAATAAAAGAAGTGCTCGCACGGGCCCTACCCCACTGCCTACGTATCTCATCGGGAGCATGAGAATCAGAGCGACGTAGTTCCCCTCACTAGGGAAAGTTGTTTGTGTTTTTTAGAGAACGGCTTACGTTCTAGCTCAGGTGGTGCAGGCTCGCTGGTCCGAGTGCGTTACCATCTTGCAAGAGAACGAGTAGAATCACGTTCGTACGCTGAGAGTGAGTGAGGTGAGAAAAGAATTCCCGAAGGAAAGACGTTATTGTTTGTTTTTGTCTTTTAAGAGTTTTTTCATTTGTTTGCATATGATAGTGTATCTGAATCTTAGTCATTGGAATGTGTACATTCTCACATTCCAAGATGGAATGAGTAAAAAAGCACACTAAGGGTGAAGAAGACCCCCACACTTAGTTCCAATTGTCAAGGTTCAAACACACTAGCATACTTGTGTTTATTAAGTGTTTTTGTTGATTAAGAAATGAAGAAGTGCTTTTTATTATTTGTACCTTCAACAAGTATTGCATTTAGGTCCCTCATACAAGATCAAATGTTTAACACATTGACCCAAGAAGGGCTATATGCTACACATTCTAAGATTATAAGAGAAGACCCCTTATAATCTTTTCTTTATATGAAAGGCCTAAATGCAATAAATGCCTAACTTCATTAGATATTTTGAATTTTCTTTAAGAGATGAGAAGAGAGACTCAAGAGAGGAGAAAAGGTAAAACCTATATGGACTAAGACTCAATCCTAATTGAAGATTAAAGGGAGTGATCCTAAAGGTTTGTGAGGTTTCAACCTAAAGTCTAAAGAAAGAAAGAATTAAACAATTCACTTCTAAAGTAGAAGATGAATTGTAATTCAAAAAGGGAAAGTAATGAGTTATTAAAAGAAAGCACATAAGTGCTTAACAAAACATAAAATGGAATTGTAAAAGAGAAAGGATAGAAGTTGAATGTGGATTCCTTATCCACACTCAATTGAAACTTACCAAAGCCCCTACATGGTTAGTAAACATGTATAAGAAGTATAAGAAGTAAAAGAACATGTAATGCATCATAAAACTCAAAAGAATTAAATGAGAAACCAAATCCTAGAGCCACAACCAGAATGTACATCATATGGAAAACAAATGATTATTATCAAGCAAGTCCAAGTGAACAAGCAACAAACATCATCAATGGCATTAGAACATGTTACCACAAGAAAAGGAAGATGAAAGATGAAAAAGAATGATAAAACATGCATAAATGGAACATGTAATCTAAGGATTAGAATTGAAATAAAGTAAAAATGATTCACCAACATCTCACAAGTATTTATGAAGTAAACATCAAGACATTTAAGAAGTGATAGAAGAAGTAGAATTGAAATGGAAGTTCAAAAGAGAACACAAGTACAAACACAACATGTTAAAGGTGCACAAAGTTTAAATAAAAATCAACATGCAAGGATGACATGTAATATGTACCAATGACCTATAATGTCAAGTGAATAGTTCACAAGGTAGGCAAATGATCATGCAAGTATGTACAAAAGAAATCATGTAAACATGCACAAAGATCACAAGGATGTGACATGTTGTAATGCTTCAAATGAAATGTCTTAAACAAAAATCAAATGAGTTCATGAAAATTATTCAAACATGGTATTGAGGTACACAAAACAGAAATGAATCACTTATCAAAGTATCATGTAAAAATTCAAGGCAAAATGATGTCAAACAATGCACTTAGGTCAAGTATGCACATCATACAAAGTAGCACAAAAATGGACACCAAACATGCCATAAACTGGCCTAAAAAAATCAAATAAAAATCATTTAACATACCTCAAGATGATAATGACTCAATGCAAAAAGAAGAGCATCAAAACAATTTTTAATGATTGAGAACAAAATTAAACAAAATCATGTACCACATTAAGAATGCATACAAAAGAAAATCAAAGAAAAATATAGAACAGGGGCAAAAATGTCATAAAATCAAGAAATAAAATCATGAAAAATTTTCTAAATGTTTTAAGAAGACTCATGAATTTTTGTGGAATTTTATGATGAAGTTTGGTATTTTTAAAAATTAAACATCAAACGTGTAGAAAAAATGAAAATAAAAATGGAATAGAAAATGACAGGGGGTGTAAACATAGCAAAACATTAGTTCAATATGCTTTGGGCCTTGGAAAAGGGAGGTGCGAATAGCGAAATAGTCTAGGTCCATTAAGCGCGCAGTACACATAATAAGCATGCACTTCAGTCAACAAAATTGACTCATTAATAGCCACTGGATTGAGTCAAGGTCAAGCCAAAGTCAAAGTAATCAGATCAAACGCTCACACCCGCATGTCCTCACTCCATACCATGTACCATGCCACACGCTGTTTAAGTGGATTCAGAAAATACACATGTGACAAGCACATGCCTTTTAATGTGCTGTCACCATTCAAGCCACACGATCGCGCAAAATGAACGGACACGATTAAAACGTGAGAAAACCCTAGCATTCAAAGGTACCGGCCGGAGATGACTTCCGGTCACCTTCTCCGGCCAACAGCCACCGCCTGCAATTTTCGCCTCTCACCAAAACACACAATCCGCATACCAAGATGAAGAGGAAATTATGGAGATCAAGGATTCAGCCTTATTTTTCACATACCACACATACGCAGAGAGAACAGAGAAGATTAAAGTAAGCCCTAGGTTTTGCAACTAAGCCTTTAGGAGGCCTATCAACTAGCCGGTTTGAGCAGAGCTTCTAGCAAGCTTAAAACACAAAAAAAACAAGTAAAAATAGACAGAGATCGTGCAAGGTAATTTCAAGAGTTCAAACCTGAATGATGATGAAACTTGGAATGCACAAGAATACCAGAAGGAGATGCTTCTTCCTTGAGCTTCACTTGGCCAAATAAAGGCTTGAGAGCTTGAATTCGTGCAAAGAATCAACCAGAATTTCAACTCTCTTGATCCTGAACTTCTTTAACTGAACCTATGCACTCTTGTTCTTAATCTCCAAAGTAGAATCAAGATGAAGATGGAGATGAAATGTAGGAGATGATGATGAAATTCGTGTACAGAGAGGGAGAAAAATCAGAGAATGTGGAAAGAATTTGAAGTCTTTTTGAGAGAATGTGGCTGGAAATGAAATTTGAGTGTGAGTTTTCTCTTTATAGTATGAACTAACCATGGTTTAATGAGTGGAGTTAACTGAGTTGGATGAGTTAAAGTGAGTGCACCCTAACTAACTGAGTCAAGTTAGTTAGGGGCGAGTTATTGAGGCTGAGTTATGGTGAGGTCAAGCTCATGACAGTTGTAGTAAGGATGATAGTGAGGTTGTGTTATGCAGCAGTGGCTTGTGGTGGAAGCTTTACAAATTTCCCTTCTCATGTAAGAAGTAACATGGTGAAAGCACGTGCATGACTTGTTTGGTTTAATGAGGAAAAGAAACAGTTGGTGATGTGAAGTGTTTGTTGAATGACTGAACCAAAAACAATGCAGCATGTATCAATGTGTCAGTGCCAACATAGGGCTGTTTATGGAAGTTTTTCTCTCTAACCATTGAACCATTTGATGAGATCTTGGGGTCTTTGGAAAGAGGATGCATTGGAGCACAATATTGGTTTGAAAATTGAAGTGAAATGAGACTTGCAACATATTGAAAATGAGCTTCAAACATAGGAACTCAAGACTGGCTTAAAAATGCTGCAGAACGCGCGCATGTGTGGCATGACCTGGTTGTGACCTGGTCAAATTTCAGTTACATTGACCATACTTTGAGCCATCATAACTCCTTAATCCATTGATCAGATGAAAAATTGATAAACACCAACTTTGAAGATCTCACATAGAGGAACAACTTTGATGTTGAAATATTTTCCATTTGAGGCCTCTAACCATGAGTAATTGATCCATACATTTTGCCCACCACCTGTTTGTTGAAATGACTACGCGCGTGCCTTGGAAATCCTTGGTCATGACATGGTTTTGACCTACTTTCCTCCAACTTTGATCATCCATATCTCTCTCAATATTTATCCAATGGAGATGTTCTACCCATGGATTTGAAGCTTAAAGCAAGACCTTTTGTTGTGGCCTAGTGGAATTTTCATTTGATACTCCAATTTTAAATGGCCTTGGTTCAAAGTATAGTGCAAAATGGCCAAAACTTACTATTTTTAGTAACCCTACTTCATCCAAAAATGGCAACTTTCCACCTCTTGATTTTTTCATGATTCCTTTGGAGTTTCTTGATCAAATTTTGCACATTGGACACATATAACATGAATTTTATGAATTTGGCCTCAAAAAGTCAAGAGTTGACTTTTTCCTCTGATTATTTGACTTTGCCCCAATTTCTCTGATTCTTGATCTTTCTTCCAATTGAACCACTTCTAAAACCAATTGAGATGTAATTTTCCACATACATACACTTAGGGACATATGGAATACCATGACATCAAGTTTTGTCCAAAAAATCAGAGATACCCTGATTTAATTGGAAACCCTAATTTCAGCCCCTTCTGGTTAGGAGGAAAAAGTGCAGTCTTCAAATTCAAATTCCTCAGAGTATGTTGTGTATCCTCTTAAAGGATGATTAGATATGCCACTTGAGGATGATTTTGGATCAATGAGCTATCTCTTTTGAGGGTTTTCCTTCAGTTTTTGAACCTCTTACATAATGAAAGATGTAGTGCTTCAATCTCCTATTGAATCTCACCTTCTTGAGGTTGTGGAAGATCAATTGGGATAGTATGAGACATGAGAGACCTCTTGGCTTGCCTAGAGCCAACTTGATTGACCTTTTGTGCTCTGAAGGATCCATTGATTGTCCACCTTCCACCTGATCACATGCCCTGATGGTAAGAAGGATGCTATGCTTCAATTTTCTATGTTAAATGCAATGTAATGTTAATGAGGTGGATATGATATGATAAATGATAATGCCATGCTATGATGACAAAGAGGGAGAGCAAATTTTGGGGTATTACACCACCGATCATATTACATACCCTCACATCTTTTGCTTCATATCATACTATACCACCTATTTCTGTTTTACTTCCTAATGGTTCAACAATTATGGCACACATTTCTGGTTTTGTTCATATAGGTCTTACTCTTACATTGCATCATGTTTTGTACATACCATCATTTCATGTCAATTTATTTTTTGTCCCTAAACTTGCATCCTTACATAGTTGTTTTGTTCAATTTGACTCTTATGTTTGTCACATCTTGCAGAACAATACCAAGGCCATGATTGGTATAGCTAAATTGACCAAATGGCAATATGTCATTGATGCTACTTCTGCCAAACATAGTTCCCTCATTTGTAATACTAGCAATAGTTCTCTTGTATGGCATTATTGTTTAGGTCATATTTCTCATTCTGGCTTACATGCCATTTGTAAATACTATCCCTTTATATCAAATAAATCTTTTTGGAATCCTTGTGATGCTTGCCATTATGCTAAACAAAAGCACTTGTCTTTTCCTTTAAGTACTACTAATTTTAATGCCCTTTTGAATTATTCCATGGTGATCTTTGGGGACCCTTTTCCATTACTTCAATCTTAGGCCATAAATACTTCTTTACCCTAGTTGATGACTTTAGTGTGTTCACTTGGGTGATTTTTCTCAAAACCAAAGAAGAAACCATATGAAAACTCATCAACTTCATAGCCTATATTGAAAACCAATTTAACACAACCTTGAAATGCTTAAGAACAGATAATGACACAAAATTTTCTAAGGATTCCTTCCTTCATTCAAAAGGTATTATTCATCAAAGAACATGTGTTGAAATGCCACAACAAAATGGAGTTGTGGAACGTAAACATCAACATATTCTTACATGGCTAAATCCCTTACTTTCCAAGCTAACAAGTTCTGATACCATGTTAATGGTGCAAACAAAACCTCATTCTCATTATGGAAAAAAGAGTAATACAATCTCAGTTGCGCAATACAAATGATATGCCTCTTATATATATATATATATATATATATATATATATATATATATATATATTAAAAAGAGTTAGTTTGTGAGTTACACAACCATTAAAACTCTAACTTAATTGTAAGGCTAAGGAAAAAAAAAAGAAGGAAGTAGCTTGTATGACAAGCAATAACTATACGTAACATGTCCCAACACTATACATAACAGTTCTCTAACTTTGACCTAATAGTGGAATGAATGAAGTGAATCATTCCATAATAGAGAGTACATTTAATCTAGGGGACTTTGTGATGAGTGTGGATGCTAAATACATTTTACTATGTGTTCTGGACTGGACCAATGGATAGAATTGGCCCAATAAGCCTCTGCTACAGAGCGGCCCAAATCGCCTAAGTCCAATCCACAGAAGGGCAAAAGTTACCTTTCTGCCCCTCCTACCGGGAAAGGAACATAACGTTCCTCCCCGGACATTCTGCCCAACACGCACAACTTCAGTGCTCCCCGAACAGCCATGGGCAGATGCCCGAAACTAAGCATATGCCCGACATAACGGCTAGTTTTGGACACCCTGCCCGTCGTAACGGCTAGTTTGGGCAGCGACCGATTCTTTAGGGAAAACGGTTATTTCGCCCCGAAAATAGGACCGTTAGCCACGCGCTTAGAGCCCTATATAAACCCTCTCACATGAGAGGGTCAGGTATCAAATATTCACCCTACGAACTAATACTTTGTACTTGCCCCTTTTCTATGACCCTTTCTTACTTGAGCATCGGAGTGCCTTGCAGGTACACCACCACCTCTCCTCAATCACTTACCGGACAGCGAGTACGACCAGCACCCATCCGGGCACCTCCATAACGACCAGCCTGCGTGGACCAGTTCGTGTACATCGGATCAGTGGCACCGTCTGTGGGAACTTCTTGTTCTCCCCTTCTTTCATTCCTCCTCGGAAACCGAAAGATCAAAACATATTCTCTTTGATCCGCCCACGTATGGCTGTCCAGAATTCCGCGATAGGTGCTGACATCACTGTTCTCGTCCCCGTCAACAAGATGGACGTTGACGGCCATTCTTCGTTACTTTCTGACCCCCGTTTCCGTCGGGACGGGGCTACTGCATCTCCAACTCCTCCTCCCACCGGGCAAGGAGACGTGCAGATCCCATCGGAAGACCGGCCAGTTCCCGGTCTGCCCAGCGCCGACTTGGCCGTGGCAGCCCTTCTGGAAGCTGTTAACCGCACCAACCTCCTCATCCTACAACAAGGAGAAAGGATAGGAGCTCTTGAGGAGGCATCTTTCCCAAGATCCTCTCCTCCCCAGAATAAAGCCCGAAGATCCAAAAGCCTGCCACCTAGGCGCGGAGAAGACCGTGCGGTTAGGCACGAGCCTGAGATACGACCCACTCGCAAACGCGACCAGATCTCCCCGCGAGATCGATCCCCGTCGAGACGCAAAAGAACGAGGCAAGATAGGCCCTCCCCGCCTGGCAGACCTCGTGACCGGACCCGTTCACCCTCACCTCGCAGAAACCGTCGCCGCGAGCGCAGACGACGGTCGCCATCAGAGCCAAGTTCAGATAGCGACGACGAACCTCGCGGCCCGTTGTCCCGGGAGATCCTAGCAACCCGCCTTCCTAAGGGGCTGGAGAAGCCTCCGTCGCTGGGGACGTACAATGGAACCGTCGACCCGGACGAGCATATAGAGAGCATCGACGCTCTCTTGGATTACAGAGGGGTACGGGGAGCCATCAAGTGTCGCCTATTCCCGACCACGCTCCGTAAAGGAGCAATGACGTGGTACAAGCAGCTGCCCGAGGAATCCATCACGTCATGGAGACAGCTGGGGAGGATCTTCTCCTGTCACTTCACTGCTTCACGACGCCACCCCAAGACCGAGGCGTCCCTGGGAGCCGTCGTACAAGGCAAAGATGAGCCTCTCCGGGCTTATATCAAGAGCTTCAACAAGGAGGCTGTCCAAGTACCAACGACCGACGCCATGAAGAAATTCTTGCTCGAGCAAGGGTTACGTCCTGGTTCCGATTTCGCGAAAGCCATCGGCCTCGACCCACCGAGGAATCTCAATGCACTTCTCCACCAGGCCCAGTCACATATACAGTACGAGGAGAAGGTCGCTGCCCACTCGGTCCAGACATCTCGCAACCAAGAAGGTGCCCAGACGTCCAGAGTTGAAGAACCCTCGACGTCCCGTCGAGGAGATAAGAGACGCGACGATCGACCTCGCGATACACGCGAGCAGAGAGCACCCTCCTGGCGATTCCACGATTATACCCCCCTCACTGCCTCGAGGGAGAAAATACTGTCCGAGTGCGCTAACTCGGAGTTCAAACAGGCGGGAGTCCGTTTCCCCAAGCAGCTGTCGGTCAGGCCAGGGATGGACAAGTCCAAGTACTGCCGTTTCCACAAGAGTCACGACCATACAACGGAAGAGTGCATCCACCTCAGAGATGCCATAGAGATCCTCATTCGCGACGGCCATCTGAAGCAGTTCGCAAAAAAGAAGGACGCACCCCGGCAAGAGGCCCAGGAAAGCAAAAAGGTCGCAGAGGAAATTCCGCCCTCCGACGACGCCAACGTCCAGGTCGCTATGTCCGTGACCCGACCAGAAGACTTTGGCATCCCGGACGATCTGCTCGCCTCCACATACCTCATTGCCAGCAGCCCATGGGAGGCCTTCCCGTCGGCCATGGTGATCTCCGGGGATGGATTCAACAAAGTCACAGTTGGCTCAGTCAAAAGGACATTCGACCAACTGATCAGCAAAAGCTCCAACGAGGTCACCACGCTGGACACCACGCACAAAGGGTCCGCTCCCATTTCCTTCTACAAGGAAGAACTCCTCGGCGGGGCACCGAATTCGAACATCCCACTGCTTATCCGGGAAAGGATGGCAAATTTCGATGTCCGAAGGATACTCGTGGACCAGGGCAGTTCGGTTGACATAATGTACAACCACCTGTTCGAGACATTGCAGCTGAACGACTCTCACCTCACTTCATACGTCGGATCCGACCTGCAAGGGTTCAACGGAGCGGTGACAAAGCCCCGAGGTTACGTAGAGCTCATCGTAACCTTCGGTTCAGGAAAGACAACCCGAGCAATCAAGGCACAGTTTCTGGTAATCGATTGCCCGTCACTATACCAGTGCATCTTCGGAAGGCCAACCCTGGCAGAGTTGATTGCAGTACCTTTCACCGTACATCTCAAAATAAAGTACTACACTTCTGAAGGGATGGTCGCCACCCTCCACGGCGACATCGAGGCTGCCCGCCGCTGCTTTGAAGCAGCGTCAAAGGGACTTAACACCATCTCGGCGAAGCCAAGAGCATCTGGTCTTCCCCCTGCCCAGCAGCTCCGAGCAGCCGAGACCACTTCCCCAGGTCGAATCAATCGATCTAGACAGCCGGTTCAGCGAAGAAGATCGCGCCAAGGTTCCAACGCCGTCGGGCAGTAAGTCCGACAACAGCGACCATCTCCTACGACCTGTCCCAGATGGCAACTTCGAGATCGTTCCGTTCGGAGAAGACCCCCAACGGGGAGTGAAGATCGGAGCAGATCTGCCCGACCTGGCCAGAAGACAACTGAAAGCGTGCCTCCGCGAAAACGCAGACCTGATCGCATGGAGCGCTGCTGAGATGCCCGGATTGGACCCCTCCATCGCCTGCCACCAGCTCACGATCGACCCGACCGTCAAAGCCGTTGCCCAGCGCAGAAGGAAGCAATCCCCGGAGAAGACAGAAGCCGCGGAGAAAGCTGTCAAAGACCTTCTAGAAGCTAGGTTTATTTCTGAGGCCAAATATACTACATGGCTCTTTAATGTTGTACTTGTACAAAAAAATAATGGCAAATGGAGGATGTGCGTTGATTATACTGATGTTAATAAGGCCTGTCCGAAGGACGCCTACCCCCTCCCCAATATAGACAAACTCGTAGATAATTCGGCCGGTTTTAAACTCTTATCGTTCCTCGACGCCTACTCGGGCTATAACCAAATACCAATGGCCGCGAGCGATAAAACTTACACAGCCTTCATGACCAAATCGGGCAACTATTACTACAACGTAATGCCCTTCGGACTGAAGAACGCCGACGCTACATACCAACGAATGATGAACAAAGTCTTCCACGAACAGATAGGCGATATGCTCGAGGTATACATGGACGACATGATCGTCAAATCCCACGAGGAACTAGACCATGTCGCCCACCTCCGCAAAATTTTCGAGCAGGCTAGGAAATACCAAATGCGTTTCAACCCGGAGAAGTGCACGTTCGGGGTACGGGCAGGTAAGTTCCTCGGTTTCTACCTAACAGAACGAGGAATAGAGGCTAACCCCGACAAATGTCGGGCATTCTCCGAGTTCCCAACGCCCACGTCTAAAAAGAACATCCAATCCCTCAACGGAGTACTGACCTCGCTATCCCGCTTCATCGCAAAGTCCGCCCAGCACGCCCTTCCTTTCTTCAAGCTCTTGCGGAAAGAAGCAGCGTTTGAATGGACCGAAGAATGCGAGGCGTCCCTCCTCCACTTGAAGCAAACTCTATCGGAACCGCCCGTGTTGTCACGACCAGATACCGGGGAGGTCTTGTTCCTGTACCTCGCCATCTCCGCCGAGGCCGTTAGCGCCGTTCTCATCCGCAAAAATCCTAGCGGGCAAAAGCCGGTATATTTCACGAGCAAGGCATTGCAGGACACAAAATTGAGATATCAGCAGATAGAGAAGGTAACGTTGGCCCTCGTCAACGCTGCCAGACGGCTAAGACACTACTTCTTGGCCCACACGATCGTATTAAGGACCAATCAGCCCATCAAGCAGCTACTGGGACGACCAGACATGGCCGGGCGAATGCTCAGATGGTCATTAGAATTGTCCGAATTCGACATCCAGTACAAAAGCAGGAAAGCTCTTAAGGCTCAGGCCCTGGCCGATTTCGTAGCAGAGGTAACTTTCTCAAACCCCTCGCCCCACCTAGCAAACAGATGGACCATCTATGTGGACGGAGCATCCAGCTCTAGTGGCAGCGGGGCAGGCGTAATTCTGGAAAACGACGAAGGAACCATAGTCGAGGCTTCCCTCACATTGTCTTTTCCCACGTCGAACAACCAGGCCGAGTACGAAGCCTTCCTCGCCGGACTACGCCTAGCCAAAGACCTGGGGGCCGAGGAAGTCATCATCTGCACGGACTCGCAGCTCGTAGCCAACCAAGTATCCGGGGAGTATCAAGCCAAAAACGACAGTCTTTCAATCGTCAGGGAAAAGATGTCAAAATTCAGAACAGTGGAAGTAAGACACGTTCCACGCGAACACAACGTACGAGCAGACGTATTGTCAAAACTGGCAAGCACCAAGAGGAAAGGCGGAAACAGGCCAGTCATCCAAGAGATACTTCCTCGGTCCAGCATCACTAAGGGATCTTCGACCTTACACGTACACGCAATCGGGGATAACGATTGCTGGATGACGCCCGTTTACAACTACCTCACCAGGGACGAACTTCCAGAGGATCCCAAGGAGGCCAGCACCATCAAACGAAGGGCCTGCTCGTACGTTATCCTCGAAAACAAACTCTACCGACGAGGCTTCTCCATCCCACTTCTTAAATGCATAGAAGAGGAGGTCGTCCCCCACGTATTGCGAGAAATCCATGAAGGCATCAACGCCCAACATCTCGGAGGAAAGTCCCTTGCCCGTAAGGCCCTCCGAGCAGGGTACTATTGGCCGACCATGCAACAAGACGCCAAGGAGCATGTGAAGAAATGCGACAAATGCCAACGGCACGGGGATATGCATCTAGCTCCGCCAAACGAACTAAAAAGCATGACCTCCCCATGGCCATTCGCCTGGTGGGGCCTGGACATCCTAGGACCCTTCGTGACGGGGTCCAGCCAAAACAAATACCTGATAGTGGGCGTAGATTACTTCACAAAGTGGATAGAAGCAGAAGCTTTAGCCAAGATAACAGCGCTCAACATTCTAAGCTTCTACAAGCGGAATATCCTTGCCCGGTTTGGGATCCCCCAAGCAATTGTCACGGACAATGGAACACAATTCACAGACAAAAAATTCCAAGACTTTGTCGCACACCTCGAAACGAGGCAACACTTCGCTTCCGTAGAGCATCCCCAAACCAACGGGCAGGCAGAAGCGGCCAATCGTGTCATACTGCGCGGCCTCAAGCGAAGACTGGACGAAACAAAGAAAGCCTGGGTCGAGGAGCTTCACAGTGTCCTGTGGGCATACCGCACCACTCCCCAGTCCACCACCGGGGAAACACCTTTTCGTTTGGCATATGGCACCGAGGCAGTCATACCCATTGAAATCCACGTACCGTCCAGGAGGACGGAATCACCCCTGGACGAGGAAATGAACGACGAAGCGATAAGAGAGGAGCTCGACCTCGTCGAGGAAATCCGAACGGGAGCAGCCCTCCGCGAGGCATCTCTTAAGCAAAAAATAGCGATCAGGCACAACGCCAAAGTCTTGCGACGAGAGTTCGACGTGGGCAGCCTTGTCCTGCGAAGAAACCACAAGGACTCCCGCGAAAGTAAACTGGCGGCTAACTGGGAAGGACCATACCGAGTCCGCGCCAAAACGAGGAACGGCGCATACTTCCTCGAAAACCTCAACGGGGAAACGCTCCCTCGACCATGGAACGCTGAAAAACTTAAGCAATACTACAACTAAAAGGCACAAGAAGCTTCCTCGCGTCACAAGGCCGTCTAACGGCCATCATCCTCATTCAGGTACAAACAACGCATACGTACAAAGTGGAATCCCGCTCAAATAAATGAGTCAGAGCTCCGCTCGTCGGCGGTCCTCGATCGAGCACCGCCTTCGCCCAAGTACCATGATTGGCAGAACCCCAGCTCGCGATGGGACGTTCACGCCGCGACCTCAGGCCTCAATCGCGACCTGAGATCCGCAACCTCGCCAGGATCTTCCCCAGCTATTCGACCAGTTCCCCGCACTGGCGAATTCATAACGCAACGAGCAATCTGTCAAAAATAAGCCTTGTTGACAAACACACCCTCCGACGGGCAGTCACACATGCACAACTAAAACAAAGTACAACAGTATAAACAGAAGTTGTATAAATTAACCGGGCATTAAATTAAAAGGCCACAAGGGCCAAAGATTGTGCTTGTTACATTAAAAAGGGGGCCACGCCCCCAGAACAAAAATAAGATTACAACGAGTTCAACGGCACGCAGGCCGGACAAGATACAGCTAAGCAACAAAAACTCTTCAGTCTTCCACACGCTCGGTTGACGCAGCTTCAGGCCTCGGCTCTTCCACGGGCTGCTCCTCGATATGTTCCTCGGGATTATCGAGAACAAGACCCTCGGGCAGGACAATGCGGCCACCCTCCACACGAGCTAGGTAGTGAGTACCCCCGGTCGAAATCTCGAGCCCAGGGTTCACCACTCGCAACTGGGCCACCGCACTATCAAAAGACTCCGCGGCCACAGCAATACCATCATCCTCGGCCTGCAGAATGCCAGCGACCAGCTCTGCCCGAGTCTTCAACACTCTTATCTCCTCTGGTTCGTCATCACCCGGGGCATTGGCCGCCATCAACTCCGCGTTCAACTCCTCGGACGCCTTCTTCTCCGACCTTAGCTTGGTGACTTCCTCCCTCAGCGTTGTCGCCTCTTCCTCGGCTTTCTTCTTTGCCTCACGGGCACGCCGGACCTCCTCCTTCAGCGTCGCTTCGGAGGCCCGAGCAGCAGTAAGCTCAGCCTCGAGCACGTGGTCCCCCTCAGTGTACACAGCTGCCATCTCGAGCATCCTCACGAGGGCAGAAGCATCCCTGGCCACCATCGCCCTTTTGCCCGCGCGATCCATGTTCCCCAGGCTAAGAGATTCTGCCCGAGGAACAACCAAGGTATTACCCTCGAAGAACCTCATATCGTTGATGCACGGAGGAAGTTCGAACTTCCCCTTCTCAACTGCCCCCCTCAGATCCACCGTATCTGTTGTCCGGAGGCGCTTCGGTCGGCCGACTAAAGGCAGCGAAGAATCCCGTGGACAGGGAGTGGGAGAACAGGAGGTCCCCGGAGCAGTTTGAACAGGGGGAGGCGCATGAGCACCAGCAGCAGTCCGGGTCTTGGAGGGAGTCGCTCCAGCCTTGCCCCTCGCCATGGCATTCCTCACCACACGGTCACGGGCTTGAGGCATCTCACCTGCACAAATAAAACAAGCGCGTCAGAAACGGGGAAGAAAGAATAGCAAATAAAGTCTAAGTAACTAAATCTACCGAGCAGCGTCGTGACATCCGCAGAAGTCGTGCACTCCAGCAGTGCCTTGACGGGGATAAACCGGTGCTCGACCCTTTGACTCCCATCCTCCTCGAAGATAGGATTACCCTTGCTCGTCCAACAGGTCGCGAGCTGAAAGGAGTTGACCGACTTCACCAGGGTCTCGTAAGACGCGGCATCCTGCCCGCGTAAAGCACTTGGCTCAAAAACATAAGCACTGGGCTTCTTTAAGAAGTGGTCGGGTGTCCAGCGGATTGGAAACTTATACACCCTCTCCCCGACGTACTTCCCCTCCTCGGTGAGCAGCTCCTCTCCGTTCTCGTCACACTCTAACTCCCAGGCATACACGCTGTCCTGAGCAGCTTCGGACAGAGGCTCGACGATGTAGTACCGTCTCTTGAAGTTTCGGATGGACTCCGAGAACGGCTTGAACAGTTTTTTGGGCTGCTTCAAAGAGACCCATCCGTACCTCTTCCCCGTCAGCTGCCGCTGTAGGTGGAAAACAGCAAAGAACAAAGGGATGGTGGGCCCCAAAGCAAGGTGCTCGCACACCAACTCAAAAGCCCGTATAAAGGCCAGCGAATTGGGGTGGAGTTGGGAAGGCGCCAACTTCAGATGATGGAACACCGACCGCTGGAAGTCAGTGAAGGGCAACCTCAACCCTAGTTCTTTGAAGACATATTCGTACATCCCGAAGCAGTCCCCGAAGCTCGAGTAGATCCGCTCGCCCACACTAGGCAGAAGCACCCTCCATTCACCTGAGGGCCCCACCTCAGTAAAAGCATCCGCCGCAAACCTCGCAAAACGTGGAAGTGTGTTCGGAAGGCTCGGCCACCTCCCACTCTTCCGGGCAGAACGCGTCTACGTCCTCTTCCATTACATCTTCCTCCACGACCCCCAGGTCATCTCCCTCCTCAGCATCACTCGCTTCCCCCTCGACGTCGCTCGAGGAATTCGAAGCCGACGAACTCGAGGACGCAGAACTCGAGGCCGTTGCACTGCTGCTCTCATCGGAGACAGTTTCTTCAGACGTAACGGGCATAACCTCCCTCTCGGGCTCCATCGCCACTATGATCACCTGAAAAAGCAGAGAAAGGCAGTGAATTCGATAGGAAATCAAATCCACCCTTCCACCGCTAAGACAAGTGAAAGGGCGCGCGAAAGGCTAGGAAGTACGTCCCCGGCCTAAGCCCTAACATCAAACAAAGAAGGACAAAATATCCCCGCGCCTGTACCCAGATTCCGTCGAAACTCTACCGGAATCTGGAAACGTCCTAGCGGGAAACTCACCAAATCCATCAACGGATGATAGAACGCGATGGTCACGACTCGCAACCACCACGTGGGCCACCACGACCACCAAACGTGCTACCTAATCCGGCGAGACATTTGGTACAGAAAAAAGGCAGAACCTCCGCCCACCACCAACACTCGCAGGAAATCTACCTATTTTGCCATCTAGAACTAACCCTAGCCGCATGAAATCTACCACTAACAACAAAAGGAAGCAAAACAAGCAAAAAATCAGGATACTTACTTGATTTTACTAGAAGAAAGTGGAAGAAAACGGCTGCTCGAAACTTGTCACGGTGGTCGGCACGACGGTCGGTTGCTTGAAGAAGGTGACGGGCAAACGCACTGGTGACGAGGAAGAATCAGAAGAAGGAAAAGTGGAAAATGGGACGGTTTCCCCCATTTTATACCAAGGGGCACGTACACACACGCGCCTGTAGGCAATAATGACGGCCCACTAGCCATAATTGCCTAGGTAACTGCTACACAGGTCTCGATGCACACGTGGTGACCCAACGTTTCCCATTCCATCTGACGCGTCACCTCCCCGAATACCAGGCAAGATGGAGTCGACCACGAATATCGCGGACACGGAGAACCACGAGCACCTCGAGGCAGTCGTCCTCGTATCCAACAACGACTTCATGATAGTTCCCCGGGACAACGAGGAGTCCTTAAGTCATCACTCCCATGCTCGGGAGCAACGACTTAGGGGGCTCCTGTTCTGGACTGGACCAATGGATAGAATTGGCCCAATAAGCCTCTGCTACAGAGCGGCCCAAATCGCCTAAGTCCAATCCACAGAAGGGCAAAAGTTACCTTTCTGCCCCTCCTACCGGGCAAGGAACATAACGTTCCTCCCCGGACATTCTGCCCAACACGCACAGCTTCAGTGCTCCCCGAACAGCCATGGGCAGATGCCCGAAACTAAGCATATGCCCGACATAACGACTAGTTTTGGACACCCTGCCCGTCGTAACGGCTAGTTTGGGCAGCGACCGATTCTTTAGGGAAAACGATTATTTCGCCCCGAAAATAGGACCGTTAGCCACGCGCTTAGAGCCCTATATAAACCCTCTCACTTGAGAGGGTCAGGTATCAAATATTCACCCTACGAACTAATACTTTGTACTTGCCCCTTTTCTCTGACCCTTTCTTACTTGAGCGTCGGAGTGCCTTGCAGGTACACCACCACCTCTCCTCAATCACTTACCGGACAGCGAGTACGACCAGCACCCATCCGGGTACCTCCATAACGACCAGCCCGCATGGACCAGTTCGTGTACATCGGATCACTATGATTCATGACAAAAGAGAATTGGGTCGGACAAGGTTATGTGCTTGCCACCAAACTCTGCTATTTCCCGCTCATGTCCTTTTTATATTACTTACAAACTACTACCTCTGTCCCTAATTATAAGACTCTGTTGAGTTTTTTTCTTGTCCCTTTTTATAAGACCCTCTTCAACTTTCAAAATGCATTAATTATTTTTTTCCACACATACCCCTAATTATATTACATATTTTTTTGTATTTTGTAATAAATACAGTTACATACACATTAACTATTTCTCTCTCCTAAGGATAAACTTGTAAAATTATAGAAAATAGTCAATAAATTTAATAGTCTACCCAACTTTCTTAATTCCCGTGATTTTCTCAACGGAGTCTTATATTTAGGGACGGAGGTAATAGTATATAAATTGCGGGTTACGCTCTTCGAGACCCAATCAAAATTATTTCAGTTCACAATCTCTAAAACATGAGATTTTGATCAACAATATGATTAATGTAAGATGTCACAGATCAATTTTAGTTTCTCATTTTTCTATTATAAATCCATTAAATTTAATTTCAAT
Source organism: Lathyrus tuberosus (assembly GCA_022829125.1). Taxonomy (NCBI): domain Eukaryota; kingdom Viridiplantae; phylum Streptophyta; class Magnoliopsida; order Fabales; family Fabaceae; genus Lathyrus; species Lathyrus tuberosus. The sequence goes on from JALAZF010000361.1 coordinate 4,661,152, forward strand.
TGTGATTTTTATATTTTAGTTCACTTAAAAAGTAAAGATTGGTCGAATGAGTTTTGATTTTTTTATTTTTTAAAAATTTATAAATTAATTTTAAAAAACTATTTTATAGAAAAAAATTAAATTAAAATATGTTTGTTAATTTTATTTTTAAAAATTATTTTACTAAGGAAAAAAACTTGTTTAATATATTTATTTTAAAAATATATATAAAAAAAAATCAAAAATTTGTTTTATTCCTATTTATTTTTTAATTTAATATAATTTAAAATATTTATAATAATAATATATTAGATTTAATTATGAAATTATTTTAGAATATTTTTTTTATTCAAATCAATTCCTCTCTTAATACGTGTTTGAGGGGAGTTGTAGGTCAGTAGGTTTTCATAAAGCAGAATAAGTGTATACAAAAGTTAATTTTTTCATTTTAAATTAATCCAAATTAATCCAAACTTTTTTCCAATACAGAAGTTCAAGGAGGCTACTTTTTTATTTAAAAAAAACAAAATTCCATCCATTAATCCATTCCCATTAGAAAGCCACTTTGGGTGTTTGTGTTCCGCAGCCCACTCTTGCCAATTAAAATTCAACAAATATTATTTCAACATTTTAATTACTATTCAACACTAGATATACATTTTAATTTCCTTTTTCTTTTCTCCCACCTAATCACAACTATATTCAATATAAAGTTATGGAGGAGTATCATCGATGAAATGACATTCTCATGTTGTGATTGGATTTATTTCTTCAATAACCAATTAATATATTCCCAAGTGCATAATCCACTCATCTTGATTTGGAAAACAATGCCCCACGTTTTAACAATTGCTTGGTCAATAATCTCCCTTAAACCACTAAATGAATTATTCATCCTTTTCTTAATGAAGCACATAATTTTCCAATGAAAGAAAAAGTAGTTAATTTATCAGTATCCTTTCTCTACAATCGACTCTTTGACCTCACTATTCAAGTCTACCAAATGTTTTTCAATCCTCATTTTCAAAAAAAATAATAATAATGTGTTTATGTTTATTCCCTAATTTAGTCTCTAAATATATTGTTTCTTTGAGATAGTTTTAGTTTGTAAATACAATGAAAGAGAGCGTGAAATTCACTTCTCATATGAATATAGGATTTTGAATTCAACATTATCATGCAGCAGATTCTTGGGAGTCAAATACCGCAACCATATAGAAGATATTAATTTAACTAAGTTTTGATTTGTAAATGTAGATAATAGAAATGTCAAATTTGGTCGCGTGTAGGTAAGAAAACAACATCTCTTTAGGATAATTAAATTGAAAAGGAATACTCTATTATGCATATGCATGAATAGGTGCAAGCACAATCTACAGATTACAGCCACACATAATGTATCTTACCAACAATCAAGAATGGAGACAAAATTCAAAACTGTGTCTTAGACAAGACAAAAAAATCAGCCTGAAGAATAAAGAAAAAATACAAATTTGTAAGATTAGAAATCATCATTAGTCATACTTACCAACATGCATCACATGCACATCAAACACAAACGCAAGGCCAGTGGCGGATCCAAAATCTTGGTCGAAGAGATGAAATTATTTTGTAATGTATATTCAAGACTCTAGTCGAAGCGATAAAATTATTTTGTACTCTCTCAATTCTAAATTATAAGACGTTTTGAGCATTTCACACAAATTAATAAATGTAATTACTATAAAAAAGTAAAATGATCTATGACTTTACAAAAATGCAATTTATTAATTATATTGAAAAGTGGACCAAAGGAATAGGAAAAAGAAAGAGAAATAAATGATAAAAGGGTATATTAAAAAAAAATCATTAATGTTATATTGGGATACTAAAGTGACTTATAATTTGAGGCAAATATTTTTTACAAAATAATTTATAATTTGGGATAGAGGTAGTAATATATTTGCTTACATATGTGTGCGCATATTCGAGTGTTTAATACATTATCAAATAATTACATATAAATTTCATCTAGAATGTGTTAATATGCATGTATGTTTGTGTGCGCGTGTGCATGTATTCACTCGAATACAATATATTAGGTGTTCAATACTTTACACTAAATTTATTCGGTGTAGATATAATTTTACTTTTTAATTAATTTTTTTCTTTTTTATTATATCAAAACAGTAGTTATAAATAATGTATTTTTATATGGTATCAAAATCGAGGTGGCAAAACGAATCCATCTCGTCAAACATGTTTGTTTTGCCAACATTTTTTTTTAGAATAAATAAGATTTTAGATCCACATCCTTTAATATGCTCGTCTCACCCCATTTTTTACATGGTTTTGCATACATTAACAAGAATTTTTACACTTATAATTTAGGGTTGCAAGATCCAAATACCCATCATAATCTATTTTTCCGTGGGACGAGACAAAGTTTTAGCCTCTACTTTCAATTATGTCAACCAAGACTTCTTAGAATGTAGAGTTGTAAGATCCGCATACTTCTACCTTCAACTATGTCTATCAAGACTTCTTAGAATTTAGGACTGCAAGATCCGCATACCCACGATAATCTATTTTTTTCGTGGGACGAGATAAAATTTTAACCTCTACCCTCAACTATGTCTGTCCTGGACCTACACATAGCAAATCGGTACACCCACCCAACTTTTTTTTAGTGGGACGAGATAAAATTTTAGCCTTTACCCTCAAATGCCCTGGACCTACACACAACTAATCGGCACGCCCACCCTACTATTTTTTTCATAGGCCAGGGCAAAGTTTTAGCCCTTCCCTCAACCAACAACATACTACAAATCGGGCATGCCCTTTGCCACCTCAGTCAGAATGTTGTGTCTAATTTAAGTTATCATATATCACTATACTCTAAAAAATCAGATGTTTTTAATTTTCGAATAACACAATCTAAAATGATTGTTTTATATATGTTAAAACTTAAAACTGTGGTATAATGTGGTAAATGACTAACTAATGAAATCAAAAAATAAGAAGTAGCATTTTATGAGTTTGATACCTCATCTTATATGAACTAATGGTTAAACAAGTTAAAAGATAGAAATTCAAACCCTGATGCAGAAAAATATGCTTACATAACTATATACTAACATTTTCCTATATCCAAAACAAAAATAACAACAACATTTCAGTCATCAAACTTGCTTTACAACTGTACTGTTATTTGTCAATGATACACTAATCAAGCAAGAACTAAGATCATTGTTGAGAGCCATCAAATCTCACACTATCAAGCCATGAAACAACCATTTCAATAGAAGGTCTTTGCCTGGGATCTTGGTCAAGACATTTACAAGCAATGGAAAGCACTTCCAATAGTTGTTTCTCCCTTTCCTTTTCCCATATGGCTTTATCAAAAATTTCCTGCTCATTATTTTCATACTTCATTTGATAAACCCATGACACCAGATTCCTGCAATTTTTCCCCTTTATGACTTCTACAGGCCTTCTACCGGTAAGAAGCTCGAGAAGAACGACACCGAAACTATAGACATCGCCGCGGAATGTTGCTGTCAGTGTCTGGCTATATTCAGGAGGAATGTAGCCTAATGTTCCTACTAAATCTGTTGTGACATGAGTATCGTATGGTTGAAGTAGTCTTGAGAGACCGAAATCGGCTAAATGAGCTTCGAACTTATCATCCAAAAGTATGTTGCTTGATTTAACGTCACGGTGGACTACGAACGGTTCGCACCCTTTGTGCAAGTAAGCTAATCCACGAGCCGCCCCTTGTGCAATCTTGAGTCGTATATCCCATTTGAGAGCTGAAGTTTCATCCACGCACTCGTGAAGCCAATAGTCCAAGCTTCCATTCTCCATGTACGAGTAAATAAGCAGCCTGTCATTTCCGTGCCGACAATAGCCTTTAAGAGAAACAAGGTTTTTGTGTTGGGCTCGAGAGAGAGCCTCAACTTCGGCTTGAAACTCCCGTTCCATCTGACCACAGTCACCAGAAAGCCTTTTGACAGCCGCTTTTGTGCCGTTCGGAAGATAAGCCTTGTAAACAAGACCGAAGCCGCCACAACCAACAATATTCGTCTGGTTGAAATTGTTTGTTGCTTTTAACAAATCCGAAACTGTGAGATCCTTGCAATCTGCATTCTGAAAAAGCACCAATTTGGAAGAAGCAAGTGCTTCAGCTGATAATAACCTCTCCGGCCTACTATTCATCTCTTCGTCAAAGCTACCGAAAGTTTTATCTTCTTCCCTCTTCGACATTCTTACCACAACAATTGCAACCAGCAAAGCAAGACCTACACCTATGCTGATTGTTATGCCAAGAACATTGCCTCTATTAAATTTTCTCGACGAACCAGGAGACAAACTAGGCCTCATATTGTTAACAATCTTGCAAGGAGTAGCATTATCTATATCATTATCTCTGCAAAGTCCCAAATTTCCCTCAAAGCTTGAGCTAGGGAAGCTTAAAAACTGCCCTCCGCTCGGAATCGGTCCTTGCAAGTGATTATATGCCACACTAAACTTCGACAAGAACGTGAGGTTGTTAAATGCGGGAGGGATTGCACCAGATAGATTGTTATAAGACAAATCCAATGTTTCCAGATTCTCCATCTCTGAAATAGTACTCGGAATGCTACCACTGATGTTGTTCCTGCTGAAATCCAACACATGAAGTGCCTTCAAGTTTCCGATTTCTGGCCATATGCTTCCACTTAACATGTTATTGCTCAATAAAATCGAAGGGGGGAAACTCGAAGCTTGATTATATTGTAAACCACTAGCACTGGTGTTTCTTTTCACGAACAGCGGAATGAAAGCATAAGAAGCGAGATTTGGTCTTCCACAATTCGGGCACAGGAGTCCCTTCATCTCTGTCAAACTTTTCGGTATTCCTCCCGAGAGAGAATTATTCGAGAAATCCAAATAGAACAAACTGTCCATTTCACCAATCCATAAAGGAATACTACCATTCAAAGAGTTCCATGACAAATCAAGTACCGCCAATTTCCTGCATTTTAATAGCCAAGAAGGAATACGATTTTTAAGACCGCAGTTTCCGAGTGCTAGCACCATGAGACTCTGAAATCCTGCTGTTGGCACACTTTGTGGAATTTCCTCGCCGTGGAAATTCTTGGTAAGGATAAGAGTTGTGAGATTTTTGCATTTCTGAAGAACAGAAAGTGCACCAGATAAATTCTCTAAGCTGTTGTTTGAAAAAGATACAAACAAAAGGGAAGATAATTCGGCATAACCTTCAGGTATAGAACCATTTAAACCATTCCTAGCAAGGCTTAAAACTTTCAATTCATGGCAGAAGGACAAGGAACTGGGAAGTGGACCGGTTAAATGATTACTCGCAAGGTCTAGTGAACGTAGACTAGATAAACCGGTGAAATTAAGATCAATTGGACCCGACAAAGAGTTATTTTTAAGATCAAGCACTCTAAGCTTAGAGCATAAAGCCAAACTGGAAGGTAAAGGTCCAGAAAATGAGTTAGCATGTGCTACTAATTGTTCTAACTGCAAAAGATTCTCAAAAACATCCGGGATCTCGCCCGAAAATCGATTCGCAGAAACCACAAGAGATTTTAGACTAGTAAGCTTACTTAACTCATTGCTTAACATGCCAGAAAAATTGTTGGCAGAGAGTGATAACTGTTCCAAGGCTAACATTGAATACAATGAATCTGGTAAATGGCCAGAAAATGAATTGAAATCCAAATGCAACCTTTGGAGTGACAAAGTGCAGTTGTTCAAACCTTCAAGATCACCATCAAAATGGTTCAAAGATAAATCAAGAGCGTGAAGAGCCTTTGAAGAATTGCAAATTTGAGAACTGAATTTACCGGTGAATGAATTGTTACTCACATTGAGAGCAAGAAGATGTGTAAACTCAGCAGATTGGAACAAGAAGTCTTCAGAAAATGAATTACTTGAAATATTCAACACTTCAATGGAAGACAAACCAGAAAGTGACTCGGCAACAGGTCCTAACAACATGTTATAGCTCAAATCAAGAAACTTCAAGTTCTTCAATTTTGATAACTCTTGCGGCAATTTTCCCTCTAGATGATTGAATGAAAGGTTCAACACAGCGAGATATTCTAGTTTTGCTAAAGAAGGTGAAATTGTTCCATTGAGACTCATTTCAGAAAGGATCAATTTTGTCACTTTATTAACAGATTCTCCATTCTTATCACCACCACCACACACAACTCCAATCCATTTGCAGCAAACACTATCATTGGACCATAGTTTGACAATGGAACCACTTGTAAGGTTTCCTGCAAACTCTTTCAGAGCTGATACATCACTAGGATCACAAGATTGAGTTCTAGTATCAAGACTCAGAGATAAACAAAGTAAGGAAGACAAGACACAAAATTGAAATAGTCTCAACCAGAAACATCTTGGTAACACCATTGCTGAAACGAAAACAACAAAGTTTAGCTCAAAAAGAAAAAGGCTAAGCTCTCATAGACAAACCAGAACAGAAGCTAGTACAGTACCGCTGACAAAAACCTCAAATGAAGCAACTTTTTTTAATCACAAAGCAAAGAAGAAGAAGAAGAAGAAACACCAATTTCAAGGAAATGACTTAGATCACCAATCCCAAGAACAAGAGATCTATGAAAACTAAAAAACTAACCTTGAAGGAAGAGATAAGAAAGTAGTGGAACACTAGAACATGACCCATATGACAACAGCTTGTGAATGAAGCAAACAACAGTGTCCATTAAAAAAAGTGAGAGACAAAAGAAAGTTTAGAACTTTGACTCAAAAAACATGCAAGAGAAAACCCTTTAACCCAAAAATCAAATCTTTGGTTAGTTTAGATGGTGGAAACAAGTAAAGTTTTGAAATTTAAGGTGAATAAAGAAAAGGGGTGGTGGACATAAACAGTGTGAAGTGAACCTAACCTCAACAAACTCTCATGAAACAGATCTGGTTCAAGATTTTTCCAAACCAAACCCACTTTTTATCTATGTTGAAAAAAGTGTACTTTTTTATTTGTTTGTGATGATTTTGAAAGGAAAACAGTGTAGTAGATGGTATAGAATCTAGAGGAAGACAAAGATATGAGAAATTTCAAATCAAGGAAGCATAGGATTGTGTAGGAGAGAGATAATGAGGACAAGTCTTATCAAGAGATGAAGACAGGAAAGGAAAGTTCTTTATCTTTCGTAAGAATAATATCAATATGTATAAAAGAAATAAAGAAATAAAATGGTAGGTTTGAAATAAGGAAAGAGATATTGACTTGTGTGTTTTGGAGAGTTGAGGAAACAGGTAGCAGCAACAACAAAAGTCTCAATAGCTGACTTGCAAACACATTTGTTTCTCTCTCTATCAATGTTTGTCAATGCGGGACACCTAAGTTTTTGTCTGTTCCTTTCTTTCTCTCTCTATCTCTCTGAAAGTCTTGCGATGGCGGGTGGGTTAAAACTAAGAAGTTCAATGGATCAGGTTAATAAACACTTTCACTTTCTAAAAAAAAATTAATTAAATTATGCATGGTTTTTTTAAAATAAAATCAGATGTGATTTGCATTTTTCCTCCTACTCCTCCATCTCATAAAAATGTTATGTGGATTATTTTTTTAAATAATCATTTTTTTCAAAATAAAAATCTTCTAATAATCACATTTTCAAAAAAAAATCAAACTAACCTTCTTTCACATTAAAAAAATTATTTTTAAGATGCGTCACAGTCTATAGCGCATGCACTTCTTTTTTTAGTCATAGGCATCAATGTATGTACGCATACTTATGTGTCATGTCAATGATAATGTCGCATGAATGCAATATTTATAAGCATGCGCCGTGACTCTTACGTTGTTTTGATTTTTTTAAAATTATTTTAACAATAAAATAATTATAAATAAAATGATTAATAAAAAATAAATTATAATATTATTTTATCAAATAAAATTACACAACAATTTAAGAGAATTTTAATGATTTGCTGGATCGTAACACCCACCAATTCCACACCCTTGCATATTCGCTTGCCATCGAGGTCTTCCACGATTTTCTTAAGATTTTTAGGGTCTCCTAGTATTCACCTGAGACAAAGGTGGTTGGTGCGAGGTTCTTGAGATATTAGTGTTATCAAACAAATCTTAGATTATATCTCCCTAGTAGTCGACACTACCGTAATTGAGTTTAGTGTCCATGTTGTCATAGTTGGGTCGTGTTGGTTGGGTTACGTGTAGGCAAATTGGTTGGTTGAATTGAGACATTGAATCGTTTTGGAAACAAAGCAATGGTTCTTGTGGTGTTTAAAATGCATGTGTTAGTTGGGTGCTTTGGCGATGTGATGTTTGGGTGCTTTGGTGGTGTGATGTTTGGGTATTCATTGGTTGGGCACTATGGTAGAATATGGGTGGAATCATATGGCTCATCGGGGCTATAGTAAGATGTGGTGGCAAAATATGATTGTTGGTGGTATGGGTCATACTTTTAGTTTTGTGTTTGTGTGTGTGGTATGATGAGGAAAATCGTTGGCGTGGGTCGATTAAATACCTCGGGTTAAACACAAATTGTGTTGTTATAACCGACATATACCAATTCATATAATTTCGAGTTGGTATAGCATACTGCATGATAGGTTCGTTTATGGTCCGTTGATATTGGTGCTTCCAATGACGACACACCTTTCTAGCAAACTCTCTCCAATCGGAATAATTCCATTGGGCGTCAACTCTTATTTGATTCTATTGTCCTAAACACGTTGGGACACTCTTGCTATGGTGGTATGATGAGGAAACCCATTGGCGTGGGTCAATCAAATACCTCGGATCAAACACAAATTGTGTCGTTATAACCGACATATACCAATTCATATAACTTCGAGTTTGTCTAGCATACTGCATGATAGGTTCGTTTATGGTTCGTTGATATTGGTGCTTCCTAGCAAACTCTCTCCAATCAGAATAATTCCATTGGGCATCGACTCTTATTTGATGCCATTGTCCTAAACATGTCGAGGGTCTGGGATTTGTTGTTGCATGTTAAACTTTAGTTTGACACAGTCACTCTGGTACATCTCCATAGCAGTGAACCCGATGATTATTGTTTTTGTAGTCTAAAATACAGCATCCTCGTGATTAATCTCATGGTCAAGACCAAGATACAGCCTCTAGATAAACTGTAGAGAAAAAAAATACATGATTAGAAGATTTGTAAATTGGTAATATTAAAAATAAATTAACAAGACAATTAGTTGTTTAGTTGTAATACATCGTCTAGTCCAAGGTGGTCTATAAGATATTGATAGGCCGTTATAGCGTGCTTGGGACATTTGTTGTAGTTCATCCTTATAACAGACCACATAAACCCAAAAAGAGTGAAAATAAATTATTTACAGTTAGTTGTAGTATAAAGTAAGCATGTAGAAATAATGAGATAAACTTACTTTGTCGCGTAAAGGAATGTGAAGTTGTTCTCGTTGACGGGGGCGAGTGACGACATTCTCGATCAACCCCAAGCTTGGAGCAAAAAAGTGCAAGAATAAAACGAAGAAGTACCTTTTGTGAATTTTTACACAAAGAATTATATATAATGGACAAAACAACTGAATCCCAACTATATGTTCTTATTTTATTTATGTTTTTTAACAAAGGTAAATAAATAATATTTACAATATTACCAGTAGTTTCAGGAAATAAAAAATTATCAAATAGTAACATAATATAACACCAAGTTTTAATTATTTTTTCATTCTCGATTGAACTTTTGATTAATATCATATTTGAATAATGTTGTTTAAGATACTTTAAATTAATACTTTGACCCCTTGTTGTGTCTTCAAACAAATGGGCACCCAAAAGATGGCACAAGATGGCAACATCAATATTTTTCCAATCACCTTCACTCTAGTTGAAGGGGAAACTGATGGTGGATGAAGTTTCTTTCTTAAGAATCTCTGATTACACGTTTCTCCATAACCTAACTTGTGCTTGATTTTAGACAGATATCCATCTATTGAGAGTGCATACAAAAACCTTGATAATGGCGGCAAGATCCTCCTTCAATACATGTCTACTGCATTAGACATATCGCTCAAAATTTCATGTGGGAAATCAAAGATAAGACGCTTTGGAAGAAAGTTGTGAACGCAGTGTATGCATTAATAAAACCTTCATCCCAACCCCGCCTCAAAGAGATCAGATTGACAACTAGAGATGCGGTAAGGTGGATTGATAATATTTTAGTGGAGAAGTGGACCCAGGCATTCGACAATGGTCAACAATGAGGCCACATGACAACAAATCACGTGGAATAAATGAACTCTATCTTCAAAGGAATTTGAAACCTACCGATAACCGATTTGGTGAGAGCAGCCTATTTTAGGTTAGGGTCACTGTTTGAGACCAGACGTTCATAAAGGAGTTAAGTGTTACAATTAGGGCAGTTGCTTAGTGAAATTTCTATGAAATTTATTAAGTAGGTAGCTGTCAAAGCTAACACACACGTGGTCACAATGTTTGACTGTCGTAAAGGTTGGTTCAAGATAGATGAGACAATTGACTACGATGAGGGGATGCCAAGGGGATTTTATCGGGTCGAACTAGATAGAGGTTGGTGCGGTTGCGGAAAGTTCCAAGCCTTCTGCATGCCTTGCTCTCATGTCATAGCGCCATGTTCACATGCTCGACAAGACCCTTATGTCATACCCTAATTTTTATCCCTAAGATCCCACTTCTTTTTGCATCATCTGCATAGCCTATCATGTCTTTCATCTTGCATAATGCCCAATTTATCAGACAGAATAAACTTGTCGAATTTACAGCCGAATTTTTCAGACTAAAAGTCAACTGTGGGTAAAATCAGTGGACAAAATGTTTTAAAATCGAGCTTGCAAACATCAGTCATATTAATCTACGTTTCACATAGTTTAACATGGCATGCTCATTTTAATTTTTCGATTGTTTTTTTTGTCGCATTTTGATAAATTTGAGCCATTTAACCGGGGAAAATTTATTTCAAAGTTTGACAAAACGTTGTTTTTTTTTAGTCGTTCATTTTGCGCTGATCGTTTTGGTGTATTCATTTTATTTTTTCGAGCACTTTGATATCAGTCCGTTTTTCTTTTTAAATTGATTTTATTTTTTAGTTTTTAGTTTAATTTAAGTAGTTTAATCAGGTTTTCAATTTAGGCTTTTTTTTAATAATTTATTTTATTTTTTCATTTATCTTGTTTTTCTTTTATAAAATAATATAAAAAAAATGTTGTTTTTATTTTGTTTTTAGTAAAACTTAATTTCTAAGTTTAGAAAAGAGGTTTCGTTTTCTTTCTCTAATTGTAGTAACCATAGCACGCGCAAACCCATCTGCATGCTTTCACCATATCATATTTTCTTCTTGACCGTACCACATACCCTCACGTCACTCCCTCGTGCTAGCAACCTCACACTTCACTTTCTCTTCGCCACTTTTCCCACCACCTGCATCTTTTAAGAGGAAAACATTAAACAAAAAGCACACACACGCGCATGACTACACGACACCAACCTTTCTTCATCTTCACATCACATTACTATTCACTTCCCTCCTCCATAAAAACCATACACACATTTGGTATATACAACTCCAAAAACTCAAGTTGTCCATACCATTTTTCTCACCAATACTTCCGCCTGAACTTTGAAGAGAACATACACATCATTAGAACTCATCATCTCATAAACTAAAACACCCTTCACTGCTATTTTTTTTCACAACATAACTTGATATTTTGCATACTTCATGGCCCTACACCACCATTGTGAGGACCGACGTGTGCCATTTTTCACTTCCTTCACAAACTTCCTACTCTTCACCATAACACTACCTGTATTTTAAAAGAAAACATCAAAAAAAGAAAATAAAAACAACATTTGCTACATACCTCACAACACCATCAAGACTCCATCATCATATTTTTTCATCACCCTAAAAACCTTGCTGCAATCACACACAAGCTTTCTCTTAACATCATATTTTTCATGAAACTTTCATCACCACAAAAAGGGATACAACCACTCAACCTTACCTCCTTCTGTTTCTCTTCTCAGTTGTCACCAACCATATTCATAGTTTGTTACACAATTGAAAAATCCATCTTCACCTCACCTACTTCAACGCCATACGCCACACAGCTCTCTCCTCCATCTTTTCACCCATTCATCGTCCAAAACCTTCACAAAACCAGCGATATTTACGGTAACGATGGCAAGGAAGAAACAATGGTAGCAAGTTCTTCACTCCCACAGCAACGATCTGTCGAGGGGTAAATTCGAAACAATCTTTTTTATGTTATGTTTAATGCTCTAATAATGGATCTCCGATGTTTCTAATGGTTGGCATTATAGCCGTCAGTTTTTTCCTAGTGACGCGACCACCTTACTGCATGATTAGTGCTACTTTCTGATTTCTGTATTTATCCTATGAAGCTGGTTAAGGAAGGGAAAGATATCTTAAACTAACTCTGCACGCAAATGGTTTCTTTAACAAATGCTAAGAGATCGGGGAACAGGGTCTGGTTATACAAAGGGAAGCTATTAACACCCAGTGTATCTATGGTAATCCATAGGAACCTTCTTTTTGCATGTATTTCTGCTAACTTAAAATGCTTTCTTGTGTTTATCTGCTGTGGATTGGGAAAGTTTCTCCTTTGGGAGGGTGGAGAGAATGTTTTTGTTGTTTTTGGGTTTTCTATTGTTTTTGGGAAGGTAATGGACTTAAAGTTTTTGATTTGTGTGCTCGCTAAGATTTTGCAATCTTATGCCTACGTATTCCCATAAAGAGATTTGGGAAATCAGAGCAATCATAGTTCCTCCTATTTCTATGGGAGGAATGATATTTGGTGTCTTGTTCAAAGCCCAAGATTGAAGCTACCAGAGTATTTGTGTCTTGTTTAAAGCCCAATATTGAAGCTAAAAGGGTGATTGTGAGAGAGAATTTGTCATCTCTAAAGGGAGATAACTCACCTATTCATCACAAATGTTGAGTAATTGATTATAAAGGAAATTACTTTAACTGGGATTTATGGAATCCAGCAATGCCATAATTTCCTTTATAAGAGAGATGTCATGAAGGAAGAAGCTTTAACTCCTTGTAGAGCACTGTCACTTTTTCCTTTATGAATCTTTCATGCTAAGAGAGGGACATTGGCTTGGATGTATAGAATCCAGAGGCTTGCCACTTAGAGCTGTTAGATGAAAGAGAGATTTTAGCCAGGATAAAGAAGGGACTCCAGCTTGGATTTTGAATCAACAAATGTGCCACTTATAGCAATTATCTGGAAAAAGGCTTTGATTGTTTGTTTTGATATGTGATGTACAGAGGAGGTATCCTCCTACAGGGAGGACTCATGGTCTTATCTGAGGGGATGTTGATTTTTATGTGCCTTGATCAAAGCGCAAGGTTGAAGCTGAAGGAAACTGACTCCAGTGGGGAGGGTTTTATTTGTCTTGTACAAAGCCCAAGATTGAGGCTGATTGGAGAAATTCTTATATGAAGCCTAAGAGGAGGTTATCTCTTGCTGAGGATTTATTGAAATCCAGGATCAAGTCTAAATTGTATTGGGGAATCCTAAAAGGGATCTAACTCTTGTTAGAGAAATTTTAGGGAAGAGTTGAAGTATCAGATGTCATGAGGCTCTGATTCTGTTAGGGTTTTGTTGAGGTCAATCTGACTTTGGCTGGGATTTCCAAGGTGAAAGTTAAGCCTTGTTGGAGGTCAGAGGAGTTTAAAGATGAGTTTGAAAACTTTAGAGGCTTTTAATTCTGTTGGAGACTGGTGTCTTGATAAAATGATCAGGGTTTTCCCTATGCCTTTAGGAAACCTGAGGGTCTCTGTATGAAGTCCAAAAGGAGACTATGATATTTTCCAAGTTTACTTAAATGAAGCCAAAGAGGAGGTTGAGCCTATCCAAGTCTCTTTAGAAGTGGTAGACTCTGGTTTGAGAGAAAAATCTTTGTATGATGCCCAAGAGGAGGCTGTGCGTTGAAGATCAACCCTTTGATGATAGGATGTTCTGGAAATTTGACTTTCTTGGGGATTGAAACTAGCAGAGATGACTAATTTCTGTCCTATGCTTTTAGGAAGCCTCTGGGTCCTTGTACTAAGCCCAAGAGGAGGCTGGGGAACTTCTAAGAAGCCTGTTGGTCCTTGTACTAAGCCCAAGAGGAGGCTGGGGATGCTTCTAGGAACCCTGTGGGTCCAAACCTAAGAAAAGTTCAAGAAAGGTTTCACCGGGAATAATCCTTTCTTTGTTGAACAGTTCTAAGGTTTGAAGAAATTCAAAAGAGGTTTCACCGGGAATTAATCCTCTCTGGGGAAATGAATTTCTTATGTAAATATATTTCTAAGTTTTGACAGTCTTGAGAAAAGTTTCACCGGGAATAATGTCTTTCTGTGTTCCATATTGAATAAGCACAAGAGAAGGCAGACTGTATTGAGGGAATTTCCTATGAGGGAACTAGTTTTGAACTAAGTTAAAAGTAACCTCTGGTTTGACCTAAATGTATACCTAACTGCTGGGTAAACTCTAAACAAATATGCACAAATATATATTGATAAAATAATCAACAAGTATATAAACAAATATGCATTAAGTTGAAAAGATGTGGGGACTTACACTCTGAGATGAGGCCCAAGTGTATTGTGATTGATTGTATTGACTTACAACTGTATGATTAGGGTTTCAGGAAATTGAAGAAAGTTTTGAGAAAAATTAAAGTTGAATTTGAATTAAAAAAACAAGTTGTTTGAAAAGAAAAGAAAGTTTGGGGCTTATAACTCAAAGAGAGGCCCAAGTGGTCTAAGAGCAGTTTCACCGGGAATAATGCTCCTCTTAGTACCAGTTAAAACAGATAGATTGTTAGTGCTTGGATTGGCTGGAATTTTGGTAAAACAAAGTATATTCAATGTTGATGTCAAGGTACTGATGGTGCAACATTGAAGTCTTAACACTGGGCTGTGTTAAGTATGTATTTGTTTAAGTGGATGTCTGATGTCACATGGCGATGTTGTGACATTAGATATGCAGAACTGATAACAGCATGGGCTTATTGTTATTAGGGCACGCGTGTTAGCTGGAATTGTGGAGAGTGGTTGACTCATTAGATGAGAATATCTTGGGATAGATATTTTCTATTACATGGGAGATTTGATTGCAGGTCTGTTGGAGAATTAAAAGGTTGAAGATTTAAAAAGATTTTGGGGATAAAATCTGTTTTGAAGATTCAGTTTTAATTAACAAATCTGATCAAATATTGTGACAAGTCCAAACCCAATTCAAGGAGCGATATAAAGCGCACAAGACCAAAGGAAAAAGTACAGGAATACGGGGAGAAGATCAAGAGCAGAGGCTGAGTGTCTTGAGTATTTTGTACAAGGTGTATAACCAGAATTCTAGGGTGAATTGCTGTGTCGTATTCTGTCCTCTCTAAAGCTGTGAAGCAAAGAGAGTTGTATTACTTGATCAAAGCTGTGAAGCAGAATCAAGGGTTCTCAAAGAGGTTGTTCTTTGAGTGGTTTTTGGGATTTAGTAGTGTTCTCATATCTAAGTGGTTTCTTAGGTAGAAAGTCACTAGTAGGAATTAAGATTAGGAGATTGTCAACTGGGTTGTTGAGTCTGTAATTTAATTCTACAAGTAGTGAAATTCATCCCTGGCTTGGTAGCCCCCAGACGTAGGTAGTTAGACCGAACTGGGTGAACAAATCATTGTGTTGATTTATTTACTGTTATTGCTGTCCATTGTGCAGAGTGTGTTGTTGTGACATCGCACCTTAACATCACACGTCTGGTACCAAAATTTCAATTGGTATCAGAGCAGGCATCCTGTCTGGCTCTGGGTGAGATCTGGGGAAGATACTTTCTGGTGTGAAGATGGACAAAGAGGTTGGAGGATTTGTCAACAGACCCCCTATATTGGATGGCTCAAACTATGAGTATTGGAAGCCTAGAATGACTACTTTCTTAAAGTCATTGGACAACAGAGGTTGGAAGGCTGTCAGTAAAGAATGGAAAGCTCTTGTGGTGTTTGAAAAAGATGATGCTGGCAAAGATAAAGAGGGCACCTCAAAGCTGAAGCCGGAAGAAGAATGGACCAAGGAAGAAGATGAGCTTGCCCTTGGAAATTCCAAAGCTTTAAATGCAATCTTCACTGGAGTGGATAAGAATATTTTCAGGTTAATTAATACCTGTGAGGTTGCTAAGAAAGCATGGGATATTTTGAAGGTCATTCATGAAGGAACATATAGAGTTAAGATGTCAAGACTCCAGCTTCTAACATCGAAGTTTGAGAGTCTGAAGATGAAGGAAGAGGAGACTATCCATGACTTCCATATGAGTGTGCTTGAGCTGGCTAATGCATCCAGTGCCCTTGGAGAAAAGATGTCAGAAGAAAAGCTTGTAAGGAAAATCCTGAGGTCTCTTCCTAAGAAGTACAAGAGGAAGGTAACTGCCATTGAAGAATCACAAGACATCAGCAAGATGAGGGTTGATGAGCTCATTGGATCTCTTCAAACTTTTGAGCTTGGTTTGAATGAGAAAGAACCTGAAAAGAAGCCCAAAAGTATAGCCTTGGTTTCCACTCCTGCAGAAGTTAAGAAAGTTATAGATGATGAGTCTCAGGAGGATCTGTCTCAAGCCATAGTTATGTTGGGAAGACAGTTCAACAAAGTGTTCAAGAGGATGAACAATAACTCCAGGCCTAATGTCAGGAACATCTCTTCTGACAACAGCAAGGCAAAAGAGAAGGATGAAGAGAAGACTGCCCAAGATAAAGGAGTTCAGTGCTTTGAATGTGAAGGGTATGGACATGTCAAGAAAGAGTGTCCCACATTCTTGAAGAAGCAGAAGAAGGGCATGACAGTTTCCTGGTCTGACTCTGATAGTGAAAGTGAAATTGAGTCAGCAAAGCATGTTACAGCTTTGACAGGAATTGTTGAACCTGATGATGATAGTGATGGAGAAGTCACTTATGATTAGCTAGCTTCAACCTATAAAGAGTTGTGCTTAAAGAGTGTTGAACTATGTCAGGAGAGGAATCAACAGAAGAAACAGATTGCTCAGCTAGAGAATGACAAAGCTGAATTGGAAAAAGAAGTCTTATGTGTCAAAGCTCATCTTAATCATATGACTAAATCTGTTAGAATGTTGAACAGTGGGACAGCCACTCTTGACAAGATACTACAGTCAGAAAAAGCTGCTGGAGACAAAGCTGGGATAGGTTATGTGGCTGAGGATAAGGGAACTTCATAAGCAAGCACTTCAGGTTCAAAGAAGGAAGTGTCACAACCTTTGTCTCAACATCAGCCAAAGAAGCAGGATCCTACACCTAAGAAAGCTGATGTTTCATAACCTAAGAAGATTGAGAAGAAGACTGGTCCTAATCAGAAGAGAAAGCAGCCACAAGGAACTAGTCAGTATATGCCCCCACAACACCACAAGAGCATGCAAGCTGCTCAGTTCAAACAGCACATGTCTTATCAGGTGTCTCAACGTCAGGGGTATGGTTACACCAATGCTATTCCTCATATCTATGGAAGAAGAAAGCCACACAATCATGGGAGACAATCCAGGAAACAGCATTCTCAGTCTCCTTATGGAAGAAGATACCAGCATAATAGAAGGCAGGCCAGTTATGGTAGGAGGAGACCACATTATAGATGGCAGCCTAAGCAATCTCATCATGGCAGAAGATTCAGAGATGAAAGGGTGAGATGCTTTTATTGTGGAAGGTTTGGACATATGCAGTACTCTTGCTACAAGCTGCATGGATACCCTCAGCCTCAAAATAGATGGAGAGAGTACAGGCCCAAAGTTGTTAAACAATGGGTACCTAAGGAGAAGGTGAAGTGTCTATTGGCTCACACATCAGATGAACATTTTGCTATGGATGCATGGTACTTTGATAGTGGATGTTCAAAGCACATGACTGGATCCAAGAAGCATTTGGTAGAGTTTAATCCTTGCCATGCAAATGGTGTTATTTTTGGCAATGGTGAAAAAGGAGTAGTAGAAGGAGTTGGAAGAGTGAAGAATCATGATGGCCTTACTCTTGATAATGTGCTCCTTGTTCAAGGGTTGAGTGCTAATTTAATTAGCATAAGTCAACTTTGTGATGAAGGTTACAACGTAAGCTACACCAAAGATGAATGTGTGGTAGCTGATGAGCAGAATGAGGTAGTGATGAAGGGAGTAAGATCCAAAGATAATTGCTATCAGTGGATACCTCAAGTGGACAACTTATCTAGTGATGATGCTGTAACATCAGATGATGACATCAAGTGTGAAAGTATGGTGAAAAGTCAATCTGGGTTAATGACTTATGGTGCTGTTACTCCTAAGTTGGATGATGTGAGTAGTCAGTTATGTGAGCAAGATGAAGGAGTCAACAATGCTGATGGAAGGATCAAAAGCTGTGACCTTAAGAAGTGTTGGGAGCTGAATACTTGCAAGGCCAAGAAAGATGACAACCTGATTAATGACTCCTATAGTTCAGAAGAAAAATTACACAAGTTGACAATCCTTAGGTTGGAAGATGCAGATGTTAGAGCTGATGATGAACTAATTGCAAAAGTGGTTCCTGGGGTTGCTAAACGACTGAAATCAAGAAAGAGGAAAGCTATTGAGTCACCTCTAAAGATGAGAACTGCTAAGCAGAAAATCTATGTGGATGGTACTACAAAATCCAGGAGTAAAGTGTTCATCTCTAGGAAGATCAGAGATAAGTCTGAGGATAATGTCTAGGATATCTCTCAAATGAAGGAAGCCGTTGTTGTTAGAACTTCTGAGAAAATTCAAAAGGGCATACTAGATAACATTCCTGTGCTTTTCATAAAATGGTGGAAGTATGTTCTGGAAAAAGAATTTGGTATAGATACTCTGGATATGGTTGAGTTTGCTAGGATATGGTTCAGAGAGGGTGTGGGAACTTATGGTATTCAGGTGTGTATGAATAAGTTGCTCTGACTATGTTTTATTGGGAGCTTCTTGAAGGACTTCTCTGTGCAATGAGTCCTTTGAATGGTGATGAGAAGCTGATGTCCCAAAAGATGTTATAACATCATATTTGCTGGTGGTTAGATCTGGAAGATGATTAAGATTGGACATGTGGAGTTGAATGCTCTAGCATTTTGGTCAGAAGAAGTGGAGATTATGGTCATGTGTTTAAGCATGACTATTGTCTTTGAAGACATCACCAATTTCAACAACTACTGGTGGATGTAAGGAAAGAGGAAATGTGATCTCTTGAAGAGACTGGATCTCAGTAAAGCTTATAAGTAAGCTGAGAATTTGTGGAGTTTGTGACACAGTGTTGAGTTTGGATTATTTTGCTGATAGTAAATCTAGTAGTGGAGCATATGTAATACCCTGGTGTCAAGAGTGTCAAGAGTATCCTTGGTGAAGGATGTCTTTGTTATGGATCCGAAGCTTAGTGCTTACATTATATCTAAGGAGCATCTACATAGTCATACGGGAGAATGATGAAGTAGAAGGTTTGCCTTGGATGGTGAAGATGAATTGTATGATAGCCCTTGGTGAAAGGGACAGTGGTACCAAAATGCATGTAAATGTGCTCAAATGTTCATCTCCATCTAGAGCATTTGTTAATCTTAACAGGGGAAGTATTTGTCTATGGATTTTGCAGCAAAGGTACATATACTGTGAAGATTGCATGCTGATCAAGATTATGGAGATAGGTTGAATCTTATGAGGATATAATGTCAGATAGCATGCTATGACATTAGGCTGTTGGTTCATATTAAGGCAGTACAATTATCAGCAAAGCAATGGAAAAGTACTGTAAAGAATTTTGTAGAGTTACAGAAAAATCTAAAATATGATTGGAGTTTTATTAGATATTTGAAGATACAAGGTTAAACTACATCCTCATGCCAATCACCTGCATCCAGAAATGCCTTCCAATCTGCATCCCATTCATCTTCTGAAGGCTGTTTTTGAGCAGTATGGTTCTTACCAGGCTTCATAGTTGTCACTGAAGTCCTGCCAGTTTTTGTTGCTCCTGAAGAAGGACCTGATGTCGTCTGAGATTTGACCTTCTTCTTCAGAGGTTCTGGATTTTTATACTTATGCTTGAGTTTCTTGGTTGATACTTTGGAGCTTGATTGACTCATGCTTTATTGGAGTGTTGTGCTGAGCAAAGGAGAAAGAGTGGTTTTATAATGGTTTTTCTAAAGCATTGTTTGTATCGCCAGTCTAGTCAAAAGTGTTGGAATGTGGTTTTGACCATGTCTTTAATAATTTCAGAACATTGTGTTTGGAGATTGCATAGATCTTGTTGCTACTGACAGTAGGGCTTGTATTATGTCGCATGTGATGAAGTGTAGGTCATATGAATTGGCATAATTTGTCTAATTATGGCTAAAAAGGGGGAGAGTTAAAAATTGCCATGAAGAGAGTAATTGATGCTGCTAAAAGTAAAAGGTGTTTAGTTGAAAAGTGCTAATGCAGTTATTGAGGGGGAGTTTAGACTGAGCTGCTAGTGAAGATATCATAGCATTTGAAGAGTGCAGCCAAGCAGACATCAAGGGGGAGAAGTGTTGCACATTGTGAGCTACTGAACAGCTGTGATGTTGGTTCATGTTTTTGAGAGGGAGCACCAATTGGCTGTTGTCAATAATGAAGATGGTGCTGCAGCAGATCTAGTAATGAAGACTATGAAGATTGTCAAACTGCTGCTGAAGAAGTGTATCTCAAAATTACTGAAGGTTTTCCGCTGCTGAAGACTCTGAGGATTCAGAGGGTGTTTTAGCCAAAATTAGCCAAAGGGGGAGATTGTTAGTGCTTGGATTGGCTGGAATTTTGGTAAAACAAAGTATATTCAATGTTGATGTCAAGGTACTGATGGTGCAACATTGAAGTCTTAACACTGGGCTGTGTTAAGTATGTATTTGTTTAAGTGGATGTCTGATGTCACATGGCGATGTTGTGACATTAGATATGCAGAACTGATAACAGCATGGGCTTGTTGTTATTAGGGCACGTGTGTTAGCTGGAATTGTGGAGAGTGGTTGACTCATTGGATGAGAATATCTTGGGATAGATATTTTCTGTTACATGGGAGATTTGATTGCAGGTCTGTTGGAGAATTAAAAGGTTGAAGATTTAAAAAGATTTTGGGGATAAAATCTGTTTTGAAGATTCAGTTTTAATTAACAAATCTGATCAAATATTGTGACAAGTCCAAGCCCAATTCAAGGAGCGATATAAAGCGCACAAGACCAAAGGAAAAAGTACAGAAATACGGGGAGAAGATCAAGAGCAGAGGCTGAGTGTCTTGAGTATTTTGTACAAGGTGTATAACCAGAATTCTAGGGTGAATTGCTGTGTCGTATTCTGTCCTCTCTAAAGCTGTGAAGCAAAGAGAGTTGTATTACTTGATCAAAGCTGTGAAGCAGAATCAAGGGTTCTCAAAGAGGTTTTTCTTTGAGTGGTTTTAGGGATTGAGTAGTGTTCTCATATCTAAGTGGTTTCTTAGGTAGAAAGTCACTAGTAGGAATTAAGATTAGGAGATTGTCAACTGGGTTGTTGAGTCTGTAATTTAATTCTACAAGTAGTGAAATTCATCCCTGGCTTGGTAGCCCCTAGACGTAGGTAGTTAGACCGAACTGGGTGAACAAATCATTGTGTTGATTTATTTACTGTTATTGTTGTCCATTGTGCAGAGTGTGTTGTTGTGACATCGCACCTTAACATCACACGTCTGGTACCAGAATTTCATAGATGATTTTGAAAACAGAGGTATGGGGCTTACAACTCAAGGAGAGACCCATGGCGGTTGTTTATTATTTAAAACAAAGTTTTTGTACAAAAGATTGGGGCTTATACTCAAGGAGAGACCCAGATGACCTATTTGAAAACATTGATCGCACTACGATCCGAAAGATGTTGTGGGACTTATACTATAGCAGTGGCCCAAAAATTGTTTCTGTACAAAAAGGGGTTGGGTCTTACACTCTATCAGAGGCCCAAAAGTGTTTGTGAAGAAAGAATAATAGGGCTTATACTCAAGGAGAGGCCCAGATGATTTATTTGAAAAGGCGACGATCGCGGCGTGATTTTGAAAACCACAGAGGGACTTATTCAAAGACTGAGGCCCCAGTTATTTGTTTACAAAAGGGATGGGTCTTACACTCTATAAAGAGGCCCAAAAAGTTATTTTCTAACAAGAGTTGGGGCTTATAGCTCAAAGAGATGCCTAAATGAAAAACAGCGATCGCACCGTTCATTTTGAAAATCGCGTCGGGACTTATACAATGACTGAGACCCAAAATTTTGTATTTATAAAGGGGATGGGTCTTACACTCTTCAAAGAGGCCCAAAAGTGTTTCAAATGAAAAAATTAAAATTAAGAAAAACCCTAATTTTAATTAAAAAACAATTTTTCAAAGAAAATTAAATAGAAAATGATATAAAATATCAAATATATTTAAAAACAAGTTGTGAACTTTGAAAATTGTTTTGAAAAATCATGTTTTGTTTATATAAAAATGTGAAATTCATTTGAATTTGAAAAATCAAGATGAATATTTCATTTAAAATGTTTAAAAACAATTAAAATGAAATTCTTTACAAAAATTCAAGATATATTAAATAAATAATATAAATTTATTTTTTTGTAGAATAAAATATTTTAACATTTTTGTGAATTTTTAAAAAAAGAACCAATAAAAAATGATTAAAATTGAAGGAGAAATTAATTTTTGAAATCAATTAAGAAAATAATCAAAAAATAAAAAATTCAAATAATTTGAAAATGTGCGCCAACGGTTATCTTCTTCTTCCCCGTGCCCGCGCCATGGATGATTTGCAAAACCTCACTTTTCTCTCTGATTACTCAATGATTTTACACGATTCAAACATCAATCTCACCGTTTTTGAACAAGGATTTCAATGGTACCAATTAATTGCATTTGTATTAAGTGTGGAGTGAGAAATCAAGTGATGAACACATGAACCCTAATTTCTGCAAGAACACTATGAAATCCTATACCCGATATCTACAAAGCAATTGATTGAGGGGAAACACTCTACATAAGTGCATAAACATGTTTGTAATGAATAATAGAGTTTGAGAGTTCAGGCTTACCTCTTGCAAGAAGAAATTGAATTGTGTGTTGGAGGTGTTACAGATGTTGTTTGATGGCTTGGACAGCTTCAATGGACCTTATGTAAGGTGTTTGGAAGCTTGGTATGGATTGGAAACATCTGAATCTTGTTGTGGCACCTCAATTGCAAGTTGGCTTGAGTGTGATTTAGAGGTTTGTGATTATGAGGTTACAGATGTATGAGGAGTATTTGGACAGCTTACATATGATGTATATGAGGTGTCTACACCATTGGTTTTGATAGAATTGCTTCCTATTGAAAAATTCGATAGTTACTTGAAAAAGAAGCAAAATATGGTTTTTGAGAGTGAAATGAAGAAGAGCATATGTTGTTATGCTTTGGTGTACTCAAACTTATCAGAAAGGATCCCTATTTATAGTAGAGCAAGTTTATTTTAGGAGCAATAGTGATTGGGGGCTGGATCACCCTATTATCCATCGAGTTTTGTCATGTAGCCAAAGTCCCCTCTAGCCATTGACTTGAGTCAATCTTGCAGGCTATGAGTCTTTTGTTGCAGGGATAAGGCTTGACTCCTTTAGTTATCAATGACTCAGTCCATGCCACCTTAATGCATCTCTTGAATGCCTTGAAACAAAATTCAAGTTTTGGAATTGCATCTTTAAAGATCACATGCCTAAGGGATAGGCTTCTTGACTTGTGAGGCCTTGTGATCAGATTCTTCATCATTCATGTTCATTTTGGACAGAAATGAAATGATGCAAGTGTCCAAAATTGGTTCAAGAAATTGTGGAATGCAAGTTATGTACCAATGTTGTTGTGTAGGCAGGGTGAAAAATGTCATTTTTAAAGGCTTATAACTTCTTGCTCAAGTTGAATAATGGGAGGATCTTGTCCTTTTTAAAAAGCCCCTATATCATACTTCAACTTTGATGTTTAACTTTGATCTTGAACCATCTTGGATCATAATGAAAAATGGCCTCAAAGTTAGACAAATCATGAGACAGATTCTGTCTCAAATTTTTTAAGTGTTGGAAAAGTGTCCATTTTCATTTTTTGTGATTTTGATCAATCCATAACTCAGAATCCATGAGGATTTGGAATATGTTATAGTTGACAATCTTGAATTATGTAATGAGAGCTTTCATTTTAGCTTTGGATGGAAGAAAAAGGTTACTTGGATCACAAGTTATAGTCTTGCAAAGTTGAGTAAAATTCACTTTTTTTTCATGACTTAGTTAAATTTCAAGTTTCTTAAGATTGCCCCTTTTGCAAGTAACCTCAATTATCTTGATTTTTATTAATGGATGATGATCCAAACCATAAGTTAACATTGTTTTTTACTAAAGGGAGCCATGTTTGTCAAAAAATACCAAAAGTTAAACTTGGTTTTTGGGCACAGTTGACTTTTTGTCAGATGAATTTCAAACTTTGTGATTTTCTATGAAATCAAGTCCTTGATCTAATTCCAACCTAATGGATGGATTCTATAGGTATTTTAGAGTGACTTGAATCATGTCCCAAGGCTTGAGATCATGTCTTGGTCAAAAGTCAAAGATATGGTTGACTTTTTCTCAAAAACCCTAGTTTGTGGTCCAGATGAATTTGTATCTCTATATTGGTCATGAACCAAGTTCTTTGTGTCCATTTGAACTTGTAAGAGGATCAATATAAGATACTTGAGGTTTTCAAAACATTTCTTGAGGGCTTGGCTCATGCATTGCTCCAAAAGTCAACTTAGGAGTGAATTAGGTCAAGAAACCCTAATTCCAGATTTTTGATGAATGCATCCCCTGAGGCTATTTTGAACTTATGATTGGATCCATGAGGTCCCTTTGAGCTTCTTGAATCATTTTTTGAAGTATTGGCTCATGCCCAGATGAAAATTTCCCTCTAGAGGCCTTGGTCGACCAAAACCCTAATTTGGTGACACTGATGATCTTGAGGCTTGATCAGCCTGAAATGTTGCATTCCTATGCTTAATTCTTGATGAGTGTGATCTCTTGATCCTTCATGGATGTTTGAGAGGTTTGACAAGTTGAGGATCATGTAAATTCTTGATTGATCCTTTGTTTGAGTACCCTGAGAGGGCTCTAAACGCTAGTTCTTGATTTGAGTGATTGCTCAACAATCTTTGAGAGGATTGAAGACGCATGAAGGTACATCCATATTGTGGTGATGATTTGTACAATGATGGGAAATCTTGTGGTCAAAACTTAGGGTATGACAGATCCCCCTATTTAATCTTCTTGGACCTGAAGGTATGAATGGTGAAGAAATTCGGACATTCAAGGTAAAAGAGGATTAAATATCGGAATACCCTGAATTTTGATTGTGGTTATGAATAGTAGTTATTTGCTCATCCATCTTCTTTTTCTAAGCAATGTTACTTAGAAAATGGTAAACCTTCCCCTCGATCCTAGTCTTCAGCCACTGAACTGGTCTTAGTTTCCTTTGAAATAAACCTCCCCTTGATCCTAGTCTTCAGCCATGGAACTGGTCTCAGTTTTTTTGAAATAAACCTCCCCTCGATCCTGGTCTTCATCCATGGAACTGGTCTCACTTTCTTTTTGAAATAAACTTCCCCTCGATCCTGATCGTCAGCCATGGAACTGGTCTCACTTTCTTTTTGTAATAAACTTCCCCTCGATCCTGGTCTTCAACCATGGAATTGGTCTCAGTTTCTTTTTGTCAAGTCCTTTTCTTGATAAGGAATGCTATCTGTGACGGTTTCTTTTTGTCATACTTCTCGCCGAGATTTTCCAGGGAGATACTATTTGATAGAAAAAGATTTGATGTCAGACTTGCTGGAGATAACCATTTGTCTGAACTGTCGAGGTGCGCAAACTTCTCTTGTTAGAGATGCCATTTTCTTGGAGATGTTGCATCATACTTCCCTTCGAGACCTTTTCGGAGAAATGCCATATGATGTAATCCAATTTTGAGGTGCCGATGACTCTATTGAAAGCAGATTTCTTGGGGAGAAATAGCCGTATTACAAAGAAATTTTTTTTTGGTGTGAGGCTTACTCTGGGGATTTTCTTTAATCCGGGAAAGCAAAATATCATCTTCATTGGTGAAGAGTGTAGTTCCAAAGGTGTGTAACCAAACGACTTCTGGTCGTTCAGAGGTTCAAGTTATCAAAGTGGCCGAGAACCGATTTCAATCCTGGGATAAAATGGAGAGAGATTGTTTAGACGATGCTTTCTGATAAGGAAAGAACTCAAACCGGGATTTTGGTCCTATCTGTCGTAGAAAGGAAAAGTGACGACTCTATTAGAGAGGACGCTTATCACTTGGGGAAGAGTATGACCAAAGTGATATTAATGCAACATAAATATGAATGTGAATCAATTATGCATGGTGTATGAGATGCTGATGCTGACAAAACAGACACGACATACAGACTGGTGATGAACACAACCGGATACTTAGCCACTGTGTGGGATAAAAAGTATCAGTGGAGATTCTGGAAGTTGTACTTTCGCTTGGGAGTAGGGATTCCTGTGTTCGTTCCAGTTTCCGGAGGTACAAACCTACTAGGGATAGAAATTCGCTCTTGTTTTTCAGGGGTAAACTCCGCTGGGGAGAAAAATTAATCATTGGTTCTCAGAGGTAAAAACTCTACCGGGGACGACAGATGGGATCTTCCATCTGTAGCAGTTGATCCTCCATTCAGGGTGTACTGGTCAAAAGGAGTATTTTGATTCTGAATTTTGAAGTTTGACCACTACCAGAGAAGCCATCGATGTTCCTTTTTGTGCTCATTAATAAAAAATAAATTGCCATCTTTATTTTAAAAGCAGAAGTAAATTTGAAAAAAAAAGAAAATTCTTTTTTTTTTGTTTCAAGAATGTTAATCAACAAAACATGTCATTTTGCAAAGCAGAATAAATGAGAATTGCAAACAAAGGCACAAGGGCTCAAATTTATTAATAGAATGGTAATCTTCCAAACGCGTGATCGCATGAAGCATTATAAAGTTTAGAAAATGGTAATTTAAAGGGAAAGGGGCTACATTGAAACATAACGACCACTATCCTTCCACCAACTTTGAATTCTGGACATTCTGAGCTTCTGTCGAAGGTGACTTTGACTGAAGTTTTCCTGACGGATTACGTCACTACTGAGGAGTCAATCTTGTCGGATATAGTTACTTGCCATGAATCCATAACTTTTTCCTGGATCGCCTTTTCAGGTTTTCAATCCACCGAGATGATCATTGTTCATGTCTCTAATTTTTACCTGGACCGCCCTTTCGGGTTTTCAGTCCAACGATATGATTTTTTTATTTAGGCGAAGTATTTTTTTACTACATCAACATTCATGGGGTAGGTAAACTCCTCTCCATCCATGGTTGCGAGTCTCAAGGCGCCGCCTGAAAAGGCTTTCTTAACAACATAGGGGTCATCGTAATTCGGAGTCCATTTTCCCCTGGAGTCAGTGAGAAATGATTGTATCTTCTTGAGCACGATGTCTCCTTCTCTGAAGACACGGGGTCAGACCTTTTTATCGAATGCTTTCTTCATTCTTTGCTTATATAACTGACCATGGAATAAAGCCATCATTCTATTTTCTTCGATTAGATTCAGTTCATCGTGTCGGCTTTGACACCATTCAGCTTCTGTTAGTTTGGCTTTCATCAACACTCTTATTGATGGGATCTCCACTTCTATGGGGAGCACTGCTTCCATGCCATATACTAGAGAGAAAGGGGTTGCCCCTGTTGAAGTGCAGACAAATATGCAATGACCATGAAGGGCAAAGGGTAGCATCTCATGCCAATCCTTGTAGGTTACGACCATCTTCTGAATGATTTTATTAATGTTCTTATTAGCCGCTTCTACCGCTCCATTCATCTTAGGCCGGTAGGGAGATGAGTTATGGTGTTCAATTTTGAACTCAGCACACAACTCTTTCATCATCTTGTTGTTCAGGTTCAATCTATTATCTATAATGATCTGACTTGGAACACCATTGGTGTATGATACTGCTTCGACCCACTTGGTGAAGTAGTCAATGGCTACTAGGATGAACCGATGTCCGTTTGAGGCTTTGGGCTCAATCATGCTAATCATGTCGATTCCCTATATAGAAAAAGGCCATAGAGAAGAAAGAACTTTGAGATACATTGGCGGTACATGGATTTTGTCGGCGTATATCTGACACTTGTGACACCTCCTCGTGTACTTATAGCCATCGGATTCCATTGTCAGCCAATAATATCCTGCTCTCAGAATTTTTCTTTCCATTGTGTGTCCATTGGCATGAGTGCCAAAGGAACCTTCATGGATTTCTTTCATTAGCATGTTTTCTTCTTGCCTGTCTATGCATTTGAGCAAAACCATGTCGAAGTTTCTCTTGTAGAGTACATTATTGTTCAGGAAGAAGTTGTCAGCTAGTCTTCTGAGAGTCTTCCTATCTTTTCTCGATGCCCCAGGCGGGTATTCCTGTCTTTGAAGGAAACATTTGATATCGTGATACCATGGTTTGTCATCTATGACTGCTTCGATGGCGAAGATGTAAGCGGGCCTTTCAAGGCGCATTATATCAATCTTGGGTACGTCGTTCCACCGACTCACACTAATCATGGAGGATAGAGTAGCTAATGCATCAGTCATGTGGTTTTCTTCACGAGGGATATGATGAAACTCGATTCTGTTGAAGAATGGTAACAACCTTCTTGCGTAATCTTTGTAAGGAATCAGTCCTGATTGATATGTGTTTCACTCTCCTTTGATCTGATTTATAACCAGGGCCGAGTCTTCATACACATCCAAGTTCTTTATCCTTAGGTCAATAGCTTCCTCGAGACCCATGATACAAGCTTCGTATTCGACCTCATTGTTCGTGCATTTGAATGGTAATCTATTAGTGAAAGGAATATGGGTACCCTGAGGTGTTACGATGATTTCCCTAATTTCGTTTCCATAAGCATTGACAGCCCCGTCAAATATTAGTCCCCATTGGGAACCTGGCTCTGGCCCTTCGCTTGGTAGCGGTTCATTGCAATCTTTCATTTTTAGGTACATGACATCTTCGTCTGGGAAGTCAAAATTGACTAATTCCTGATCGTCAATCGGTTAATGAGCCAAATGATCGGCTAAAATACTTCCTTTGACAGCTTTCTAAGCATGGTACTCGATGTCGTATTCCGATAACAACACCCGCCAACGGGTAATTCGTCCCGTGAGAGCAGACTTTTCAAAGACGTACTTGATCGGATCCATTCGGAGATTAACCAAGTAGTGTGACAAATCATGTATTGGCGAAGACGTTTAGCTGCCCAAGCTAGCACACAACAAGTTTTCTCGAGCATAGTGTATCGAGTTTCACAGTCCGTGAACTTCTTGCTTAAGTAGTAAATGACAGACTCTTTTCTTTTTGTTTCGTCTTGTTGGCCAAGCACACAGCCCATGGAGTCTTCCAAGACTGTTAAGTAGATGATCAGTGGTTTTCCTTCCACTGGAGAAGACAGAATAAGTGGTTTTAGCAGATATTATTTAATGCTGTCGAATGCTTTTTGACAGTCTTCTGTTCATATACAACTTTGGTTTTTTCTGTGTAGTTTGAAGATCGGTGTGCATGTCGTGGTCATGAGGAATATGAATATTGAGATGTAATTCAGACGTCCCAAAAATCCTCTGACCTGCTTTTCAGTTTTTGGAGAAGGCATTTCTTGAATGGCCTGGACTTTGTCAGGATCAACCTCAATTCCTTTCTGGCTGACGATAAATCCCAAGAGTTTTCCTGAGCGAACACCGAACGTGCACTTATTTGGATTCAAGCAGAGTTTGTATTTCCTCAGATGCTCGAATAACTTTGATAGGTGTTCCACATGCTCTTCTTTTGTTTTAGTTTTGGCAATCATGTCATCTACGTAAACTTCAATCTCTTTGTTCATCATGTCATGAAACAAAGTGGTCATGGCCCTTTGATAAGTTGCCCTTGCGTTCTTTAGACCGAACGACATCATCTTGTAACAAAAGGTGCCCCATGGGGTGATGAATGAAGTTTTCTCCATATCTTCTGGCACCATTTTAATTTGATTATAGCCTGAGAATCCATCCATGAAGGAGAAGACTTTGAATTTTGTTGTGTTGTCTACCATCTTGTCAATGTGTGGCAGGGGGAAGTCATCCTTTGGACTTGCTTTATTTAAATCCCTGTAATCTACACACATTCGGACTTTTCTGTCCTTCTTTGGAATCGGCACTATGTTGGCTAACCATAGAGGATATTCTGAGGTAGCGAGGAAACTTGCGTCGATCTGCTTCTGCACTTCCTCCTTAATTTTGATAGCCATATCAGGGCGAGTCCTTCTCAGTCTTTGTTTTACTGGAGGACATTATGTTTTTAGTGGTAAGTGATGTTCCACGATGTTGGCATCGAACCCTGGCATGTCTTGGTAGGACCAAGCAAACACATCTAGAAACTCTTTGAGAGGTTTTATCAAGCTTTCTTTGACATTTGGACTGAGCAGTGCTCCGATTTTAACTTCTTTTCTCTCTTCTTCTGAACCTAGATTGATCATTTCCAATGGCTCTTTGTAAGGATTAATAGACCTTTCCTCTTGTCTGAGTAGCGGGATATCTCTTCTGGAAAATCTTCGTTCTCTTCTTCTTCAGCTTCAAATACTGGGAATTCAAAGTTGGGAGAAGGCATTGGATCATATGTTTCAATGGGGTTTAAAATAAGCAATCTGCACGACGTGATGATTCCTTTTTTAGAAAAGACAGAGAGAATGCAAGAGTGTGTGCGGTGCATTTTCTGAAAAACGCTTGTTTTTATTTTGGGTTGTATTTTAGGATTACCATTTTCTGAAAAATGAAAAGTGAAAATAGCAATAAATGTGGGAATTCAGAATGACATTATTTATTCATGATTTGTCGATTCTTGAAACACAGCCCTATAAAACAAAACTCGGTCGCTTTGGGTGAAGCGAAGAGGGAAATTTACAGAAAAGTAAGCCTTATAAAACATCCATTTCACCCGGGCAAGGTGAAAGGTCAAAACAAAGATGTGGCAATTACTTCGATTTATGAACAACTTTCGGAACATCGACCGCAACCCAATGGCGACGAACTCCTCGGTGGATCACAAGGTCCGGTACTTTCCTTATTGGTTTGTCTTCAGAAATGACACTGATTTCTGGCGGAGTAGGGTCATTGGAGTCTTCTTCCCATGCAGAGTTATCATAAGAGGACTCTTCTGTCGCATCTTCCATAGTTGTTTTCACTCTCAAGAGGATCTCCCCATCCAGTTGGTTGGATGTCCTCGTATCTGATGCGAGAGCTTTTGTGAGCAGTGTATTTGACTAGAAAGTCGTACTTGCCGCTTGACTGTCCCAAGGTATCCTAGGTTTCTCTGGGGATAAATGAGTCATCTTCCTCAATGACGTTGACTTCAGGAAATGCGTAGTTAATGAATTTTTGTCCTGCGACCTTTGTAAATTCATTATCATGGTGTGGAACATTTTCGGAATGTTTTGGGTAAGGATTCCATGATTCTGGGAGAACACGTGTATTCCTTTCAAGATTATTCAGCTGATAGGCGCCATCCGGCTAACTCTTTTGCCCCGAGTCTTCCGTGTATGACTTTCAGATAGGCAAATCATCCAGGGGATCATAATTATCGTAGTCACTATTGTCTTTCATAAGAGTGTCTTCCTCTAATGA
The DNA here is from genome assembly GCA_022829125.1 of Lathyrus tuberosus. NCBI lineage: Eukaryota > Viridiplantae > Streptophyta > Magnoliopsida > Fabales > Fabaceae > Lathyrus > Lathyrus tuberosus. The sequence goes on from JALAZF010000361.1 coordinate 4,692,885, forward strand.
GTTAGGTGGAGCACGACATCCTTCAGGATCACAGTCTCCGTAGATCATTCTGACATCTGATCTTGGTATATATCTGGAACTTTGCTTTGGAGAGCAGAATGTCATGTACATTTCTCCCTGAGATATATAGCCTTCATCGTTGAGATAAGCTTTCCACTCTTCCTTTGTAACAGAAGAGTTGTTCCCGTCGATGGTATGGACTTCTTGAGATATTTGGTGGAGGAAGCCTCCGCAGTGGAAGAAATCCTAAATGGGACAAAAACTTTCATCCTTCTTCGTAGTCTGGGTACAGGTTGGAGAGAAACCAAGACCTTTTCTTGTCTTGTTATCAGTAGGAATTACAATATGTCCCCATCCTTTTATGTCACCACTCCCCATTACTTTGAGAGCGTCTTTGTATGAGGAAATCGATGTTCCTTTTTCTTAGTGATTTTCATTGCTCACCGAGAGTGCTTAAAATTGAGTTCCAACGACCTCTTCTGGTTCTACACAGGAGAATGATGATAAGTTACTCACGATTAAAGCTTTCTCTCTACACACCGTGACTAATTTGTCGTTCTTGACGAACTTTAACTTCTGGTGAAGTGTCGAGGTGACTGCCCCAGCCTCGTGTATCGAAGGTCTACCTAGTAAAGAGCTGTATGCTGCTCAGATTTCCATGACCTGTAAAGTGACTTGGAAAGTGTGAGGACCAATGGTTATGGGAAGATCGACTTCGCCGATAATGTTTTTCTAGACTCGTCGAAGGCTTTGACGATGATCTCACTGCCTCACATGAGAGTACCTTAAAAAGATGGTTGTACCAAAGTTGAACTTGGAATGACGTTCAAGGATGAACCTGTGTCTACCAGTACGCTGGCTAAAGCATCGTCCTGGCAATTGACTGTGATATTGAGTGCCATGTTATGGTTCTTGCCTTCCTCTGGAAGTTCTTTATCACTGAATCCCAAGTTGTTGCAGGAAGTGATGTTGGAGATAATGTTGTTAAATTGCCCTACTGTTACATCTTGTTCTACAAAGGCCTGTTCTAAAACCTTCTGTAGAGCTTCCCAGTGAGCTTCTGAACTAAGTAGGAGAGATAGTACAGAGATTTGAGACAGAGTTTGCAATAATTGATCCACAATGTTGTACTCGCTTTTCTGAATGAGATTCAGCATTTCATCGTTGTTCTTTCCAGGTTTTGTATTGATGGATTTACCGACTTGTTGATTAGGAACTTCGACTTGAGGTTCCTTTTCTTTGGTAGGTTCTTCAACTCCTCTATTGAAGATCTGACCGCTCTAGGTAACTCGACAGATGTCAGCAATGTTCACAACGGATGGTAATGGAATTTATTTTCCATTTTCTATGGTTGTTGCACCGTACTTGTACGGGATAGCCTTTTCTGACTTGTACGGTATTGGTCCTGGCAAGTAGACGACCACAGGGGATTTTTTGGCCTTTTGACCGTCGTAGGCAACCTCCATCAGCTCTAAGTTTGGACTTTTTCTATTGTCAAGAGAGACTTTTGACTCATTGAGCAGAGGAATTATGACGCAAACATCCTTGGTTATTCCATGATTGGAGACTATGACAGTGCTTTTGTCTAGTATTCCTTGGTTCTTATTTTGAACAGGGAAGCAATCTTGTATCATGTTGATTATTTCAGAATTTAAACATGGTTGGATTTCCTTTTGGTCTAACTGATGCTGGAGGGCTGCTCATATGAGATAGCATCCCTAGTTATTTTTCGAGCATATTCCACAACGTTCATAATTGTGAGGTGGTACCCGACCGTATCCACTTTGTTTGCAGTGCATCCTTACCAGATCTGTTTCCAGTAAGCAGATATCACAACTTTGGTGTCTACCAGGATTCTTATCAGTCATGCTAACTTGTTGCGTGTCTTCATCCTGGTAGATCGTAAGCCATCAGTGGTCCAACAGATGTTGAAGAGTCCTTTGTACAAGCGCACAACCTTGGTCATTTTTGGAGCATTCTTTGCAGTCTTGATAATCGTGCGAGGCCAGAAAACCAAGTGTGACCTGCTTGGCATGCAATTCTACTAGATTGGTATCCATCAAGCGAATGTCAAAGATTTGAACCATGTTGACCTGATGATCATTCCTTCTGGTAGTCTTGGATCCCTCCGAGATCCATTTGACGCTGGAGGGCCTCTTGTACAAAAGAGTATCCCTGATTGTCTTTTAAGTAGATTAGGCAAGCACTATAATCGTGATGCAGCAGATTGTAATACTGACTTTGTCTTGAATGCATTGCCACTAGATTGATGTTCATTGCACGGATGTCATGGTTCCGAACAATGTCGGGATGTGCATGGGCCATCTTTACTTCACAAATCCTGTGATCCTGAATCCAACCCAGATCCATTTGCTCTTGCAGAGCTGTTTGCACTATGGCACATCCTTGATTGTCCTTGAAACAGATATCACACTGATGATAGTTGTGGGATGGAACATGGTCGTACCCGCTCTTTCTGTAATGCATCTTTATCAGGTTGGTTCCTAGTAGGCATACATTATGAATTTGATAACTGCTACCAGGTTCTCCTTCTATCAAATTCACTGTAGTCTTCTCATGTTGCGGTAATGGGTTTGTCGGAACATTTGGATTAGTATCTTTGAAAGATAAAATCCCATTTGTGACGAGCTTCTGTACATTAGACTTGAAGCTGAGGCAATTCTCAATGTTATGTCCCGATCTTCCTTGATGGAAAAGGCAAGTTTGATCTGCTTTGAACCAAAAGGGTGGATTTTCTAGTACTGTAATAGGAGTCCTGGTTTGAACGTTCCTCTTGGCTAATAGAAGTGGAAATAATTCTGCGTACAACATCGGTATAGGGTCGAACCCTGATGGTCGTGTTGTACGATTATTGTTATTGTACTGCGGGCGAGTCTGCTGAAGAGGCTGTTACTGCCTTTGCTGATATTGTTGTTGATTTGGTTGTTTCTGAGCAACCTGAGGTTGATATGTCAGAGCTGGCGCTGGGTTGATAATAGGAGTTACTGTTGCTACCGGTTGATACCTTCGCCTTTGCTTTCCCAGAGAGATATTACTGATATCTTGCTCTTTCTTCTTTTAGAAAGCACTACCGTACCTTTTAGTACTGCTGGATGGTTATGCATCTTTGACCAATCGTCCTTCTCGGACTGCTTCCTCAAGGCGTACTCCCATGTTCACCATTTCAGTGAAATCACTAGGTGCGCTGGCAACCATTCGATCGTAATAAAACGAGCTTAATGTTTTCAGGAAAATCTTTGTCATTTCCTTTTCCCCGAGAGGAGGACAGATCTGGGCGCCGATTTCACGCCATCTCTGAGCATATTCCTTGAAGGTTTCTTTATCCTTTTGTAACATTGCTCTGAGTTGGTCCCTATCTGGTGCCATGTCCAAGTTGTATTTATACTGCTGAACGAAGGCTGCCCCGAGATCTCTGAAAGTACTGATCTTGGTGTGGTTTAAACCCATGTACCATTTGAGTACGACACCGGTTAAAGTGTCTTGGAAGTAATGGATTAGTAGCTGTTGATTTTCTGTCTAGGTAGACATTTTCCGAGCGTACATTACCAATTGACTCTGAGGGCAAGAGTTGCCTTTGTATTTTTCAAAGTCAGGCACCTTGAATTTGTGCGGTATCTTTACATTAGGGACCAAATAGAGGTCATCGGCGTATTTTCCAAATAAGTCTTGACCGCGAATGGCGTGCAGTTCCTTCTGCATTTCTAAGAATTGTTCCTGGAATTCATTCATCCTTTCATATACTTCTTCATTTCTGCCAAAAGCGGCCTGCAGAATCTATTCCTCCAGGATAGTGTGTACCACCGGTTATGGTAGTCATTACGACAATAACTCTTGGCGCTTCAGTGACCTGAAGTTTTTAACCTTTAGAAGTTTCTGTTGTAACCCTTGCATCTTCATTTACCGGAAGTTTATAACCTTCAGGTCTGGCGGTCTCTGTTGCGACTTCCGGGTCTTCAGTGACCGGTGGGATGTATCCTTCAGGTATAAAGTTGAGAGGCATGCCCCAGGGAAAACCTTTAGGCATGTTGTACTGAGGATGAGTGCCAGGTGTCTCAAAAGCTGGTGTGGATGTAATCTCCGAAATCACAGTCCTTTGACGTTGTTGCTCCTGGGCTGCTGCCAGGGATTGCATGGTATTGTGGAGTTTCTCCAAACTCTCCTTTAGGGCGTTGATTTCTTCTTTCATCTCTTTGTTCTCTTCCTTGAGACCGTCCATTTTCTTTTGTCGATTGGCCCGAGTATTGTATGAATGAGACAGTTTGACTCTAGAGTGCAACACATATGTGAGACTCAAAGACAAAGATGTGTTATGTGAGAATGATGAATGATATGCAAAGAAGGAAAATGATATATTTTTTAGTTTTCAAAAGAACTTTTAACAATTATATTGTAAATATCACATAGTGGGGGATACCCTTTTATTGAACTCAAAAGATTGCAGTATTTTACAAGGAAAAGTACAGTATTTTACAAAATGCAAGAAGGAAAATTAGGCCTATGGATCATGAGTTCTCTCTGAGGAGAGCTCAGATGCTAGTTCCTAAACTTTTCTTTTCTTTGATCGGGCTCCTTCAGCCGTTGTCGGGTCAATGGTCCTCTGCCAAGTGAAAGGAGCGAGCAAATTTCTTCGTTCCTCCTTACTTTCTATGGCATGCTGCCCTAATATCTCAATCAGAGCATCCTTTTCCTTGATCAGTTCCTGAATCTTGGTACATTCTAAATTAAGAATCTGGTACTTGTTCTTCCAAGAGTTATTCTCACGTTGTACCTTGTTGAGAGCGATCTGGAGTTTTTCCGCATAAGACATGAAATAAAGGACAGATTCCTTCAAGGGAAAAACTTCTTGACGAGGGTAAGGCATCCTCAATTTCATGGCTCTAGTTTGCACCCAGTGGAGATAAGGCTCCGCAGAGATGCAGTTTGGCCTCCCCAGGGACTCTCTCTCTCTTTCCTGTGAATATGTTGTCAGGCATGCACTATTTCTTTCTTTAGTGCCCTGTCGTTTTGTCCTTCCTTGAAGAAAAGACCTTCCAGATGAGCATTATGTGGGATATTCTTCATCGGGTATCCAAGTTGACGGAGCTAAAATTGGATGATAGTTGATCCCTCCTTTAGTACCAATGAGGGGTACATTAGGGAAATTTCTGCATTTGTCGATGATTTTATTCCGTCATAGATTCGGTTGTACCAATCTATGTCGTAATTGGTGAGAGACATAATCTTCTGCGGCCATCGCAGACTACTTTTGTGATCCCAAAAAGCAGCAGACTTGGGTAAGTGGGAGACAAACCATTTGTAGAGTAATGGTACACAGCATGTGATCACCCCTCCACTGTACAAATTCCTTAAGAGTACAGAATGGTAAGCATTCGCGAGCAAGGTTGGGACTGGGTTCCCAATTAAGAATATTTTAAACGCATTGGTATCGACAAAGTTGTCAATGTTGGGAAAGAGGAATAACCCATATATGAGCAGAACAAAGACATCTTCGAAAGTGGTTATATTTCCTATACTAGCAAAGTATAGAGCTTTCTCCATCAGGAATTTAGCTGGTAAACCCTGGATTCCTCCCTTGGTGGTCGTGTGAGTCCTGATTTCTAACTCGTCCAAAGAGATTGCTCTTGCAATGGCTTGATCTTTTGGAATTTCTTCCAGTCCGGAAAATGGATCTTGATCAGTGATAGGTAAATTAATTAGGTGGACATACTCTTCTAGTGTTGGTGTAAGCTGATAATTCGGGAAGGTGAAGCAGTGGTAAACCGGATCGTAGAACTGAACTAGTGTAGATAGGATCCATTCAATCATGTTGACCTTCAAAAGAGACAACAGTCCTCCGTGCTTAGCTCTGAAAGCCTCGGGATTAGTAATCATCCTTCCCAATTTCCTTAGGTCTTCTAGTTTTGGAACCTTGAAGGTGTACTTGTGCGTTTTTCTTTTACCAAAATCCATAGAGTAACCTCTGATATTTGCAATTATTGTTTCAGTTCTTTTAGAAAAATATTTTTTTCTTGTTTAAAAATGGTTTTTTAATGAATGCATGAATGCAACAAACAAAAACATTTGAAAACATGGGTTTAGGGGTTCATCATCACGAGCATGGGGCCATGGATCTACCCATCCCCAAAGGTGTGTACTAATTGGTCAATTTTTTGTACCTGTAAAACAGGTTCTAACAGAGGTTCTCAAAATCATTGACCCCTCTTAGGGATATTAACAACAAACCGATTGATTCAGGAGAGCTGTAATATCCCAAGATGAATCTCCTTTGAGTGTAGTATCGCGTATCAACTATTCCCGATAGTCACCACACTACCTACTGGTTTATTGGTTAAATGTCTACTAATCCTCAGCTTCAAGAGTAACCCAATAGGAAAAAAACAATGCTTTCACGGCATGCTCGTTCAACATTGGTAATTCCACGCGGGCACCTCCACTGATTCGGTGGACTCTCAAGTCAGCTTGGTCTGGATTCACTTCCTATAAGCCTCCCCGAATACGCCATTACTTATCTTAATGTTTTCTCGGACTCACCATATGCGTATTAATCGCATTCCTAGATAACAGTAATTTAAACAAGGGTATCAAGTAATATGACAACAGATAATATATATATATATATATATATATATATATATATATATATATATATATATATATATATATATATATATATATATATATAAATGAGAAAGCAAGATAACTAAAAAAATAAATGTAAAGCAAGGCCTAGACCTCTTAGGAACTCTAATCTTAAAATTCCCAGCAGAGTCGCCATTTTCCTGTAGCCGTCGGTTTTTTCCTGGTGACGCAACCACCTTACCGTATGATTGGTGCTACTTTCCGATTTATGTATTTATCCTATGAAACTGGTTAAGGAAGGGGAAGATATCTTAAACTAATCCTGCACGCAAATATTTTCTTTAACAAATGCTAAGAGATCGAGGAACGGGGTCTGGTTATACAAAGGGAAGCTATTAACACTCAATGTATCTATGGTAATCCATAGGAACCTTCTTTTTGCATGTACTTATGTTAACTTAAAATGCTTTCTTGTGTTTATCTGCTGTGGATTGGGAAAGTTTCTCCTTTGGGAGGGTGGAGAGAATGTTTTTGTTGTTTTCGGGTTTTCTATTGTTTTTGGGAAGGTACTGGACTAAAGTTTTTTATTTGTGTGCTCGCTAAGATTTCACAATCTTATGCCTACGTATTCCCGTAAAGAGATTTGGGAAATCAGAGCAATCGTAGTTCCTCCTATTTCTATGGGAGGAATGATATTTGGTGTCTTGTTCAAAGCCCAAGATTGAAGCTAGCATAGTATTTGTGTCCTATTTAAAACCCAAGATTGAAGCTAAAAGGGTGATTGAGAGAGAGAGTTTGTTATCTCTAAAGGGAGATAACTCACCTATTCATCACAAATGTTGAGTAATTGATTATAAGGGAAATTACTTTAATAGAGATTTATGGAATCCAACAATGCCATAATTTCCTTTATAAGAGAGATGTCATGAAGGAAGAAGCTTTAACTCCGTGTAGAGCAATGCCACTTTTTCCTTTATGAATCTTTCATGCTAAGAGAAGGACATTGGATTGGATGTATGGAATCCAAAGGCTTGCCACTTATAGCTGTTAGATGAAAGAGAGATTTTAGCCAGGATAAAGGAGGGACTTCGGCATGGATTTTGAATCAACAAGTGTGCCACTTATATCAATTATCTGGAAAAAGGTTTTGATTGTTTGTTTTGATATGTGATGTACAGAGGAGGTATCCTTCTACAGGGAGGACTCATGGTCTCATATGAGGGGATGTTGATTTTTATGTGCCTTGATCAAAGCCCAAGGTTGAAGTTGAAGGAAACTGACTCCATTAGGGAGGGTTTTATTTGTCTTGTACAAAGCCCAAGATGGAGGGTGACTGGGGAAATTCTTATATGAAGCCTAAGAGGAGGCTATCTCTTGCTGAGGATTTATTGAAATCCAGGAGCAGGTCTAAATTGTATTGGGGAATCCCAAAAGGTATCTAACTCTTTTTTTTTTTGAAAATAAAGAAACTTTATTAATCAAAAGGAAAATATTCACACAGACTACAAAATCAGAAACAACAAACTCCAAACCAGAGAAAACCAGACTAATCTAACATAAGTTTTGCTAGATGCTTTCTAAGCTTAGGATTGCTCCACCCCCTATTAGTAATAGTATGAACCACTATACCCTTTATATCAATGTTATCCACAAAATTGCAAAAATTAATTATGTTCCTATAGTTCCATATTTCATATATAGTATCCACCGCAATACTACGGAGAATGCAAGCTCTCCATTCTTTTCCTTTTCCTTTTTTTATTAGCCATTTTTTCTCTTCAAACCATCCTTGCGGATCCCGTACAATACCAATCCATAGTAAGATATGTTTCCAGATTTCCTTTAATTTCGGACATTGAAAAAACAGATGTTTCGTATTTTCGATTGTTGGAAAAATGTGCAATTATTATCCATAATCATGCCAAATCTTTTCAGTATCTCCTTAGTAGCAAGCTTTCCATGGCACACCAACCATATAATGAACAGGGACCTTGGTCTAGCCAAATTATTATGGAAAAGACATCGCCACTCAACTTTGTGACCATCATCAATAAGCTGCATATAGATCATTTTTGTACTAAATTTTCCATTCATCGTGTGCCAACACTCCATGGTATTGACCATTTCTCGCTTTTTCAAAATGGATTTGAGAACCCATGACATATTCTGAGTCAGCTGCACATCATCAGTGGTTCTATCTTTGAAATAGAAAGAGTGTATCCATTTCACCCAAAGGGTGTCTTTCTTCTTACTCAAATTCCACAGCAATTTCGCCATACTAGCATGATTCCATTCTGCAAGAGATATGATATTCTGGCCTCCTTTGTCTTTGGTAGTACAAACCTGTTTCCAAGCTACAAGAGATTTTCTAGACGGCGCATTACCTCCTATCCAGAGAAAAGTTCTACAAATGACCTCAATAACGTGAATGACTTTCTTTGGGAAAGGAAGACATTGCATCCAATAAGAGGTCATCGCTGTGAGAATGCTGTTAATGAGTTGAACCCTACCTGCATACGTAAGAAGTTTGGAACTCCAATGCCGAATACGACTCACTATACGGTCCACTAGGCCCATGTAATGGTGCACCGACAATTTTTTGCTTGTGAGAGGAACTCCAAGGTATCGAAAGGGAAGGGCGCCTTCAGAAAATTGTGTAATGTTTTGAATATTATCCTTTACCTCTTCTTGCACTCCACCATAAAAGATTTTGCACTTAGCAGGATTTACCACCAAACCAGTTGCACTAGAAAATTCATTGAATTTGGTCATGAGGAGTTTAACAGAACCTGCACCCCCTAGAAAACAGCAGCAAATCATCAGCGAATGAGATGTTAATAATTTGATGCTTTTCTCATTTTGCATGATAATTGAAGTCTGGAATTTTGTTGAGAGTATGCAATGTCCTATGAAGATATTCCATAACCACCACAAAAAGAAGGGGAGAGATAGGGTCACCTTGTCTAAGACTCCTTTTTGCTTTCAAGATTTTAGAATATCTACCACCAATGTTGAATCGGTAAGAGACCGTAGTAACTGCCAGCATAATCCAAGATGTGAATTTTTTAGGAAAACCAATTTCTTTAAAAATACACTCTAGGATGAACCAATCCACAGTATCATAGGCTTTTTGTATATCTAGTTGAAGCATGCATCTTGGAGTACCACCCTTTCTTCCATATCCTCTAATCAACTCATAGGCAATTAGAATGTGATCATGTATATTTTGGCCCGGAACAAACGCAACTTGGCTCTGGTTTATGATACTAGGCAGGATCTTAGCCATTCTATTCGAAAAAATTTTAGATATGATTTTGTAGACGGTAGTGCAGCAAGAAATTGGTCTAAGATCTTTAACAGTTTTTCCATTATTACCTTTTGGGATAAGGGAGACCAAGGTTGCATTAATGGCCGGATACATATAGTTCTGCTCAAAGAACTCGTTCACAGCTTTTATGACATCACATTTGACAATATTCCAAGTTTCTTTAAAGAATTTTTCACCATATCCATCAATCCCGGGGGCTTTGAGGTTGCCTATGCTGTTAAAGGCTTGAAATATCTCCATTTCAGTAACAGGTAACTCCAACATTCTTTTATGCTCAACATTGACTTGAGGCCCTGCTCTCATAGCCACAATATCTATACCATTCAACCTATCATTTGCTTTGCCTAATAAATTTTCATAGAATGTCAGGATTTCAGCTTCAATTTCCACGGGTTTAGTAAGCATTATGCTGTCATCTGTGAGTATCTCATTGATGTCATTCTGATTCTGCCTGGCTTTCACATAGGCATGGAAAAAATTGTTGTTTCCATCCCCTAATCTCAGCCAGCTAAGTTTTGCCCTTTGTCTGAAGTTCTCTTCCTCAATAGTACTCCAATTGAAAACCTCAGCAGTGGTATTTTTGATATCAGCTAACAACTCAGGATCATCCCTGTCATGAAGCAGCTTATTTTGAAGTTCTTCCAATCTCTGCCTAGTCACTTTCAAAGAATGAGATGCTCCAATTACAGGGACACTCAATCTTTTAACGACTGTTTGAACTCTCAGCAACTTTTTCCATAGCGCATACATTGGCCTACCCTCAATACCTTCATTCCAGCTATTCTGAATTGCATCATGAAAGCCAGTTATCTCAGTAACACTATTGAGGAATTTAAAATGAAAATTTTTTACATTCATGTCCTCATTCCTAGACTTCAGCAGCATCAGATTATGATCAGAAACACCTGGAGCCATAACGTGTAACGACATGTCCAAGTACTTTTGAAACCAATCCACATTTGCAATTACATGGTCAATTATAGAATATATGGTGTTTCCAATGTGTTTGTTAGACCATGTATAGTAATCACCAGTATTGCTCATTTCACTCAGGTGTGCTATATTCATAACATACCTCAGGTCCTTGTATTCATTTTCAGTCACCAAATTTCCACCCCTTTTGTCCATGGATTTAAGAACATTGTTGAAGTCTCCAGCCAATAGCCAAGGTCCTTGTTGATTGGTATGAATATGCAGAATTTCTTCCCATAATCTCCTCCTAAGGTCAAGTTGGTTGAATCCATAAACTGCAGTAAACCAGAATAGGAATTCTCCATGAGTATCATAGATTGCACAATGTATGAATTGAGCACCACTTCTCACTTTTCTCACCTCTATTTTAGTGTTATTCCACCAAATCCATAATCTTCCATTTGAGTGGTCTTGGTAATTGTCCATAAATGCACCTTTAAGTTTGAATTTCTTCTTAACATTTTCATCCTTAGCACTTTTTACTATTGTCTCAATCAAAACAACAATCAAAGGATTAAGATTTTGAAGGCGGGAGCTGACCTCTTTAATCATAATCGTTTTATTAAGCCCCCGTATGTTCCATGCTACAATCATGGCACCTTGGTTTGACTTCCTAAGGTATCATTCAAAATACCTAGGAGACGAAAACCATTTTGGCAAGATATGGATGGTCCATCAGTTTCAACATCCTTTCCTTTATCTCGTTTGCTACCTGTTACAGTCTGCCACTTATCATTTTCCACAGTTTTACCACTAAGCTCACCAGTAGGTTCATCTGTGACAGTAGGATTAGAGTCCACCTTTGGCCCCTCTTCATTTGGCTTGTTTACCTTCGGTTCCTTTGGTTCCTTCGGTTCTACTACTCTTGGTCTCCATTCCTTATGTGGTTTCTTTGGTTTGTCACAACTATGCCCAACTTTATGACATCGATTGCAGTACAACGGCTTCCACTCATATTCCACTTGTTGTTTCATACGATGACCTGCAACATCCTTTATCATAATCTCTGTTTTCACTTCTTGCTAGGGAAATTTTAGGGAAGAGTTAAAGTATCAAATGCCACGAGGCTCTGATTCTGTTAGGGTTTTGTTGAGGTCAATCTGACCTTGGCTGGGATTTCCAAGGTGAAAGTTAAGCCTTGTTGAAGGTCAGAGGAGTTTAAAGATGACTTTGAAAACTTTAGAGGTTTTTAACTCTGCTAGAGACTGGTGTATTGATAAACTGATCAGGGTTTTCCCTATGCCTTTAGGAAACCTGAGGGTCTCTGTATGAAGTCCAAAAGGTGACTATGATATTTTCTAAGTTTACTTGAATAAAGCCCAAGAGGAGGTTGAGACTATCCAAGTCTCTTAAGAAGTGGTAGACTCTGGTTTGAGAGAGATCTTTGTATGATGCCCAAGAGGAGGCTGTGGGTTGAAGATCAACCCTTTGATGATAGGATATTCTAGAAATTTGACTTTCTTGGGGATTGAAACTATCAAAGATGACTAATTTCTGTTATATGCTTTTAGGAAGTCTTTGGGTCCTTGTACTAAGCCCAAGAGGAGGCTGGGGAACTTCTAAAAAGCCTGTTGGTCCTCGTACTAAGCCCAAGATGAGGCTGGGGATGCTTCTAGAAAGCTTGTGGGTCCAAACCTAAGAAAAGTTCAAGAAAGGTTTCACCGGGAATAATCCTTTCTTTGTTGAACAATTCTAAGGTTTGAAGAAATTCAAAAGAGGTTTCACCGGGAATTAATCCTCTTTGGGGAAATGAATTTCTTATGTATATATATTTCTATGTTTTGACAGTCTTGAGAAAAGTTTCATCGGGAATAATGTCTTTCTCTATTCCATATTGAATAAGCCCAAGAGGAGGCAGACTGTATTGAGGGAACTAGTTTTAAACTAAGTTAAAAGTAACCTCTGGTTTGACCTAAATGTAGACCTAACTGCTGGGGAAACTCTAAACAAATATGCACAAATATATACAGATAAATGAATTAACATGTATATAAACAAATATGAATTAAGTTAAAAAGATGTGGGGACTTATACTCTGAGAGGAGGCCCAAGTGTATTGTGATTGATTGTATTGACTTACAACTGTATGATTAGGGTTTCAGGAAATTGAAGAAAGATTTGAGAAAACTTAAAGTTGAATTTGAATTAAAAAAACAATTTGTTTGAAAAGAAAAGAAAGTTTGGGGCTTATAACTCAAAGAGAGGCCCAAGTGGTCTAAGAGCAGTTTCACTAGGAATAGTGCTCCTCTTAGTAACAGTTAAAATAGATAGATGATTTTGAAAACAGAGGTATGGGGCTTACAACTCAAGGAGAAGCCCATGGAGGTTGTTTATTGTTTAAAAAAAAGTTTTTTGTACAAAATATTGGGGCTTATACTCAAGGAGAGGCCCAAATGACCTATTTGAAAACATTGATCGCACTGCGATACCGAAAGACATTGTGGGACTTATACTATAGCAGTGGCCCAAAAATTGTTTTTGTACAAAAAGGGGTTGGGTCTTAAACTCTATTAGAGACCCAAAAGTGTTTGTGAAGAAATAATAATGGGGCTTATACTCAAGGAGAGGCCCAGATGATTTATTTGAAAAGGCGACGATCGCGACATGATTTTAAAAACCACAGAGGGACTTATACAAAGACTAAGGCCCCAATTATTTATTTACAAAAGGGATGGGTCTTTCACTCTATAAAGAGGCCCAAAAAGTTATTTTCTAACAAGAGTTGGGGCTTATAGCTCAAAGAGATACCCAGATGAAAAACAACGATCGTACAGTTTAGTTTGAAAATCGCGTCGGAACTTATACAATGACTGAGGCCCAAAATTTTGTATTTACAAAGGGGATGGGTCTTACACTCTTCAAAGAGGCCCAAAAGTGTTTCTAATGAAGTTTGAAAAATTAAAATTAAGAAAAAACCTAATTTTAATTAAAAACAATTTTTCAAAGAAAATTAAATAGAAAATGATATAAAATATCAAATATATTTAAAAACAAGTTGTGAACTTTGAAAAATATTTTGAAAAATCATGTTATGTTTATATAAAAATGTGAAATTCATTTGAATTTGAAAAATCAAGATGAATATTTCATTTAAAATGTTTAAAAACAATTAAAATGAAACTCTTTACAAAAATTCAAGATAAATTAAATAAATAATATAAATTTAATTTTTTTGTAGAATAAAAAAATATTTTAACATTTTTGTAAATTTTAAAAAAAAGAACCAATAAAAAATGATTAAAATCGAAGGAGAAATTATTTTTTGAAATCAATTAAGAAAATAATAAAAAAATAAAAAATTCAAATAATTTGAAAATGCACGCCAACGGTCATCTTCTTCTTTCCCGTGCCCGCGCCATGGATGATTTGCAAAACCTCACTTTTCTCTCTGATTACTCAATGATTTTGCACGATTCAAACATCAATCTCACTCTTTTTTTAACAAGGATTTCAATGGTACCAATTAATTGCATTTATATTAAGTGTGGAGTGAGAAATCAAGTGATGAACCCATGAACCCTAATTTCTGCAAGAACACTATGAAATTCTATACACGATAGCTACAAAGCAATTGATTGAGGGGAAACACTCTACACAAGTGCAGAAACATGTTTGTAACTTGAAAACACATTTATGATGCATGGATCATAGAGTTTTAGAGTTCAGGCTTACCTCTTGCAAGAAAAAAATCAAATTGTGTGTTAGAGGTGTTACAGATGTTGTTTGATGACTTGGACAGCTTCAATGGACCTTATGTAAGGTGTTTGGAAGCTTGGAATGGATTGGAAACACCTAAATCTTGTTGTGGTACCTCAACTGCAAGTTAGCTTGAGTGTGATTTGGAGGTTTGTGATTATGAGATTACAGATGTATGAGGAGTGTTTGGACAACTTGCATATGATGTATATGAGGTGTCTACACCATTGGTTTTGATAGAATTGCTTCCTATTGAAAAATTCGATAATTACTTGAAAAAGAAGCAAAATATGGTTTTTGAGAGTGAAATGAAGAAGAGCACGTGTTGTTATGCTTTTGTGTACTCAAATTGATAAGAAAGGATCCCTATTTATAGTAGAGCAAATTTGTTTTGGGATAAATAGTGATTGGGGGATGGATCACCCTATTATCCGTTGAGTTTTGTCATGTAGCCAAAGTCTCCTCTAGCCATTGACTTGAGTCAATCTTGAAGGCTATGAGTCTTCTGTTGCAGGGATAAGGCTTGACTCCTTTAGTTATCAATGACTCAGTTCATGCCACCTCATTGCATCTCTTGAATTCCTTGAAACAAAATTGAAGTTTTGGAATTGCATCTTTAAAGATCACATGCCTAAGGGATAGGCTTCTTGACTTGTTAGGCCTTGTGATCAGACTCTTCATCATTCATGTTAATTTTGGACAGAAATAAAATGATACAAGTGTCCAAAATTGGTTCAAGAAATCGTGGAATGCAAGTTATGTACCAATGTTGTTGTGTAGGCAGGGTGAAAAATGCCATTTTTGAAGGCTTATAACTTCTTGCTCAAGTCGAATCATGGGAGGCTCTTGTACTTTTTGGAAAGCCCATATATCATACTTCAACTTTGATGTTTAACTTTGGTCTTGAATCATCTTGGATCATAATGAAAAATGGCCTCAAAGTTACACAAATCATGAGACAGATTTTGTCTCAAATTTGTCTAAGTGTTGGAAAAGTGTCCATTTTCATTTTTTGTGATTTTGATCAATCCATAACTCAGAATCCATGAGGATTTGGACTATGTTGTAGCTGAAAATCTTGAAGTATGTAATGAGAGCTTTCATTTGAGCTTTGGATGGAAGAAAAAGGTTACTTGGATCACAAGTTATGGTCTTGCAAAGTTGGGTAAAAATCACTTTTTTTTTCACGACTTAGTGAAATTTCAAGTTTCTTATGATTGCCCCTTTTGCAAGTAACCTCACTTTTCTTGATTTTCTTGATGGATGATGATCCAAACCATAAGTTAACATTATTTTTTACTAAAGGGAGCCATGTTTGTCAAAAAATTCCAAAAGTCAAACTTGGTTTTTGGGCACAGTTGAATTTTTGTCAGATGAATTTCAAACTTTGTGATTTTCTATGAAATCTAGTCCTTGACCTAATTCCAACCTAACTGATGGATTTCATTGGTGTTTTAGAGTGTCTTGAACCATGTCCCAAGGCTTGAGATCATGTCTTGGTCAAAAGTCAAAGATATGGTTGACTTTTTCTCAGAAACTCTAGTTTGTGGTCCAGATGAATTTGTATCTCTATATTGCTCATGAACCAAGTTCTTTGTGTCCATTTGAACTTGTAAGAGGATCAATATAAGATACTTGAGGTTTTCAAAACATTTCTTGAGGGCTTGGCTCATGCATTGCTCCAAAAGTCAACTTAGGGGTGAATTAGGTCAAGAAACCCTAATTCCTGATTTTTGATGAATGCATCCCCTGAGGCTATTTTGAACTTATGATTGGATCCATTAGGTCCCTTTGAGATTCTTAAATCATGTTTTGAAGTATTGGTTCATGCCTAGATGAAAATTTCCCTCTGGAGGCCTTGGTAGACCAAAACCCTAATTTGGTGACACTGATGATCTTGAGGCTTTATCAGCCTGAAATGTTGCATTCCTATGCTTAATTCTTGATGAGTGTGATCTCTTGATCCTTCATGGATGTTTTAAAGGATTGACAAGTTGAGGATCATGTCCATTCTTGATTGATCCTTAGTTTGAGTACTCTGAGAGGGCTCTAAACCCTAGTTCTTGATTGGAGTGAATGCTCAACAATCTTTGAGAGGATTGATGACGCATGAAGGTACATCCATATTATGGTGATGATTTGCATAATGATGGGAAATCTTGTGGTCAAAATTTAGGGTATGACAGACATTACAGCCATTTGTTTTCTTCTAAATAATAATTCTTTGCTTTGATATTAAATCTCTTGTTGTATGAGTTTCACTCAAATTATTTCAATGGGTATTGAGTTTCACCTTTTTTGGTCTTATGGTTTCTACTAGGACCATTTTCTTTTATTTTTAAATTTTATGACATTGTTAGTTTATATTTATTTTAATGGAGTATAGTGTAATGTTAATTAGAATTTTTTCAGTAATGTAATCATGATGTTTAGTTGTTAAATATTGATACTATATTTTGTTTAGATTTTGTTTTTGTTTTAAATATCTTTAAATTATATGCTCATTTTTAGTTTAATTATTTACTTATTAAATATATAAAAAAATGTAAAAAAATATATGTTGTTAATTATTAATTGAATTAAATCTTTTTATTTAATATTAATTAATTAAATTATTAATTAATCTTATTAAATATTTATATTTAAATTGATTAATAATTCATTTGTTGTCCGGTTCTATTTCATGACTTGCTTGCTCTCATGTTTTTGGGCTTGTTCTATCTGATTTAATCTTTATGCTTTTCCTTGATGAATCTGATTAATGTGTGATGCTCTGCCACATATCTTTGTTGCTTTTTACACGATGCTTTGTCGTGTACCTTTGTCGATTTTTGTTGTCTTAGTTCACGATGCTTTGTCGTGTACTGTTGATGATTTATCTTTTGATTACCATGATGTTTTACCATGCGTCTAAGTGTTGTATCTGTTGATTCATGTGATGCTTTGCCATGTGTACCCTGTTGATTTTATGTTTAGATGATACCATAAATGACGTTCTTGCCATGTGTTGTGTACCTTATTGATTGTTGATACGTGATGCTTTGCCACATATCTTTGTTACTTTATTATTCATGATGTTTTGCCATGTGTGCTCTGTTGAATTACATGATGATTTTCCATGTATCTGTTACTTTCTTACATGATGTTTTACCATGTATTTGCGGATCTTATGTACTATGTGCTTTATTGATTACATGATGATTTTCCATGTATCTGTTACTTTCATACATGATGTTCTTGCCATGTTGTGTATGCTGATTACATGATGATTTGCCATGTATCTGTTGCTTTCTTTTGCACTTGTGACCTAATCCAATGGAAGGGATTGTATGTTGACTTATTGTTATTGTGCATGTACATTGTATGTTTGTTGCTTTGCTTTTCATGTCTTTGTCTTTCTTTACCCATCTTTGACCTTTAGCAAACAATATTAGCCAAAACACAAAATTTTCAAGAGGTTTCTGTAGAGTACTGCAGATGCTTAGGGTGTTAGTACCTTCCCTTAGTATAACCAACCCCCGTACCTTTGATCTCTCTTTGCTTTTTTCTTTGCTTGTTTACTTAAGGTTTTTGTTCAATCTTTTCTCCCTTCCCTTGGAAAAATAAAAGTTCGGTGGTGATATCTTTGTTTTGCGAGTCATGCTAATCCAATATTTTTGGTCTCCGATTTTCACCGCGAAAAAAATTACGACTTCACTAGGGACATTGTTCAGTGGGTTGAGCCTAACTTGTTCTATTAGTGTTGCTATTATTGTTTGTTATTTTTGCTTGTTTATTTTTTGTTTTTCAGGTTAATCTATGTGTGTGAGATAAGTCATAACCCAGACTTGAGTGCACCATGATTAACACGATTAACATATGATATAACCATATGATATAACCACACTCAGTGGAGGCCCCTTTGATGGTAGTATTTGTCATTGCGAGTAGTCGTAATGGCATTATTATTGTCGACTTGGGAGTCTGAGAAGCTGAGGACCTTTAGAACCATTTACCTATCTTAGCCTCTTAGGATGTAGTGCGGTGATTATCCAGGTGTAGACCTGAGGTAGTTAATACGCGATGCTACACTCAGAAGAGTTTTCCTTGCGAATATTTTTGGCCCGCGCAAGTAGTTGTGCAATGATAATATCCAAAAGAGAATTGATGACTCTAGGAACCTTGTTAGAACCCGTTGTGCAGGTACTTTACCCCTAGTACACGCCATGTGGTTAATTCTTCACCCAGACTCCATGCTTGCGATCCTGAATCTTTGATCCTGTTTCCGGTGATCTGCATCCTGTTTCATGGCATTGCATATCATTTTCATCCCTTGCATTATTCATTGCATACATCCAGTTTATCCAATAACTCATTCCAGCTGTCTCTATCTTCTAGCGTCATATGTCAGTCATCAAGCTGATTCCTCGTCACGAATACAGGACTAGAGCTAATTTCAGACGCAGAATGTCTGAGCAATAACAACACAATGCAGAGATCAGAATGGAGATCGATGATCTGAAGTCAGGCATGGCTAAACTTACAGAGATGCTCCAAGTCCTGATTGCCAGAGGGGAGCAACCTTAAAGAACTTTTATCCCGGAGGTTTCATGTGTTATTACTGATCTTCAACTTGTCCATATGCCACCTTCTACATGGCCAAAGTTTGGCTTACCCCATAACTACTCTCCACCTCTTGCTACTACTTCTATGATTGGCCAAACTGTTCGACCAGTGTTTCAAGCTTCTGTTTCCTCTGAGCCCACACATGTGGTTCAAACTATTGTCCAGACTGCACGAGTTCTCTACGAGACTCTTCTCTTTGAGTACAATGCTGCTAGTTCTTAAGGTGAAGATCGTGAGGATTTTGTTGAACCTGAAGATATTCGTGAATAGTTTCAGACTATAGACAAGAGACTTAGAGCCATAGAGGGTACTGATTTCTTTAGTGTTGATGCAGATAACATGTGCCTTGTTTCTGCCCTTGTCATGCCTGCCAAATTCAAGACTCCCGAGTTTGTGAAATACAAAGGCCATTCCTGTCTAATAGCTCATCTGGTTATGTACTTCACAAAGATGGCTGCTTATACCAACAATCAGAAGTTGCTTATTCGTTGCTTTCAAGACAACCTGAGTGGAGCTTCCTTCAAGTGGTACATGAACCTTGAGAAGAATGGTATTCAGTGCTTCCAGGATCTTGCTAATGCCTTAATGAAGCAGTACAAGTACAATCTCGACATGGCTTCTGACCATCGTCAACTTTAGAATATGTATCAGCATGAGATAAAATCTTTCAAGGAGTATGTTCAATGTTGGAGAAAACTAGCTTCTCAAATCGAACTCCCTCTGGCAGAGAAATAACTCACATGAATGTTCATGGACACCTTGTTTCCCTTCTATTAGGAAAAGATGATTGGTAGTGTTTCCTCTAACTTCAAAAATTTGGTAACCATTGCCCAAAGACTCAAAGAAGGTGTCAAGAATGGTAAAGTGTCTAAAGCTGTCGAATCTTCTAATGGTGCGAAGAAATCCTATGGGAACTTCCAGAAGAAGAGACAAGACCAAACCAATGTTGTCTTGGCTGAGGAGAGAAGACCTCACCACATACCTCAGTATGTTAATCGCCCTTCTGTTGCTGCTGTTACTCCCGTGGTTGTTGCACAACCAGTTCGAGCTCCTCAACGTCTGACTGTTGGACAAAATTAGAACCGCTATAGGACTCACTTTGATCCTATTCCCATGACATACACTAAAATGTACCCTGCTATGGTTCAGAAAGGTTGGATTACCACTAGGGCCCTACGTCCTCCTCCAGTTCCTCTTCCAGCCGGTTTCAAATTTGACCTCTATTGTGCATTCCATCAAGGTGTCGCAGGCCATAATTTGGAAAATTGATATGCACTGAAGGCTAAAGTGCGTGGTTTGATCAAAGACAAGATCATAACTTTCCATGATGTTTTTCCTAGTGTCAACAATAATCCTCTTCCAGGGCATGAGAAGTGAAGCTTCATTCAACCTCAACCGACTATCCTCCTAAAAGCCAGTGTTTCAAACAGGCCAGCTCACCCCTGTTGCTGATTAGTCACTAGGCCGTGTTTCTTGTTGATTGCAGTTTCTTTTATCTGTATTAGTTGTTTGCTTTCAAATTCTGTTTTTACTTTCATGTTAATGACATGAGCATTGCAATATTTTGATTCAATTCATTTATGTTTGTTATTTACATATTTATGCTTTCTCTTTCTAAAATATATCTCTTGTCCACATTCTTTTGATTATACAAATATTGGAGGGAGGATGACGAAAATGAAATACCCATAACTGTTGTTGGTATGCTTTTAGATCAAAACTTTGCTAACGATGTAATGCATTGTTTCAATTTCAAAAACAATGAAGAAATAAGGAAGTTAGTCCCTCGTCAACCTCTTTAAGCCTAGAAGTTGAAGTTTATTTATGTACAAAAACTCACAATCTTAACCTATGGATGGGTAGTTCTCAGTTAACTTGGTTGTACGTTCAAATACAAGAGCATCATGCAAGACACCTTTCAATAAAAGGTTGCATTCACAAGTTTTCCTTTGCACACAGTAAGCAAGTGTTGAAGATGTCTTTCAAGTCAAAAACCAATGATGGTTCACCGCATTTATTAAGCCAGGTAGTCACTTTCCTTCTAAAAAAAGGAAGGAAGAGAAAAATCAAAAGAAAAGGCCCGCTAAGTCAAAACCTATGTAGGAGACTTAGGCAAAAAACTGGGGCATCCCACTAACTGTAAGCTTCAAAAGAAACAATTCAAGAAAAAGTTAGGGATAACAAAAAGAGGATATCTTTAAATCCTCACCTTGAAAATCCTTAATGACGAAAACAACTAAATGTTGTAAGGAAGCAGTGATTGCCATCTCAAGACTCCCTTGACTTCTGAACCATCGTCATCACTATCATCAGTGCAATTCCTAACTTCTGGGAACCTGAGGGCATAGTATGATTTAACTGAGCGTATGACTGAAGATCATCACGAAGATTGGGTGGTTACAAATAAACTTTGAGCCTTTATCCTTTGTTTCATAAACCGTGAACCAGGCCACGTTATAACCCTCAAAAGACTTAACTAAAGCAAGGTTATTTTGAAAGCATACTACAACAAGGTTGTGTAAACTGACTCCAAAAAGATTTTTTGCAAATCATTTATTTTGGGTACTACACCTTTGCTTTACCTTCCACTTTGAATATCTTAAACCACCGTGTTCTAACTAGTGACTTATGCTTTGCATCATTCCAAAAATGATTTTTGATTTCAAAAGTTGCATTAAAATTACCATGTTTGTATGAATACTTTTGTTTGGAAACTGGCCTTCCTCTCAAGGAATTTTCAAACAGTTGAGAAACTTGGTCGATGATCCTATCAGGCGCAAGTTCCTTCCAAATCTAGTTGAGAATCAGTTCAAGATTTGTTGTTCAATGCAAGTCCTTCTCAGAATTGGTTTATCCAGAAGATCTTTCAAGACTCAAACTGGGGCAAGCTTTCCAAGCGCACAGTAAAGCAGTCATCTCCAAAATCAATCAACCTGAAGCAATTATTAGCTCATCTACAACAGTCAGCTAATCTGGGGACAATTTACTTGAAGAATCCCTAATGTAATACCCTGTATTATTTAAGTGCCCAATTGGATATCAGAAGAGATCAATTATTTTATTAAAAAGACAAATTGATATTTATTAGTGCAAGAGAGTATTTTAAGGTAACTCTGATAATTGATCAATTGGGTTGAGACGACAAAATATCAATTGGAGATATTTTACCTTGTTGGATTATATTATATAATATTGGATTATATATATATATGTTATAAAAGAAAAGAAAAAGATAGTAAGAAGAGAAAAAGGAAAAGAGAAAGAAGGAGAAAGAGAAGAGAAGAAGAAAACCATGGGAGAAGAAGGAAAAGCTTGGGAAGAAGCTTGGATCATCATCATCTTCCTCAAACTCCTCTTCGTTTATCAGGTGGGTTCTAGTTAGACACTCTAAGTTCTAGAATTGAGGATTTTGAACTTAGGTTAGATTTGAGAGAAAATGAAATCTAACGGACAAAATTCGATATAAATTGCGTAGAGTAGTCGTAATATGCATGTGATCAGTTGATGATACTTGTTTTGATGTTTGGAAATGATTGGGTATGGAAAAGATGAATTTTGGAGCCTTGAAACCCTAAGAAACGCAGCAGAAAATTCTGCTTCTGGTGCAGAGCGCCAGGCGGCGCTTTGAGCGTCGGGCGATGCGGGCTTGCACCGGGCGAAAGCCAAGGGGCGCAGCATAGAACGTTTCTATAACTTTTGAGTTTTGGATATGGGATTGACGCCACTGCTTCGCCGGGCGAAGCACGTGAGAAGGGGGAACCGCCGGGCGAAACCTTGACCGCTGGGCGCTCCTGGGAATTTTCAATAATTATGTTTTCTTTAAAAATCCATAACTTTTGATCCGTAACTCGGATCGAGACATTCTTGGTACCGTTAGAAAGCCACGACGACCCTCTACCCAATAAAAAGTGAAATATTGTGTATGAGGTGAGACTACTTAATTAGTGGCATTTGAATGATAACAATGTTATGTGATATGTTGAAATCCATATCTTTTGGATCATAAGCCCGATCGAGGCATATTTATAGCCGATGTAAAGCTGTGAAAATATCCTACGGGATAAAAGTGAAAAGTATTGTTTTCGATACCCGATTAAATGAATCGGAGGGAGCCGAAAGTGATGTTTTATGTGACGTGTTATGATATGATAATGTGAGACCATGATTTTAACCAAGGATGCTTGGTAGAGGATTGTAGGGGCTTGTATGCCTTAAAAATGTGTGTGAACTACTATGTGGTTATGTTTGACATATTATGCTATCATGTGTGTTTTATGATTGATATTGTAATATGCTTGTCTAATATTATTGTTAAGTATGAATGAGAGAATATGCATGTTAAAATGAATTAGGAAGAGTGAGGAAACTTTACCCCTAAGCAAATGGCATAGTTAAGATTGTTATAATTCTAGGTTGTGAATAGAATTGTGATAGAAACTCTGGATGGCGACGCTCGTGCATTCATTTGCGAGTTCTGGTCTGGAGTAGATAAACTAGATGGCAAGGCTCGAGCACCTGATGTAGGAAGGTACATCCGTGACGAGGTTGATCTAGGAGTGAGTGAAACACTAGTATGGAACATGTTGAACTTTTGTGATTATGAGAAAAGGCGATTGTGGCCTTAAGGCATTGTGGCCTTGTGATTGTCGAATACAATCACGTTTGTGTATGAGATCACGTAATCGTAACCGGTTTATCTTGAGTTGCAGTTTCATGAGTCTCGAGCTCCTCTGAAACATAGGCAAGACTACTTGGCAGGTTTGATTCCCACGTGCAGTACGAATGGCGCTCAGGGAGCGTATGCTTGTGACGGTTAATGGCCCGTGTGAAGTAACGGTTCATAACGGTTAATGGCCCGTAGAACCCGAATCCATTCGTATGTCAAGTAGGTTACAAGGATCCCTGACTTGGGTCGACTTCTAGAAGTAGAAGCAGACGGGAAAAGGGGATGCATTGTGAAGTTATCGATTAGTGATATATTTTGAGTTGATGAACTCATGAACATGTTTCCATATAGTGTGAGATTGTGAGATTGTGAACTCAGGGTCATTTTCCCTTCCCCTTGACTTGAGTTAGGATTGATAGATCCCTGTAGAGTCGAGAGAATCCATAAGATAGGGAACTCACTGAGATTTGATGTATCTCACCCCACTATTGTTGATTATTTTCAGGAAGCATTTGCAGGTTTGATTTACAAGTGGAGCTATGCTTGGATGTTTCAAGAGAAGCTTAGTTGAGCTTATTCCGCTGTGTATTATTTTTCTTGTATAATGAGCAATATTGTATATTGATCTTAGATTTTATATTTTTGGCTAATTTCCATATCTTGAGCCATAGATTGTATTTATGTTTTAGAATTGATCAAATATGTGAATTACGCCATTAGGCAGTTATGATGGTGTCAGTACCAAATAAAATGCTTGTATTGTATTATTCTAGATATATATTATACAGGACATTACAGTTGGTATCAGAGCAGGTCGTGTCCTCGACCTAGCCTTGAAACATCATAAGTAAATCTTTTCCTACCTCTTAATTGTGTCTTGCCATCATGAAACTTAATATCATACTATGTAGTGTTGGGCCTAATTAACCAAATGCTATGTATGTGATAGGTAGAATCATGGTTGAGCGACCACGAGGACTCCGAAGTGTTGTCGGAACTTGTGTTGTGAGGGTAGGCTCAAGCCAAGAGTTAGTAGTGAGGAGTTTTGGTCAGCTCAGTGAGGTTTTGGTAGAAGTTGTGCTTGGGTAGCATGGAAATCAAAGAGTGGTGTGTTGTTCAAGCAAATCCTTGGGAATTCTGGAGCCTGAAAGTTAAGGATCTCTATTGGACGATTGGTTAAGGTATTGAGGAATCTGTAAAATCGCTAGTAGAGATGGTTTGGCCACTAGTATGGATAAAAATTTCAAGTAATCTCATTCCGTGGAAAAGAAAAGTTGTTTTGTGGAATGTGTGACGTGAAGTTCGGAAGGGAGATAATTATTGGTGTTTTGTTCTAAGGTCGCAATGGTATCTTAAATGGACGGGAGTACCCTATGGAATGTGTTCAGAACGATATCTTTCAAATGGTTAGAAGGTGGAGAGTTAAGGATGTTCGACTTTTATGGGGACATAAGGATGTGTTTACATACTTCGAGTGAAACAAGTATGTGTCAGACGAAGGGTATGAGATAGGTTGCGTGTATTCAGTTACGACGGGAGAGATTAAGTTCGATATATTAAATTAATGTTTTGTTTTCAAGTAAGAGACCACTTTGGAATTTGGAAATGTTAAGTTACCCAAGGAAGAGTATAAGGTATTGAGTTGGAGAAAGAATGAACTTCATTTAGTAACAGAAAGTGTAGGGATATGGACCAGAAGAAGTTTGTATTAAGAAATAGAGAAAGTACCTTGGACTTAAGGAAATGTAAGTATGGTGGTTTTATATTTGGACCTAAGAGGATTGCAATGGAGAGCGAAAGTAAGCACGATGTAGAAAACGACATCAATGGTATGTTATGAGGAAGTGATAAATGAACGTATTTTGGGACGAATGTGTGATAGAATTATTAAGATGTTGTTAAAGCTAAAATTAAGGAAGTGTAATCACAGATGGTTCACCCACGTGAACCCTAGTAGTACGAGCTGAACTGAGGAAGTTACACCTTGGTATTAAGAATGAGCGTAGTGGTAGCACCGTGGTAACAAGTGTACGTGATGAATTCTTATTCTTGAGACAAGTGTGATGGGACGTACTCTATGGAATAGTGAATATGGTATTTTAAGAAGTAAGATTGTGGTAAAACAACGAAAAGCAAATCGGGACTTATTACGGACTAAGTGTAAATTATGGAACGGTTTATACCGGAGAGGTTTTGTAAAAGAGTTGAGGAGAATGGTCGGTTGAGAATCTTCCATTAAGTAATTTGGCGTAAGTGGGATGTCTAATGGATAGTGAAGGGTAAGAAATCCCGGTTAATGTGTACGAAGTGATGGGAAGGTTCTTCAAGAGGATTCATTACCCCGATCTATTTTCAGGTATAGAGAACTTCTGTATTTGTGAATAATCGGAATATTTGGAATCTACCTTTTGTTGGACTAAGAAAGTTGTTGTTTTATTTCTCACCAAGGAATTCAAGTGAGAGAACAAGGTTGTATGTTTGATATGAGATGTCCATCGCTTTGTGGTACTATGTGATGGTTGTGTGTTGGATTTTGCTTATGGAGGAATCAAGTATGAGTGGTGGTTGGAACCTTATAATTTCGTCATTAGCTGAGAAGGAGTTATCCCGCCAACGATTCGTCGAGTGACTGCGACAAAATTTGGATTTTCGCCTTGTTACTTAGTTGGAGTGTGTCGTCTGAATGTTTTGACCTTGTCGGTTTTACCTTGAGTGGATCATGGTTGGTGAATACTATATAAGTTAAAGAGCCACAAGTTGAGAATGGTATTGTGGGTTAGAATAAACTGGATTGATGGTTTGAGTAGGGATGGCTTTGAATTAAGAAGAAACTGGTTTTTGTTTCTGCAGAAGTGTTAACCGACTAACACGTGCGTGGAAGGTGTTTTACGTTGAATTTTGAGGAGTTAGCCGATTAGCTCAGACGAGTAATTGATTAACATGTGTGTGAATTGTGAAATCCCTTAGGAACCATCATCTGTGTTTTGGTACCTCATGTTGCTCCGATTGAAGAGTATTGTGTGAATGGAAAACGGGATTTCAAGTAAATGGAAGACGAATTTGTGTTTTGAAATCGGAACTTCTGAAGGGTGTTGTGAAATTGACCATTTGTTTAGACGACAAGGGAGTTTGACTTTTGGGGAAGTAATCTTGTGAATTGTGTTAAGTGTGAGGAAGTATTAAGTGTATTGTTATCCCTACTGTTGAAAGTCTTAAGGACGAAGTTGGAAAGTACTCACGAAGTATTGATCTTACAAGGAATATTGCGGTGTGTAATTATGGTGTTAGTAAGGTATGAGCGGTTGGTCAGAGTTTAGTATTTGTTATCTTCCGTGAATTCATGGGATCGGATATAGACTGTGAGAGTGGTACCAGTTGTGTACAGTTGTGTTGTACCAAGAGAATGGAATGTGGAAGTTATCTTTACAAGTACGAGTAAGAATTGGACGTTCCAGAATTAAGCATGTAAATTGGATTGCATGTGAAACAAAACGATTAAGAGAAGTGGATTCAATTAAGAAGCGTGATAAGGACTTCAAAGGTGTGTGTTGTATGTGAATTGGTGAGTAGTATGAAAACTCACAATTTCGCTTTGAATGGTTTAAGTTTTGATAAGTGGTGACTCACATAGGATGAAGTTCTGGGATGGTGTTACATGTGATTGATTGAGATCTAGAATCGACAAGGAACCTTGAGTAAGTTGGAAACCGTAAGAAGAATCGATTTGGAATGTGGTAACCAGAACCGAAGGTTGTTGAACTATTTTGGATATATGGGCTCGATTTTAGAATGGATTTGAAGTTATGAATGTTATGGTTGTAACAGTGTAACTCCTATACCTCTATCATCTGGAGAGTGTTGGGTAGATGTTATAATATTGTGTGTTGACAAAGAAATTGTTCTACCATAGGACGTCAGTAAGTTTCTTGTACCGTTGGTTAGTAAGGACCCCAATGGATAAGTGTGTTTCTCCGCCGACTGTTAGCTACTTAGTCGTACTTGAGAATTCGTGGTGTTCCACTGTTAGAATTTGGATTGCGTAGTGGAAGGTGACAGATGAATGAGTTATGTTGGCATAATAAGAATTTAGAAGGATTATTGCTTGGAAGTATGGAAATAAGGAAATCATGTTTTAAGTGTGTTACCTTTTGGGTGTGACACGAAAGGAAGGAAATATCGGATGTAATGGTTACAATGTTTAGTATCAGACCAGATGGAACTGGTAAAGAAGTCGTTTGACTAAGTTATGAAGTGGATTTGAACGTTAAGAAATTTATGAAAGGATAGGGTCGGATAGAGGAATGTAGAATGATACATTCTTGCCGAAAGTAAGATGCGCCCAAGTCTTTTGTATGAGACAACAGATGAGTTATGGAAAAAGCAAAGTTAGAAGCTAACTCGGTATTGGAATAAGAGTATGGCTAAGGAAGTGAAGTTATGTGGGAATCTAAGACAGTGATACAAGTCGTGGTTATTGTTGAGCGAAGGAAATTCGGGGGAGAATTTCAATTTAAGGGGGGAGAGTGTAATACCCCGTATTATTTAAGTGCTCAATTAGATATCAGAAGAGATCAATTATTTTATTAAAAAGACAGATTGATATTTATTAGTGCAAGAGAGTATTTTAAGGTAACTCTGATAATTGATCAATTGGGTTGAGACGACAAAATATCAATTGGAGATATTTTACCTTGTTGGATTATATTATATAATATTGGATTATATATATATATATGTTATAAAAGAAAAGAAAAAGATAGTAAGAAGAGAAAAAGGAAAAGAGAAAGAAGGAGAAAGAGAAGAGAAGAAGAAAACCATGGGAGAAGAAGGAAAAGCTTGGATCATCATCTTCTTCAAACTCCTATTCGATTATCAGGTGGGTTCTAGTTAGACACTCTAAGTTCTAGAATTGAGGATTTTGAAATTAGGTTTGATTTGAGAGAAAATGAAATCTAATGGACGAAATTCGATATAAATTGCGTAGAGTAGTCGTAATATGCATGTGATCAGTTGATGATACTTGTTTTGATGTTTGGGAATGATTGGGTATGGAAAAGATGAATTTTGGAGCCTTGGAACCCTAAGAAACGTAGCAGAAAATTCTGCTTCTGGTGCAGAGCGTCGGGCGATGCGGGCTTGCGTCGGGCGAAAGCCAAGGGGCGCAGCATAGAACGTTTCTGTAACTTTTGAGTTTTGGATATGGGATTGACGCCGCTGCTTCGTCGGGCAAAGCACAGGCGAAGGGGGCACCGCCGGGCGAAACCTTGACCACCGGGCACTCTTGGGAATTTTCAATAATTATGTTTTCTTTAAAAATCCATAACTTTTGATCCGTAACTCGGATCGAGACGTTCTTGGTACCATTAGAAAGCCACAACGACCCTCTACCCAATAAAAAGTGAAATATTGTGTATGAGGTGGGACTACTTAATTAGTGGCATTTGAATGATAACAATGTTATGTGATATGTTGAAATCCATATCTTTTGGATCATAAGCCCGATCGAGGCATATTTATAGCCGATGTAAAGTTGTGAAAATATCCTACGGGATAAAAGTGAAAAGTATTGTTTTCGATACCCGATTAAATGACTCGGAGGGAACTGGAAGTGACGTTTTATGTGACGTGCTATGATATGATAATGTGAGACCATGATTTTAACCAAGGATGATTGGTAGAGGATAGTAAGGGCATGTATACCTTAAAAATAAGTGTGAACTACTATGTGGTTATGTTTGACATATTATGCTATCATGTGTGTTTTATGATTGATATTGTAATATGCTTGTCTAATATTGTTATTAAGTATGAATGAGAGAATATGCATGTTAAAATGAATTAGGAAGAGTGAGGAAACTTTACCCCTAAACAAATGGCAGAGTTAAGATTGTTATAATTCTAGGTTGTGAATAGAATTGTGATAGAAACTCTGGATGGCGACGCTCGTGCATTCATTGGCGAGTTCTGGACTGGAGTAGATAACCTAGATGGCAAGGCTCGGGCACCTGATGTAAGAAGGTACATCCTTGACGAGATTGGTCTAGGAGTGAGTGAAACACTAGTATGGAACATGTTGAACTTTTGTGATTATGAGAAAAGGTGATTGTGGCCTTGTGATTGTCGAATACAATCACGTTTGTGTGTGAGATCTTGTAATCGTAACCGGTTTATCTTGAATTGCATTTTCATGAGTCTCGAGCTCCTCTGAAACACATGCATGACTACTTGGCAGGTTTGATTCCCGCGTACAGTACGAATGGCGCTCAGGGAGCGTATGCTTGTGACGGATAATGGCCCGTGTGAAGTGACGGTTCATAACGGTTATTGGCCCGTAGAACCCGAATCCATTCGTATGTCTAGTAGGTTACAAGGATCCATGACTCGGGTCGACTTCTAGACGTAGAAGCGGACAGGAAAAGGGGATGCCTTGTGAGGTTATCGATTAGTGATATATTTTGAGTTGATGAACTCATGAACATGTTTCCATATAGTGTGAGATTGTGAGATTGTGAACTCAAGGTCATTTTCCCTTCCCCTTGACTTGAGTTAGGATTGATAGATCCCTGTAGAGCCGAGAGAATCCATAAGATAGGGAACTCACTGAGATTTGATGTATCTCACCCCACTATTGTTGATTATTTTCAGGAAGCATTTGCAGGTTTGATTTACAAGTGGAGCTATGCTTGGATGTTTCAAGAGAAGCTTAGTTGAGCTTATTCCGCTGTGTATTATTTTTCTTGTACAATGAGGAATATTGTATATTGATCTTAGATTTTATATTTTTGGCTAATTTCCATATCTTGAGCCATAGATTGTATTTATGTTTTAGAATTGTTCAAGTATGTGAATTACGCCATTGGGCACTTATGATGGCGTCAGTACCAAATAAAATGCTTGTATTGTATTATTTTAGATATATATTATACAGGGCATTACACCTAAGCAACTTTACATCGTTCCTCCAAGGATAATCAACTTGATACAGTTTACCAAGTGTGGCAGAGATGTGTTCAACAATAGCATGTTTAGTCCCCAAGCAGAATGGTTGTAATCTCCGTGTTGAGGAATCAGTCTTCTAATCTTGTCCTCTCCCCAAAAGAGTCGAGCCATGTCGTCAACATCTGCATTTAATCATACAACATATCAAAATTCATATACCATGCATAGCAAGAGAGTTTCATCCTCATTTCACTCATTTGCATTCACCAAAGGTCGTGTCGTTATCAACGTTTTACCTTGTGGTCATAGTCTAACTTATTTGGCACCTACCAAATAGATACTTTTATGTCTCATCTGACGATCCACCAGATTTGACTTTCCCTATCTGGTTGCTTTTCTGGACATGTCTTATATATTCCGATGTATTTCCAGAACTCTATTTTTTATGTTATCTAATCTATTTCCAAATATTCCTTTGCAATTCTGATGTATTTTCAGAATTTTCTTACTTTCTACCCAAGGTATTACCGAATGTGTTTATCTCTCAGATGTATTCCCAGATTGAGTCTTTTGTTCTGATGTCTTTCCAGAACTTATCTGATGTATTTCCAGATATTCCCT
The DNA here is from genome assembly GCA_022829125.1 of Lathyrus tuberosus. Taxonomy (NCBI): domain Eukaryota; kingdom Viridiplantae; phylum Streptophyta; class Magnoliopsida; order Fabales; family Fabaceae; genus Lathyrus; species Lathyrus tuberosus. The sequence goes on from JALAZF010000361.1 coordinate 4,724,312, forward strand.
TTGTTGTTCTAATGTATTTCCAAAAGTTTCGTTTCTTTTACCATCTGATGAATTTCCAGATGTACTTTATCTTTATCTGATGCCTTTCCAGAATTCATTTTTTACTCTTTGATGAAATTCCAGAATACCTATTTCACTTATCTGACGTGTTTCCAAATTGAGTCTTCTCTTCTGATGTTTTTTCTAGAGCCCCTTTGTGTATACCTGATGTTCTTACAAATATGACTTTGCTTATCTGATTTTCTTCCGGATATGTCTTGAAAACCTTTTCCCGTACATTTAAAGTTTTTCTAAATGTTTCGGACGTAGCTTCAGAATCTTTGTTTTCATTTAATGATATTCTGGATGTTTTTAATTTATCTCTGACTATGGTTAATAGCTGCTGAATGCCTTTAAGTTTGTTTCCCTTCTTCATCCAATGCTTTTTTTTTAATATGTTCTGGAGTTCATTCAATGTTTTCATGAATGTCTCTGATGTTTGCGTATGTTCCAGAGTTTATTCAATGTTTTCCTGAATGTCTCTGATGATTACTTGATTGTCTCTGATGTCTGCTATGTGTTCCGAAGTTTCATTCAATGTTTTCCTGAATGTATCTGATGTTTGATCCAATATCACTAATGTTCGTTTGTGTTCCAGAGTCCATTCAATGTTTTCCTGAATGTCTCTGATGTTTGCTTGAATATCTCTAATGTTTGCTTGTGTTCCAGAGTTCGTTCAATGTTTTCCTGGTTATCTCTGATGTTTTCCTGTTTGTCATTGATGTTTACATATGTTCCAAAGTCTCATTCAACATTTTCCTGAATGCCTTTGATGGTTGCTACTATTCTTTTCCAGAGTTTGTTCAAAGCACTTATGACGAAATCTTTGATGACTGTGACCCTTTCCCCAGTAAAGTTACTTTTACTTTCTGGATGTTCCTAATTATTCCACAATAAAAGTTGAGTGCTTTCTTGGAAGTCTCTTTTAGATTCTTCAGATTTGGTCTCATTCCACATCTAATGTTTTTTCTAGACGTTTCTGATTTGTTTCTAGAATGTGTTACTTTCTGCATCTGGTGCCTTCCCAAATGTCTGTATCTCTGTTCGGGGATTCTCCCTCTCTTTCCAAGTATTATTGGATACTCTTTGTCACCTTGACGGATTTCCATGATATCTTGTATTCCTCAATTGTGACTCTTTGAGATCTGTTAGTTATTCTCCTGTGGTGTTCCCTTTGCTCTTTGCTTAGTTTTTCTAGTAGTAGTTTGTCTTCTGTGACATCATTACCCACAGAACTCAGAGTCTTGCATTCATATCATACCATAAGCATCTTCGTGGTATCTTAGGGCCAAAATTGTGCATATTTGTATTTAAGTCTCTCTAATCTTGTCGAGACAAAGATTTCGATCTTTATATCTCCAGATTGAAGAAACTTAAATAGGGGCATCTGTCATACCCTAATTTTTATCCCTAAGATCCCACTTCTTTTTGCATCATCTGCATAGCCTATCATGTCTTTCATCTCGCATAATGATCAATTTATCAGACAGAATCAACTTGTCGAATTTACAGCCGAATTGGTCAAACTAAAAGTCAACTGCGCGTAAAATTAGTGGACGAAAAGTTTCAAAGTCGAGCTTGCAAACGTCAGTCATATTAATCTATGTTTCACGTAGTTTAACCTGGCGTGCTCATTTTAATTTTTCGACTGCTTTTTTGTCGCATTTTTATAAATTTGAGCCATTTAACTGAGGAAAATTTATTTCGAAATTTGACAAAACATTGTATTTTTCCGAGTCGTTTATTTCGCGCTGATCGTTTTGGTGTATTCATTTTATTTTTCGAGCACTTCGATACCAGTCCGTTTTTCGTTTTAAACTGATTTTATTTTTTAGTTTTAAGTTTAATTTAAGTAGTTTAATCAGGTTTTCAATTTAGGCTTTACTTTGAATAATTTATTTTATTTTTCATTTATCTTGTTTTTATTTTAAAAAACAATATAAAAAATTTTTGTTTTTATTTTGTTTTTAGTAAAACTTAATTACTAAATTTAGTAAAGAGGTTTTGTTTTCTTTCTCTAATTGTAGTAACCATGGCACACGCGGACCCATCTGCCTGCTTTCACCATATCACATTTTCTTCTTGACCGTATCACATACCCTCACGTCACTCTCTCATGCTAAAAACCTCACACTTCACTTTTTCTTCACCACTTTTCCCACCACCTGCATCTTTTAAGAGGAAAACATTAAACAAAAAGCACACACACGTGCATGACTACACGACACCAACCTTTCTTCATCTTCACATCACATTACTATTCACCTCCCCCTCCATAAAAACCATACACACATTTGGTATATACAACTCCAAAAACTCAAGCTGTCCATACCATTTTTCTCACCAATGTCCGCCTGCACTTTGAAGAGAACATACACATCATAAGAACTCATCATCTCATAAACTAAAACACCTTTCACTGCTATTTCTTTTTCACAACATAACTTGATATTTTGCATACTTCATGGCCATACACCACCATTGTGAGGACCGACGTGTGCCATTTTTCGCTTCCTTCACAAACTTCTACTCTTCACCATAACACTACCTGCATTTTAAAAGAAAACATCAAAAAAAGAAAATAAAAACAACATTTGCTACATACCTCACAACACCATCAAGACTCCATCATCATCTTTTTTCATCACCCAAAAAACCTTGCTGCAACCACACACAAGCTTTCTCTTAACATCATATTTTTCATGAAACTTTCATCACTACAAAAAAGGGATGTAACCACTCAACCTTATCTCCTTTTGTTTCTCTTCTCATCCGTCACTGACCATATTCATAGTTTGTTACACACTTGAAAAATCCATCTTCACCTCACCTACTTCAACGCCATACGCCACACAGCTCTCTCCTCTATCTCTTCACCCACTGGTCATCCAAAACCTTCACAAAACCAGCGATATTTACGATAACGATGGCAAGGAAAAAACAACGGTAGCAAGCTCTTCACTCCCACAACAACGATCTGTCGAGGGGTAAATTCGAAACAATCTTTTTTATGTTATGTTTGATGCTCTAATAATGGATCTCCTATGTTTCTGATGCTTGACATTACATTCATTTGTTTTCTTCTTAATAATAATTCTTTGCTTTGATGTTGAATCTTTTGTTGTTGTATGAGTTTCAATTTGCATGATTTTCACTCAAATTGTTTTAACGGGTACTGAGTTTCACCTTTTTTGGTCTTGTGGTTTCTACTAGGACTATTTTCTTTTATTTTTAAATTTTATGGCATTGTTAGTGTCATACCCCAAATTTTACCCTCAAATACTCTAATCTTTTGCATATCATTTTAAGTCAGTTGTTTATGCATTTACAGTTTTTTAGTCCATTAGTCATAATCACGCATTTTTCTCGTTTAATTTCTGTCACTTATTCTCATTTTTTTAATTCAATTATTTTCATGAGTCTTAGAACTTTATGCCCTCATTTTTAATTTAGAATTTTGTTTTTTTATTTATTAATTTTAAATCACTAATTTAATTTAAAATTAATTTCTTCTTTTTTATTTATTATTTTATTATTATTATTATTATTATTACTATTATTTTTTATTATTGCTATTATTATTATTATTATTATTTTTATTTGTAATTATTATTATTTATAATAATAATAATAATAATTTCATTATTATTATTATTATTATTATATTTTTATTATCATTACAACAAAGTCCAAAAAAAAGGGATCCCAATTATTCAAAATGTCCTGCGCCATCTCCTAACATCCACATCAAGTATCGTACCAACTTCTTCAGCCAATAATCCAACATGCCAAACACATCAGCCAAAACACTTCGTACACAATAAAGCTCCAAGACCTCCTGCGGTATCCTGCGCAGGCCGTACAACCATCTGCACCCCTTATCCAAAATCACACTTCATCCTACTTGCTATAACCATGATAGAACCTACAGTAGGACGTACAACAATGCAGCAAGACCACCATCCTGCGCAAGATAGGCCTTCAAAACCAGCCTGCCACACAAGACCTGCGACCAAGAGCAAAACCAAGCTATAAACCTGCGGTCAAAATTACACAAGCTGCCAAGAACCTGCAAGCAGTAAGGACTACACGCCACAATGAAACATATTTCCCTCCAAGTAAACCTGCTACCAACCTCAAAACCTGCTGTGAAAATAACCCTACAACACAACAGACAAACTAAAAAAAAAGGAATCAATAAGTCTTATGATTTTTAAGAAGAAGAGGAGAACAAGGAAATACACAGTGAAAAAAAACCAATACTCCTTCTCTGAAAAACGAAAAAAGAACGATTTTCTCTGCACCATTTTCCATCGCCCATTCCCTTACTCTTTTCCCTCACCTTGTCCTTCTTCCAAGCCACCATTTCTTCTTAAATAAACCATCATCATTCAACCATCTTCAATCTCATAGCTCCTCAAACAACCTTTCAATTCCCTCACTCATCATCATCAACAACTCCAATCAACACCAAAATCCAAACTAAACAGAAACGAGAGACGAACCAAACGAAGCGAGTAAGAAGCTGAGAAATGAAACGGAGGGAGTATGCTAGAAAAGAAGGATGAAAAGGATTTGGCCGATTATGAAACCAGTGAAGGAATCGATCGTGGGGTTCATGTTTGAATGGATTCACTCGATCATATTTGGAGGTGCGTTTAGGAGGCCGTTCCTTTTCCGTTTTTCCTTCTACCATTTATTTGATTGTGAGAGGCTGAACATAGGGTTGGTATAACCCTTTTCCATGAGTGACCCGCCCCATGATGTTGCATCTGGGCTTCCCTTTTATTTGGTTTTCTTTCCTGGCCCAATGTTTCTTTCAGCCTACACCCTTCGTAGTTTATTTAGATTTTAGTTGTTTTAGTTAATTAGTTTTAATTAGATGTTAGTTAGTTAATTAGTTTTTTAATTAGAATTTAATTAGTCAGTTTTAGTTAATTAATTTTAATTAGATTTTAGTTAGTTAATTAGTTTTTTAATTAGAATTTAATTAGTTAGTTTTTTAATTAGATTTTAGAACTTAATTAGTTAATTTTAATTAGAAGCTAGTCCAATTTAGTTATTTAAGTTTTAATTAGAAATTAGTTTAATTAGTTAATTATTTTTAAGAAGAATTTAGTTAATTATTTTTTAATTAGTTTTTAATTCATTTTAGTTTTAATTTGAGTTTTTCAATTAGTTTTTAATTAGACTAATTTTTAATTAGGCTTAGTTAATTAGTGAATTAGTTTTTTTTAATTAGATTTGGATTTAATTAGATTTTATTTTTAGTTAATTCTTAAGTTAATCTTGACAATCCTCGATTTTATTTTGGTTAATTCTTGATGTTCGATTTTGAATTTGATTCTTGATATTTTTGAAGCTTTTGTTGCCAGTTTTGGATTAAGTGTTGATCAATCATTGTTGCCTTTAGTTTGACTCGATTCTTGAGGAAATTATTGTTTGATTCTTATCTTGTTGATTTGTTTATTCTCGATGCTTACTGATACTTTCTTGACATTGTCCATGAGTTGTTGATGAGTGTTTGGTGTTCTCTTGTTCGTTCTTGATTGTTATCACTTATGCTTAAAGCTTCATCCTTGCTCCTTGTTGTTGCTTCCTATCCCAAAGGAAAGGATCCTCTTGTTGACTTGTAAGTCATAGTTTAGGATAGCCCTGTCCGCCTTTCCCCGAGACTTTGTTAGAGTCTCATTCCATTTTATCCTAGCCTTAGGATTGGAGTCGCCGCACTCCATGTAAGTGTCATGGTTATGAACACTTACTCCCCTTTGGAACCTTGACCATAGTCAAGAGTTCCTCACCCCTAGTTAGGCGAACTACAGAGGCTCTGATTCCTTATTCCTAGTCAGGATACGTAAGCACAAGATGCGATGTCTTGTCGAGCCCACTAACCACTAACCACTAACCACTAACCACTAACCACTAACAACTAACAACTAACAACTAACTCCTTTATCTCATGTTGTCGTGCGATCGAGACTACTTTACTTCCCTTCCCTTTATCCTAGCCTTAGGATTGGAGTCACCTCACTCCATGTAAGTGTCATGGTGATGAACACTTACTTTCCTTGTTTAGCATAACCTTAGGTTTGGAGTCGCCGTACTCCATGTATGTGTCATGGTTATGAACACTTACACCCCTTTGGAACCTTGACCACAATCAAGATTTCCTCACCCCTAGTGAGGTGAACTGTGAATGCTCTGATTTCATCCTAGTCAGGATACGTAGGCACGAGATACGATGTCTTGGCTAGCATACTTAGTGTTACATACCCTTAGGTCTTTACCTTAGCACATTTCTCTTAGCAAACAAACAAACATAACACAATACTAACAAGAGGTTTCTGTAGAGTACTACGGATACTTAGGATGCTAACACCTTCCCTAGTTATAACCAACCCACGAACCTTAGATCTTTAGCCTTGTTGTTACATAGCGCACTTAGGGTTTTCTTCGATCTTTAACCTTTCCTTTGGGTAAATCAAAGTTCAGTGGAGAACTTCATGATTTGTGATTCAAGTTAATTAATAGCTTGATATCTAATTCTCACCGCAACAGAAATGGCGACTTCACTGGGGAAAGACATACCCCTAAGAGGGTTAAGCCCACCTTGCTTGTAGTTGTGTTATTTTATATGTTTGCTTGCTCGTATACTTGTATATTTGTAAATATCTGTGTATATATCTGTTTGTGCTTGGGTTTTCTGTGTGCAGGGTTGTTACCTTGAGTGGTGAGATAAGTCCTAACCCGGACTTGAGTGTACACCTATGATAGGCTTGTGGTATAATCAATAGTTAGTCGTTGGGAGTAGTCCTAACATGGCTAGCATATGATAACCACGCTCAGTGGAGGCCCCTTTGGGATTACTGATGTCTGATGCGAGTAGTCGTATTGGCATCACTTTTTCCGACCAGGGAGTCCATGAAGCTGAGGACCTTTAGTTATCCTTCACCACACTTGGCCTCTGAGGATGTAGTGCAGTGATCATCTAGGTGTAGACATGTGGTGGTTGTCACGTGATACTACACTCAGACGAGTTTATCTTGAGAATATTATTGGCCCACATGAGTAGTCATGTAAGATAATAATATCCGAAAGATTTATCGATGACTCTGGGAACTTCTTAGAACCCTGTTCTGCAGATACAAGAACCTATAGTACACACCTTTTGGGATGGGTAGACCATGGCTCCACGCTCGTGATCTTCAAACCTAGGCCCTTGTTTGTTTGCCTGTATATACCTGTACATATGTGATTATGTGTCTACACGTGTTTGTGCATACCTCTATCCATACATTCATGCATTCATGAATAACCACTTGGTTTCAAGGAATTCAGTTGTTCCTTCCTTTGCAAAAATCAATAGAGATCATGGATTTTAAAGCGAAACTTTACAGTTTTTCCAAAATGTTTGCAACTTGCTTTTGAGTTCCTTAAAACCATTTGGCTTGCATTTGCATTGCATGCGCATGTCGTCACATTTGCATTTCATTTGCATTTCTCAGCCTTGAGTCTCATCCATCCTTTATCCATAACCCAACAGTTGACTTCCCGAAGCCAGCATTGGACTTGAGGTAGATTTTGAAGGATCATGAACTCAGGAGAGCAGAACCAGTTTGTGACAAGAGTGGATTTTGAATCGATGAAAAATCAGTTGGATCAGATTGTGGAAGCTATGATAGCCTTGGCAAAGAGAGATGACAACATTCAGAGGACTTCTGTGAATAATGTTGCTCAAGCTCAACCTGTGCAGATTCCTGTTGAGAACCAGGTTATACAAGAACGTACCATCGTCTGAGATAGACATTCCTTTTCTGTTGATGCCGTGGAATATCGTAGTTTCGCATTCTCTGAGCCAGATTCCCAAGAGGTAGTCCCTGTGATGAAAACCGAGGACCCACGGTACGTTGAGATAATGGAAAAATGTCGTGCCTTGGAAGAAAAGCTTAATGCCATTAAGGGTCGTGACGCTGCTGATCTGAATGCTTTGAACATGTGTTTGGTACCCGGCCTTGTGATACCACCTAGGTTCAAAACACCAAAGTATGAGAAGTACAAAGGAGATAGTTGTCCAAAGCAGCATTTGGTGATGTTTTGCCGAAGAATGACTTCACATGTCCGTAATGACAAGGTTATGATCTACTATTTCTAGGACAGTCTGAGTGGGGCATCACTGAATTGGTACATGCAGCTAGAGAGCAGTCACATCCAATCATGGTCAGTTCTAGCTAATGCCTTTGTGAAGCAATACAACTACAATCTTGACTTGGCTCCCAGCCGCCTGTAGTTGCTAGGTTTATCTCAAGAGGACAATAAATCCTTCAGAGGGTATGCTCGGAGGTGGAGAGAAGTAGCCGTTCGGGTCCAACCACCACTCTTGGATAAGGAATTGGTTGTCTGGTTCGTGGATACTTTGCAAGGCCCGTACCGAGAAAAGTTGTTTAGCATTGTGACATCAAACTTCTCTGACTTGGTAATAGCTGGACAGCACATCGAGAACGGTCTTAAGAACAGAAAAATCTAAAGTGCCTCGAACATCCCAGCTAGTGAGAGTGAATCAGTTGTCACTTCTCAAGAAGAATGGGAGTAAGAAAGTAATTCCATATGGGAATCTCCAATACCTCATCCTCAACGCTCATGCGTCTCAACTGATCAGAGTAAAAAATATTTTGGGTCTCTGCGTAAAACACCATTCTTTCCACAGGGACAATATTCTTCTCCAAATCGAAGACCTCCTCAGTATCAACAGTCCTACCACCGCCATCCACGTCAGCACGCCAAACAAAGGCCAAAGAAGCCAGAGAGGCATTTCACTCTATTGCCGATGTCATACAGTCAATTATTGCCAGGTTTAATTAAGGGTGGATTAATAGTGCCGAAGGAGATAGATCCAGTGATCCCTCCATACCCACCAGGCTTTGACGCCAATGCCCAATGTGACTACCATGCTGGGGCACAAGGGCATTCAACTGAAGACTGTAAGGTCCTCAAGAGCAAGGTTCAGACTTTGCTTGACTCCGAGATGTTCTCATTCATGCCTTAAGGTATTCAAATCAACAGTTCTTCACCCAATCAGGTGAGTCCATCAATCCCGGTTATGGAATAAATTGCAGAGAGTAGATGTGAAGATGATTGTCAGACTGATCTCGACAATCAACTCTGAAATGGTTATCTCAGTCGGCAAATCAAGAAAGGAAAGCCCAGTCCTCAAAGCTGGAAATCTTTTGGCTGTTTCATCATTCCCTATTGTGTTTTCTTTGTATATGGATTTTGTTTTTGCTTGTAAGTTGTTGTTTGTTGAAATGGCAAGATTAATGAAATGTTTATGCATCTTTTGATTAAGTCCATTCGTATCCACTCTTTCTCTTTCCTTTCATTGTTAAAAGAAAAACAAACAAACAGATTTATTTCATCCACTTATCTTTACCAAACTGTTGTTTAAGCAAAGATTGGGAGGATGACGAAAATATTATACCTATAATTGTCGTTGGTATGCTTTTAATTAAACTTTTCCGATGATGTAAGGCATTGTTTCAAATCCCCAAACACTGGAGAGATAAGGTGTTAATCCCTAGTCAGCCACTTCGAGCCTAAAAGTAGGAGTTTCCTTCGGATTTCTAAACCCTTAAATCTCAACCTTGGGGTGGGTAGTCCTCAGTTAACTTGGCGATAGGTGCATACAAGACACCTTTCATATAAAGCCCGTGCTCACAGGTTTTTATTCGCACATAACAAACAAGTGTCGAAGATGTTTTCCAAGCCTAAAGGCCAATGATGGTTCACCTTAGCCATTAAACTAGGTAGTCACCTTCTTTCTCAAAAAGGGAAAATTTAGAAGAAAAAAAGCCCGCTAAGTCAAAACCTGTGAAGGAGACTTAGGCAAAACTGGAGCATCCTGCTAACTGTAAATCCAAAAAAACAGTTCAGGCAAAAGCTAGGGATAATAAAAAGAGGAGTTATTTAAAGCTTTAACTCTGAAAGTCCTCAATAAACAACCAAATGTTTTAAGGGAGTAGTGACTGCCTTAGGTTTTTGAACCATCACTAACTATCATCAGCTCAATTCCTAGCCTATAGGGACCTGAAGGTATAACATGGGTTAACTGAGTATATGATTGAAGTTCATCATGAAGATTGGGCGGGGGCAAACAAACTTTGAGCCTTTATCCTTTGTTTCATGAGCCGTGAACCAAACCACGTTACAACCTTTAAAAGACCTAATTGAGGTAAGGTTGTTTTGAAATCATACTACAACAAGGTTAGATAACCTGACTCCTAATGATCTTTGCTATTTGTTTGTGTTGATCACTTCATCTGTCATTCCGTAAATAACTAGATCCGCTTCATTTTGATTGTTTAATCACTCCACTGAGTGTTTTATCAATAAACTTTGATTTCAAAAGCTTGCATGAATATTGCATTGAAATTGCCAATTTTTAACGAACAATACTGCTTGTAAAACAACTCAATATTAAAGGAATCCGAACAAATGCAGCCAGCTAGGGAATTTGACTTGGTAACAGAAGTTCAGTCTGGGGCAACCAATTAGGAGGATTTGTTAATCAACCATTCCAAGAGTTGTGAATCAGGGGCAGAACTCTTCAAAGTTCAGAATATTGGGGCAAGCCGTTTTGAGGTCATCTTATGGCAAGTTATTTCCCAACTCCTTTCGAGTCAAGGGCTGCAATGACCCACCAACAGGGGCAGGTCTGTTTCTCAGTCGTTACTCCCACAGTCTGAGGAATTTGTTGTGCAAATATGTTAATCTAGGGCAATCAAACCGAGATTATGTAAATCCCTCGAAGACCAGTTAAACAGGGGCAATCAGGTCGAGATTAGACAAATCTCTCGAAGGTCAGTTAGTCTGGGGAAACTCCTTCACAGATCAACCAGCTAGCAGGGGCAAGTTTACTTCCCAGTTGTTACTCCCACAGTCTGAAAGACAAGTTCGAGGACTTTGTTTTGCAAATGCAGTTAAACTGGGGCATTTACGTCGAGATTTGTGAATCTCTCTAAGAGTTTGAATACATTAAGACATCTTGAATGCAAATGCTTCTGTAAAATCCTCTTGATATTTTCTTCCAAACAGACTATGTAATCTGGGGCAGAGGAGATTTAAAGATTATTTGTTGCAAAAGACGTTGCCCATCTAGGTAATTATTATACAATTAAAAGGCAGAGTTACATTTCTTGTGATATCCTCTGCTAGCTCCCCAGTAAGTTGTTACTTCAGTTGATCTTGGCAAGTCCCCATGGATCTCTCTCTTTTCCAACAAGGAAATCAGGCTCATGATGGCAATCCGTCAGGTGAAGTCATGATGTTATACCCCGAGATGAATACTTTTTTTTCCCCAGAGAATGTTGTAACCTTGAAGTAGAACTGTTTGTTCTGCATGTTCATCCCTAGTGATGTTCCTATCTGGTGAAGTTGGCTGGGTATCTTTGTCGAGATGTTTATTTCATCTCCAGCTTTGTTTCCCTTTGTCTGTTTTGTCAGCATAAGCATAAATATGACATACATGCATTCATACATATGCATGGCATTCGAGCATTTTTGCTACCTTTCTGGTGTTTACCTGTTTTGGTTCATTTGGCGTTTACTCCTCAAGTGACTGGGTTTGTCTATTCTTTCCAATAGGGTTGTCACCTTTAGGCATAAAGTGCTCATCCTTTCTAAATTCCCCCACAGAGCTTGATTCTCGTGGATGATGGTTGTTGTCGCGGTGAGAATCATATACCGTAGCTATTATATTAACTACGTTCATAAACCTTAATTCACCACCGATCTTTAATTTATCCAAGGGAAGGGAAAAAGAGCGAATAACCCGAAATATGTAATGCAATGCAAAGCAAAAGAGAATCTAAGGTTAGGGGGTTGGTTATACCTAGGGAAGGTGCTAGCATCGTAAGTATCTGTAGTACTCTACATGAACCTCTTGTCTTATTGTGTTATTTGTTATTTGTCAGCTAAAGGGTGAAAAGGTAAAAGGGAGACCTAAGGGGTTAGTCCTAAGTATGCTCGCCAAGACATTGCATCTCGTGCCTACGTATCCTGACGGGAATGAAATCAGAGCATTCGTAGTTTCCCTCAATGAGGGTGAAGAACTCTTGACTATGGTCAAGGTTCTAAGGGGGGGGGGGGTAAGCGTCTATGGTGGAACTCCTACATAGAGTTAAGAAACTCTAAACCCAAGGCTAGGTTAAAAAGGAGGTAAGTGTTCATGGTAGGACACATACATAGAGTACGACGACTCTAATCTCAAGGCTAGGATAAATGGGAAAGGAAATGTCCATGGCAGGACACTCACATAGAGTACGACGACTCCAATCCTAAGGCTAGGATGAAAGGGGAATGACCTAAAGTTAGGCTAAGTATGACATGACAATCAACAAAAGGGATCCTCCTTTGGAATCGGGAAACAAGAAATTATTAATTAATTTAAATATTAATATTTATATTAACTAATAATTACAACATATTTTTATATATTTTTTTAATAATATCGAAAAACTTGATAAGAATATTAAAAACAAAAGATTGAAATATTTTTGACCTTTTTCTAGAGTATGCAAATAGATAAAGAAATAATATTAACACACACACACTATATATATATATATATCTGTGTGTGTGTGTGTGTGTGTGTGTGTGTGTGTGTGTGTGTGTTAAAACTCAAATCACAATTTTATATACAAATCTACAAAGTTAAAAAGACCAAAAATATGTATATATATTAAGCCTTAAACCGAAAAACTTAAAAAAGCTGAAACTAAAAAGAAGGTACATGTAAAAAAAGAAAAAAAAGGAAGATACATATGTATATATTTAAAATCAAAGCGACAACATTTTAAAACCTACAGTTAACAAAAAATTTATTGACAAAATTTTATATATATATATATATATATATATATATATATATATATATATATATATATATATATATATATATATATATATATATATATATATTTTCTAGATGCAAGCCAAGCAAACTGACAGTATATAAGATTCAATATATATGTATACACACAATTGCAGCAGCATCATATTGAAACAAACACACATATAATATTCTTATAACCATTACAATATCGACACGAACATAACACAACGTAAAGTGAAAAGCAATATTTATATGTAATACAAAATGAGAAAACAAAATAGAATGTGATTAAAACAATCATTACAAACTCAAATCGAAGAAATACCTGAGATGCAAGTTATGAGGTTATATACGTGTAGAAGCTACGGATCAGAGGTTATGAGGTGGATGAGTTGTGATTTTTTTGTGTCCTCATTGTTTTTTCTAATGCATATATATAGGACTATAAAATTGATAAGAATGATAATAACAATTAACACAATGTTTTTTTTTTGTTTTTTATAATGAGACAAAAATAAAAAGAATTAAATATTATGTTTTTTGTGTTTTTAGAAGGAGAAACACAATTAAGTATTGATTAAATAGGATGTTTTTGTATTTTTAGAAGGAGAAACATAATTAAGTATTGATTAAATATGATGTTTTTGTGTTTTTTATAAAAAAAGAAAATATTAATAAACAAATTAAAAATAAAATTAATTAATAAAAAAAAAATCTAATTAAATCTAAATAAATTAAATAATTATTTAACTAAAAATAAATAAAAATGATTAAAAAACGAAATAAAAAGCCGGGCAGAAAAGTACTCGAAGAAATAAAATGAACACACCAAAATAATCAGCGCGAAATAAACATATTGGAAAAATTCAGCGTTTGGTCAGACTTTGAAATAAATTTAGACCGGTTTGTCTGTAAATCTAACAAATTTATTCTGACTGACATTTCGGACACTATGCAAGATGAAGTGCATGTTATGCTATGTAGACGATGCGAAACGAAAAAACAGAATCTCAGTGTCAAAAATTAGGGTATGACAGATGCCCCTATTTAAGTTTCTTCTATCTGGAGATATGGAGATTAAAATCTTCGTCTTGACGTGATAGGAGAGACTTAAATACAAACATGCACAAATTTTGGCCCTAAGATGCCACAAGATGCACATGATACACTACTACAAAACGCCTAAACAACAACGCCATGTTTACAACGACATCCTATACATTGTTGTTATAGTGCGTACTGGATGCACGCACATTATTTTAATTAGAAATTTCAAGGGTATAATAACGGTTGTTGTGAACACCGTGGTGATACAATCAAGCTTTCATGGGTTCGAACCTCATCGCCCTCAAATAGTTTATTCCTTTAACGTAAATGCACCCTTTTTAAGTTTTATTTATATTTAACTAAAAAATAATAAGGATATCACTACGGTTATTTCTTAAAACCGTTGTTACAAACTGATGCTTCTTTTTATGTATTTTAAACACCAAGTATATATCAATTTATCCACTGAAAAAAGAAACAAGACGAAACAACCCTAACACCAACGCCATCACCATTGTCGGGAAGAAGACAACAATAACAAGAAAATGTTCTACTTTAAGGTGTTGCAATGTCGCATTTGAATACAAAATCATCCAAAGGTGTTTCTATGTCTTCTTCCGTTGTAAAATCTCGATCTGGAAAATTTTGTGGTTGTGATGGTCGTATGGTTTCGTACCAATGCAAGAAGGGACAAAATAAAGGAAGGCTTTTTTGGAGATGTCCATTTTGGAGGAGCGATGAAACATCTAATTTGTTCATATGGGATGAAGACGTGGGATAAAGAGATGGAAATGAAGATGAGAGCATTATGAAGTCAGAGTTGGAAGCTGTGGGCTATTTGAAGGTTATGTATGAGGATTTAAAGAAAAAGAATAAGAATTTGAAGAACAAACTGAAATCAGAGATATTTTCTGGAAATCTCAAGATGTTATGTTTTCTTGTCTCCTTTATATTTAATGTTTACTTTGTTATGAAATGTAATAGTTGATATAGTTGATATAATAAATAAATACCTATCTATACGGTTTTTATTTATTTTTAAATTCACAGATAAAAGGGTTATCACTACAGTTCTTCTGGTTAACCTTAGTGATATATTTATAATAAATAAATACCTATCTATACGGTTGGTATTGTTAACCGTTGTGAAATAGTTTACCCATATATAAGCGAAATAACTTTCACTTATTGACAGTAGCGTCGTTGCCTTCAAAGTGAAACCCTAGAACCCATTTTTTCTCTTCGTTTTCACCATTAGCCGTGAATCTTGTGCTTCATACATTAAGGTATTCTTCTTCTTTCATCTATTGTTAGATATTTCCCATTATCTCGTTTGTTGCATGTTGTTTTTGTTGATTGTTCTCATTTTTTCAGATTAGTTTTCACTACCTTAACAAAGACCATAATTTGGAAACTTCATAATGTTTGTGTAGCTATGGAAAAAAAGTATAAGAAGCATGAAGCTATGATGGAAACTTCATCCACCTTATACTTTTTCTTCATAGCTTCACGAACAAGATGTTAGTAAATGAAGAAACAACAGTGTAAGCAAACTTCATCTAGTTTTAGAAATAATGAAAAGAAATATAAGAATTATGAAGCTTTTGTGTAAGCTTCTTCCTCCTTGTATTTCTTTTTCATTGCTTCCCAAACTAGTTGAACATCATAATTGATTCCTATTCCGCGATTAGCTTCATTAAAAGGTGCGTTATTCCTGTTCCTCTCTTTACTCTTCACTGGATTATGGTTTTAGGGTTTGTTTTCAACTAAGGATGCTCATTTTTGAAGTTTGCTGTGTTTCCTTACAGGTTACGGGGATGATACAGGGTGATGATGCTGGTGGTAGCAAGCATATTATATGAGTTTATAATATCTGGATCTGGTATAGAATGTTGTTTGAGTTTATTATATTCTATGTAGATTGTTTGTTTCACTAACCCTCGCTTAAAATACATTCATTTAATTTGACATAGATACTTATAATCTGAAAATTAAGTTGTATTTGAAAACCAACTTATATGAATCAATGTTTTCGAATTGCATCCCTCTCATCGTTCATCTCACGATGTTTAATATATATATATTATGGTATAATGATTTGGCTCCTTAGATGCATCATCATCTTCCATTATAGTTAAATTTCATTAACAATAAATTATTATTTAATCTGCCTCTCCATCAACACTTATAATCGTAAAACTTCCGATTATAAAAATTATGATGATAAGTGATGATGATGAGGCAGATTATCCAATGTCTTGTTCTTATGGAAATTTAACTATAATCGAAGATAGCGATATATCGAAGGAGTCAGATCAATAAACCACAATATATATGTAAAACAGCGTGAAATGCATGATGAGACGAATGCAATCAGAAAACATTGGTTTGTTTAAGTTAGTTTTCAAGAACAGTTTAATTTGCAGATTATAGACTTCTTCATCAAATTGATTCCATGTATATTTCTTTAGTGAGGTGTTTGGAAAACAAGCAATCTACATTTAATATAAAAAACTCAGGGTACTTACAATAACGGTTATCTATTGTAACCGAGATCATAGGTAATTTATGTTTTACATAATTCGCTGCTAATGGGTTTCGAACCCAGTACCTAAGTGTATGTAGCACAACGGGTTATAATCATAACCTTGTGATATATGGCGCGCGTCCTGCCTTTCAATAACATTTCCAGACCTTTGTAGAAACAACGAACTTACAACGACAATCTACATAACAACGCCTTCGCCCGCGTCATTATATGCCATTCCCAACCGTTGTTAAATGGGTTTTTCATAGTAGTGATATGACATGAAATGATATTTAAGACAAGATCCTCTGGGGAGTGGTGTCACAGGGGATAACTGTATATGGAAATGTTAGTGAAAGCATACCTAAAGAATGAAAGGCCCAACGAGGAACAACTTAGCAAACAAAACAAGACCCCATGAGGAAAAGTATCAAAGAGACACAACTGAGGAATACAAGATATTATGGACATCCGCCAAGGTGACAAAGAGTATCCAATAATACTTGGGAAAAAAAAGAGGGACAAAACCTGAATAGAGATACATACATCTGGGAAAGCATCAGATTTGGGGAAAGGCTTACAATCATCAGAGGTTTTGTCAGAAATGCATTGAACTAAACTCTGGGAGAGTACAACAACAACCATCAAAGTCATTCAGAAGAACGTTGAATAAACTTTGTAACATAAACAGTTATCTGAGATAAACAGGCAACCATCAGAGTTATTTAGAATAACATTGAATAAGCTCCACTAGGGGATCAACAGTCATCATCCATGAATGGAACTGGATGGAAACGAGTCACAACATTCAGAAGATCATTGAATAAGGTGAGGAGATTTTTGAGAAATCTATGAGAGATAATCCAGCAGACTTCAGAGGCATTCAGAAAAGCATTAAATAAACTCTAGAAAACATCAGAGATATTCAGAAGAGCATTGAATAAACTTTGGAAAACATTAGAGATATTCGGAAAAAACATCAAATAATCTCTGGAACACCTCAGAAATATTCGGAAAAACATCGAATAAACTCCCGAACACATCAGAGATATTCGGAAAAACATCGAATAAACTCTGGAACATATCTAGAAAAGAATTGGATGGAAAATGAAAACAGACTTAAAAACAATCAATAGCTGTTAACCACAGTCAGAAATAAATTGAAGACGTCTAGAAGAGCATTAGATGAAGACAAAGATTCTGAAGATACACCCGAAACATTTAGAAAAGCATTAAATGTACGAGAAAATATTTTGAAGACATATCTGGAAGAACATCAGATAAGCAACATTATATCTGGAAGAACATCAAATATACAAGGTCATATCTGGAAGAACGTCAGATAGACACCAAGAGGTTCTGGAAAAACATCAAAAGTAAAGTCGTATTTGGAAGAACGTCAGATAGACACAAATGAGGTTTTGGAAAAACATCAGAAACAAAGTCGTATCTGGAAGAATGTCGAATAGACACAAAGGAGGTTCTGGAAAAACATCAGAACAAAAGACACATCTGGAAAATCATCAGACGGTAAAGGCAACAACATTCTGGAAAAGCATCAGAATTGCAAAGGTATATATCTGGAAACTCACTGAGGAGTAAAACAAATTCTGGAAGGGTGTCAGAATTACAAGTGGAAATATATGGAAAAACATCAGATAGGTTCTGGAAGAACATTAGAACAAAAGACTCAATCTGGGAGAACATCAGAGAGATAAACATATTCGGTAAAACCTAGGATAGATTCTGGAAAAGCATTAGAATCAAAAGGGTATATCTGGAAAAACATCAGATAAGTTCTGGAAGAACATCATAACAAAAGACTCAATCTGGTAAAGCATCAGAGAGACAGACACAAGTGACATCCAAGAATGGCATTAGATGAAAAGGCAATATACATATCCGGAAAAACATCGGATAAGCAACACCATGTCTGGAAGAACGTCAGATATACACGATAATATTTGTTGGTAGGTGCCAAGTGCGTTAGACTTTGACCACAAGGTAAGACCTGGATAACAACACGACCCATAGAGAATGCAAATGAGGATGAAACACTCTTGCTATGTATATGAATTATGTTATGATATATGATCAAATGCAAATGCAAATGTCGACGACATATCTCGACTCTTTTGAGGAGAAGATAGGACTGGAAGACTGATTCCTCAACACGGAGATCATTTCCATTCTGCTTGGGGACTAAAGATGCTACTGCTGAACACATCTCTGCCACACCGGTAAACTATATCAAGTTGGTGATCCTTGTAGGAAGGATAATGAGCTGCTTGGGGATTTTTCAAGTAAACTGCCCCAGATTAGCTGACTGTTGTAGATGAACTGTTCGATGCTTTAGCTTGTCTGATTTTGAAGATGACTGCTTTACTGTGCGCTTGGAAAGCTTGCCCCAATCTGAGTCTTGAAAAATCTTTTGTTTAAACCAATTCCGAGAAGGACTTGCACTAAACCACAAATCTGGAACTGATTCTCAACAGGATTTGGAAGGAACTTGCCCCTGATAGGATCACCGACCAAGTTTTTCACTGTTTGAAAATTCCTTGAGAGGAAAGCCAGTTTGCAAACAAAAGTATTTGTACAAACATGGTAATTTTAATGCAAAATTATGCAACTTTTGAAATCAAAATCAATTTTGAAATATGCAAAGCATGTGAGCCATTAGTCAGAACATGGCGGTTCAAGACATCAAAGTGAAAGGTAAAGCAAAGCCGTGATGCCAAAACAACATGATTTTCAAAGATCTTTTGGAGTCAGTTTACGCAACCTTGTTGTAGTACACTTTCAAAAAACCTTGCTTCAGTTAGGTCTTTTGAGGGTTGTAACGTGGCCTGGTTCACGGTTTAAGAAACAAAGGATAAAGGCTCAAAGTTTATTTGTACCCACCCAATCTTCGTGATGACCTTCATGTAGCGACCGATTTTTGTCGGTGACGCAACCACCTTATCGTTGGTTTTTGGGTTTCTCCCCACAATGAGGAGGGGGTGCTACTTTATAATTTCTTATTTATCCCGTGAAGCTGGAAGGGAAAGGGAAGCTATCTAAAACTAACCTTGCACGCGAATGTTTAACTGAACAAACGCTTAAAGAGATTCGGGGAGTTTGGGGTCAGGTTATACAATAGGGAGTTATCAATTACCCATCCTATATGTGGCTATCCACATGATATTAGCTTTAGGTTTCGCTTTATACTTGATGGTGTTTATCCGTTAATAGGTTGGGAAATTTTATTGGGAAGTATGAGAGAGTGAGTGAGTTTTTGTTGATGTTCGGGTGTTTTTGGTAAGGTACTGGACCTAAGTTTTGATTGGTATGAAGGTACTGGACCTAGAGTTTTTGATTAGTATGCTCGCTAAGATTTCGCAACCTTATGCCTACGTATTCCCGTTTAAATGAAACAGGGAAATCAGAGCAATCGTAGTTCCTCCTATTCTAAGGGAGGAAAAAGATAATGTTTGGTGTCTTGTTCAAAGCCCAAGATTAAAGCTAAAAGGTTATTTATTTGTGTCTTGTTCAAAGCCCAAGATTGAAGCTAAAAAAGTTTGACTGAGAGAGAACTTGTCATCTCTAAGAGGGATTGGACTTCCTCTGAGGGGATTGTTGATTTTTGTGTGCCTTGATCAAAGCCCAAGGTTGAAGCTAAGAGGTTGATTGACTCTTCTAAGGAAGTTTTTGTACAAAGCCTAAGAGTAGGCTAAAAGAGATTCGACTCTTTGGGGATGTCATTATACAAAGCCTAAGAGGAGGCTGAAAGTTTGACTTTTTCGGGGAAAGTGTTCTATTTGTCTTGTACAAAGCCCAAGATTGAGACTAAAAGAGATTTTGACTCCGCCGGGGAGGTTTGTATGTGTCTTGTACAAAGCCCAAGATTGAGGCTGAAATGAGAAATTTAACTAACTTGGATGAGGATATTTTTATGTGTCTTGTACAAAGCCCAAGATTGAGGCTGAAATGAGTTTGACTCTGCGGGAGAGTATTATCCGTCTAGTACAAAGCCCAAGATTGAGGCTGAAAAGAGTTTGACTCAGCTTAGGGAATTTATTTCTCGAAGCCTAAAGAAGGCTAGGAGGAATTGACTCCGCTGGGGAAGATATTTGTCCCAAGCTTAAAAGAAGTTTATGAAGATTTATGTCTTGTACAAAGCCCAAGATTGAGGCTAAATGGGTTTTGTCATACCCCAAATTTTGACCACTAAGATTTCCCATCATTGTGCAAATCATCATCACAATATGGATGTACCTTTATGCCTCATTAATCTCCTCAAGGAATTGTTGAGCATTCACCTCAATCAAAATTAGGGTTTCAAGCCCTCTCTGAGTGCTTAGACAAAGGATCAATCAAGGAATGACATGATATTCAACTTTTCTAACCTCTCAAACATCCATAATGGATCAAGAGGACTCCCACTTCAAGGATTAAGCACAAGGTTGCTCCCTTCTAGGTGGATCAAGCTTCAAGATCGCCAGTGTCACCAAATTAGGGTTTTGGTCGACCAGGGCCTCCAGATGGAAATTTTCATCTGGGCATGAGCCAATGCTTCAAAGCATATCCTAATATACTCCATGGAACCTCATGGACCCAATCATCAAGTTAATTTGGCCTCAAGGGATGCATACATCAAAAATCAGGAATTAGGGTTTCTTGACCTAATTCACCCCTAAGTTGGCTTTTGGGACAAATCATGAACCAAGAACTCAAGACATGATTTGAGGGTCTCTAATATACCATATTGATCCATTTGGAACAATGGATTGATCTAAGAAGCTTGAGCAACAAGTTTCAATTTCATCTGAACCACAGTTAGGGTTTTGCGAGAAAAGTCAACTGTAGCTTTGACTATTGACCAGGACATGCTACCAAACCCTAGGACATGATTCAATATACCCTATAACACCCATGGAACATGTCCATCAAGTTTGATTTAGGTCAAGGACATGATTTCCTGAAGAATTGCACAGTTTGGAATTCATCTGATAAAGTCAACTGTGCACAAAAGTCAACTTTGACTTTTTGAGATTTTTCACAAAATTGGATTTTTAACCCTAAATTGATGTTAATGCATGATTTGAATCATCATTCATCAAGAAAAATCAAGGAAAGTGGGATAACTTGTAAAAGGGGTAACCATAAAAACTTAGAAAATTTTCTAAGTTATGAAATAAAGTGACAAAGGTACCAACTTTGGAGGATCATAACTCCTAAACTACAAAGCCATTTTTCCCCATACAAAGCTTGATTTGTAGATCTCATTGCCCTCTACAAAAGCTTCATACTGATCTATGTCCAAATTCCTCATGGATTTTGAGTTATGGAGTGATCAAAATCAAGAAAAGTCACTTTGTTCCAACACTTAGTGAAAATTTCACTAAGTCAGAATCTGCCTTACTTTTTTCCAAATGTAGGGGGATTTTTCACTTGGATCCAAAAGGTATCAAAACCAAATATAATCAGTGTAACGCCCGGTTTTTTAATTAATTATTTAATTAAATATCTTCGTATTGTTGTTGTTTTGTGTTGGCTGCCGAATTGTTGTGCTAAGTTGCTATGTCTGTTTTAGTTGAATTAACTTAATTGATTCGAGTTGTGTTGGCGCTAGTGGGATTAATTTAATTGAGCTGATTAAGTTGTAGACATAGTATTAGAAATAATACTAGATTATGTTATTTAGGCTTCGATGAGTAGCAGTAGTATTAGTTTATTAGAATTATAAGAAGTTAGTGGACTTATAAGATGGGTAGTAGTAGTAAAGGGTGAGGTGTAGAATTGAGCCCAATAAGAGTTAGTAGGAAGTTATAAGGGTAAAGTCGAATAAAAAGGGAAATTTGGGTAATCAGAAGTGGAGGGGAGAACAAGTACGTGGAAGTTGCAAAGCTTCAGAGAGAAAAAGAATAAAGCAGTAAGAACGTGGAAGTTACAGGGAAGAGGAGCAAGGGTTTCCAAGAGAACGCGTAGAGGCTGCGAGAGCGAAAATTCGATCGGAGAGTTAGAGCTACCTTCAATCCAAGGTAAGGGTGGGGTTCTGACTCTATAATTGGGTTTATGATAAATGGTATGTGAGATTGGATTTGTAGAATTGCTTCTGTCCATGTGTGTGTTGATTCGTTATGGTTGATTACCTAAATCGGTTAATATGGCTGAATTAGTCGTAGAATCGTTTGATCGTTGTGGTTTTGTGTGATTTTGTTGTATCGTTGTAGCACTGTGATGGTATGAGAATTGATACCGAAGGTTGGAGGAATTAATTGATGTTGTTAAATTAATCGTAGGATAATTAAATTATATTGTTTGAATATAATTATCCACGTTGCTGTTGTAATATGTTGTTGTGGAACTGAAGCGAAGAGGAAAGTCTGGACTGCATGAGTGAACAGAGGAGATGAATGAGAGAAACAGAGAGAACGCAGGTTTGAGTTGGGACGCAGGTTTTGGAGTCATGACGACCGTCATGGAAATATGACGACCGTCACACCCACGAACAACATCACGACCGTCACACTCTCGTGACGAGCGTCACGCGGGCGAATTCTGGGCTGTGTGGAAAATTGGAGATTCTGTTTCGTGGTTTTTTTTGTTTGTGTATCCTGGCGTGATTACTGATATACTTTAGTTGAGTACAGAGCCATAATTGAAACGAGTAAATAATTATTAGAGGTTAAATTAGTGAATTAGAACCACTATAAATAATTAATAGTTGTGTTGCGATGAATTAGTAAGAAACATAATTAAGTTGAACATCAGTATAAGTAGCAGTAGTAATACAAACCAATGGAGACTGTAAGGAACTGATAATAGTACTATGACTAATCAATAGGAGTATAATTAAGTAACCGTGTTGTAGAATTTAGTAGTATGTTTTGGTAAGTTGTTGCTGACCCGAATTTAACAGGGGAATGATAAGAAGCTAGTAAGAAGTGGAAATGATAGAGTTTAGCAGAGGAGTTGGTTAATTGGTTTAGTCAGAAAATTATACAAATAGTAATGCGATATAATTGGTTGTTCTTTGCGTTGTGTTCCTTGTTGAGAGTTGTGTAGTTGTTTGTTGTGGATTTTGTTGCAGAACCTTATTAGTTGTTGTTGTTGATAAGTAGTAGGCCTATGGCCAGTGTTGATTTGTTGTTGTTGTTGTTGTTGTAGGCCTCGAGCCAACGTTGATTTGTTGTTGTTGTATGCCATTCATATTAGTCGCATACATTGCATTTTCTAAGTTAGAGCTAATGCTCAACCACGTTGGCCTGGATTGGTAAAAATGTTGAAGTTGAAGGCTTATGCCTTGTTGATGCCCGATAATCTGGCACTTTTTAAGTTGGGAGTTCTGTTCCAATGCCTCTATTAATTGGAAGATTTTAAGTTGGGAGTTCTGCTCCAATGCCTCTATTAATTGGCAGATTTTAAGTTGGGAGTTCTGCTCCAATGGTACAATATTCATGTGCATTTTCAAGTTGCATTCCATGTTGCATAATTATGTCGTCGTGTTGTATTTTATGTTGATTGATGTTATTTATGAGTTGTGAAGTGGTGATTTTCTATAATCTGAACTAATATATTATTTATCATATATCCGATTATATTGTTCGATATCTCACCCCTTCTGTGTATGGTGATGGTTTATACGCCATCCTGCAGGTAATCCATAGTGAAGGCTGTCTACCTTCATTAGTCCGAGTCGGTGTCGTCGCTCTGATACGTAGCACTCGGGGGGATGAACACATGTTTTCTTTAGTGTCGGTTTTATTATGTTGCTGAATTTTTAAGTTGTTTTTCGTTAAAGACTTAATGTCTTAAAGTTGTTTTGAATCAACAAGCTATTATGGTATTTCAGTTGAATTTATGAATCCACTGCGTATTAATAAAGTTGTTTGTGACAAAGACTGAATTATGTTCATCTGAATATTAAGTGTTATGTATCCATGTTTATGCGGTTAAATGTCGTTGTTTTTAAGTTGAAAATGTGACATCCCTTTTGAATGGTGAAATTTTGTAACTCTGATTTTATTATTATTCGCTGGGTAGAAAGGGGGTGTTACATTAGTGGTATCAGAGCAGGTCGGTCCGTCCGACCAAGTTGTCGAGTCGTAATTTGTTTAACAATCGAGTATTGTTAAGTAGTTCTACCTTTGTTTATGTTGTAGTGATAAGTTGAGATGGCTGGAAGGAACGATGCCGCAATTGCTGCTGCGTTGGAAGCAATGGCTCGGGCTATGCAGAATCAGCCGAATGCCGACGAGAATGCTGGATCTCGTAGTTTGGCAACTTTTTAGAGGGAGAATCCGCCTACCTTCAAGGGCAAGTATGATCTTGATGGAACGTTGGATTGGTTGAAAGAGGTGGAGAGAATATTCTGTGTGATGGACTGCACTCCAGCGCAGAAGGTTTGATATGGGACTCACATGCTAGCATTCGAGGCTGATGACTGGTGGCTAGAGACTCGCCAGAGGTTGGAAGCTGCAGGTGAAGGTATCACTTGGGCTGTGTTCCGAAGGGAGTTCCTGAGGAAGTATTACCCAGAGGATGTTCGTGGTAAGAAGCAAATCTAGTTTCTTGAACTGAAGCAAGGCAACATGTCAGTTACTGATTATGCTGTAAAGTTTGTTGAGTTGGCTAAGTTTTATCCGCACTACAACGGGGATGATGCTGAATTTTCAAAATGCATCAAGTTTGAGAGCGGGTTACGCCCAGAGATCAAGAAGGTAGTTGGATATTAGAAGATTCGTGTTTGTGCTGATTTGGTTGATAGTTGCAGAATCTTTGAAGAAGATAACAATGCCCATTATAAGATCATGAATGAGAGGAGAGGCAAGCATCAACAGAATCGTGGCAAGCCTTATGATGCTCCAGCTGGAAAAGGTAAACAGAGAGTGGCTGATGGTAAGAGGACTAGTGGGGGAGACGCTCCTGCTGGCATAGTTTGTTTCAAATGTGGGAAACCTGGTCACAAGAGTAATGTGTGTACTGCTGAGGTGAAGAAATTTTTCCGATGTGGTAAGGCTGGACATACAGTATCTGATTGCAAGCACAAGGAGATGATTTGTTTCAACTGTGGTGAAGAGGGACACATTGGTAGCCAGTGTCAGAAACCAAAGAAGGCGCAAATCGGTGGGAAAGTGTTCGCGTTGGCTGGGACTCAGACAACTAGTGAGGACAGACTCATCAGAGGTACATGTTTCATTAATGGTACTCCTTTAATCGCTAAGATTGATACTGGTGCTACTCATTGCTTTATTGCTGCTGATTGTATTAAGAGATTGGGTCTTATGTTGTCTTCTATGAATGGAGAGATGGTCGTCGAGATTTCGGCTAAGGGATCGGTGACTACTTCTCTTGTGTGTTTAAAGTGTTCTTTGTCGATCTTCGACAGAGACTTTAATGTTGATTTGGTGTGTTTGCCATTAACTGGGATGGATGTGATCTTAGGTATGAATTGGTTAGAATATAACTATGTTCATATCAATTGCTATAGAAAGTCGGTGAGTTTTTCTACTCCTGAAGAAGAGGAAGGAGTAGGATTATTGTCTTTTAGGTAGTTACGAAAGTTGATGCAAGAAGAAGCTCAGGTGTTTTCGTTGATGGCGCCGTTATCTATTGAGAATCAAGCTGAAATTGAGGAGTTGCAAGTGGTGCGCGAATTTCCTGAAGTTTTCCCTGACGAAATTCCTGATGCACCGCCAGAAAGAGAGGTGGAATTTGCAATTGATCTTGTACCTGGTACCAGACCTGTTTCTATGGCACCATACAGGATGTCTGCATCTGAATTGTCAGAATTAAAGAAACAATTGGAGGATTTGATTGAAAATAAGTTTGTAAGGCCAAGTGTATCGCCGTGGGGAGCTCCAGTGTTGTTGGTGAAGAAGAAAGATGGGAGTATGAGGCTCTGTGTTGATTATAGACAGTTGAACAAAGTGAAAATTAAGAACAAGTTTCCGCTTCCGAGAATAAATGACTTGATGGATCAGTTGGTAGGTGCTCGTGTGTTTAGCAAAATTGATTTGAGGTCAGGCTATCACTAGATTAAAGTGAAAGATGATGATATTCAGAAGACGGCTTTTAGAACGCGTTATGGACATTATGAGTATTTGGTGATGCCGTTCGGTGTCACTAATGCGCCGGGAGTATTCATGGAGTACTTGAACCGTATCTTTCATACTTACTTAGATTGGTTTGTGGAGGTGTTCATTGATGATATACTGATTTACTCTAAATCGGAAGTAGAGCATGCAAAACACTTAAGACTAGTATTGCAAGTTTTGAGAGAGAAGAAGTTATATGCAAAGCTGTCTAAATGTGAATTTTGGTTAAAGGAAGTTAGTTTTCTTGGTCATGTCATTTCAAGTAGTGGCATTGCTGTGGATCCATCTAAAGTAGATGCTGTGTTGCAATGGGAAACTCCAAGGTCGGCTACCGAGATAAGAAGCTTTTTGGGATTAGCTGGTTACTATAGAAGGTTTATCGTTGGTTTTTCTAAGTTGGCACTTCCGTTGACTAAGTTGACGTGTAAAGGTAAAGCGTTTGTGTGGGACGTTCGATGTGAAGACAGTTTTACAGAACTGAAGAAGAGATTGACGTCGGCTCCGGTTTTGACATTACCTAACCCAGGAGAACCTTTTGTGGTATATTGTGATGCTTCTAAGATGGGTTTAGGAGGTGTGCTTATGCAGAATGATAAGGTGGTTGCTTATGCGTCGAGACAGTTGAGGGCTCATGAGAAGAACTATCCTACGCATGATTTAGAACTTGTTGCAGTTGTTTTTGTGCTGAAGATTTGGAGGCATTATCTTTATGGGTTGAGATTTGAAGTGTTTAGTGACCATAAGAGCTTAAAGTATTTGTTTGATCAGAAGGAATTGAATATGAGACAGCGGAGATGGTTGGAATTATTAAAGGATTATGATTTTGGTTTGAACTATCATCTAGGTAAAGCTAATGTTGTGGCTGATGCTTTAAGTAGAAAAACTTTGCATATGTCGGCGATGATGGTTAAAGAATTGGAGCTAATTGAGCAGTTCCAAGATATGAGTTTGGTTTGCGAAGTGACACCGCAGAGTGTTATGTTAGGGATGCTGAAGATTAACAATGATTTTCTGGACAATATCAAAGCAGCTCAGAAGTTAGACGTGAAACTGGTAGATTCGATGGTTGGAATCGATCAGTCTGAGAATAGCGATTTTAAGATGGACGCGCATGGTGTGTTAAGATTCCGTGATCAAATTTGTATTGCTGATGATGCGGAAATGAAGAAAGCGATTCTTGAGGAAATTCATAAAAGTAAATTGAGTATTCATCCGGGAGCTACAAAGATGCATCAAGACTTGAAGCAATTGTTTTGGTGGCCGGGGATGAAGCGTGATGTGGCTCGATTTGTGTATGCATGTTTAACTTGTCAGAAGTCGAAAGTTGAACATCAGAAGCCTGTGGGGTTGATGCAACCGTTAGAAGTTCCAGAATGGAAATGGGATAGCATTTCAATGGACTTTGTGACTGGATTACCTAATACTTCGAGAGGACACGATTCGATTTGGGTGATTATTGATAGGCTTACGAAGTCGGCTCATTTTATTCCTATTAACATCACTTTTCCAGTATCGAAGTTGGCAGAGATTTATATTCGTGTGATTGTGAAGCTGCACGGTGTTCCTTTGTGTATTGTGTCGGATAGGGATCCGAGGTTTACTTCTGATTTTTGGAAGAGTTTGCAAGAGGCGTTGGGTTCTAAGTTGAGGTTGAGTTCGGCGTATCACCCTCAGACGGATGGTCAAACTGAGAGGACTATTCAGTCATTGGAGGATTTGTTGAGAGCTTGTGTTCTTGAGCAGGGAGGTTCGTGGGATACTTATCTTCCATTGATAGAATTCACTTATAATAACCGTTACCATTCGAGTATTGGAATGGCACCTTTTGAAGGGTTGTATGGTCGGAGATGTAGAACTCCTTTATGTTGGCATGAATCTGGGGAAAGTGTCCTGCTTGGACCTAAAATTGTTCGAGAGACTACTGAGAAGGTGAAGTTAATTCGAGAAAAGATGAAAACTTCCCAAAGTAGACAGAAGAGTTATCATGACAAGCGGAGGAAAGACTTAGAATTTCAAGCAGGTGATCATGTGTTTTTAAGAGTTACACCTGTGACAGGTGTTGGGCGTGCATTGAAGTCTAAGAAGCTCACTCCTCATTTTATTGGTCCGTATCAGATTTTGGACAGAGTTGGAAATGTTGCTTATAGAGTGGCTTTACCGCCTAATCTTTCGAATTTACACGATGTGTTTCATGTATTACAACTTCGGAAGTACGTTTCAGATCCATCTCATGTGATTTATATGGATGATGTGCAAGTACGGGATAATCTTACTATTGAGACAATGCCTGTGCGAATCGCGGATCGTGAAATGAAGACCTTGAGAGGCAAGGAGATTGCTTTGGTGAAAGTAGTCTGGTGGGGAGCTACCGGAGAAAGTATGACGTGGGAGTTGGAAAGCAAGATGCGGGAATCCTATCCCGAGTTGTTTGAACAAGGTAAATTTTCGAGGACGAAAATATCCTAAGTGGGGGAGAGTTGTAACGCCCGGTTATTTAATTAATTATTTAATTAAATATCTTCGTATTGTTGTTGTTTTGTGTTGGCTTCCGAATTGTTGTGCTGAGTTGCTATGTCTCTTTTAGCTGAATTAACTTAATTGATTCGAGTTGTGTTGGAGCTAGTGGGATTAATTTAATTGAGCTGATTAAGTTGTAGACATAGTATTAGAAATAATACTAGATTATGTTATTTGGGCTTCGATGAGTAGCAGTAGTATTAGTTTATTAGAATTATAAGAAGTTAGCGGACTTATAAGATGGTTAGTAGTAGTAAAGGGTGAGGTGTAGAATTGAGCCCAATAAGAGTTAGTAGGAAGTTATAAGGGTTAAGTTGAATAAAAAGGGAAATTTGGGTAATCAGAAGTGGAGGGGAGAACAAGTACGTGGAAGTTGCAAAGCTTCAGAGAGAAAAAGAATAAAGCAGTAAGAACGTGGAAGTTACAGGGAAGAGGAGCAAGGGTTTGCAAGAGAACACGTAGAGGCTGCGAGAGCGAGAATTCGATCGGAGAGTTAGAGCTACCTTCAATCCAAGGTAAGGGTGGGGTTCTGACTCAATAATTGGGTTTATGATAAATGGTATGTGGGATTGGATTTGTAGAATTGCTTCTGTCCATGTGTGTGTTGATTCGTTATGGTTGATTACCTAAATCGGTTAATGTGGTTGAATTAGTCGTAGAATCGTTTGATCGCTGTGGTTTTGTGTGATTTTGTTGTATCGTTGTAGCACTGTGATGGTATGAGAATTGATACCGAAGGTTGGAGGAATTAATTGATGTTGTTAAATTAATCGTAAGATAATTAAATTATGTTGTTTGAATATAATTATCCACGTTGCTGTTGTAATATGTTGTTGTGGAACTGAAGCGAAGAGGAAAGTCTGGACTGCATGAGTGAACATAGGAGAAGAATGTGAGAAACAGAGAGAACACAGGTTTAAGTTGGGATGCAGGTTTTGGAGTCATGACGACCGTCATGGAAGTATGACAACCGTCACACCCACGAACAACATCACGACCGTCACACTCTCGTGACGAGCGTCACGCGGGCGAATTCTGGGCTGTGTGGAAAATTAGAGATTCTGTTTCGTGGTTTTTTTTTGGTTTGTGTAGCCTGGCGTGATTACTGATATACTTTAGTTGAGTACAGAGCCATAATTGAAACGAGTAAATAATTATTAGAGGTTTAATTAGTGAATTATAACCACTATAAATAATTAATAGTCGTGTTGCAATGAATTAGTAAGAAACATAATTAAGTTGAACATCAGTATAAGTAGCAGTAGTAATACAAACCAGTGGAGACTGTAAGGAACTGATAATAGTACTATGACTAATCAATAGGAGTATAATTAAGTAACCGTGTTGTAGAATTTAGTAGTATATTTTGGTAAGTTGTTGCTGACCCAAATTTAACAGGGGAATGATAAGAAGCTAGTAAGAAGTGGAAATCATAGAGTTTAGCAGAGGAGTTGGTTAATTGGTTTAGTCAGAAAATTATACAAATATTAATGCGATATAATTGGGGTTTCTTTGCATTGTGTTCCTTGTTGAGAGTTGTGAAGTTGTTAGTTTTGGATTTTGTTGTAGAACCTTATTAGTTGTTGTTGTTGATAAGTAGTAGGCCTATGGCCAGTGTTGATTTGTCGTTGTTGCTGTAGGCCTCGAGCCAACATTGATTTGTTGTTGTTGTTGTTGTTGTATGCCATTCATATTAGTCGCATACATTGCATTTTCTAAGTTGGAGCTAATGCTCAACCACGTTGGCCTGGATTGGCAAAAATGTTGAAGTTGAAGGCTTATGCCTTGTTGATGCCCGATAATCTGGCACTTTTTAAGATGGGAGTTTTGCTCCAATGCCTCTATTAATTGGCAGATTTTAAGTTGGGAGTTCTGCTCCAATGCCTCTATTAATTGGCAGATTTTAAGTTGGGAGTTCTGCTCCAATGGTACCACATGCATGTGCATTTTCAAGTTGCATTCCATGTTGCATAATTATGTCGTCGTGTTGTATTTTATGTTTATTGATGTTGTTTATGAGTTGTGAAGTGGTGATTTTCTATAATCTGAACTAATATATTATTTATCATATATCCGATTATATTGTTCGATATCTCACCCCTTCTGTGTATGGTGATGGTTTATACGCCATCCTGCAGGTAATCCAGAGTGAAGGTTGTCTACCTTCATTAGTTCGAGTCGGTGTCGTCGCTCTAATACGTAGCACTCGGGGGGATGAACGCATGTTTTCTTTAGTGTCGATTTTATTATGTTGCTGAATTTTTAAGTTGTTTTTCGTTAAAGACTTGATGTCTTAGAGCTGTTTTGAATCAACAAGCTGTTATGGTATTTCAGTTGAATTTATGAATCCGCTGCGTATTAATAAAGTTGTTTGTGACAAAGACTGAATTATGTTCATCTGAATATTAAGTGTTATGTATCCATGTTTATGCGGTTAAATGCCGTTGTTTTTAAGTTGAAAATGTGACATCCCTTTTGAATGGTGAAATTTTGTTATTCTGATTTTATTATTATTCGCTGGGTAGAAAGGGGGTGTTACATTAGTGGTATCAGAGCAGGTCGGTCCGTCCAGCCAAGCTGTCGAGTTGTAGTTTGTTTAACAATCGAGTATTGTTAAGTAGTTCTACCCTTGTTTATGTTGTAGTGATAAGTTGAGATGGCTGGAAGGAACGATGCTGCAATTGCTGCTGCGTTGGAGGCAATGGCTCAGGCTATGCAGAATCAGCCGAATGCTGACGAGAATGCTGGATCTCGTAGTTTGGCAACTTTTCATAGGGAGAATCCGCCTACCTGCAAGGACAAGTATGATCCTGATGGAGCGTTGGATTGGTTGAAAGAGGTGGAGAGAATATTCCGTATGATGGACTGCACTCCAGCGCAGAAGGTTCGATATGGGACTCGCATGCTAGAATTCGAGGCTGATGACTGGTGGCTAGAGACTCGCTAGAGGTTGGAAGCTGCAGGTGAAGGTATCACTTGGGCTGTGTTCCGAAGGGAGTTCCTGAGGAAGTATTACCCAGAGGATGTTCGTGGTAAGAAGCAAATCGAGTTTCTTGAGCTGAAGCAAGGCAACATGTCGGTTACTGATTATGCTGCAAAGTTTGTTGAGTTGGCTAAGTTTTATCCGCACTACAACGGGGATGATGCTGAATTTTCAAAATGCATCAAGTTTGAGAGCGGGTTGCGCCCAGAGATCAAGAAGGCAGTTGGATATCAGAAGATTCGTGTTTTTGCTGATTTGATTGATAGTTGCAGAATCTTTGAAGAAGATAACAACGCTCATTATAAGATCATGAATGAGAGGAGAGGCAAGCATCAACAGAATCGTGGCAAGCCTTATGATGCTCCAGCTGGAAAAGGTAAACAGAGAGCGGCTGATGGCAAGAGGACTAGTGGGGGAGACGCTCCTGTTGGCATAGTTTGTTTCAAATGTGGAAACATGGTCACAAGAGTAATGTGTGTACTGCTGAGGTGAAGAGATGTTTCCAATGTGGTAAGGCTGGACATACAGTATCTGATTGCAAGCACAAGGAGATGATTTGTTTCAACTGTGGTGAAGAGGGACACATTGTAGCTAGTGTCAGAAACCAAAGAAGGCGCAAACCGGTGGGAAAGTGTTTGCGTTGGCTGGGACTCAAACAACTAGTGAGGACAGACTCATCAGAGGTACATGTTTCATTAATGGTACTCCTTTAATCGCTATGATTGATACTGGTGCTACTCATTGCTTTATTGCTGCTCATTGTGTTAAGAGATTGGGTCTTATGTTGTCTTCTATGAATGGAGAGATGGTCGTCGAGATTCCATCTAAGGGATCGGTGACTACTTCTCTTGTGTGTTTAAAGTGTCCTTTGTCGATCTTCGACAGAGACTTTAATGTTGATTTAGTGTGTTTGCAGTTAACTGGGATGGATGTGATCTTAGGTATGAATTGGTTAGAATATAACTATGTTCATATCAATTGCTATAGAAAGTCGGTGAGTTTTTCTACTCCTGAAGAAGAGGAAGGAGTAGGATTATTGTCTTTTAGGCAGTTACGAAAGTTGATGCAAGAAGAAGCTCAGGTGTTTTCGTTGATGGCGTCGTTATCTATTGAGAATCAAGCTGAAATTGAGGAGTTGCAAGTGGTGTGCGAATTTCCTGAAGTTTTCCCTGACGAAATTCCTGATGTACCGCTAGAAAGAGAAGTGGAATTTGCAATTGATCTTGTACCTGGTACCAGACCTGTTTCTATGGCACCATACAGGATGTCTGCATCTGAATTGTCAGAATTAAAGAAACAATTGGAGGATTTGATTGAAAATAAGTTTGTAAGGCCAAGTGTATCGCTGTGGGGAGCTCCAGTGTTGTTGGTGAAGAAGAAAGATGGGAGTATGAGGCTCTGTGTTGATTATAGACAGTTGAACAAAGTGACGGTTAAGAACAAGTATCCGCTTCCGAGAATAGATGACTTGATGGATCAGTTGGTAGGTGCTCGTGTGTTTAGCAAAATTGATTTGAGGTCAGGCTATCACCAGATTAAAGTGAAAGATAATGATATTCAGAATTCGGCTTTTAAAACGCGTTATGGAAATTATGAGTATTTGGTGATGCCGTTCGGTGTCACTAATGCGCCGGGAGTATTCATGGAGTACATGAACCATATCTTTCATACTTACTTGGATTGGTTTGTGGTGGTGTTCATTGATGATATACTGATTTAATCTAAATCGGAAGTAGAGCATGCAGAACACTTAAGACTAGTATTGCAAGTTTTGAGAGAGAAGAAGCTATATGCAAAGCTTTCTAAATGTGAATTTTGGTTAAAGGAAGTTAGTTTTCTTGGTCATCTCATTTCAAGTAGTGGCATTGCTGTGGATCCATCTAAAGTAGATGCTGTGTTGCAATGGGAAACTCCAAGGTTGGCTACCGAGATAAGAAGCTTTTTGGGATTAGCTGGTTACTATAGAAGGTTTATCGAAGGTTTTTCTAAGTTGGCACTTCCGTTGACTAAGTTGACGTGTAAAGGTAAAGCGTTTGTGTGGGACGTTCGATATGAAGACAGTTTTACAGAACTGAAGAAGAGATTGACGTCAGCTCCGATTTTGACATTACCTAACCCAGGAGAACCTTTTGTGGTATATTGTGATGCTTCAAAGATGGGTTTATGAGGTGTGCTTATGCAGAATGATAAGGTGGTTGCTTATGCGTCGAGACAGTTGAGGGCTCATGAGAAGAATTATCCTACGCATGATTTAGAACTTGCTGCAGTTGTTTTTGTGCTGAAGATTTGGAGGCATTATCTTTATGGGTTGAGATTTGAAGTGTTTAGTGACCATAAGAGCTTAAAGTATTTGTTTGATCAGAAGGAATTGAATATGAGACAGCGGAGATGGTTGGAATTATTAAAGGATTATGATTTCGGTTTGAACTATCATCCAGGTAAAGCTATTGTTGTGGCTGATGCTTTAAGTAGAAAAGCTTTGCATATGTCGGAGATGATGGTTAATGAATTGGAGCTAATTGAGCAGTTCTGAGATATGAGTTTGGTTTGCGAAGTGACACCGCAGAGTGTTAAGTTAGGGATGCTGAAGATTAACAACGATTTTCTGGACAGTATCAAAGCAGCTCAGAAGTTAGACGTGAAACTGGTAGATTCGATGGTTGGAATCGATCAGCCTGAGAATAGCGATTTTAAGATGGACGCGCATGGTGTGTTAAGATTCCGTGATCGAATTTGTATTCCTGATGATGTGGAAATGAAGAAAGCGATTCTTGAGGAAAGTCATAAAAGTAAATTGAGTATTCATCCGGGAGTTACACCTGTGACAGGTGTTGGGCGTGCATTGAAGTCTAAGAAGCTCACTCCTCGTTTTATTGGTCCGTATCAGATTTTGGACAGAGTTGGAAATGTTGCTTATAGAGTGGCTTTACCGCCTAATCTTTCGAATTTGCACGATGTGTTTCATGTGTCACAACTTCGGAAGTACGTTTCAGATCCATCTCATGTGATTTATATGGATGATGTGCAAGTACGGGATAATCTTACTATTGAGACAATGCCTGTGCGAATCGCGGATCATGAAATGAAGACCTTGAGAGGCAAGGAGATTTCTTTGGTGAAAGTAGTCTGGTGGGGAGCTGCCGGAGAAAGTATGACGTGGGAGTTGGAAAGCAAGATGCGGGAATCCTATCCCGAGTTGTTTGAAAGAGGTAAATTTTCGAGGACGAAAATATCCTAAGTGGGGGAGAGTTGTAACGCCCGGTTATTTAATTAATTATTTAATTAAATATCTTCGTATTGTTGTTGTTTTGTGTTGGCTGCCGAATTGTTGTGCTGAGTTGCTGTGTCTGTTTTAGTTGAATTAACTTAATTGATTCGAGTTGTGTTGGCGTTAGTGGGATTAATTTAATTGAGTTGATTAAGTTGTAGACATAGTATTAGAAATAGTACTAGTTTATGTTATTTGGGCTTCGATGAGTAGCAGTAGTATTAGTTTATTAGAATTATAAGAAGTTAGTGGACTTATAATATGGTTAGTAGTAGTAAAGGGTGAGGTGTAGAATTGAGCCCAATAAGAGTTAGTAGGAAGTTATAAGGGTTAAGTTGAATAAAAAGGGAAATTTGGGTAATCAGAAGTGGAGGGGAGAACAAGT
Organism: Lathyrus tuberosus; assembly: GCA_022829125.1. NCBI lineage: Eukaryota > Viridiplantae > Streptophyta > Magnoliopsida > Fabales > Fabaceae > Lathyrus > Lathyrus tuberosus. The sequence goes on from JALAZF010000361.1 coordinate 4,760,043, forward strand.
ACGTGGAAGTTGCAAAGTTTCAGAGAGAAAAAGAATAAAGCAGTAAGAACGTGGAAGTTACAGGGAAGAGGAGCAAGGGTTTGCAAGAGAACGCGTAGAGGCTGCGAGAGCGAGAATTCGATCGGAGAGTTAGAGCTACCTTCAATCCAAGGTAAGGGTGGGGTTTTGACTATATAATTGGGTTTATGATAAATGGTATGTGGGATTGGATTTGTAGAATTGCTTCTGTCCATGTGTGTGTTGATTCGTTATGGTTGATTACCTAAATCGGTTAATGTGGTTGAATTAGTCGTAGAATCGTTTGATCGCTGTGGTTTTGTGTGATTTTGTTGTATCGTTGTTGCACTGTGATGGTATGAGAATTGATACCGAAGGTTGGAGGAATTAATTGATGTTGTTAAATTAATCGTAGGATAATTAAATTATGTTGTTTGAATATAATTATCCATGTTGCTGTTGTAATATGTTGTTGTGAAACTGAAGCGAAGAGGAAAGTCTGGACTGCATGAGTGAACAGAGGAGAAGAATGAGAGAAACAGAGAGAACGCAGGTTTGAGTTGGGACACATGTTTTGGAGTCATGACGACCGTCATGGAAGTATGATGACCGTCACACCCACGAACAACATCACGACCGTCACACTCTCGTGACGAGTGTCACGCGGGCGAATTCTGGGCTGTGTGGAAAATTGGAGATTCTGTTTCGTGGTTTTTTTGGTTTGTGTAGCCTGGCGTGATTACTGATATACTTTAGTTGAGTACAGAGCCATAATTGAAACGAGTAAATAATTATTAGAGGTTTAATTAGTGAATTAGAGCCACTATAAATAATTAATAGTCGTGTTGCGATGAATTAGTAAGAAACATAATTAAGTTGAACATCAGTATAAGTAGCAGTAGTAATACAAACCAGTGGAGACTATAAGGAACTGATAATAGTACTATGACTAATCAATAGGAGTATAATTAAGTAACCGTGTTGTAGAATTTAGTAGTATGTTTTGGTAAGTTGTTGCTGACCCGAATTTAATAGGGGAATGATAAGAATCTAGTAAGAAGTGGAAATGATAGAGTTTAGCAGAGGAGTTGGTTAATTGGTTTAGTCAGAAAATTATACAAATAGTAATGCGATATAATTGGTTGTTTTTTGCGTTGTGTTCCTTGTTGAGATATGTGAAGTTGTTAGTTGTGGATTTTGTTGCAGAACCTTATTAGTTGTTGTTATTGATAAGTAGTAGGCCTATGGCCAGTGTTGATTTGTTGTTGTTGCTGTAGGCCTCGAGCCAACGTTGATTTGTTGTTGTTATTGTATGCCATTCATATTAGTCGCATACATTGCATTTTCTAAGTTGGAGCTAATGCTCAACCACGTTGGCCTGGATTGGAAAAAATGTTGAAGTTGAAGGCTTATGCCTTGTTGATGCCCGATAATCTGGCACTTTTAAAGTTGGGAGTTCTGCTCTAATGCCTCTATTAATTGGCAGATTTTAAGTTGGGAGTTCTGCTCCAATGCCTCTATTAATTGGCAGATTTTAAGTTGGGAGTTCTGCTCCAATGGTACCACATGCATGTGCATTTTCAAGTTGCATTCCATGTTGCATAATTATGTCGTCGTGATGTATTTTATGTTGATTGATGTTGTTTATGAGTTGTGAAGTGGTGATTTTCTATAATCTGAATTAATATATTATTTATCATATATCTGATTTTATTGTTCAATATCTCATCCCTTCTGTGTATGGTGATGGTTTATACGCCATCCTGTAGGTAATCCAGAGTGAAGGCTGTCTACCTTCATTAGTTCGAGTCGGTGTCGTCGCTCTGATACGTAGCACTCGGGGGGATGAACGCATGTTTTCTTTAGTGTCGGTTTTATTATGTTGTTGAATTTTTAAGTTGTTTTTTGTTAAAGACTTGATGTCTTAGAGCTGTTTTGAATCAACAAGCTGTTATGGTATTTCAGTTGAATTTATGAATCCGCTGCGTATTAATAAAGTTGTTTGTGACAAAGACTGAATTATGTTCATCTGAATACTAAGTGTTATGTATCCATGTTTATGCGGTTAAATGCCGTTGTTTTTAAGTTGAAAATGTGACATCCCTTTTGAATGGTGAAATTTTGTAACTCTGATTTTATTATTATTCGCTGGGTAGAAAGGGGGTGTTACAATCAGACAGTTGTTGTATCATATAAGGGCTTTCCAAAATGGCCAAGAACATCACAAAATTCAACTTGAGCCATGAGATATGACATTGGCAAGATGCCTTGCTGAAATCTGCCAAGGCAAGGTAGATTTTTTGCACTTTTGGTCGATTTGCCAAAATCAGCCAATTCCAAGCCTTGTCATCACTTTGGACACATCTGAGGATTGAATCTAAAGGGGACAATCACTGAGCCAAGCCTCCAAAGTCCTTGGAACAAGAAATAGCATGCCAAACCTAGAATTGCCTAAAATAGGGACAAGACTTCAATTTTGGATTGGAGCATTCAATGGAAGCACCAAGGTGGCATGGATTGAGCTATTGGCAACTGAATTCAGTCAAGACTTATCCAAGACCAAGGGAACCAAAGCTCTGTGCTCTAACCTCTAGTAAATGGCTAGAGGAGACTTGGATTTTCATTTGCCAACATTGGCCAACCCTACTCAGTAGTTGCCATTCACTATTCCTTGCAAAACAAACTTGCTCTACTATAAATAGAGCTCAATTGTGATCAGTTTGAGTACACCAAAGCCACCAAACAGATGCTTTCCTCAAAATCTCTTCTTTCACTCCAATTTTGCCTTCTAAGGCAAGTCACTATCGGGTTTTGAGTTTGAGAGCTTTTCAAACCAAACCAATCACACACACACCTGACATACATCATATGTGAGCTGATCAAACACTTAAACAACACATGGAACACTGATTTCTCAGAATCACCAGTCAATTGCTCAAGGTTTTAACCAAGTTGCAGTTGAGATGCCATAAAGTGATCCAGCCAATTTCTATCAAATCCAAGCATTCAAACACACTCCATAGGGTGTAGGGAAGCTGTTCAGATCATCACAACTCATCTGTAACACCTCCTACTCAGAAATCATTTTGAACTTGTTGTCACGACCTAGAGGTAAGTCTAAACTTGGTCTTCTCTTAATCTATGCATATTTCCTCGCACAATACTTTTGCCAAATGTTCATAATCATGCATGGAATGTTTCCCCTCAATTAATTGCTTTGTTTGAATCGTGTATCAAAAATCCCAGCCTTCATGCAGAAATTAGGGTTCTTGAGGATTTGTCGTGATTTCTTATTTTATGCTTAATTTAAATGAAATTAATTGTCATAAACATGATCGAGAGGTTGAGACGAGCATATTGATATGTGGATTGCATGATATAATCAAGTATTCAGTGAGATTGGATAGAAAATGCAAATCTGGGCAAAGCTGAAAAACGCGCGTGTTCTCCAGCTGTTCTTGGCGCCATTTCTCTCAAATTCAAATATTTGAATTTTGTGATTTTATTTAATTGATTCAAAAATTAATTTCTCTCTGAGTTTTAATGATTTTGAGTTGATTCTTTTTTTAATAATTCACAAAAATGTAAAAATATTTTATTTTACCAAAAAATCCCAAAAATATTATTTATTTCATATAATTGATATTTTTGCAAAGAATTAATATTTTAATTATTTTTGACATTTAAAATATTTTTTCCCTCTTGATTTTGTAAATTTTAATGACTTCTAATCATTTTGTAGGGTAAAACATGATTTTTGAAGCATTAATCCAAGGTCATAATTTGTTTCCCACATGTTAAACAATTTTTGATCATTTTAATTGAATTTTTATTCAATTAAAATGCATTTTGGAAATAAATTAGGGTTTTTTATTAATTCAACCCTCACAACTTTTTTAAACTCTTTGGGCCTCTAATAGAGTGTAAGACCCAAGCCTTTTTGAAAAAAATAACACATTGTGGGCCTCACTTATTGTATAAGTCCCTCAGTACAAGTAAACGGCGCGATCGTCGCCTTTTCAAAACTTTTGGGCCTCTCCTTGAGCTATAAGACCCATTCAAAACTTTTGGGCCTCTCCTTGAGCTATAAGACCCATTCAAAACTTTTGGGCCTCTATTAGAGTGTAAGACCCAATCCCCTTTTAACCAAAACAAATTTGGGCCTCAGATATTGTATAAGCCCCTTTGCGTTAAAAGAAAATCTCGGCACGATCGCCATTTCAAACGAAAAATCATTTGGGCCTCTCCTTGAGCTGTAAGCCCCAAATCTTTCTTTTCGAAGCACTTTCTCCTTTGATTTTGAATTATACTGTTGTTTTCAATCTTTCTTTGTTGAACAACTAACCAAACGGCATGGAAGCTCTACAACCGAGTAAGTGTTTATCCGCTTTCATTTACCGCTTTCATATACATATAACTGTATTGTGGGGCTGTTTCGCTATAAGTCTTCTTTTATAAACTCATATCAACTGTGTAATAATAGTATAGATATTTAGAGTTTCCCCGGCAACTACGTCTAGCATTAAGCCCGTTGATCACTCTTAAATAGTCAAAACTAGATCCCCATAGGATTACCAGACACAGTCTTCCCTCCTCTTGGGGTTAAACAATATGGAGATGTGAAAGGCAGATTCTTTTTTAACCTTTTCTCAGACTGTCACTCGTAGAAGTTATCAAAGAAACTCTACTCCCCAGAGATGATCTCTTCTCCGTGAATTGCATCCCTTGAGTTTCTTCCAAATTCTCGGACTTTCCTGGCTTGATCTATTCTTTGTGAATAGCCTGTCTTGAACTTCTCGGGGTTTGGGGACCCACAGGCTTCTTAAAAGCACCCTTAGGAATTGTCAAGAAACTCTACTCCCCAAAGATGATCTCTTCTCCGTGAATTGCATCCCTTGAGTTTCTTCCAAATTCTCAGACTTTCCTGGCTTGATCTATTCTTTGTGAATAGCCTGTCTTGAACTTCTCGGGGTTTGGGGACCCACAGGCTTCCTAAAAGCATCCCCGCCTCCTCTTGGGCGTTGTACAAGGACCCGTCGGCTTCTTAGAAGTATTCACAGCCTCCTCTTAGGCTTCGTATAAATGATTTCTTCCTCCGGGAATGATAGCCTCCTCTTGGGCTTCGTACAAGGACTTCCCGGCTTCTTAAAAGTTTCCAGCCTCCTCTTGGACTTCGTACAAATTGTCCCGACGACCTCCTAAAGGTATAGGAACAGAAATCAGTCATCTTAATAGAACAGTCTTTCCAAGAGTCTACTACTGTTTCTGTAAGCATAGTACAAAAGATGAAACTCTAGAATTGGACAGTCTAATTTCCTTGAGTCTCAAAGACGTTCTCAAGTCCCTTTCAAAAAATAGGAAGAAACTCGCAGACTTGGACAGTCTCAATACCATTTGGATTCCCCGTTTCCTTAAAGAACAGGAAATAATCCCGATTCTCAGATCAAATCCATTAGTACAGTGTTACTCATATAAGAACTGATTTTCTCTTAACCAACATACTGGACCTGTCACTCAACTGAAACAGAACCCTTTAGCCTCCATCTCGGGCTTCGTATGAGATACAAAGGTTTTTATTGAATCAACACTTTAGCCTCCATCTCGGGCTTCGTACGAGATACAAAAAGACTCTCTTGTTGAGTATACAAGACTCTCTTGTTGAGTCAAACATTTTCAGCCTCCATCTCGGGCTTCGTACGAGATACAAAAACACTCTCTTGTTGAGTATAAAAGATTCTCCTGTTGAGTCAACCCTTTTAGCCTCCCTCTCTCAGGCTTCGTACGAGACACATAAAAACTCCCTCTTGTTGGGCCAATAGCCTCCTCTTAGGCTTTGTATAAGAAAACCACTGGTTGATCCAATCAACCTTTTAGCATCAAAGTTGTGCCTCATTCACAGTGCACAAACATCAACAACTTCTTCCCCTTCATCTAATCGTTTTAAGTGGCAAGCCTCTGGATCATCTACATCCATGCCACTGTCCCTCTTTTAGCATGAGAAATTCCTAAGGAAAGATGGCATTGCTTTACACTGAGTTAAAGTCTTCTCCTTCAGGTTGGAACCCCCCCTATAAAGGAAATTATGGCATTGCTGGATTCACATATCCCAATTAAAGTAATTCTCCTTTATAAACAGTCGTGACAGACAAACCCCTCTTTAGAGATGACAAATTCTCTCTAAAGTCAAACCCTTTCAGCTTCACATCTTGGGCTTTGAACAAGATACAAATAGACCTTTTAGCTTCACATCTTGGACTTTGAACAAGATACAAACTACCTTCAGCTTCACGTCTTGGGCTTTGAACAAGACACCAAAACACCATTTCCTCCCATAGAATAAGAGGAACTACGATCGCTCTGATTTCCCTATTTCGGAAAAACGGGAATACGTAGGCATAAGATTGAAAGAAAAATCTTAGCGAGCACACTAAGAAAAAATCCTAAATCCCATATCAATTGAAAAACATCAGTCCTAACTTCCTGTCCATAGAATTAATCCGTCATTCTATCAAAATAGCACAAGAGAGGCCCCACTACCACATAGCATCCGTAACCTAACAGACCGCTGTTTAAACTTGATATGGAAGCAGGGATAATTGGAGACATTTATTTCCCTTCCTTCATCAGCTTTAATAGGATAAAAAATGAATCGACCTGTAGTAACCCCAAGGAGCGACAGTGCTTAAGAAACACGTCCAGTTTTGCTTGCTACAGGTTTGACTCTACAAGAGAGTGTTTTTATCTGTCTTGTACAAATCCCAAGATTGAGGCTAAAAAGGTTGACTCAACAAGAGAGTCTAAAAAGGTGATTGACTCAACAAGAGAGTTTGAAAAGGTTGACTCAATAAAAGAGTCTGAAAAGGTTAGCTCCGATGGGGAGAATCATTGTACAAAGCCCAAGAGGAGGTTGATTGTGCGGAGGAAAGATCAAAATACAAAGCCTAAGAGGAGGCTAGCTTTTGCTGAGGATTATTGAGATCCTGAGGCAGGCCCAAATGGGGAATCAACTCTTACTGAGGGTTACAGAAGAGTTGTGGTATCAGATGCCTTGAGGTTCTGATTTGGGATAGTGTTATACTGATGATAAACTGACCCTAGCGTGGGGATTTTTAGGAGAGAGACTGGGTTTTAGAACTCCTGGGTTTTAACTCTACGGGAGATTGATCCAGGATGACAAGGATTTCTCTTATGTTTGTAGGGAACTTGAGAATGTCTTTGAGACTCAAGAGGAGATTTAGAATGTCCAAGTCTATCGGTATGGAAGAGTTTATCTTTGTAGGATGTCCAAGAGGAGGCATGTGTTTTAAGGGATGAGAATCAACCCTAAATTGGTCTGAGATTTGACACTGGAAAGACCGCTCTAGCAAAGGATGACTAAGTTATGTCTTATACCTTTAGGAGGTCTTTAGGGTCCTTGTATTAAGCCCAAGAGAAGGCATGAGAACTTATAAGAAGCCGGAGGGTCCTTGTACAAAGCCCAAGAGGAGGCGGGGATGCTTTTAGGAAGCCTGTGGGTCCCAAACCTAAGAAAAGTTCAAGAAATGCTATTCACAGAGAATTGATCATTTAGTGAAAGTTCTGAGGTTTGAAGAAATTCAAAAGATGTTATTCACCGAGAATAGGTCATCCCTGGGGAATATAATTTCTTTGACAACTTCTAATAGTGACAGTCTGAGAAAAGGTTCATCGAGAATACTGCCTTTCACTTTGTTCCATATTGTTTAAGCCCAAGAGAAGGCAAGACTGTATCTGGAAATTCTATGGGGATTTAGTTTTGACTGTATTTAAAGAGTGACCAAACTAGCTTTACCTAGTTCTAGACCTAGTTGCCGGGGAAAACTCTAAATAACTATACTAGTATATATACAGTTGATATATGACAAGTATTTTAAAAGGATATGAAAGAAGGACTTACAGTGCGCAGCTTCCCACAATACAGTTATATATATGAAAGCGAGTAAATGAAAGTTGTTAAAACTTGCAGGTGAGCAAGCTTCCATGCTGTATTGTTAGTTGTTCAAAGAAATTAAAGAAAGTTTTGATAACAACTGTATATTTGAACTTAAATCAAAAGGGAAGTTGTTTTTGGAAAGATTGTTGGGGCTTATACTCAAGGAGAGGCCCAAGGTTTAACAGTGATTGCACCGTTGTTTTGAATACCGTATCGGGACTTATACAACGACTGAGGCCCAAAGCGGTTTTCTATACAAAGGGATGGGTCTTACAACTCAAGGAGAGGCCCAAAGAGGTTTTGAAAAAGAAATATGGGACTTACAACACGAGGGGAGGCCCGATGAAAGACAATGATTGCACCATCGTTTTGAGAATCACAGAGGGACTTATACAATGACTGAGGCCTAAAATTATTTTTGTACAACAAGGGATTGGGTCTTACACTCTATTAGAGGCCCAAAGTGTTTGAAAAAGGTTTGTTAGGGTGAAAATTAACGAAACCCTAATTTCATCATTTTTTAAAGTAATTATTCAAAGAAAATTAATTAAAAATGATAAAAAAAACACCAAATAAGTTTGAATAAACAACTTGTGATATTTGGTTAAGGTTTGAAAAATGATGTTTTAATCACAAGATGAATTAAAAATCATTTGGTTTTGATTTCCAAGATGAAAATTCATTTTTTGAAATGTTTAAAACAATAAAAAATGAATTTATTTGCAAAAATACCAACTATATTAAATAAATAGTATAAATTTTATATTTTTGTGAAATAAAATATTTTAACATTTTTGTGAGTTTTTGCAAAAAGAACCAATAAAAAATAATTAAAATTGAAAGAGAAATTAATTTTCTAAATTATTTAAAATAATATGACAATATTAAAAAAATGGAAAAAGTGGTAAAAAAGGGTCTGGGGCGAGGGGGATTCGAACCCCAGACCTCCTAGCCAAACACATGAGCGCGCAACCACTGGGGTGGTGATACATCCGTGTATCAAAACCACCCCATAAATATATAAGGGGTGCCTTGTTTTAGGCCTGGCCAAGGCAAGGCAAGGCAAGGCAAGTTCTTGGGCAAAAAACGTAGAGGCTGTAACTTTCTCATTTCTCCATGGATTGGGACAAAATTTAGGTCATTCCAATGGTGCCCTTAGTTTTTTCAAATGAGGTCTCCATTTTAAAACCCGATGGTGGTTTTGAAATAGGCCATGATTTGCATTTTCTATGCTACCTCATGGTATAGGCCAGAATTGTATGATGAATTGATTCAAACACAACATATACAACATGTATGAGATGTTTATGAGCAGTGAACTACAAAGCAATGCATAATTCAAAGAGTTTAAGTTGTGATGCTTACCTCTTTGGGAGTTTTTTTGTGCTATCTGCCAAGTTTCTTGTGCCAGAAGTAATTGGATGCTTTAGACACTCTCAATTGATCCCTTAGAAGCTTTTAGAATGGTTGGAACCAGTTGGAATCTTCAGGAACAAGTTTGAGTTCTTTCTTGCAAAAGGGGCAAAAGTGACCAATATGGCAACTCTCTCAATTGGTGTTCCGTGTAACACCCCACTTCTACCCATCGAATAATATAAAATCAGAGTTTCAAAATTCCAACATACACATGGGATGCTACACATACAACTCTTAACAACGGCTTATAATCAAATATAACATGAATACGAAACACAACATTTTAGTCTTTGAAACAAAGCAACTTTTATAATTAAGCAGCAGATTCACAAACTTCAACTTAACGGACAGAACAATTTTATTCAACTTAAAACAACTTCAAAACAACAAATCTTTAACGAAAACAACTTAAAATTCAACAACAATAATAAAATCAGCAATAAAGAAACAAGCGTTCATCCCCCCGAGTGTTACGTATCAGAGCGACGACACCGACTCGAACTAATGAAGGTAGACAACCTTCACTCCGAATTACCTGCAGGATGGCGTATAAACCATCACCATACACAGAAGGGGTGAGATATCAAACAATATAATCAGATATATGATAAATAATATATTAGTTCAGATTATGTAAAAATCACCGCTTCACAACATATTTATCAACATCAACCAACAACACAACAACAATTATGCAACATGAAATGCGACTTAAACTATGTACATGCATGTGGTACCATTGGAGCAAAACTCCCAACTAAGAAACTTGCCAATTAATATTGACGTCAACAAGGCATAAGCCTTCAACTTAAATTTTGCCAATCCAGGCCAACTTACCGAGCATCAGCTCCAACTTGATATGCGATGTATGCAACTCAACATGAATATCATAATAACAACAATAATAGTTATGTAACCACTCGACAACAAATCAACATTGGCTATAGGCGTAAAACTTAACAGCAGCAACAACTCAACATTGGCCATAGGCCTACAACTTAACAGCAACAACAAATTCATACCAGCAACTTCACAACTTAAACACGACGATATCACAGCAACTTATATCCTACTCTGTACCAACCATCTTATATCACAAACGCTTCTCGAATTTATTCGGACAAGACTTCCAAAACCGGTTAATTATTTTTCGACTAAAATTACTAATGTTTCTGTTATGCTTTAATATTATTACGACTATTCTGGTACTGTTATTCTACAACAAGTTCTGCTATGATTGACCACTATGCTGCTTTAATTATCCTTCTAATAAGTTATCACTGCTACTGATATTACGACAGGCAATCATCAACAATTCACATAATTTATCTAGGTATTTTCCAATGATTCAAACTCTATGTAAAACTGGGTTACAGATTTATTCTCATGGAAGAAAACCAATCAGGAAAACATATAAATAAGGTCCTGGCCACGAAAATGCCTAAAGTGGAGCACGCCACATAAACTAGTGGCACTGGCCACCTAAACGGAAATTAATCCCCTGCAGTCAATATTTTCCCACAATCACATAGTCAAAAGAATCCATAGCAGTTTGATCTTAATCACACAGTTCATAAAATCCATTTATATTTTATTTTATAATTCCTATTTAAATCAAAGCCACTAGATCATGATCAAATGGTTAGGAATGTTTGACTGTGTAATTGCAGGGTCTATTGACGGCAACACATCATGGTCCCCACCTAACACCACTAGTGGCGTAAGCCACATGAATTGGTGGCTTTGGCCACCTAAAACATCCCTAGTGGCGCAAGCCACCTCACTTAGTGGCTCCTTCCACATTATCCCTTTATAGTGGCGCAAGCCACATGCCTAGTGGCTCCAGCCACCTCAACTTCTCATAGTGGCGCAAGCCACAAGCCTTAGTGGCCGCCGCCACCTTCTCAAAAACAAAACGGGTGGCACTCGTCACCCTTCCTAAGGTGGTTTCTATTCCCGTTCCCCATTTACCATTTCAGACCAATCATCCAACACAGTACAACACAGAAACAAATAAAATCATACCCTGAAGCAACATAGACTCATTTTTCCACAACCGATTCATCAGCCACCAACGTATTTCAACATCCACGACAACCATTACAACACATACAGAGGCAATAATTCTGCAAACCCAAACCCACATATCATTCATCAAATACCCCATTATAGAGTCAGAACCCCACCCTTACCTTGGATTGAAGGTCGCTCTAAATCTCCGATTGGGTTCCCGTTCTCGCAGCCGCCTCTCCGTGTTTGTTTCCAAACCCTTGCTCCTCTTCTTCTTCTTCGTAACTGCTACTACTAATTTTCTCTGCAACTTCCCGTACTTCTCCCAAAATCCTCTTTTCTATTTTACTGATAACCTAATTTTTCTTATTTTTCTCAATAATCTTATAATTCTATTAATTTTAATAATTCCCCTTGGGCCTAATTCTTGCACCCCACTATTTACTACTTCTAACCACAAGCAAGCCCACTAATGATTTTATAATTCTAATCTACCAACATTATATTATTTCTACAACTTAAATCAACTTAATTAAATTAATTCAACTAAAGCCAACACATCTTGAATTAATTAATTTAACCAAAACCGACATAGCGACTCAACACAGCATTTTCGACAACCAACAACAAATCAAACAAATAATACGAAGATATCTAATTAAATAATTAATTAAATAACCGGGCGTTACAACTCTCCCCCACTTAGAATATTTTCGTCCTCGAAAATTTACCTTGTTCAAACAGCTCGGGATAGGACTCCTGCATCTTGCTTTCCAACTCCCACGTCATACTTTCTCCGGCAGCTCCTAACCAGACTACTTTTACCAACGCAATCTCCTTGCCTCTTAGAGTCTTCATTTCCCGATCCGCGATCCGTACAGGCATCGTTTCCATAGTAAGATTATCCTGTACTTCCACATCATCCATATGGATTACATGAGATGGATCTGGAACATACTTCCGGAGTTGTGACACATGAAACACATCATGTAAATTCGACAGATTAGGCGGTAAAGCCACTCTATAAGCAACATTTCCAACTCTGTCCGAAATATGATATGGACCAATAAAACGAGGAGTGAGCTTCTTAGACTTCAATGCACGCCCAACACCTGTCACCGGCGTAACTCTTAAAAACACATGGTCACCTGCTTGAAATTCTAAGTCTTTCCTTCGCTTGTCATGATAACTCTTCTGCATACTTTGGGAAGATTTCATCTGTTCTCGTATCAACTTCACCTTCTTAGTAGTCTCTCGAACGATTTCAGGTCCAAGCACTACACTTTCTCCAGATTCATGCCAACATAAAGGAGTCCTACATCTCCGAACATATAACGCTTCAAAAGGTGCCATTCCAATACTAGAATGATAACTGTTATTATAAGTGAACTCTATTAATGGAAGATAAGTATCCCACGAACCTCCCTGCTCAAGAACACATGCTCTCAACAAATCCTCCAACGACTGAATGGTCCTCTCAGTTTGACCATCCGTCTGAGGGTGATACGCTGAACTCAACCTCAACTTTGAACCCAACGCCTCTTGCAAACTCTTCCAAAAATCAGAAGTAAACCTCGGATCTCTATCCGACACAATACACAGAGGAACACCATGCAACTTTACAATTACGCTAGTATAAATCTCTGCCAACTTCGATACTGGAAAAATGATGTTAATAGGAATAAAATGAGCCGACTTCATAAGCCTATCAACAATCACCCAAATCGAATCATGTCCTCTTGAAGTATTAGGTAATCCTGTCACAAAATCCATTGAAATGCTATCCCATTTCCATTCTGGAACTTCTAACGGTTGCATCAACCCTGCAGGCTTCTGATGTTCAACTTTCGACTTCTGACAAGTTAAACATGCATACACAAAATGAGCTACATCACGCTTCATTCCATGCCACCAAAACAATTTCTTCAAGTCCTGATACATCTTTGTAGCTCCCGGATGAATACTCAAATTGCTCCTATGACTTTCCTCGAGAATTACTTTCTTCATCTCTGCATCATCAGGAATACAAATTCGATTTCGGAATCTTAACACACCTTGCGCATCTAACTTGAAATCATCATTCTCAGATTGATCGATTCCAACCATCAAATCTACTATTTTCACGTCTAACTTCTGAGCTTCCTTGATACTATCCAGAAAATCATTATTAATCTTCAGCATCCCCAACATCACACTCTGCGGTGTCACTTCGCAAACTAATGTCATATCCCTGAATTGCTCAATTAATTCCAATTCTTTAACCATCATCGCCAACATATGCAAAGTTTTCCGACTTAGGGCGTCAGCCACAACATTAGCATTACTTGGATGATAGTTCAAACCGAAATCATAATCTTTTAATAATTCCAACCATCTTCGCTGTCTCATATTCAATTCCTTCTGATCAAACAAATACTTTAAGCTCTTATGGTCACTAAACACTTCAAATCTCGAACCATACAGATAATGCCTCCAAATCTTCAGCACAAAAACAACTGCAGCAAGTTCTAAATCATGCGTAGGATAGTTCTTTTCATGAGTTCTCAACTGTCTCGACGCATAAGCAACTACCTTATCATTCTGCATAAGCACACCTCCTAAACCCATCTTAGAAGCATCACAATACACCACAAAAGGTTCTCCTGGATTAGGTAACGTCAAAACTGGAGCCGATGTCAATCTCTTCTTCAATTCCGTGAAACTTTCTTCACATTGAATGTCCCACACAAAAGCTTTACCTTTACAAGTCAACTTAGTCAATGGAAGTGCTAACTTAGAAAATCCTTAGTCAATGGAAGTCAACCGGCTAGTCCCAAAAAGCTTCTAATCTCGGTAGCTGACTTTGGAGTTTCCCATTGCAACACAGCATCTACTTTAGATGGATCCACAGCAATTCCATTACCCGAAATGACATGCCCAAGAAAACTAACTTCCTTTAACCAAAATTCACATTTGGACAGCTTTGCATATAACTTCTTCTCTTTCAAAACTTGCAATACTAGTCTTAAGTGTTCTGCATGCTCTCATTCTAATTTAGAGTAAATCAATATGTCATCAATGAATACCACCACAAACCGATCTAGATAAGTATGAAAGATACAGTTCATGTACTCCATGAATACTCCCGACGCATTAGTAACACCGAAGGGCATCACCGAATACTCATAATGTCCATAACGCGTTCTAAAAGCCGTCTTCTGAATATCTTCATCCTTCACTTTAATCTGATGATAGCCCGACCTCAAATCAATCTTGCTAAACACATGAGCACCTACCAATTGATCCATCAAGTCATCTATTCTCGGAAGCGGATACTTGTTCTTAATTGTCACTTTATTTAATTGTCTGTAATCAACACAGAGCCTCATACTTCCATCTTTCTTCTTTACTAACAACACTGGAGCTCCCCACGGCGATACACTTGGCCTCACAAACTTCTTTTCAAGTAAATCCTCCAACTGCTTCTTTAATTTTGACAATTCAGATGCAGACATCCTGTATGGTGCCATAGACACAGGTCTGGTACCAGGTACAAGGTCAATCGTAAATTCTACTTCTCTTTCTGGCGGTGCATCAGGAATTTCATCAGGGAAAACTTCAGGAAATTCACGCACCACTTGCAACTCCTTAATTTTAGCTTGGTTCTCAATAGATAACGTTGCCATCAACGAGAACACCTGAGCTTCTTCTTGCATCAACCGTTGCAACTGTCTAGCAGACAACAAACCAGCTTCCTCTTCAGGAGTAGAAAACCTCAAAGTCTTGTTATAACAATTAATATGAACATAGTTATATTCTAACCAGTTCATACCCAAGATTACATCCATCCCGCTTAACGGCAAACATACTAAATCAACAGCAAAGTCTCTGTCAAAGATCGACAGAGGACACTTCAAACACACAAGAGAAGTAGTCACCGATCCCTTAGCCGCAATCTCGACGACCATTTCTCCATTCATAGAAGACAACATAAGACCCAATCTTTCAACACATTCAGCAGCAATAAAGCAATAAGTAGCACCAGTATCAATCATAGTAATTAAAGGAGTACTATTAATGAAACATGTACCTCTGATGAGTCTGTCCTCTGTAGTTGTCTGAGTCCCAGCCAAAGCGAACACTTTCCCACCGGTTTGTGCCTTCTTTGGTTTCTGACACTGACTACCAATGTGTCCTTCTTCACCACAGTTGAAACAAATCATCTCTTTATTCTTGCACTCAGATATGGCATGCCCAATTTTACCACAACGGAAACACCTATTCACCTAAGCAGTACACACATTACTCTTATGACCAGGTTTCCCACATTTGAAACAAGTTATGCCAGCGGGAGCATCTCCCCACTAGTCCTCTTGCCATCAGCCACTTTCTGTTTACCTTTTCCAGCTGGAGCATCATAAGGCTTGCCACGATTCTGTTGGTGCTTGATCTTCCTCTCATTAATGATCTTATAATGAGCATTGTTATCCTCTTCAAAAATTCTTCAACTATCAATCAAATCAGCAAAAACTCGAATCTTCTGATATCCAACTACCTTCTTGATCTCTGGGCGCAACCCACTCTCAAACTTGATGCATTTTGAAAACTCAGCATTATCATCGTTATAGTGCGGATAAAACTTAGCCAATTCAACAAACTTTGCAGCATAATCAGTAACCGACATGTTTCCTTGCTTCAACTCAAGAAACTCGATTTGCTTCTTACCACGAACATCCTCTGGATAATACTTCCTCGTGAACTCTCTTCAGAACACATCCCAAGTGATACCTTCACCTGTAGTTTCCAACCTCTGACGAGTCTCTAGCCACCAGTCATCAGCCTCGACTACTAGCATATGAGTCCCATATCGAACCTTCTGCGCTGGAGTGCAGTCCATCACACGGAAGATTCCCTCCATCTCTTTCAACCAATCCAACGCTCCATCAGGATCATACTTGCCCTTGAAGGTAGGCGGATTCTCCATTTGAAAAGTTGCCAAACTGCGAGACGACGATATCACGGCAACTTATATCCTACTCTGTACCAACCATCTTATATCACAAACGCTTCTCGAATTTATTCGGACAAGACTTCCAAAACCGGTTAATTATTTTTTGACTAAAATTACTAATGTTTTTGTTCTGCTTTAATATTATTACGACTATTATGGTACTGTTATTCTACAACAAGTTCTGCTATGATTGACCACTATGCTGCTTTAATTATCCTTATAATAAGTTATCACTGCTACTGATACTACGACAGACAATCATCAACAATTCACAGAATTTATCTAGATATTTTCCAATGATTCAAACTCTATGTAAAACTGGGTTACGGATTTATTCTCATGGAAGAAAGCCAATCAGTAAAACATATAAATAAGGTCCTGGCCACAAAAATGCCTAAAGTGGAGCACGCCACATAAACTGGTGGGACTGGCCACCTAAACGGAAATTAATCCCCTGCAGTCAATATTTTCTCACAATCACATAGTCAAAAGAATCCATAGCAGTTTGATCTTAATCACACAGTTCTAAAAATCCATTTATATTTTATTTTATAATTCCTGTTTAAATCAAAGCCACTAGATCATGATCAAATGGTTAGGAATGTTTGACTGTGTAATTGCAGGGTCTATTGACTGCAGCACATCATGGTCCCCACCTAACACCACTAGTGGCGCAAGCCACATGAATTGGTGGCTTTGGCCACCTAAAACATCCCTAGTGGCGCAAGCCACATGCCTAGTGGCTCCAGCCATCTCAACTTCTCATAGTGGCGCAAGCCACATTCCTTAGTGGCTGCCGCCACCTTCTCAAAAACAAAACGGGTGGTACTCGTCACCCTTCCTAAGGTGGTTCCTATTCCCGTTCCCTATTTACCGTTTCAGACCAATCATTCAACACAGTACAACACAGAAACAAATAAAATCATACCCTGAAGCAACATAGACTAATTTTTCCACAACCGATTCATCAGCCACCAACGTATTTCAACATCCACGACAACCATTACAACACATACAGAGGCAATAATTCTACAAACCCAAACCCACATATCATTCATCAAATACCCCATTATAGAGTCAGAACCCCACCCTTACCTTGGATTGAAGGTCGCTCTAAATCTCCGATAGGGTTCCCGTTCTTGCAGCCGCCTCTCCGTGTTTGTTTCCAAACCCTTGCTCCTCTTCTTCTTCTTCGTAACTGCTACTACTAATTTTCTCTGCAACTTCCAGTACTTCTCCCAAAATCCTCTTTTCTATTTTACTGATAACCTAATTTTTATTATTTTTCTCAATAATCTTATAATTCTATTAATTTTAATAATTCCCCTTGGGCCTAATTCTTGCACCCCACTATTTACTACTTCTAACCACAAGCAAGCCCACTAATGATTTTATAATTCTAATCTACCAACATTATATTATTTCTACAACTTAAATCAACTTAATTAAATTAATTCAACTAAAGCCAACACATCTTGAATTAATTAATTTAACCAAAACCGACATAGCGACTCAACACAGCATTTTCGACAACCAACAACAAATCAAACAAATAATACGAAGATATTTAATTAAATAATTAATTAAATAACCGGGCGTTACATTCCAAATGTGGGGAACCATTTGGGACAGTTCAAGGATGATATTTGGAGTGTGTTTGAGGTTTTATCTGGTTTTGAAAGTGACTGAATCAAGACATGGCTTGAAAAATGCAAAAAAGTCAAATTTTGAAGTTTTGTAAGTGGACTTTGAGATTTTAGTGTTAGAGGTCACATGTTAGTGTTTGAACAGCTTAGATACAACATATTAGAGATGTTTGGATCATAAGCTGTGATGGAATTGCTCTCTAACTCAAAAACTCAGAGATACCTTGCAAAAGAAGGCATTTTGGCCTAAAGAGAGGGATTTTGAGGAAAGCATCAGTTTGGGTGCTTTGTGTCATGCCCCAAATTTGTCCTATCTGTGTAAATTTTCATTTGTACATCCATCCACTAACTATTATTCAAAAATAAAAAAAGGGGTGTTGTTTCTGCTTGAGGTGTTATTGAGTTTAATTGTATTTCAGGCAAGATAGTGTGTCATGGTCAGGTCAGGGTGTGTATGATTCAAGTACTTGTGTTTGAGGATCCATGTTAGGGTTGTGCACAAGGATTTGAAGTCCATTCATATTTCTTTTGATTTCAAGTCATTTGGTGCTCACTTGGTTTATAGTGGAGGTTTTGGTTCACTGGCATTCGAGTGGCTAGCTTAAAATGGATCCACTGATTCAAGGTCTTAGTTTATTTCAAGTTCAAGATTAATTTAAGCCTTTCTTCCATTCATTTTAAGCTATATTTCAAGGTTATTTCAAGAGATGATTGCAAGTTTGATCAAATTTTAGTCATGCCTCAAGAATCTGTTCAAGAATAGTTACAATTCAAGAATTGATTTACTTTCAAGATTTAGTTCATTTTGATCACAATTGCAAGACATTATAAATAAAAGGTGCAAAGTGAATATAGGGCTCAAACGACATGTTTAAGTGGTGAGATTTGAGGCTCATTGATGATGTGGTCTTACAAAATTGAAAAAGCTCATGAAATTCAAAAAGGCCACAAAATGTCCATACAAATAAAAGCCCATCCTTACAAACCAAATCCATTAAAAAATTTATTACAAGAAAATGATATGTATCAGGGACCAATGTCTACCCAAAATAATTGCACAAGGAT
Organism: Lathyrus tuberosus; assembly: GCA_022829125.1. NCBI lineage: Eukaryota > Viridiplantae > Streptophyta > Magnoliopsida > Fabales > Fabaceae > Lathyrus > Lathyrus tuberosus. Next base: position 4,779,118 of record JALAZF010000361.1, read on the forward strand.
TATGATCTTGCCAAAGGCCACACGCCGCAGTCACGTATGGCCAGGATCCTCCCAATACTCCTTTGATAGCACCTACACAAAAACAACAATAAGTCACAATTGCAAGGCACATGAAATGCAGCTACGATTTCAAATCCAAAAAAAAAAACCGTACATGCATAACCTTGCGACAAACCGTTACACAAATTTACAAACCCCACCCAGCAAACACCTTTCGTACAGCACACCAAAATGCATCAATAAGACCAATCTAACCTTCCCCACAATACCCTCAAATACCTCTTAGCTATTCCCAAAATCACCCCTTCAATTTCTCTATAAATAAAACGTTCTTCTTCATCACCAAGAGGAGCGAGAGCCGCCACAAAAACCTCAGCCCAAATCCCTCGAAACACTCTTCACATATTCACTTTCAAGATTCCCTTAACAAACTTAAAATCCTCTCCTTAAACCCTCATTCGTCTTCACCAAACCAACCCACCTTCAACCATACAACCCACAAATCCCTTCAATCAACTCCTTTCCTCAAACCTTCAAACCCATTCCCATTCAAAATCCAGGATAACCCAAACCAGAAATCAGAGAGATTGAGAAGAGTGAGAGACAAAGTGAAACCAAAATAGAAGGCAGATCGAGAGAGAAACAAATCCCCAAATCTTGAATATACGCAGAACGAGAGCGATTGAGAAGAGTGACGCGTTTCATCAAACGTATTTCTTCAAACTAACTAACCTGTCTCGTTCATTTTTTCTTACTGATTCTTTTTTGTTTTTTTTCTTTTTCATCAAGCGTGTTTTCAAGAGGAGGGAGAACGGCCGTATTGTGCACTAGGGTTTTTTAATATCCCTCAGATCCGACCCGTTTTCTTTTTGAGTTGGAGCGCCCCATGTGGGCTTTGCTAAGGCAAATTTGTTTTCTGGCCCATGTTTTAAGATTCAATTTCTTTTAGTTTGTTTTAAAATAAGAAAAGTTGTTTTCGTTTTAAATTTTTATAGTACATTTTATCATTTTGTTTCCTTTTAATAAAATGTTAATTTTTAATTTAATTTTGCACATTGATTTATATATTATTAGGCTTAGTAGTTTTAATTTTAAAGCTTAAATTTTCTTGTCTTATTTAGTTTAGTTGAGCAAATTAGATTTTATCCAAATATTTTAATTAGAGTTAATTTTTTTCTTTTCTTATGTAGATTAATCTTTTTATTTCTACTTTAAGTTTCATCTTCAATTTTCCTTTCGATTTTATTTATTGGGCCAATGATATAATATCATTCATAATTTAATCAAATTGATTAAATTTTGATTGATATGAGGCCTACTATTTATTTATTATTATTTTGATTTATTTTGTCATTATTTTATTCACTTTTGGGTCAATGAAAACCAAATATCAAGGATTTATCGATTTTCGATTTTAAATCTTGATAAAGGTGAGACCTTTATTCTTTTTCTTATCATTTTCTGATTTTATTTCATTTCTATTATTTTTCATTATTCTTATTCATTTTTGGGTCAATGAAAATCAAATACTAAAGATTATCGATTTTTCGATTTAAAATCTTAGTAAAGATGAGACCTTTATATATTTTCGATTTAATTTCTATCTCCATTTAATTTCCATTTTCGTATATTCTTTTAGTTGGTCAATGAAAGTCAAGTATTAAAGATTATCGATTTCTCGATTAAATCTTGATTAAGACGAGACCGATTTTATTTCTATTTGGATTTTGTTTTTTCATTATCCTATGTCTTTTCATTTTTTGGTCCATGAAAGTCAAAAATTAAAGATTATCGATTTCTCAATTAAATCGTGATTAAGACGAGACCAATTTTATTTTATGTCAACTTTAATATCTTGTCAATATTATCTTGATTATTATCGTTTATATTCTTATCATATTGTCCATATCATATTCATATCATGTTTATCTAACCATTTCATTTATTCATATTTTAATCAAACACACTAACAATTATCGAAACGCTTAAACACTTAATTTTCGATTAAAATACTTAACACACCTAATCAATCATTTTTCTTAATTAAATTGCGAAAGGATTGAATTCTTGAGGTCTAGCACTTCTTGGGTTCTTGAGTGACCGCTATTGAGGCGCACGCCTTAGGTGGTGATCACTCGACCTTTCGTTTCTAAAACACTCTTCTTAACTATTTGGACAAAGGAATGCCATTGGAGTCTAGCATTCCATGTGGTACTTTCGTTGTTCATCAAACAATATTTCGTAAATCAATCGAATGAAAAAGGTGTCGTTGGGATCTAGCATCCCAATAATGCCCCGATTAATTGGTTGCGAGGCCGACGTAGCATTTATCGAATAATCGTCATTCTCCCCAAAACATTTAACAAACCAAATCATTTTCAAACCAATCCTCGATTCGTCGTCGAGCCCAATCGTAAGTCGATTGCCTTTTTCCTCGACATCAAATGCGCACTCACACATCTTGTGGTTTCGTTACTAGGAGCAGCCCTAGGGACTAGTATCGATCCTCACCTCTTTTCTCACCCAATTCGACTCAATCTTTTTCAAACGCTTTTTTAATCAACCTACGAAAGGAGGAGATTCTTGGAATCTAGCATTCCTCGGGTCTTCGAATGAATGGCTCTTGAGGCACGCCCTTGGGTTGTTATTCATTCACCCTTTCGTCTTAAAACACTTAATCATTATCAAACATTTTCGCAATCAACTCACGAAAGAACTGAGTTCTTGGAGTCTAGCATTCCTTGGATTCTTGAGTGAATGCTATCGAGGCACGCCCCTTGGGCTGTATGTTATTCAATCTTTCATCTCCTAAAAACACTAACCCCCCTATTTCGTGGGCGTATCACGAACTACGGCGGCTCTGATTCTTTATTCTCGTCCGAGTAAAGATACGTAGGCACAAGATTGCGATGATCTTGGCGAGCTACCTTCCCTCTACTTTTCCTCTACCTTCCCTCTACCTTCCCTCCATCTTCCGTCTTCCCTCTATCCCTTCCCGTAGTCGAACTACGATTGCTCTGATTCCTCATTCTCGTCCGAATGAGCATACGTAGGCCCGAGGTCGCGTTGATCTTGCAGAGCACCCTATCCTAAAACCACCCCATTTCCCCTTAGTATCTTTTCCCTTTATCTTATCGTTCGCGTTTACCATTGAGAAGAAAACAAACAAGCTTAGATAACGTTCATCACAATTCGAACTAAGAGGTTCCCGTTGAGTACAACGGACGTGAGGGGGTGCGCGTACCTTCCTCTCACGTAACCGACTCCCGAACCCAGAATATGGTTGCGACGACCATGTTCTTATCTCCTCCCTTAAAGGTTTTCTCGATATTTTCCTTTCCCTCTTTTGGGATAAATAAAGTTCGGTGGCGACTCTGTCGAACCGTTTTCCGCGGCTTTTGCGCGAAGGGTCGTGTCTTTAATTTAAGCGATTTTTCGAGGTGCGCCAGCTGGCGACTCTGCTGGGGATAAATTGCTCCATGCAAGAGATAGTCGAGCCTAACTTAGTGCGATTTGTGAGGAGTGTTGTCTTTGTTTGCTTGTTTTCTTCTCGTTTAAGTATTTGTTCTCTTATGGCTTTTATATGCTCATTATTATGCTTCTTGGCTGTTGGATCATGGGTTGATATCATGAGTAAAGCTCTACACCTGAGCTTTGGTAAAAGCAGAGGGAACACATAGTTTAGAATTGGATATCGAGTAGTGTTAGTCCCCAAGGACTCGCTCCTTGCGTGCCTAGCATGAAAGCTCCCCTAGAGTAGACCTTTTCGTAGATCTTGTTGTAACACAGCTAGCCTGTCGCACGATTTGATTCATGAAGGGTCCGTGACTCTATGAACCACTCTTAGAACCAAGTTCTATATTGGTGGTCGTGTAGTGTTAGTCTCCAAGGACTCGTTCCTTGTGCGCCTGGCACGAGGACCCCACTCAGGAGAGACCTTGTCGTCATTATCGTCATAATGCAGTTAGCCTGTTGCGTGACATTGATGCGATTTGTGTTCGTAATTCTGGGAACCTTATCCGTCAACATAGAAACCATCCCGTGAGTGGGTTTGTGGGTAAAGAACCTATAACTTTCCTCATAGAGCCTACCTATAGGGTTTCTTTGATCAGAGACTTTGGTCATCTACCCGTGAACGGCCAACCTCAGAATTGTTTAAACCTGTGATCTGTGATCCTGGATCTTGCATCTTGCATTGCATCTCATGTCATTGCATTGCCTTGCATCTGTTATACATCTTGCATTGCATTTTCAACCTCAGAATCTCACTTCAAATTCCTTCCTTTTCCAGTAAATCAAGCTGATTCCTCGACACCAGTAAGCAACTCGAGCCAATACTAGACATATGATGGAGCAGATTCAACAAGAGCAAGCCGCCTTCAGAGAAGAGTTGGATTCTATCAAAGGACAGATTGATCAGATTCTCGAAGCCATCATGATGGCCAGAAAAGAAGAAGAACTGCGTGAAGCCGTTGCTGCCAACAACAATGTTCCTGTTCAAGCATCTACCTCAAGGCTCTCTGTTCCTGTTCACAACCCCATCACTTATGGGATACCAATGGACTTCGCTCCTGCCACATCTCAACCACTTCCAACATCTGGAGTTACTGTTAGTGCTATTCCGCAAGCCCAACCTGCTGTCGCTCAGATTCCTATTCCTCATGCTGAAGAAAATTTGCTAGATCAGTATGATGAGGTACAAAACTACCATGCTGCTATCCCAATTGTCAATCCTACTGCTGCTCAGGATTCTGAAGCTATCAAGATGTGTCGTGATCTAGCTGAGAAACTCCGAGTCATGGAGGGATGCAACTCAACTTCTTTGAATGCTCTGGATATGTGCTTGGTACCAGATGTTGTCATTCCTCCCAAGTTCAAGGTACAGGAATTCCCGAAGTACAAAGGCCTCAGTTGCCCATACATTCATCTGAAAACGTACTGCCGCAAGATGGTTGCCTATGCCAAAGACGAAAAGCTGATGATCCATTGCTTCCAAGACAGCTTGTCTGGGGCATCACTCGAATGGTATATGCAGCTGGAGCGTAGCAATGTGCGCACTTGGGATGATCTAGCTGATGCATTCGTCAAGCAATACAAATACAACACTGACCTTGCTCTAAATCGTACTCAACTTCAGAGTATGGCTCAAAAGGACAACGAATCCTTTAAGGAGTACGCGCAACGCTGGAGAGAGCTAGCTGCAAGAGTGCATCCACCTCTGGTTGACCGTGAACTGATTGACATCTTTATGGGTACTCTGCAAGGCCAATACTATGAGAAGTTGATTGGTAATGTTTCTGCCAGATTCTCTGATTTGGTAATTGTAGGTGAGAGAATTGAAGAAGGTCTGAAGAGCGGAAATATCCAAGGAGGTTCTAGCAGCCAGTCTCAAGCCAAGAAACCTTTCAACAATGGATACAAGAAAAAAGAGGGCAAAAAAAATGTTGTCTCTGCTAAAAAAGGGCAAGCTCAACAACAAGCTCCTGCTCCAATGCCTTATCAAATCCCTTACTTTCAGTATCCGTATGTTGCTGCTGCACAATATGCTCCGATGCCTTATCAGCCAACTGTTCAAGTTGTTCAAGCTCCAATGCCTCAACAACAGGCTCCTCAACAACGATCCTACAATCATCAAGGGTATCAGTATCCTCCTCAACATCAATAACAGAGAGTTGCTCAACAAGGATATCCTAATCAATAGAGGACAAGGAGGCCTGATAGAGACTTTGATCGTCTGCCAACGTCATATGCTCAGATCTTTGCTCAATTGCTGGAGAAGAAGGGAATCACTCTGAGGGACCTAGCTCCTCCAACTATCATTCCCCCAGATTATGATGCTAATGCTCATTGCGAGTTTCATAAGGGTGCTCCAGGGCATACGATCGAGGACTGCAGAGCTTTCAAACACAAGGTTCAAGACATGATCGACTCAAAGTTTCTCACGTTCAATGGGAGGGCTCCAAACGTCATCAAAAACCCTATGCCGCTGCCAAACTAGTGCCAACATCAAGTCAAGCCAAGTCAAATCAAGTCAAGTCAAGTTCAAGTTTCCCCGAAGAAGGCAGTCATGTTGCCATCCCATCATTTGCATTCTTGTATTTTCGTTTTTATTTGTTTAAGTACTGTATGCTTTGAACATTGCCGTTTGTATTTGGTTTTCTTAATGTAGTGATTATGTATGTTTTGAATCAGTTATGTCGTATTCACTCATCTTTTCCATTTACTGCAAATCACAGACACATTTATTTCCACTTCACTCTCTTTATCAAACTGTCGTTTAGCAATGATTGGAGGGAGGATGATGAAAGCGAAATACCCATAATTGCAAAATGTATTCTTTTGGATAGAATCCTGCCGATGATGTACAGGCATTGTTTCAACCCCCAAACACTGGAGAGACAAAGAGTTAATCCCTAGCTAACCACTTCGATCCAAGAAGTAGCAGTTTCCCTTCGGATCTATAAACCCTTACACTCAACCTGGGGCAGGGTAGTGTTCAGTTAATCCTAACTACACACCGAAATCATAAAAGTAAAATCCAAAAGACGTGACGGTTGTTTATCAATAACCATAACTTGGCAGTTACAATTATCCAACAAAACCAAAAAACAAAAAATCAAAAGCCTGCTAAGTCGAGCACCTCAAAAGGAGACTTAGGCAAAAATCAAGGCAACCTTGATGGACTCGACAAGCGAAATTAGTCCATGCAAAAGATAGGGATCAAAAGCAAAATCAAAAGAGGCCCTCGAATCCTCAACAAAAACAAAATAAAGTCTAGTGATCACCAAATCAAAATCAAAGGGCCACTGACATCCATCAAAAAGAAAATAAAGGTGACTGCCATTTCAAGCATACCTTGAACCGTCAACCCTTTTAGAGTACAAACATGTGCAGATTTAACTGAACGTGGGATTGGAGGTCATCACGAAGAAGGGGTGGGTACAAATTATACTTTGAGCCTTATATCCTTTGTTTCCTAAACCGTAAACCAGACCACGTTACAACCCTCGAAAGACCTAATTGAGACGAGGTTTATTCTGAAAGCATACTATTGCAAGGTTGCGTAAACTGACTCCCCATATTTGCTAATCTTCAGCATTGGTGTCATTCTCCTTGCTAAATCTTTCACACCATCAAAATCAGCACACGTTTGGGCTAATGGTCCATTCGTCTCACAATATCATAACACTCTAATAAACGACTCTTTTTCAAAACTTGCATGAGTATTGCGTTAAGATTACCATTTGTGAATGCGCAATTTTAACTGCAAATCAGTGCTAGACATCAAAGCAATTCCAACAAGGGGCAATCAAAGAGGAACTTGAACTTTCAGTGGTGCCGACCCGAAGCAAGACTCCCTCAAAACCCTCAGGCTGGGGAAAACCCTTCAACAGCTTAATCAGGGGCAAGTCATCTCAAAGCACATCAAGGCTCAACATCCAAAGCTCAAATCGCTTCAGAACTGGTTAATCAGGGACAAACCATTACCATGTTCAGACTGGGGCAAGACTCATTGCAGCAGGCATATCCTGTCTGTACTTTCAAGCAGTTCAGAGCAAGAGCATAATCTTCATGAGCTGATCACCATCAAGTCATCAAGTCATCTTGACCATCAAGCACAGAGTTGTGGTTCTCTTGGAACGAACACCATGACTTATCAATCATGTCATCAGATTCGAGGCTTCAAGAGCATCTTAGTCTGCTTCAATCATGGCGTCTTCAACGAACTGAGTGTCGAGGAAATCAACCCCTCCCACCACCCAAAGTCCAATCTGCATTGGCAACTACCAAAAGTCCACCACGCTGGCACCTCTCCAAAACATATCCAATCACCCGTCTGCAATCATATGCATCGCTTTCGACATCATATGCATCATACGCATCATATGCATCGCATTCGACATCATAGACATTATATGCATCATGTGCATCCCAAAAAACCAATCATACTCCCCCAGCACTTGCATCTCTGCGCGTCAACATTTGCATTTTCATTTCCATTCGATATGGAACATCATTACAAAATCAAGCATTCATACATGCGCATGTCAAGATCCAGGATCAATCTCTAGACTGCAAGATGATCATCAGCCCAGCCAGGGGCATTTTCTTCTAGTTTGTGGGCGTTGCTCACGAAGTTTTCAACCTTTTGTTGAATAATCCCAAGCTCAAGATGATCTTTAGCCCAATCAGGGGCATCTTCTTCAGGTTCATGGGCGTTCCTCATAAAGTCTGCAACCTTTTGTTGATGAAATTGTGATCTCTAAGCAAGTCAATGGGCGTTCCTCATTGAGTTGTGTTCCTCAACCTTTTGTTGATGAAGTTGTCATCCTCAGCCCAACCAATAAACATTCCTCCGAGTCAGTGGGCGTTCCTCATTGAGTTCTTTACTTCAACCTTTTGATGATGTCTCCGAATAAATCTCACTCATTATATCCCCAGCAAACTTGACCTTTTGTTAATTGCCTTACTATCAACTTTTTGGTGATAGCCAAACCATGTCAACTCAATTCAGCCTGCATCCTTTTGGTGTTGGTCAATCCCCTCGAAATCAGAAATTTACTATCATCCTTTTGGTGGTAGCCACTCATGTCATTTCAACCTAACCTGCATCCTTTCGGTGTTAGTCCTCGCAAGTGGGAAGTTCCTATCATCCGTTTGGTGGTAGCAACTTGTGTTGTTTGATCCGTCATCCTTTTGGTGCCGCCGATCCGTGAACCCTTGGTCTGTGTGTCATCCTTTTGGTGAGTGACAGCCTTTGTTATCGTTTTGCTTGCTATTATCCTTTTGGTAGTAGTAAGTTGTGTCCACTATCATCCTTTTGGTGATAGGTCTGTCATCCTTTTGGTGTCATATGTCTGTATGCGTGTGTGCCCTATTATCCTTTTGGTAATAGCAGGCTTTGACCTCATTTTCATCCTTTTGGTGGAAGGGTCTGTGTGCGTGTGTGCCCTATTATCCTTTTGGTAATAGCAGGCGTTGACCTCATTTTCATCCTTTTGGTTGAAGGGTCTGTGTGTGTGTGTGTGCCCTATTATCCTTTTGGCAATAGCATGCTTTGACCTCATTTTCATCCTTTTGGTGGAAGGGTCTGTGTGCGTGTGTGCCCTATTATCCTTTTGGTAATAGAAGGCGTTGACCTCATTTTCATTCTTTTGGTGGAAGGGTCTGTGTGTGTGTGTGCCCTATTATCCTTTTGGTAATAGCAGACGTTGACCTCATTTTCATCCTTTTGGTGGAAGGGTCTGTGTGCGTGTGTGCCCTATTATCCTTTTGGTAATAGCAGGCTTTGACCTCATTTTCATCCTTTTGGTGGAAGGGTCTGTGTGTGTGTGTGTGCCCTATTATCCTTTTGGTAATAGCAGGCTTTGACCTCATTTTCATCCTTTTTGTGGAAGGGTCTGTGTGTGTGTGGGCCCTATTATCCTTTTGGTAATAGCAGGCTTTGACCTCATTTTCATCCTTTTGGTGGAAGGGTCTGTGTGTGTGTGTGTTTACTATCATCCTTTTGGTGATAGGTCTGTCATCCTTTCGGTGTTAGATTTCTTGTAATCATCCTTTTGGTGATAACGACTTTTGGAAGTTGTTCAGTGTCTACTCGAGGGTGACATTGATCCATCGTTCCACTTCCCAAACATTTTCTTTCTTTTCGGACAAATTTGTGGTCTTCTTTATATCTAATTGTCTTCTACCTTAAAAGACTGAACGTCTTAGCAGTTCATCTTACTCGGTTTAAGCCAATTAGATAGGGGCATCTGTCATACCCCAAATTTGTCCTATCTGTGTAAATTTTCATTTTTACATCCATCCACTAACTATTATTCAAAAAAAAAAAGGGTGTTGTTTCTGCTTGAGGTGTTATTGAGTTGAATTGTATTTTAGGCAAGATAGCGTGTCATGGTCAGGTCAGGGTGTGTATGATTCAAGTACTTGTGTTTGAGGATCCATGTTAGGGTTGTGCACAAGGATTTGAAGTCCATTCATATTTCTTTCGATTTCAAGTCATTTGGTGCTCACTTGGTTTATAGTGGAGGTTTTGGTTCACTGGCATTCGAGTGGCTAGCTTAAAATGGATCCACTGATTCAAGGTCTTAGTTTATTTCAAGTTCAAGATTAATTTAAGCCTTTCTTCCATTCATTTTAAGCTATATTTCAAGGTTATTTCAAGAGATGATTGCAAGTTTGATCCAAATTTAGTCATGCCTCAAGAATTTGTTCAAGAATAGTTACAATTCAAGAATTTATTTACTTTCAAGATTTAGTTCATTTTGATCTCAATTGAAAAACATTATAAATAAAAGGTACAAAGTGAATATAGGGCTCAAACGGCATGTTTAAGTGGTGAGATTTGAGGCTCATTGATGATGTGGTCTTACAAAATTGAAAAAGCTCATGAAATTCAAAAAGGCCACAAAATGTCCATACAAATAAAAGCCCATCCTTACAAACCAAATCCATTAAAAAAAATTATTACAAGAAAATGATATGTATCAAGGACCAATGTCTACTCAAAATAATTGCACAAGGATTATGATCTTGCCAAAGGCCACACGCCGCAGTCACGTATGGCCAGGATCCTCCCAAAACTCCTTTGATAGCACCTACACAAAAACAACAATAAGTCACAATTGCAAGGCACATGAAATGCAGCTACGATTTCAAATCCAAAAAAAAAACCGTACATGCATAACCTTGCGACAAACCGTTACACAAATTTACAAACCCCACCCAGCAAACACCTTTCGCACAGCACACCCAAATGCATCAATAAGACCAATCTAACCTTCCCCACAATACCCTCCAATACCTCTTAGCTCTTCCCAAAATCACCCCTTCAATTTCTCTATAAATAAAACGTTCTTCTTCATCACCAATAGGAGCGAGAGCCGCCACAAAAACCTCAGCCCAAATCCCTCGAAACACACTTCGCATATTCACTTTCAAGATTCCCTTAACAAACTTAAAATCCTCTCCTTAAACCCTCATTCGTCTTCACCGAACCAACCCACCTTCAACCATACAACCCACAAATCCCTTCAATCAACTCCTTTCCTCAAACCTTCAAACCCATTCCCATTCAAAATCCAGGACAACCCAAACCAGAAATAAGAGAGATTGAGAAGAGTGAGAGACAAAGTGAAACCAAAACAGAAGGCAGATCGAGAGAGAAACAAATCCCCAAATCTTGAATATACGCAGAACGAGAGCGATTGAGAAGAGTGACGCGGTTCATCAAACGTATTTCTTCAAACTAACTAACCTGTCTCGTTCATTTTTTCTTACTGATTCTTTTTTGTTTTTTTTCTTTTTCATCAAGCGTGTTTTCAAGAGGAGGGAGAACGGCCGTATTGTGCATTAGGGTTTTTTAATAACCCTCAGATCCAACCCGTTTTCTTTTTGAGTTGGAGCGCCCCATGTGGGCTTTGCTAAGGCAAATTTGTTTTCTGGCCCATGTTTTAAGATTCAATTTCTTTTAGTTTGTTTTAAAATAAGAAAAGTTGTTTTCGTTTTAAATTTTTATAGTACATTTTATCATTTTGTTTCCTTTTAATAAAATGTTAATTTTTAATTTAATTTTGCACATTGATTTATATATTATTAGGCTTAGTAGTTTTAATTTTAAAGCTTAAATTTTCTTGTCTTATTTAGTTTAGTTGTGCAAATTAGATTTTATCCAAATATTTTAATTAGAGTTAATTTTTTTCTTTTCTTATGTAGATTAATCTTTTTATTTCTGCTTTAAGTTTCATCTTCAATTTTCCTTTCGGTTTTATTTATTGGGCCAATGATATAATATCATTCATAATTTAATCAAATTGATTAAATTTTGATTGATATGAGGCCTACTATTTATTTATTATTATTTCGATTTATTTTGTCATTATTTTATTCACTTTTGGGTCAATGAAAACCAAATATCAAGGATTTATCGATTTTCGATTTTAAATCTTGATAAAGGTGAGACCTTTATTCTTTTTCTTATCATTTTCCGATTTTATTTCATTTCTATTATTTTTCATTAATCTTATTCATCTTTGGGTCAATGAAAATCAAATACTAAAGATTATCGATTTTTCGATTTAAAATCTTGGTAAAGATGAGACCTTTCTATATTTTCGATTTAATTTCTATCTCCATTTAATTTCCATTTTCGTATATTCTTTTAGTTGGTCAACGAAAGTCAAGTATTAAAGATTATCGATTTCTCGATTAAATCTTGATTAAGACGAGACCGATTTTATTTCTATTTGGATTTTGTTTTTTCATTATCTTATGTCTTTTCATTTTTTGGTCCATGAAAGTCAAAAATCAAAGATTATCGATTTCTCGATTAAATCGTGATTAAGACGAGACCAATTTTATTTTATGTCAACTTTAATATCTTGTTAATATTATCTTGATTATTATCGTTTATATTCTTATCATATTGTCCATATCATATTCATATCATGTTTATCTAACCATTTCATTTATTCATATTTTAATCAAACACACTAACAATTATCGAAACGCTTAAACACTTAATTTTTTATTAAAATACTTAACACACCTAATCAATCATTTTTCTTAATTAAATTGCGAAAGGATTGAATTCTTGAGGTCTAGCACTTCTTGGGTTCTTAAGTGACCGCTATTGAGGCGCACGCCTTAGGTGGTGATCACTCGACCTTTCGTTTCTAAAACACTCGTCTTAACTATTTGGACAAAGGAATGCCATTGGAGTCTAGCATTCCATGTGGTACTTTCGTTGTTCATCAAACAATATTTCGTAAATCAATCGAATGAAAAAGGTGTCTTTGGGATCTAGCATCCCAATAATGCCCCGATTAATTGGTTGCGAGGCCGACGTCTCGTTTATCGAATAATCGTCATCCTCCCCAAAACATTTAACAAACCAAATCATTTTCAAACCAATCCTCGATTCGTCGTCGAGCCCAATCGTAAGTCGAGCGCCTTTTGCCTCGACATCAAACGCGCACTCGCACATCTCGTAGTTTCGTTACTAGGAGCACCCCTAGGGACTAGTATCGATCCTCACCTTTTTCTCACCCAATTCGACTCAATCTTTTTCAAACGCTTTTTTAATCAACCTACGAAAGGAGGAGATTCTTGGAATCTAGAATTCCTTGGGTCTTCGAATGAATGGCTCTTGAGGCACGCCCTTGGGTTGTTATTCATTCACCCTTTCGTCTTAAAACACTTAATCATTATCAAACATTTTCGCAATCAACTCACGAAAGAACTGAGTTCTTGGAGTCTAGCATTCCTTGGATTCTTGAGTGAATGCTATCGAGGCACGCCCCTTGGGCTGTATGTTATTCAATCTTTCATCTCCTAAAAACACTAACCCCCCTGTTTCGTGGGCGTATCACGAACTACGGCGGCTCTGATTCTTTATTCTCGTCCGAGTAAAGATACGTAGGTACAAGATTGCGATGATCTTGGCGAGCTACCTTCCCTCTACTTTTCCTCTACCTTCCCTCTACCTTCCCTCCATCTTCCGTCTTCCCTCTATCCCTTCCCGTAGTCGAACTACGATTGCTCTGATTCCTCATTCTCGTCCGAATGAGCATACGTAGGCCCGAGGTCGCGTTGATCTTGCAGAGCACCCTATCCTAAAACCACCCCATTTCCCCTTAGTATCTTTTCCCTTTATCTTATCGTTCGCGTTTACCATTGAGAAGAAAACAAACAAGCTTAGATAACGTTCATCACAATTCGAACTAAGAGGTTCCCGTTGAGTACAACGGACGTGAGGGGGTGCGCGTACCTTCCTCTCACGTAACCGACTCCCGAACCCAGAATATGGTTGCGACGACCATGTTCTTATCTCCTCCCTTAAAGGTTTTCTCGATATTTTCCTTTCCCTCTTTTGGGATAAATAAAGTTCGGTGGCGACTCTGTCGAACCGTTTTCCGCGGCTTTTGCGCGAAGGGTCGTGTCTTCGATTTAAGCAATTTTTCGAGGTGCGCCACTTTGGTGTACTCAAACTGATCACAATTGATGTCTATTTATAGTGTGTCAAGTTTGTTTTGGCATCAATAGTGAATGGAGGCTGCAGCAGGCCTTTGGCCAATGTTATGCAAAAGGAATCTCAAGTCTCCTCTAGCCATTGACTTGAGATTAGAGCACATGCTTTGTAGCTTTGGTTCAGAGATAAGTTTGGACTGAATTCAGTTGGAATAGGCTCAGTTCACGCCACCTTGATGCATTCATTGAAGGCTTGGAAACAAAATTGGAGTCTTGGCACTTTTTAGCCTTTTTTAGGTTTGGCATGGCAACTTGTAGATTCTTGGACTTGTGAGGCTTGGAGATCAGATCATCCCCCTAGGATTTGATCCTTATATGTGTCCAAATTGATGACAAGGCTTGGAGTTATCAGATTTGGACAAATCGAGTAAATGTGCACAATTCTGCCTTGTAGAACTAGTTCATGATGCCATTTTCAAGGGTTGTATCTCCTTGTTCAAATTGAATTTGGAGATGATTTGGTACTTGTTGGAAAGCCCTCGTGGCATACTTTAACTTCGATGTTTACCCCTAGACCTGGTTTGACTTAGATCAAGGTGAAAAATGTCCCTACATTTTGGAAAAAGTAAGGCAGATTCTGACTTAGTGAAAATTTCACTAAGTGTTGGAAAAATGTCATTTTCATGTTTTTAGACATTTTGACCACTCCATAACTAAAAATCCATGAAGAATTGGAATGAGATGTAGTTGACACTTTTGAAGTATGTAATGAGAGCTACAAATCCAGCTTTGGACCATCCAAAATGGTTGCTTGGATATCAAGTTATGGTCCTTGGAAGTTGGTACCCTAGCCACTTTGTTTCATAACTTAGAAAAATTCTAAGTTTTTTATGGTTACCCCTTTTACAAGTTAACTCACTTTCTTTGATTTTTCTTGATGAATGATGATTTAAATCACATATTAACATTTTTTTAGGGTTAAAGAACCTTGGTTGACTAAAAATTCAAAAAGTCAAACTTTGGATTTTTGTACAGTTGACTTTTTATCGAATGAAATCCAAACTGTGTAATCCTTTGTAAAATCAAGCCCATGACCTAAATAAAACCTAATGAATGGATTCCATAGGTGTTATAGGGTGTATTGAATCATGCCCCAAGGTTTGGGAGCATGTCCTGATCAAAAGTCAAAGGCACCATTGACTTTTTCCTCGAAACCCTAATTGTGGTCCTGATGAAATTGAAACTTGTGAATCAAGCTTCTTGGATCAATCCATTGTCGCAAATGGATCAATGTAGTGTATTGGAGACCCTCAAACCATGTCTTGAGGTCTTGGCTCATGCTTTGTCCCAAAAGTCAACTTAGGGGTGAATTAGGTCAAGAAACCCTAATTCCAGATTTTTTTGGGTAAATGCATCCCCTGAGGTTAAATTAACTTGATGATTGGGTCCATGAGGTCCCTTGGAGTATCTTGGGTTATGCTTTGAAGCACTGGCTCATGCCTAGAGGAAAATTTCCATCTGGAGGCCTTGGTCGACCAAAACCCTAATTTGGTGACACTGGCGATCTTGAGGCTTGATCCACTTGGAATGTTGCAACCTTGTGCTTGATTCTTGATGTGGTGAATGCTCAAACATCTCTGAGGATATTTATGAGGCATGATAGTTCATCCATATTGTGGTAATGATTTGCACAATGATGGGAAATCTTGGTGGTCAAAATTTAGGGTATGACACTTCAGTCCTACGCTCAATTAACTCAGACTATGCACTCAGGTTCCTAGAGGTTGAGAAATGCATTGATGATAGTGATGATGATGGTTCAGAAGTCGAGGGACTTTGAAATAGCAGTAACTGCTTCCTTTCAACATTTGGTTGTTTTTGTCATTGAGGATTTTCAGGGTAAGGATTTAAAGGTCTCCTCATTTATTTTCCCTAACTTTTGCCCGAACTATTTCTTTTGAAGCTTACAGTCAGCGGGATGCTCCAGTTTTGCCTAAGTCTCCTTCATAGGTTTTGACTTAGCGGGCATTTTCTTTTTTGATTTTTATTTATTTTTTAAAGAAAGTGACTGTCTGGCTTAATGATTACGACAAACCATCAATGGCTTTCGTCTTAAAGGACATCTTTGACACCTGCTTGCTGTGTGCGAAGGAAAATTTATGAATGCAACCTTTGTATGAAAGGCTTCTTACGCGAATGCACAACCAAGTTAACTGATAACTACCCATCCCAAGGTTATGATTGCGGGTTTTTTGTAAAGAAAGATACTCCAACTTCTAGGATCGAATGGTTTAACAATGGAATAACTTCCTTATTTCTCCGGTGTTTGGGGAGATTGAAACAATTGCCTTACATCATCAGTAAAGTTTATTTGAAAGCATACCAGTAATTATGGGTAAAACGTTTTCGTCATCCTCCCTCCAATCTTTGCACAATAAAAAAGAAATTGGAAAAGAGATAAAATATATTTTTTTTAAAGGAAAGCATAAAGATGTAAATAATGGACAAAATGAATTGAATCAAAAGTTTCAATGCTCATTTCATTAATTACGAAAGTACAAACATAATTTGAATACAAACATCTAGTACAAAACAAAGGAAAATGCAAACAACAAGAAACATGGCCTAGTGACTAATCAGCAACAGGGGTGAGATGGCCTGTCTGAAACTCTGGCTTTTAGGAGGATAGCTGGCTGAGGTCGACTGAAGCTTCACTTGGCGTGCTCTGGCAGAGGATTATTCTGGACATTAGGATTGCTGTCATGAAAGCTAAGGATTCCTACCTTAATCAAATCATGCACTCTACCTTTAGTGCATAGCAATTTTCTAGATCACGGCCTGTGGCACCTTCATGGAATGCATAGTGGAGATCAGATCTGAATCCCGCTGGAAGAGGATTTGGAGGAAGAGGCGGAGTCCTTGTGGATATCAAACCTTTCTGAACTAGACCAGGATAAAGTTCAGTGTATGTCATGGGAATATGATCAAATTGATTCCTATTACGGTACTGGTTCTGCCCTACAGCCGGACGTTAGGGAGCTTGAGTTGGTCGTGGAGCAGTAACCACAAGAGTAACAGTAGGGTGATCAACATGCTGAGGTCTAGGACAATGCCTTCTCACTTCAGTCATGATAGCATTGGTATGGTCTTCTCTCTTCTTCTGGAAGTTCCATAGGATTTCTTCGCACCGTTGGAAGATTCAGCAGCCTTGGACAATTTACCATTCTTGAGTCCTTCCTCGAGTCTTTGACCAATAGTTACCAAATCATTGAAGTTAGAAGAAACATTGCTAATCATATTCTCCCAATAAAATGGAGATAGGGTGTCCATAAACATTCTAGTCTACTCCTTTTCTGCTAGAGGGGGTTCAACTTGAGAAGCGAGTTCTCTCCAACGCTGGGCATATTCCTTGAAAGACTCTTTCTCATTCTGGGACATATTTTGAAGTTGGCGGCGGTCAGGAGCTATGTCAAGGTATTACTTGTACTACTTCATAAAAGCATTAGCAAGATCCTGGAAGTAGTGGATACTGTTCTGTTCAAGATTCATATACCATTTGAGAGAACTCCACTCAAGCTATCTTGAAAACAGTGGATGAACAGCTTCTGGTTGTTGGTATAAGCAGCCATCTTTCAAAAGTACACGACTAAATGAGCCCTTCGACAAGAGTGACCCTTATATCTCAGGAGTTTTGAATTTGGCAGGCATAACAAGGTCAGAAATCAGGCACATGTTATCTGCGTCCACACTAAAGAAGTCATTGCCTTCCACGACTTTAAGTCTATTGTCCATGGTCTGAAATTGTTCACGGACAACCTCAGGTTCAACAAAGTCTTCACGTTCTTCACCCTGAGCACTGGAAGCATTGTACTCATAGATAGGGTTCTCAAAGGGAGCTTGGATAGTACCAGCAACAGCATGAACCATAGGTCGAGGCTCGGCAAAAACAGGAGCTTAAAACACTGGTCTGACAGCTTGACCAATCATAGCAGTAGATGCAAGAGGTGGAGACTAATTATGGGGTAAACCAAACTCTGGCCAAGTTGAAGGTGGCACCTGAATAAGCTGAGGATCAATATTTGAAACCTCCTGGATAATAGTTCTTTGGGATTGCTCCCCTCTAGCAATCAGAACTTGGAGCATCTCAGTGAGCTTTGTCATGCTTGACTTAAGATCACCGATCTCCATTTGGATCTCTGCGTTGTGTGCTTCTTGTTCTGACATCTTGCATCTATAATTAGCTCTGGTCCTGTATCTGTGTCGAGGAATCAGTTTGACGACTGAAAGATGACACTGGAAGATATAGACAACTGGAAATGAGTTATTGGACAAACGGATGTATGCAATGAATCATGCAAAGATGCAAATGATATGCAATGTGATGCAAGATAGGATGCAAATCACACATAGTAGGATCAAAGGTTAAAGATCACAGCATGGAGTCTGGGTGAAGAACCAACCACGGGGTATGTACTAGGGGTAAAGCACATGCACAACGGGTTCTAAAAGGTTCCCAAAGTCATTAGTCCATTTTTCGGATATTATCAATTTTCTGATTACTCGATGGTTAATAATATTCTCAAGAGAACCTCTTTTGATTATAGTATCGCGTATCAACTATTTTGGGACTACTCCCTCATAGTCATCGCACTACGTCTTAAGAAGGCCAAATTGGGTTAAAGGTAACTAAAGGTCCTCATTGCCACAGGCTCCTAGGTCAAAAGTAGTAATGTTTTCACGAATACTCGTTCAACAATGTTACTCTTAAGAGGGCCTCAACTGAGTGGTGATTTCTCAAGTCAGCTTGGCTGAGAATCAACTCCCTATAAACCTCCTTGAATATATCACCTTCCTATCATAAGTGCACTCAAGTCTGGGTTAGGACTTATCTCACAACAGTATGTAACCACCTTGCATATAGAAAAACCCAAGCAGACAGATATATACAAATATACAATACCACATACAAAATAAGTTAGGGATAACCCTCTTAAGGTGTCCCCAGTAGAGTCGCCATTTCTGTCGCGGTGAGAATCGGATACCGTAGCTATTATATTAACTAGGTTCACAAATCTTAATTCACCACCGATCTTTAATTTATCCAAGGGAAGGGAAAAATAGCGAATAACCTGAAATATGCAATGCAATGCAAAGCAAAAGAGAATCTAAGGTTTGGGGGTTGGTTATACATAGGGAAGGTGCTAGCATCCTAAGTATCTGTAGTACTCTATAGGAACCTCTTGTCTTATTGTGTTATTTATTATTTGTCTGCTAAAGGGTGAAAAGGTAAAAGGGAGACCTAAGGTGTTAGTCCTAAGTATGCTCGCCAAGACATCGCATTCTCGTGCCTACGTATCCTGACGGGAATGAAATCAGAGTATTTGTAGTTCCCCTTAATGAGGGTGAGGAACTCTTGACTATGGTCAAGGTTCCAAGGGGGAGGTAAGCGTCTATGGTGGAACACCTACATAGAATTAAGAAACTCTAAGCCTAAGGCTAGGTTAAAAATGAGGTAAGTGTCCATGGCAGGACACATACATAGAGTACGGCGACTCTAATCCTAAGTCTAGAATAAACGGGAAAGGAAATGTCCATGGCAGTACACTCACATGGAGTACGGTGACTCCAATCCTAAGGCTATGATGAAAGGGGAAGGACCTAAAGTTAGGCTAAGTATGACATGGTAGTCAACAAAAGGGATCCTCCTTTGGAATCGGGCAATAAGAAATTATAAATTAATTTAAATATTAATATTTATATTAACTAATAATTACAACATATTTTTTATATTTTTTTAATAATATCAAAAAACTTGATAAGAATATTAAAAACAAAAGATTAAAATATTTTTGATATTTTTCTAGAGTATGCAAATAAATAAAGAAATGATATTAACACACTATATGTATATATATATATATATATATATATATATATATATATATATATATATATATGGGTTAATGAAGTTTTTGGTCCTCCTAAATATCTCATATTTCAATTTTAATCCCTTCAAAATTTTCCTTCAAAGAATGGTCCTCATAAAATTTTTAATTTTAACTTTTGGTCCCTCCTGCCAAAGTTGTCGCTAAAACCGTCGCCATTTTCGTCGCTAAATAAAAAATTGTTGCTAAAACCATCGCTAATTCTGTCTCTAAGTTGTAAACACCGTCGTTAATTGGCAGAAGGGACCAAAAGTTAAAATTAAAAATTTTATGAGGACCATTCTTTGAAGGAAATTTTTGGAGGGACTACAAGTGAAATTGAGATATTTATGAGGACCAAAAACTTCATTAACCCTATATATATATATATATATATTCTAGATGCAAGACAAGCAAACTGACAGTATATAAGATTCAATGTATATGTATACATACAATTGCAGCAGCAGCATATTAAAACAAACACATATATAATATTCTTATAACCATGACAATATCGACATGAACATAACACAACGCAAAGTGAAAAGAAATATTTATATGTAATACAAAATGAGAAAACAAAATAGAATGTGATTAAAATAATCATTACAAACTCAAATCGAAGAATACCTGAGATGCAAGATATGAGGTTATATATGTGTGGAAGCTACGGATCAGAGGTTATGAGGTGGATGAGTTGTGATTTTTTTGTGTCCTCTTTGTTTTTTCTAATGCATATATATAGGACTAGAAAATAGACAAGAATGATAATAACAATTAACACGATATTTTTTGTTTTGTTTTTTATAATGAGACAAAAATAAAAGAATTAAATATTATGTTTTTTTGTGTTTTTAGAAGGTGAAACATAGTTAAGTATTGATTAAATAAGATGTTTTTATGTTTTTAGAGGGAGAAACATAACTAAGTATTTATTAAATAGGATGTTTTTGTGTTTTTTATAAAAAAAGAAAATATTAATAAACAAATTTAAAATAAAATTAATTTATAAAAATAAAAATTTAAATTAAATATCTAATTAAATCTAAATAAATTAAATGATTATTTAACTATAAATAAATAAAAATTATTAAAAAATGAAATAAATAGTTAGGCAGAAAAGTGCTCGAAAAAATAAAATGAACACACCAAAATAATCAGCGCGAAATAAACATATCGGAAAAATACAGCGTTTGGTCAGATTTTGAAATAAATTTAGACCGGTTTGTCTGTAAATCCAACAAATTTATTCTTACTGACATTTCGGACACTATGCAAGATGAAGTGCATGCTATGCTATAAAGACGATGTGAAACGAAAAAACAGAATCTCATGGTCAAAAATTAGGGTATGACAGTTGCTTCAGTTATATTTTCCATGTTTGGATAAGATAAATCCCATTTGAGTTTCATTCCTCAATGGTTGGAGTCTTGTTTGACCGTTTCTTTCTAGCTTGTTCCTAGATTGAACTTTGGTCTCTAGCGGGTGTTGCTTTTGAACCAGTTTAGGTCACCGAGCCTAGTTTGAGCATGCATTTATTTTGCATTGTGTCTCGCAGGAAGAATCTTTTACAAACCCTCATTGTGGACAAAATCCATTATCCAGCAGTTTTGTTGTAACAACATCTCTTTGGAATTTATACTCAACAAGTGGCAATCTCCTTAAGAAGCTTGTTTTCTCATTGTTTTTTTTGCAACGATAAATGGCAGTCTCTCCTGAGAAGCTTATCTATCTTTGAGTGTTTCCTTCAACTTTTTACAACGATAAGTGATAATCTCTCCCGAGAAGCTTATCCGTCTTTGTTGTTTTCCTCAATCTGTTGTATACAACAAGTGGCAGTCCCTTTGAGAAGCTTATTTTCTATGCCGATAAGTGGCAGTCTCTCCCGAGAAAGTTATCCGTCCTTGGTGTTATTCAACCTTTTGTGGTTACAATTATTGTTACCCTCGATCAGTCATTTCCATCAACCCTTTTTGATGACGACTTTCAAATGCATCCTTTTCCATCAACCCATGGATGAGATCCCTATTTGAGATGTTCTTTCCGTCAACCCTTTTGACGAAGTAGTCCGAGATCAGGTTTTTATTTCTGTCAATCCTTTTACGATACGTTCCTGCGGACCTATGACGATGATAATGTTTGGGTGAATGGTTTCTTGCCATCAATCCTTTTGACGATGTAGTCCAAGATTAGGTTTTCATTCTGTCAATCCTTTGATGATGTGTTCCTTCAGACAGGTGTTTTTCATTCTGTTAATCCTTTGACGATGTGTTCCTTCGGACATGTGTTTTTCCATCAACTCTTTGATGAGGTGTCTCTTTGATGAAGTCATTTTTCTTTCTGTCAACCCTTTGACAATGTCAGATGGTTTTGCTCAATCATTCGTTTGATGATGCCACTCTTTGGCGAATATTTTCCGAATTGGATCATATCCGTCAACCTGTTGACGATGATAATGTTTGGTGATTTGCTACCTTACCATCAGCCCCTTGATGAGATCCCAATGTTAGTTGTATCTCTCGGTCAACCCTGTTGACGATGCCACCCATTTGTGGAGCTTTTCTTTCCCCAGTGGAGACCGTCTTTCCGGTTCAACCTTCATTGAGGATCTTTTGTTCTAGAATGTCATCCACTCACGCTTGAACTTGATGATCTATCATTCTAGATACCTCTATTGGAGCCCACCTTTTGGTTCTACTTCCAATGAGGTTACTTTTTTCTTTTCAGAGTGTCAGTCAGTCATTGCTTGAACTTGTTAATCAACTGCTCTGGATATTCCTCAGTGGAGACTGTCTTTCCGGTTCTACTTCCAGTGGGGTCTTGTGTTGTCTTTCCTCTAAAGTATCAGCTGATCACGCCTGAACCAGTTGATCAATCACTTTAGATTGCCCCAGTTTATTTCAGCTTCCCCAGTGTTGTTGTCATCCCTAGTGAGTTGTTACTCGTTGTCACTGACGCTTCCTGTTTGCTTTCTTTCCTCGTTTGCATTTTACATTTATCATTCCATAATTTTCATCATATTAGAGTTCATTGCGTGTCAGCATTGCATAGTTTGCTTTTGTCCATTGCATCTAAGGGCAAAAATTTTGGTTTTCTATATTTAAATACCTTTCACCATGATTTCATGAGGATTGCCATCACTCATGTCATCCAGTGAAGACATTTAAATAGGGACAACTGTCATACCCCAAATTTTATCCTCAGATACTCTGGTATTTTGCATATAATTTTAAGTCAGTCGTTTCTGCATTTACAGCTTTTTAGTCCATTAGTCAATCACGCATTTTTCTCGTTTAATTTCTGTCACTTATTCTCATTTTTTTAATTCAATTATTTTCACGAGTCTTAGAACTTTATGCCCTCTTTTTTTAATTTAGAATTGTTTTATTTATTTATTACTTTTAAATCACTAATTTAATTTAAAATTAATTTCTTCTTTTTGTTTATTATTATTATTATTATTGTTGTTGTTGTTGTTGTTATTATTTTTTATTATTTTTTATTATTGTTATTATTATTATTATTATTATTTTATTTGTTATTATTATTATTATTATTATTATTACTATTATTATTTCATTATTACTATTATTATTATTATTATTATTTTATTATTATTATTTTATTATTATTTCATTATTACTATTATTATTATTATTATCATTATTATTATTACAACAAAGTCCAAAAAAAGAAGAAGGGATCCCAATTATTCAAAATGTCCTGCGCCATCTCCCAACATCCACATCAAGCATCATACCAACTTCTTCAGCCAATAATCCAACATGCCAAACACATCAACCAAAACACTCCGTACAAAATAAAGCTCCAAGACCTCCTGCAGTATCCTGCGTAGGCCGTACAACCATCTGCACCCCTAATCCAATATCACACTCCATCCTACTTTCTATAACCATGATAGAACCTACAGTAGGACGTACAACAATGCAGCAAGACCACCATCCTGCGCAAGATAGGCCTTCAAAACCAGCCTGCCACACAAGACCTGCGACCAAGAGCAAAACCAAGCTATAAACCTGCGGTCAAAACTACACAAGCTGCCAAGAGCCTGCAAGCAGTAAGGACTACAAGCCACAATGAAACCTGTTTCCCTCCAAGTAAACCTACTACCAACCTCAAAACCTGCTGTGAAAATAACCCTACAACACAACAGACAAACTAAAAAAAAAAGAGGAATCAATAAGTCTTATGATTTTTAAGAAGAATAGGAGAACAAGGAAATACACAGTGAAAAAAATAATACTTCTTCTCTGAAAAACAAAAAAAGAACGATTTCCTTTGTACCATTTTCCATCGCCCATTCCCTTACTCTTCTCCCCCACCTTGTCCTTCTTCCAAGCCACCATTTTTTCTTCAAGAAACCATCATCATTCAACCATCTTCAATCTCATAGCTCCTCAAACAACCTTTCAATTCCCTCACTCATTATAATCAACAACTCCAATCAACACCAAAATCCAAACTAAACAGAAACGAGAGATGAACCAAACGAAGCGAGTGAGAAGCTGAGAAACGAAACAGAGGGAGTATGCTAGAAGAGAAGGATGAAAAGGATTTGGCCGATTATGAAATCAGTGAAGGAATCGATTGTGGGGTTCATGTTTGAATGGATTCACTCAATCATATTTAGAGGTGCGTTTGGGAGGCCATTCCTTTTCCATTTTCCTTCTACCGTTTGTTTGATTGTGAGAGGATGAACATAGGGTTGGTATAACCCTTTTCCATGAGTGACCCGCCCCATGATGTTGCATTTGGGCTTTCCTTTTATTTGGTTTTCTTTCCTGGCCCAGTGTTTCTTTCAGCCTGCACCCTTCATAGTTTATTTAGATTTTTGTTGTTTTAGTTCATTAGTTTTAATTAAATGTTAGTTAGTTAATTAATTTTTTAATTAGAATTTAATTAGTCAGTTTTAGTTGATTAATTTTAATTAGATTTTAGTTAGTTAATTAGTTTTTTAATTAGAATTTAATTAGTTAGCTTTTTAATTAGATTTTAGAACTTAATTAGTTAGTTTTAATAAGAAGCTAGTCTAATTTAGTTATTTAAGTTTTAATTAGAAATTAGTTTAATTAGTTAATTATTTTTAATTAGAATTCAGTTAATTATTTTTAATTAGATTTTAATTCATTTTAGTTTTAATTTGAGTTTTTTCAATTAGTTTTTAATTAGACTAATTTTTAATTAGGTTTAGTTTATTAGTGAATTAGTTTTTTAATTAGATTTGGATTTAATTAGATTTTGGTTTAATTAGATTTTATTTTTAGTTAATTCTTAAGTTAATCTTGACAATCCTCGATTTTATTTTGGTTAATTCTTGATGTTCAATTTTGAACTTGATTCTTGATACTTTCGAAGCTTTTGATGCCAGTTTTGGATTAAGTGTTGATCAATCATTGTTGCCTTTAGTTTGACTTGATTCTTGAGGAAATTATTATTTGAGTCTTATCTTGTTCATTTGTTTATTCTCGATGCTTACTGATACTTTCTTGACATTGTACATGAGTTGTTGATGAGTGTTTGGTATTATCTTGTTTGTTCTTGATTGTTATCACTTATGCTTAAAGCTTCATCCTTGCTCCTTGTTGTTTCTTCCTATCCCAAAGGAAAGGATCCTCCTGTTGACTTGTAAGTCATAGTTTAGGATAACCCTGTCCGCCTTTCCCCCATGGTTATGAACACTTACTCCCCTTTGGAACCTTGACCACAGTCAAGAGTTCCTCACCCCTAGTAAGGTGAACTACGAATGTTCTGATTCCATCTTAGTTAGGATACGTAGGCACGTGATGCGATGTCTTGGCGAACATACTTAGTGTACACACCCTTAGGTCTTTACCTTAGCACATTTCCCTTAGAAAACAAACAAACATAACACAATACTAACAAGAGGTTTCTGTAGAGTACTACGGATACATAGGATGCTAACACCTTCCCTAGGTATAACCAACCCCCGAACCTTAGATCTCTAGCTTTGTTGTTACATAGCTCACTTAGGGTTTTCTTCGATCTTTACCCTTTCCTTTGGATAAATCAAAGCTCGATGGTGAACGCCATGATTTGTGATTCAAGTTAATTAATAGCTTGATATCTGATTCTCACCGCAACAATTAATTTATATTTATTTTAATGGAGTATAGTGTAATGTTAATTAGAATTTAGTTTTTTTTAGTAATGTGATCACGATGTTTAGTTGTTAAATATTGATACTATATTTTGTTTTTATTTCTTTTTTTTTAAAATATCTTTAAATTATATGCTCATTTTTAGTTTAATTATTTATTTGTTAAATATTAAAAAAATGTAAAAAAAAATATATGTTGTTAATTATTAATTGATTTAAATATTTTTATTTAATATTGCTTAATTAAATTATTAATTAATCTTATTAAATATTTATATTTAAATTGATTAATAATTCATTTGTTGCTCAGTTCTATTTCATGACTTGCTTGCTCTCATGTTTTTGGGTTTGTTCTATCTGATTTAATCTTGATGCTTTTCCTTGATAAATATGGTTAATGCGTGATGCTCTGCTACATATCTTTTTCGCTTTTTACACGATGCTTTGCCATGTACCCTTGTCGATTTTTATTGTCTTAGTTCACGATGCTTTGCCGTGTATTGTTGTTGATTTTATCTTTTGATTACCATGATGTTTTACCATATGCTTGAGTGTTTTATCTGTTGATTCACATGATGCTTTGCCATGTGCACCCTGTTGATTTTATGTGTTGATGATACCATACATGATGTTCTTGCCATGTGTTGTGTACCTTATTGATTGTTCATACGTGATGTTTTGCCACGTATCTTTGTTGCTTTATTATTTATGATGTTTTTCCATGTGCGCTCTGTTGAATTACATGATGATTTTCCATGTATCTGTTACTTTTTTACATGATGTTTTACCACGTGTTTGCAGATATTATGTACTGTGTGCTTTATTGATTACATGATGATTTTCTATGTATCTGTTAATTTCATACACGATGTTCTTGCCATGCTGTGTCTGTTGATTACATGATGATTTGCCATGTATTTGTTGCTTTCTTTTGCACTTGTGACCTAATCCAAGGGAATGGATTGTATGTTGCCTTATTGTCATTGTGCATGTCCATTGTATGTTTGTTGCTTTGCTTTGCCTGTCTTTGTCTTTCTTTACCTATCTTTGACCTTTAGCAAATAAATTCAGCCAAAACACAAATTTTTCAAGAGGTTCCTGTAGAGTACTACAGATGCTTAGGGTTATAGTACCTTCTCTTAGTATAACCAACCCCCGTACCTTTGATCTCTCTTTACTTAGCTTTATGCCTTGCTTTTTGATTTTCATGTTTACTTAGGGTTTTTGTTCGGTCTTTTCTCCCTTCCCTTGGAAAAATAAAAGTTCGGTGGTGATATCTTTATTTTGCGAGTCAAGCTAATCCAATAGCTTTGGTCTCCGATTCTCACAACGACACCTTCCAACTTACTATCCTCCGTTTACAAAGTCATAAACTTATACAAAGTATACAACAATATATTTCTAGTGGTAGAAAAGGAGGATTATTGGCCTTCATATCAAGGGGACATAGTTTGGCACAATGAAAATATGCGAAGAAAGAAAAATGGTCGCCCTAACAACATGCGTATTCGAATAGAAATGGATACGACAAACAAAATAGTGATATTATGTAGTTCCTTCCGTCAGCCCGGACACAATCGTGCAAACTGTCCCAATGCGTATATGAAAACCAATCGATGATAATGATAAGCGAATCAATTAAAGTTAACCAACAATCGTTTAAATGATATAGCTAAAGGTATGGGCTATTTCCAATGATAAATCACACAAAAATACTATTGTGATAAATTATCGAACAACTTGTGTGCAATCAATTTTGTTTGGAAATTTGTATGGTTTTGTTAATCTTAAAATCCAACCACAATCTAAAGGATTATGATCAAATCAACAAAAATGTTTTTCAAATGATTTTAAAAAGAATGAACCAAACGTATTAATCGCACAATTATTGAACTAAATAATTTGCAAATGAAATGTAAGATATATATATATATATATATATATATATATATAGAGAGAGAGAGAGAGAGATAGACAGAGAGAGAGAGAGATAGATAAATAAATAGATAGATAGATAGATAGAGAGAGAGAGAGAGAGAGAGAGAGAGTACACAAGGATTTGTTTAGCAAATTCCCTAATCGGCCTTGCTATGGGTACGCATGCCTTTAATTCAAACTCAAATTGAGATAGTGAAATTAACCTTGCTAGAACAAGATTTGTTCATGACATATTTTCCTTGGGTTTTGATGATAACAAAGTATTGAAAGAACAATAGTTTATTTGATGTGTGTTACATGTGTGCAGATTCTAATACTTGTAAATATTATAGTCAGAATCTGTTTTACATTAAGTAAACTTTGGGAGTTGCTGAATTGCTAGCTTCTAGTGGCAGAATTTGAAGAATACTTGCTAAGTGATGTCTGGCGTAGACTCTGAAGCTGAAGGTCTCAACATCACAAGAAGCAACATAATTGTCTCTACACTTAGTGAATGCAAATTGGCTTCTGGTACCATTCAGAGTTGGTGATAAAGCTGAAGTTGTTCGTACTACAGAAAGCAAGTTGTATTGTCAAATAATTTTGTTAGCTAGAGTCTACAGATTGCAAGGATCAAGAAAGACTGAGATGCTTTATGGATATCTATTCTCAACGGATCTAATAGTACAGGATCTCTTGAAGACTCAATGGTTAAACATGTTACACATTGGATCAAGATCTTCTGGTGTATCTATCTTCAACGTCTCTTGTACTATGAAGTAATTGCAAAGACTCTTGATCAAGTTACCTCTTCAACGGCTAGTTTCTGAAAAGGCTTTAAATATGGCTGAAGGTTTAAATTGAATCTTTAACAAGGATCAACCAGAAGAAGGAGTAACAAGATCGACAATTATCAACACAATTGTATATGTAGATTTTCTATTGTAGGTTTAATTGTAAAAGCCTTAAGATTTCTTACACACTGAATATCTTAGAAATCTTAAGTGCTTTAGGTCTTTGTTATGATGATTTCCCGTACCTCTGATACTTGTATCATATACACCTTGTTCTCTATTCTGCTGAACTTTTTTAGCAGTTTAGATGGAAGTCTCGAGCCAAGATGCTTAAGCCACATAAGTCTCTTGCTATGTGTTTGAGTTGTGAAAGTCTTAATCAACTAGGTTGATTGAGCAGAAGTCTTGTGTCATTAGGATACAAGCAAGGAATTCTCAAGCCAAGATGCTTGAGCCACGTAAGTCTCTTGCTATGTGCTTGAGCTGTGAAAGTCTTAATCAAGTGGATTGATTGAGCAGAAAGTCTTGAGCCAATGTGGCTTAAGCAGCCTATCTCGGTACATGAAACTGGAGAAGTAAGTCTTGAATCTGAGGGGTTCAAGCAAGGAGGCTCGTTTCATGGGACCTGGAGCATAATTCTTGAAACATTGTGGCTTGAGCAGGTGAGCTTAGTACATGGAACTGGAGCAGTAGGTCTTGAACCTGAGGGGTTCAAGCAAGGAGGCTCATTTCATGGGACTTGGAGCAGAAGTCTTGGGTCCGAGGCACTTGAGTAGAAGTCTTGGGTTGAGGGCCTAAGCAAGGAAGTCTTAGGTTCGTGGAACCTGAGCAAGAAGTCTCGAGTGTAGCTTGAGCAAGAAGTCTTGGACCTTAGGTCTGAGAAATTGTAAAAGTCTTATGCAGAATGCATAAGCGATTGTAATCATGATTTGATTATAGTGAAAATATCTTGTAAAGAAAGGGGGCTAGACTATTCTCAGTTTGGGAGGAACGAGTATAAATATTTGTGTCTTCTGCTATTATTTATTTGCTTCTGTTAACATTCTATTGCTAAGAATTAACCAGATTATGAACTCTGATCAGATGCTGTAAGACCCATAGCTTTAAGGTAGCTATAAGTATTATGGTGTAAAATTAATAAGGAAGTTAGGGGTTTTTCGATCGTTAGTCCAAATAATTATCTATAAATAACACAAAGTTACTAAGGCCATGTCGGGATACTACCAACACTTTGGTAAGGTTAACACAATGTTCTCATAATTCTTAAATATCTACGCAAAATATTTGTATTTTCTAAAATATTTAATAGGAATTTTATAAGCTGACCGGTCGAAGCAATTTGACACTGTGCTTAAAATTAGCGGGTAAAATATTTTGAGTTTTAACCGAGTATTTTATTTATGATTTTGATCATCTTCAGTCTATTATATATAACTTCGTCCCGAGTAGATCATTTTAATATGTTCAATTTTTAATTTTTGAGCAAACGCGCGTCCGACTGTTATTCATTACGGTTTTTGTTTTCTACGCTTATATTTAATTTTAAAATATCTTCTTTATACTCAAGTTTCATATTTCATTGAAGCCAAGTTACCTTGCATCCATAATTTTTTTTACACGTTGGCTAGGATGATTAAGATAAAAACTTAAGTTTTGCTCATAAACTAAAAATATCATGATATTTTCTTAGAGTCATGATGACATTAGCATTTGAGAGGGAGATCCAAGGGCTAGGGAGAATTCATACCACTTGTCATCATCTAATCTAGTGGTCATGATAAAAAGCTTAGTCTATAAGAGGGTCATGAGGAAATTAATTCTTACACCATCACATTTTTCTCTCTCTCAGCAGAAACACATCCCATCACTCCTTCACATTATCTCTTCTGTTGTACACCACTTCTTCATTTTGCAAGCTGACAAATTGAATTGGGTACAATTTTTTTCCTTTCATCTAATAAATAATAATATAACTCTTGATGATATATGTTGTTACTTATGATTTTACATGAAAAAAATAGTAAATTAGATAAGAAAGAAAATGATAATAAATTATTCTTGTAATAGAGAAACTTGAGACTTATTATTATTTTTTTGTTTGAAAAACAAAACCATTCATGAAATATGAGTTTTGACTTTGAAAGAGATATGGAGAGAAAACAAAAGAAATCCTAAAATGTCATGTGTAAAAATAAATAAAAAAAAAAACATTTGATTTTCTTATGTTTAGAAATAACTAATTTTATAGTTGTTTTAACTGAGTTAAGACTTAAGCTAAAAAAGAAAATATATTGATGTTTTATATTATTAACGTGTTCCAATTAGTTCACGACATCATTATGTGTACGAAATATTCTGGGAGAAGATTTGGTTTTAAAATTTCAAACAACTTGCCATGGTAGTGTGTTTAATGATAAAAAGAATATTTAGTTTTAATTTACTTTAAATAAAAGTTAATTTTACCTCGTATTTTATTTTTAAAAAAATAAATGATTATGTTTAATGACTTTTAGAGTATAATTAGTTAATCTAAATTAAAATAATAAATAGAATTTTTAATTTGAAGATTTGGACTAAACACTAAGTCTGAAACAAAATTGTTAATTATAAATAATTTTTATTTTTATTTTAAATTAATTAACTATTTAATTGTATAGTTGTTTTTTCGATTATTTATAAAACAAAGTTTCAAAAATAATAATGGCTATTTAGAGTAATATGATAATTTTGTTTTAAATTAGTGGGTTGATTTAAAAGTATTATTTAATTATATTATATTAAGCTAAAAAAGTGTCCATTTATAAAACAAAAAGAACTTTCAGTATAGCATAAGAAATAGAGTTTCATTACGTTAAAAAAAATTAGATTACGTTCATAACTTCTAGTACAAATACGTCCTATTATTTAACTAATTTTATATAAAAAAATATATATGTAATTCTTTATAATAAAATAAAGAGATAATAAATAATGAATAATGATAAAAAAAAATAAATACTATGATATATTTAATGGTAATACATTATATGATTTAGGGTTTGATAGTAAGCGGTTTATGAACAAAGGCTATAATCGAAAATCTCGTTACGGTAAGGACACTTTCTAACGATATTATATGTGATTGAATGCACATGTGTTGGTATGAATGAATTATGTGCCCACTTGGGGGTTTTGTGATTATTGTGTGCCTGATTGAGAATGTTTAATGTTGGTGTGCCCAATTATGAATATGTGTTTATGCTATGATGCTAAACGTGTGAATATGCTTTCATATGATTTTGAATAAATATATGAATTGACATGTGGTTATGATTACATATGATGAGATTATGTAAGGTGTTGCATTAGTATGTGTAGAGAAAACATATACGCATGCATATCATAGTTGCGTGTATGTCGAGGGGACTGCACCGGGTGAGGACTGTAGGGAACGCAGCCCACCTAATCCTGCGGGATTTTATTGAGTCGGTGTAGTAGGGAACGCTACACCTTTAGTGGAAAGGGTCCACGACTCTCTACGGAGAGGTTAAATTCCGGAATTCATGCATGTGAGGAACCCGGTTAGGGCGATCACACTCATGTAGAGTATGCATTAGGCTATTTGTGCATTTCTCTATATATTGAAACAAATATTGTGATTGTTATATATATCATGTTTTACTTGCATGTGTGTATTCTTTCATATATGCTATTTTTAGATTGTGACCCTTCTACTACCTATATGTTGTGGGTTAACGCCCAGCCAGACCATGGGAGACCCCCTGATGTCACCGGTCGAGATGACGACCGTGATTACTTGGGATTTTATTGATATAGGTCGGCTTGGTGCCTGGAGATTAGACCCGGCTTCAAGTACGACATATTATTATGGGCAGGTTGTGATTACTACTAGATGCGGCGCTCTTCAAATACATCAGAGTGTGGTCTGGAAAGCACCCCCATTTCCCGTTCCCATGCATGGAGTAGGCGGTGTTCCATGGGATGCTCCTATGGGCCCTCAGCCTGAGACACATATGAGTTCTGTGGAAGAGACATTACCTTTTTTTAGTTTGGGAGCCACTACTCTTGGAGGTTTCGAGGTGGGGGAACCTTCAAAACCCGTGGAGACGTTGGAGGAGGCGATGCTTCGAGCAGCAACTACTGCAGGTCTAGGTTCTCTAGGGGGTCCAGAGGTACCCCACTTGGTATCTCCTCCTGGGGTTTCTTTAGGGGAGGATAGTTACTACGAGATCCCTGCTCCCTCAGTCACCCCAACTATATGGGTTGATTTAGTCACCAGGGAGTCAGGAGATGATTATAGTACGAGGTGTATGAGGTGACCTCCCGAGCTCAAGCCCCTTCTGAGAGCTCTTGCCTTGTTTGTGGCGAGCACCCCTGTATTTGTCCCCTAGCTCTTACAGCTTAGTTTTGGGGTCCTACTCTGACATGACTACACTGACGTAGATGATGACTAGTCGTAGTTTATTTTGGTACCTTTTTGGGATGATTGTACGTGATAATATTATACTTTTAGTGAGCAGCTTTTATTATGTTCTAGCTGCAGTATGCCCTAAGTCCATGTCACACTTATGTTTAGATGTCATGAACTAGGAGCTTTATTTTGGGAATTGTATTATTCAGGTACATACACTTTGCTTCCTCGAGAAGCACTACTGATGCATATAGTACTATTCAGTTTTAAAACAGTTGTCCTACTTTTAAAATTATATGTTGTAGTTCCTTTGATTATGTAGATCCGGATTTCCATTTTATTTAACGTACTCCGTTGTTTTGAAAACATATATATGCACTTGGTTTGGTTTTAAAAAAAAATTGGGGTGTTACATTGTGGTATCAGAGCCCGGCTTTAGATCTTCAAAGGTAAAGGGAATCAGGAAGTCATCGGTCTAGAGTCTTTTAGATTAGTGACGAGTCAGTTCTAACGAATGGTTAATTTAGATTTCATTATAGAGGTGATAAAATGAGACATTTATGGGGAAATCAGGGGAGGATCCTAATCTATGTGTTGGTATTTGTAGGAAGAAGATGCCTCCCCGATGAGCGCCAGTATCCCCTAGGAGAAACGACCCTTCCATAGATCAAATGGCTCATGCAATGTATGCTATAGCAGCTGCTGTGACTGCACAAACCAATTCTACAACGCAAAGAGATGCAGAGAAGAGAGATCGAGAGATCCGTGCTACTGGATCCCGTACTCTCACCCAATTTCGTCACCAAGACCCACCTCAGTTCCATGGGGAAGGAGATCATGATGCTGCTGACTTATGGCTTCAAGTATTGGAGAATATTTTTGGAGCAATCCACTGCCCTGAGGGGGAAAGGGTGACTCTGGCCACCTATTAACTACTAGGAGATGATGAGTATTGGTGGAGAAACACTAAGCTGATGATGGAAGGTGCTTATGAGGAGATAAACTGGGAAACCTTTAAATGTAAATTTCTAGCCAAATACTTTCCAGAGACTGCTAGGGAAAGGTACGGTGAAGAATTCCTGAAACTACGCCAAGGGGGTATGACCATCGAGGCTTATGCAAGCAAGTTTGAGCCTCTATCAAGGTTTTTTCGCTTCTTCAGAGATGGTATCGATGAAGATTACATGTGCCATCATTTTCAAGATGGATTGAGGTATGAGATGCAAGACACAGTGGTACCTCTAGGAATCCAACAATTCCAAACGCTGGTTGAAAAATGCCAAGAGATTTAAGATATGAAGAATAAGAGGGTAAACCGTGGAGGAAATTTTACTGCTGGGGGACCTAGCCGTCCAAATAATCATAATCATACCATGGTAAACAAGGGATGAAGCCTTACCAATCACCTCAGAATAATCGTGGACCAAATCGTTCTAAAAATTTACCCCAAGGAAATCAAATGAGGGGGAAACAAGTGTGTTACCATTGCGGTCAGGAAGAACACTATGCTAATGATTGCAAAGCCAATTTACCTACTTGTTTCAACTGTAAAAAGCCAGGTCATTATTCCCGCGATTGCAAGGTTCCAAAGGTGGAGTCAACGCTGAATGTAACACAGGGAGCCCGACCCATTGCAAAGGGGAGTATCTACACTATGGGCGCTAAGGAGAGTGACCAAGCTAATAACGTGATACAAGAGAATTGCCAAGTTGCAGGTAATACTTTAACTGCATTGATTGATACTGGGGCAACCCATTCATTCATTTCCTTAGATTGTGCAAATCGTTTGAACATAAAGATATCTTCACTGCTTTTTGATTTACAAGTTACTACACCTGCCAAGAATTTAGTTGTGAGTTTAACATGCTTACACTGTTTAGTAGTTATCCAAAATAGGGAGTTTTTGGTCAATTTAATTTGTTTACCCCTACCGTCACTCGAGATCATTCTCGGGATGGATAGGTTGTCCTATCATTATGTCCTCTTGGACTGCGCGCGCAAGATGGTATTTTTCCCTGAACCCGGAGTTGTTAAATACTTGTCTGCAAACCAACTTAGAGTGACACTGAAGGATGGAGCTCAAGAGTTTTTGTCACTATACAGTGTGGAAGTGACCCCAGACATTCAAACCGAAAATGTACGTGTGGTTCAACAATTCCAAGATGTGTTCCCATTGGAGATTCTGGGATTTCCCCCAGTACGCGAAGTGGAGTTCTTTATAGACTTACATCCTGGAACAGGACCAATTTCAGATTCTCCTTACCGGATGGCGCCGACAGAATTAACGGAGCTAAAGGGTCAGGTAGAGGATTTACTCACGAAAGGAATCATCAGGCCAAGTGTGTCCCCATGGGGAGCGTCATTTCTTTTGGTAAAGAAGAAAGATGGACGTTCACGCTTATGTGTGGATTATCGAAAACTCAATAAGGTAACTATTAAGAACCGGTATCCCTTTCTGTGGATTGATGATTTAAAGAATCAGTTGAAAGGGGCGATAATTTTTTCAAAGATTGACTTGAAGACAGGCTACCATCAGATCAGAGTAAGGGATGAAGACATTCCAAAGACGGCATTTCGTACATGTTATGGGCATTATGAATACCTTGTAATGTCGTTTGGAGTGACGAATGCACCCGCCATTTTTATAGACTACATGAATAGGATTTTCCATCCGTTCCTAGACAAGTTTGTGGTAGTTTTCATCGATGATATACTGATTTATTTGAAAAACGAGGAGGAGCATGAAGAGCATCTCCGCTTGGTTTTACAAGTTTTACGCGAGAAGGAGTTGTATGCTAATCCTTCAAAATGTGAGTTTTGGTTAGAAAAAGTGAATTTTCTAGGTCATGTCATATCAAAGGAAGGAATAGCAGTGGATCCTAAGAAAATTGAGACTGTACTTACATGGGATCAGCCGAAAACAAATACAGATATACGAAGTTTCGTAGGTTTGGCTGGTTATTACCGAAGATTTATTGAAGGATTTGCAAATATTGTGGCACCAATGACGCAACTTACAAGGAAGGATCAACCATTTTCTTGGACCGAGAAGTGTGAAACCAGTTTCCAATTGCTGAAAGAGCGATTGACGACATCACCAGTATTAGTTTTACCACAGCCAGATGAACCTTATAAAGTCTATTGTGAGGCGTCTCATCAAGGACTTGGATGTGTACTAATGCAACATAAGAAAACAGTAGTGTATGCACCGCGACAGTTAAAAAATCATGAAAGGAACTATCCCACACACGACTTAGAGCTTTCAGCAGTGGTATTTGCCTTGAAAATCTGGAGACATTATTTTTATGGGTGTACTTTTATCGTGTTCAGTGACCATAAACGTTTGAAATATCTTTTCGACCAAAAAGAGTTGAACATGAGGCAGAGGAGGTGGATGGAAATGCTCAAGGATTTTGACTTCACACTACAATACCACCCTGGGAAGGCGAATGTTGTGGCAGATGCGTTGAGCAGAAAGAGTGTTTCCGCATTGTCGACCGTCATAGCTAATCAACAAAGATTGTTGGAAGTATTTCAAGACCTACATTTAAATGTGGAGTTTGCACCGGGGGCTTTGAAGTTTGGAATGATTAAAGTATCAAATGGATTGTTGGAAGACATTGCGAGTTGTTAAGATGACAACTTAATTATAGAAAAAAAGAATTTGATCGTTCGAGGAACCACCACAGAATTCAAGGTAGGAGAAGACAATATTTTGGGATGCAATGGTAGGGTGTGTGTGCTTGACGCAAAGGAACTAAGAAAAATGATCCTAGAAGAAGCTCATAAGAATAAGTTGAGTATTCACCCAGGGGCAACTAAAATGTACCAGGATATGAGGCAGGATTTTTGGTGGCCAAGTATGAAGAGACACATAGCTGAATATGTTGCATCATGTTTAACCTGTCAGAAGGCAAAGGTAGAACATCAGAGGCCTGCAGGGATGTTACAATCATTAGACATACCAGAATGGAAGTGGAACAGCATCTCGATAGACTTTATCATGGGTCTACCGAAAACTAAGAGGAAACGTGACTCAATATGGGTTATAGTAGACCGGCTAACAAAGTCTGCTCAATTTTTTCCCGTCAAGACTACGTATACAACAGAGAAGCTAACCGATATTTACATAGACGAGATCGTGAGGCTTCACAGAGTACCAGCAAGCATTGTGTCAGACCGGGATCCTAAATTAACCTCCCATTTCTGGGGAGCGCTGTATGTCGCATTGGGTACTAAGTTAAGGTTAAGTTCAACATATCATCCACAAACGGATGGCCAGATGGAGAGGACTAACCAGTCTTTAGAGGATTTATTGAGAGCATGTGTGTTAGACGACATAGGAAGTTGGGTTGATGTATTGCCATTGATAGAATTCACCTATAATAATAGTTTCCATGCAAGCATTGGGATGGCCCCATATGAGGCTCTGTACGGAAGGCGATGTCAGACACCGTTATGTTGGTATCAAGATGGGGAGAATATGATAGTGGGACCAGAGATGGTGCAACAAACTACAGATAAGGTTAGAACGATTAGGCAGAGGATGAAGGTTTCCCAGGATCGCCAAAAGAGTTATGCAGACAAGCGCCTTAGGCCTTTAGAGTTTGAGGAAGGGGAACATGTATTCCTTCGAGTTACACCAACCACTGGCGTAGGAAGGGTTTTAAAGGCGAGAAAATTGACCCCTAAATTTATTGGACCGTATCAAATCACCGAGAGAATTGGGAAGGTTGCCTACAGAATTGCACTACCACCGGCACTATCCCAAATTCATGACGTGTTCCATGTGTCTCAATTAAGGAAATATGTTCAGGATCCCTCACATGTGATCACACCCGATGACATTCAGCTGAAGGAAAACTTGTCATTCACAGTACCACCGATAAAAATCAGGGATAGGAAGACGAAACGCCTCAGGAACAAGGAAATATTACTGGTTAAGGTAATTTGGAACGAAGCCACAGGAGATGCAACTTGGGTAGAAAGCATGATGATGGAACAATATCCAGAGCTTTTCAAAACCGTCTAAGTTTCGAGGACGAAACTTCTTTTAGGGGTGGAGTAATGTAAGACCCATAACTTTAAGGTAGCTATAAGTATTAGGGTGTAAAATTAATAAGGAAGTTAGGGGTTTTTTGATCGTTAGTCCAAATAATTATCTATAAATAACACAAAGTTACTAAGGCCATGTCGGGATACTACCAACACTTTGGTAAGGTTAACACAATGTTCTCATAATTCTTAAATATCTACGCAAAATATTCGTATTTTATAAAATATTTAATAGGAATTTTATAAGCTGACCGGTCGAAGAAATTTGACACTGTGCTTAAAATTAGCGGGCGAAATATTTTGAGTTTTAACCGGGTATTTTATTT
The DNA here is from genome assembly GCA_022829125.1 of Lathyrus tuberosus. NCBI lineage: Eukaryota > Viridiplantae > Streptophyta > Magnoliopsida > Fabales > Fabaceae > Lathyrus > Lathyrus tuberosus. Next base: position 4,817,658 of record JALAZF010000361.1, read on the forward strand.
ATGATTTTGATCATCTTCAGTCTATTATATATAACTTCGTCCCGAGTAGATCATTTTAATATGTTCAATTTTTAATTTTTGAGCAAACGCGCGTCCGACTGTTATTCGTTACGGTTTTTTTTCTACGCTTATATTTAATTTTAAAATATCTTCTTTATACTCAAGTTTCATATTTCATTGAAGCCAAGCTACCTTGCATCCATAATTTTTTTTAAACGTTGGCTAGGATGTTTAAGATAAAAACTTAAGTTTTGCTCATAAACTAAAAATATCATGATATTTTCTTAGAGTCATGATGACATTAGCATGTGAGAGGGAGATCCAAGGGCTAGGGAGAATTCATATCACTTGTCATCATCTAATCTAGTGGTCATGATAAAAAACTTAGTCTATAAGAGAGTCATGAGGAAATTAATTCTTACACCATCACATTTTTCTCTCTCTCGGCAGAAACACATCCCATCACTCCTTCACATTATCTCTTCTCTTGTACACCACTTCTTCATTTTGAAAGCTCACAAATTGAATTGGGTACAATTTCTTTCCTTTCATCTAATAAAAAATAATATAACTCTTGATGATATATGTTGTTACTTATGATTTTACATGAAAAAAATAGTAAATTAGATAAGAAAGAAAATGATAATAAATTATTCTTGTAATAGAGAAACTTGAGACTTATTTTTTTTTGTTTGAAAAACAAAACCATTCATGAAATATGAGTTTTGACTTTGAAAGAGATATGGAGAGAAAACAAGAAAATCCTAAAATGTCATGTGTAAAAAAAAAACATTTGATTTTCTTATGTTTAGAAATAACTAATTTTATAGTTGTTTTAACTGAGTTAAGGCTTAAACTAAAAAAGAAAATATATTAATGTTTTATATTATTAACGTGTTTCAGTTAGTTCACGACATCATTATGTGTACAAAATACTTTGGGAGAAGATTTGGTTTTAAAATTTCAAACAACTTGCCATGGTAGTGTGTTTAATGATAAAAAGAATATTTAGTTTTATTTTACTTTAAATAAAAGTTAATTTTACCTCGTATTTTATTTTTAAAAAAATAAATGATTAAGTTTAATGACTTTAAGAGTAAAATTAGTTAATATAAATTAAAATAATAAATAGAATTTTTAATTTGAAGATTTGGACTAAACACTAAGTCTGAAACAAAATTGTTAATTATAAATAAATGTTATTCTTAGTTTAAATTAATTAACTATTTAATTGTATCGTTGTTTTTTCGATTATTTATAAAATAAAGTTTCAAAAATAATAATGGCTATTTAGAGTAATATGATAATTTTGTTTTAAATTAGTGGATTGATTTAAAAGTACTATTTAATTATATTATATTAAACTAAAAAGTGTCCATTTATAAAACAAAAAGAACTTTCAGTATAGCATAATAAATAGAGTTTAATTACGTTAAAAAAATTTAGATTACGTTCATAACTTCTAGTACAAATACTTCCTATTATTTAACTAATTTTATAAATATATATATATATATATATATATATATATATATATATATATATATATATATATATATGTAATTCTTCATAATAAAATAAAGAGATAATAAATAATGAATAATGATAAAAAATAAATACTATGATATATTTAATGGTAATACATTATATGATTTAGGGTTTGATAGTAAGCAGTTTGTGAACAGAGGCTATAATCGAAAATCTATTTACGGTAAGGACACTTTCTAACGATATTATATGTGATTGAATGCACATGTGTTGGTATGAATGAATTATGTGCCCACTTGGGGGTTTTGTGATTATTGTGTGCCTGATTGAGAATGTTTAATGTTGGTGTGCCCAATTATAAATATGTGTTTATGCTATAATGCTAAACGTGTGAATATGCTTTCATATGATTTTGAATAAATATATGAATTGACATGTGGTTATGATTACATATGATGAGATTATGTAAGTTGTTGCATTAGTATGTGTAGAGAAAGCATATACACATGCATATCATAGTTGTGTGTATGTCGAGGGGACTGCACCGGGTGAGGACTGTAGGGAACGCAGCCCACCTAATCCTGCGGGATTTTATTGAGTCGGTGTAGTAGGGAACGCTACACCTTTAGTGGAAAGGGTCCACGACTCTATGCGGAGAGGTTAAATTCCGAATTCCATGCATGTGAGGAACCCGATTATGGCGATCACACTCATGTAGAGTCTGCATTAGGCTATTTGTGCATTTCTCTATATATTGAAACAAATATTGTGATTGTTATATATCATGTTTTACTTGCATGTGTGTATTCTTTCATATATGCTGTTTTTAGATTGTGACCCTTCTACTACCTATATGTTGCGGGTTAACGCTCACCCAGACCATGGGAGAGCCCCTGATACCACCGGTCGAGATGACGATCATGATTACTTGGGATTTTATTGATATAGGTCGGCTTGGTGCTTGGAGATTAGACCCGGCTTCAAGTACGGCATATTATTATGGGCAAGTTGTGATTACTACTAGATGCGGCGCTCTTCAGATACATCAGAGTGTAGTCTGGCAGGCACTCCCATTTCCCGTTCCCATGCATGGAGTAGGCGGTGTTCCATGGGATGTTCCTATGAGCCCTTAGCCTGAGACGCAGATGAGTTATGTGGGAGAGACAATACCTTTTTGTGGTTTGTGAGCCACTACTCTTGGAGGTTTCGAGGTGGGGGAACCTTCAGTACCCGTGGAGACGTTGGAGGAGGCGATGCTTCGAGCAGTAACTGCTGCAGGTCTAGGATCTCTAGGGGGTCCAGAGGTACCCCACTTGGTATCTTCTCCTGGGGTTTCTTTAGGGGATGATAGTTTCTACGAGATCCCAACTCCCTCAGTCTCCCCAACTATGTGGGTTGATTTAGTCACCAGGGAGTCAGGAGATGATTATAGTACCAAGGTGTATGAGGTGACCTCCCGAGCTCGAGCCCCTTTTGAGAGCTCTTGCCTAGTTTGTGGCGAGCACCCCTGTATTTGTCCCCCTAGCTCTTCCAACTTATTTTTGGGGTCCTACTCTGACATGACTACACTGACGTAGATGATGACTAGTCATAGTTTATTTTGGTACCTTTTTGGGATGATTGTACGTGATAATATTATACTTTTAATGAGCAGTTTTTATTATGTTCTAGCTGCAGTATGCCCTAAGTCCATGACACACTTATGTTTAGATGTCATGAACTAGGAGCTTTATTTTGGGAATTGTATTATTCAGGTACATACACTTTGCTTCCTCGAGAAGCACTACTGATGCATATAGTACTATTCAGCTTTAAAACAGTTGTCCTACTTTTAAAATTATATGCTGTAGTTCCTTCGATTATGTAGAGCCTGATTTCCATTTAAATTAACATACTCCGTTGTTTTGAAAACATATATATGCACTTGATTTTGTTTTAAGAAAAAATTGGGGTGTTACAGATGCAAACTAAGAAAACGGAAAACACAATTCAACCCCCCCCCCCCCCCTTTCTTGTGTACTTTTCTCACATTCAATTGGTATCAGAGCATGGTCTATGCTTAACACTTAACTGTGGCGCAGATAATGATGCAATTAGAAAAATATGTATGTGAAATATTTTCCTTCAAGAAGGAATCAAGTGCCACATGAAAAATATTATACTATTTTTCCTACCATATTCGAAGGTTGATTCCATTGAATTTAAATGATGGAAAAGTAAAACATATTTTTAACTCATTGGTCTTGATAAAAGGGGTTTCTGAAGGTCTATAGAATATCCTTGAAAAAGGTATTACTATAGAAGTTGATGATTTAGAGATAATCTGTTTGAAAGTCTCTTTCACCAGCTCAGAAGAAGCTTATTGAATATCTTCAGAGGTAGTTGCATTCTGGTAGGTGCTCTATCTCACTTCTGAGTATGTCAACATCATTGATATGTCTGATGCTCGAACTATCTTTGAATCCTTGTGCTTAGATTTGTGGGAATCAGATTTGAAGCTTGTTTAGGTACACTTCATCTAATCCTTCAAGCAAATTCTGAGAAGATTGGTTTAGATTCAAACATGAGGTCACAGTTATTCAAGAAGTTATACAACTTGAATTTATTGTGCTCTGTTGGTTTGTCTTGCAAATATTAAAAGAAAATAAATTAAATTAGATGATGAAAATCTATCTAACAGATCACCTTTCCTAAAGCTTGGTTCTTTGGAAATGTCTGATGATGAGGAATATATATTTCTTGTCAGAAGAACTTCTTAACCAACTGAATGGGTTGTAACATCTGTTGATAGAAGAGTAACTTCAGAAGCTTCTGACATACTTGTATTTCAATTGATTTCCCATATCTGAAAGCAAGGAGAAACATTACCAGAACCTAATGTCAATTAATCTTCATTGTATATTCTTTTGAAGATGACATTAGTGCAGGATTCAGATAAAAGAGTAATCTGGCTCTGCTAGTCATTACTGCTTCTAAAGAAGCATCTGAGTCCTAAAATAAAAATCAAGTATTGAAGAGAAAGAGACTATGCCAAATCTGTCTTGCTTCAATATTTGATAATAAGGAGTCTGCTGTTTAACGTGATATCTTAAGATACTCCATTGCTCCTTGATTGAGGGTCATTATGGAATTTGTATTAAAGGACAAGTCTATGAGAAACCTTCAATTCTCCTTTGTTTTCTGCAGGCAATTAGATGATGGTGCTTTAATTTGTTTTATTCCATTCTCTGATAGCTAACATCATCTGGTTCTTTGCTTATCAAAGATCTCAAAATCTTGAGTCAAGACAATGAAATTAATAATTCTGCTAAGAACAAGATCTTGTTCATATTATGATTTTTTCTAGACTGATACTCTGGAATGAATCATGGTACTGCTATCAGAATGCGGCATAAGGCGAAGGAAAACCTGTCTGGACATTTTTGTACGGTCTCATAGAAATATGAGTGTCATTATTTAAATGTATTTGCTGCAGATATCTAAGAAAGGAGCAAAGGCATCTTCCATGGCATTTATCAAAGGTTGTTTACAACATTTGATGGAAGAAGAGCCCACAACCCAGACTCAAGTTCTATAGGCACTGTGTTTGGTGAGAGAAGTAGAGTCATTGGTTTAAGAGCCATTGAACCAGAATCCACTCAAAGCGGTGTTCAGACTCTAAGGTCAAGTCTGAATACTAATGCGAGTCTGACCGAGAAAATAAAAAAAGGTATGCTTGTTCTTTTTTGGCTTATCTCTTGATTCAATGAGATATTTGTGTATGTGTAAATACAAAGTTTCTGTTAGATTTTTAGAGAAGCTCTTTTCGAAAAATCATCTTCATAAATCTTTAAGAAGAAACTCTGTTGTATTTACCTATACTAAATATTTCATTAAGCTAGATGATGATCATATTTATAGAAACAGTTTCCTCACTTTTTGTGATGTTATTGCTGTTTGTTAGCTGTCAAAGGAAACAATTCAATATTTATCTATCACTCATGACTCTTGTTTCAAGAGGAAGTGTTGGTTCTGAATAGAATCTTGGAGACTAATGACTGACATAAGATATCTTTCTCTCTCTCTCTCTCTCTCTCTATCTCTTTCTTTCTCTCTCTCTCTCTCTCTCTCTCTCTCTCTCTCTCTATCTCTCTCTCTCTCTCTCTCCCAGTCTAGTTTTACTAGACTCTGATGGATGATAGCTTATGAAAGTTGTCAGATTCTGAGATTCAGAAGAGGGTTCTTTACTTCTGATAAAGCAGTTTAAGTAAAAGGTTTTCCAAAACTTTTATAATACTTAAATTTTCATAAAGGTGAAATTCATCTAGTGGATTCAAGAAATAGGTTGGATAAGAACCTTTGGGTAATGTTGTTTTCTTTTTGGATACTTATTGTCATTATCCTCTGTCTTGTGAAACATGATTTTGTCCTTCTTCTAACAAGATTCTTATTCCTTTAGGAATCTTGTTCAGTTCTCTTCTTTTTATTTTCTCTTTAGTTGTGTGCTGATCAAGCCAAACTTGAGATTAGTTTTCCAGTCAATTCTTCTTTGAATCAACTGGTTGTCATCAATGAAAAGTTTGTGGATTTTGATGAGTGCTTAAGTTAGGCTTTAACTTCTAGAAGTCTGTGTCTGAAAAAAGATGGAATGTATACTTTGAGAGGCTATGTGGTTTCACTTATCCAAATCTGGTCAAAGAGTTTTTGATTAATGATTCCATTATTGAGCTGAATTCTGAGTGTGCTATTCTTTCTAAAGTAACTGGTGTTTCTATAACAGTAACCTCTAAAGCGATTGTTAATGTGATCAATTGTGAGGATATTGGATAAATCCCACGAACTCTTGTTTGGGAACACTATCTTCCTACTTGCCGTATCTTTATAGATCCATCTAATACATCGGTGGTCTCAAATCTTCGTCCTGATGCAGTTGTTTAGAATCAGATTCTGAATTCAAACTTACTTCCTAAGGATAAGGATTTAGACCTCGTGGACCCTATTGAAAAAAAATCTGCTTTTACTTCTCAATTCAAACTTACTTCCTAAAGATTTTCTTCATTCCTTTTGGACGAGTTCTTTCAGAATTACTTGTTCAGCAGAGAGTTATCATAAGTTCAGAGGATGATTTGTCTAAAACCTGGAGAGACAAGTTTGAAGCTATCTATGAAAGATTCTGATGTTAGATTTCTGCATAGTTATGCCTTGTAATTGTTAGAACCTTTGTCTTAAGTTATCTTATTATTAATTCAAAGTTTGTTCATGTTGTTGTGTAGTTTAACTATTGAATATATTTATTTATGGTTGTTCAAATAAATTAAAAGTAATGGGAGTAAGAACTCAATATGCACAACTTTTATCATTAATAAAATGGAAGGTATTACAAATTATTTAGACATTCTAGTCTGTTGGATTGACACTAAGGTTTTCCCTAAGATCATCTGACATGTCCAAATTATCTAAGTAATCTTGCTATTCTTCTTTGGAAAACTCCGAAGCCTCCTTTCTCAGTTGATTTCTGCGTTTGGACCCAAAAGATCTTCTTCTTCTGTGTGTCTTCACAAAGGATGCTGAAGAGGTGAGCACTTCTGAAGTCATCTGCTTGCTAGTAGATCCTCCAACTGCTGCTTTGCTTTCTTTTGCCTGAGTTGCTGCATTCAGTATGACTGTCTTTCTAAAATCTCTCTTTGGAAACCAGATTTGTTTCTGTTTATACATCTTGGTGTTTTGAGGATTAAGTGATTATGAAAGTAAGTCTGCCATGAGTCCTTATATAGACGTGTTACATACATTGTTCCAAGTATCTGTAGTTTTAATATTAATTAAGTCTAATAAATATCTTAAATGATAAATCTTGGAAATGTTATCTAACAGTCAAACCTATTAAAGATTCTTTAACAACTATGAATATTATAGTTAACACATTTAACCGTTGCTTTTGGTGTCAGTTTTACTTCATTAATGTTGATCAGAAAATCAAAGGGAAGTTATTGAGAATATTTGCATGTAATAAATAAAATTTGGTCAAAAAGTTTTTTTTCATTAATTGAAGCAGAAGGATTACAAAATATTGTTCATAAGGAACTACATGTACTTAGTATAAATCCCTATCTAAGTTATCCTGGGCCTTATGATGATAACAATTGTCATAATCTATGTCTAGTTCATCCTCATCAGCTTCTTCCTTTTCTACCTCTGGGATTGGACGGTAGAACATCTTGTTGGACCATCTTCTTCTCTTTGGCGTCTTCATTATCTTCCTTTTTGGCTTCATCACAACTTCTGATGGACCTACCCATGTAGGTTGTTTTGGAGTTGTTGGCGTCGCCTCTTCAAAAGTGAGCTTTGCAGAGGGCACATGCCCAATTATGGATGACTCATAAACAACTCATTTCAGTACGTTTTGAACATTTTGTCTTTTAGAGCTCTCAGAGATTTTTGTCACGACAGAAGTCTTATGACTCTCAGCTGATGACTCCACGACTCTAGTGGATGTTGATGAAAATGAACTAGGTTTGGATTGCTTTTATAATGACTTATGAGTAACTCAAACGACTGATTTAAATCCTTGCTTGATTATTGGATTAGTGACGACCACTAAAACTTTAAAGCATGCACTATACAATCCTTAAGGACCGTTGTTACTTAATCGTTTTCATTTCTTGGCAACCGATCCTGTAATGATGACATGTGATGCATTTATGAATGTAATTCTTTTCTTCTTTTCTTTTTATTTGTTTTTAATGTGACAAAAGGGGGATAAATAATGGTAAGTATTTAATTAGAAACTGAACCCATTGAGTACCTATTCATTTGTATATATTGGTCATTTAGAATTTTGTTATTTATATTTCTGTTATTATGGTTATCTTGCCCGGGAGAGACATTTTAACTTTCTTGTACATAGAACTAAGGAGGAGCTTACAAACCTCAGCCTTACCCTATCAGACTCAGAAGGAGCTTACAAACCTCGTATTTTGATGTTGCCAAAGGAAGTTAAAATATTATTTTTGGTTTTATTAAATATGGAACTAAGAGTTAATGACAACTTTAAGTGTTTGCAAGATTCAAGAAGAAATGAAGAGTGTTGGAGATTTGATGCATGTATGAGAGGGAATGTGAAATGAAGTGAAATGTCCCAAAAATGACTTATGTGAAGGTGAGAAAAATACACAAGAAGGGGGTTGAATTGTGTATGCCAAATCATTTCTACTTATGAACCAGATTTTAGATTCTAAACAGAAGTTCAGAACCTGATAACAAGTGTAGCGGAAAAAAAAATAAAAACAGCAAAAAACACACAATAGTTATACTGGTTCCTCTCTAACTGAGAGTAGTCCAGTCCCCTTGCAGTACTAGAAATTTTCACTATAATCAAATAGATTACAAGGGCTTATGCACTCAAGTATAAGACTTTTCTGTTCAGACCCTCAGGCCGAGACTTCCTTGCTTAATCAACACCTGATCAAGACTTCCTGCTTAGATCCTCAGATCCTAAGACTTTCTTGCTTAAGCCCCTCAAGTTCATGACTTCCTGCTTAAGTCCCTCAGGCCTAAGACTTCCTTGCTTAGACCATCAATTCAAGACTTCTTGCTCAGATTCCTCAAATCTAAGACTTCAATGCTCAAGCCCACGACAAGAGACTTTTATCTAAACTGACTGTTTATAGAAGGAATAACTTACAACCACACTTGATTAAATAATCAGAGGTGTTCAAATATAATACAACACAATTTAAAACTAAGGATTCTTAAGCTATACAAGAATAAGAACTCTTAACGGATTTACTTCCTCTTGAGCAAATAAGAATGTAGTGCGTGTATATTTCAGTTGTAGTTGCAGCGTTATTCTCTTAATTGATCTTTAATTCTTCTGCTCCTTTTATAGCTGAAGAAATCAAGTCGTTGAAGCATCCCCAACGACTATAATCAGATCAAATCTTTTAGTACATCTTCTTTTCCAATAAATCAGGTGTTGGAACTAATAGAGAAATAATTATCCATTGAACAAGGCCTTTGTCCGGAGAACTCTTCTATGAAACAAGTAAAACACAATCTCTTGAAGATAATGTCAACCATTCTCGAGTCCCGTTATAACAGAGCTTGAGGTGACATTACTCAGTTTCAGAGACGGGTAAAGCACGCTTCTGATTCTGAACTATATTAACGACAACTTTCTGATCAGACTTTCTTTCAAGTACAAAATCAGATCCGGATCATAGCTTCTTCTGTGTTAGAGCCAATTTTACCAAGTAAATATAATCCTGCACATAAGAACCAGCTAGGTAGAAATCCTAACTGCTTTTCAAATAATTTATTATCATCAAAACTTTAGAGGATACATGGTATGAACCAAATTTGTCTCAACAATCTCCCCCTTTTTTATGATGACAACCTTAAGTATTTTAAAACAATTAGTTGTAGATTAATTATTCAATAACTTTCAGGGTCTGAGGTTTGTAAGCTCCCCCTGTGTCAAACAGTCTTAAAGGTAAGGTTTGTAAGCGCCCCCTGAATCCTATTTGTGAAGTCTAAGAGATGAGGTTTGTAAGCTCTCCCTATATAGAATAATAAAATCTACTTCAAGAGGTGGGGTTTGTAAGCTCCCCCTTAAATATGATAACTAAATTTGATCCAGGATTAACCAAGAAGAATACTTAATCCATCCCCCCCCCCTTTTGTCATCAACAAAAAGATAGAAAAAAAATTGACTTCAGTGATTAATAATGGTTTATGAACAATTCATAGTTAAACACCAGTCAGGAACAAGTTTGTCAACCAATCCAGCTTGTTGCATATGAGCAACAACACCTTGTTGATCAAGAATCTTGGAAATAACCCTACCAAAAGGAATGAGAAAAGATAATTCCTCACGAGATGCAAGTATCTCTTCTTTCAGATAATTGAACATGGATTGTCAGATTGATTTTAGTTCTGGAGACTAGGAACATAATGAAATGTTTATCATCAGGAGAAAACCATCCTAATCCCTTTTCTCTAGGCCTTAGATTGGATCCCATAATCTGGTATCATACCTTTGCCATAAGAGTAAGAATATAAGGGCTTGTAGAAGGGCATTCATTATCATATATAGTGTGCATAAGATTCATAAACGTATTGTTATGCTTGTAGTTTTCAACAATAACTCCGTTATTTTCACAATATATTGCTTGATAGATGATTTTACAGTTGATTACAATAGGATAACCATAGACAACAAATAGAATCTGACAACCATCTAACTCATTCAGATGAATATGAGCATTTGCCCAAACATCTTTCACAAGATCTGGATAGATTGGTCCATTAAGCATTGCAAAATATTCATCCCATTTTTGAAAGTGAATATCTGAGACTATCCATGAAAAATTAACCACCGTCAATTCATTGAGGTTAACTGTATATTCCTTCAGAATATCTAGATCAAAGATCTCTCCTTTAATAGTTTTTGAAGACATATTGAGAAGAAAAGAACTTTTAGTTTTTGGAATAATGATTTCACAATATTATCTTATACAGAAGATAATACATAAAATCAGGGAAACATACAGGTAGCAATATAACACATGGAATGCTGATTTATAAGCAAGCATGCATTAAATGTTTGGACAGTTATGAGTCTGAATAAAAATGAATCATAATTTTGACGGTACACCCCTTAAATATGATATGAATGAAGCAATAACGTGGTGTACAAGAAACACAAACAAAAAGACTCAAATAAACCCTATCACAAAGATATTGAATCCTAGCGCACGCCCTCAAACGTGAGGAATAAGTCTCCTTAAATAGAAATGCAATTTCCTCATTTGGACATTAGTTATGACCTCGTCCAGAATAGTAGTAGATATTGTTGGATTTGATTTGTTCCATAAAAATATCCAACAAAATATATGATTTATGTTTAATTCAAATTCAAATTTAAATCTACATTTAAATTAATTTTATTTTCAATCCAAACTGTCAAATAAATCACAATCACACATTGCTAAAAGATAGAAACAACACTGCTTTAAATCAAATAAGAAAATTCACTCTAAACTGCAATAGCATGGTGTACAAGAAACACAAACAAAAAGACTCAAATAAACCCTATCACAAAGATATTGAATCCTAGCGCACGCCCGCAAACGTGAGGAATAAGTCTCCTTAAATAGAAATGTAATTTCCTCATTTGGACATTAGTTATGACCTCGTCCAGAATAGTAGCAAATATTGTTGGATTTGATTTGTTCCATAAAAACCTCCAACAAAAGATATGATTTGTTTTTAATTCAAATTTAAATATACATTTAAATGAATTTGATCTTCAATCCAAACTGTCAAATGAATCACAATCACACATTGCTAAAAGATAGAAACAAAACTGATTGAAATCAAATAAGAAAATTCGCTCTAAACTGCAACAAAATTGGCATGCTGACAAGGGCCAAATGTTGCAGACGTGTTGGAATATTTGTTCCCATATGTGTCCTTCTTCATAAAAGCAGATTGAACATACCATGTTGTTTTGCTTAATGCAGTCAATCCAAAAGGAACAACACCGAGTCTCACTAGGGAGATCATTTTCATTGTATACGTAAAAATGGTTCCCCAGTAGAAAGTGACCCTCTATCCAATACTTGAAGAATAAGTTGACACACATGTCTTCCAATCCATCGCCGATGTTGCAAATTTTCGCATGAGCCTCAAGGCTGACAGGGGTTATAAAAAAAAACTAATCCTTGAAGGACTGAAGCTCTAGAAGAGGTCCAAAGTCGCGAACATTTGACTTAAAGTAAACAGGATGCACCCAAAAAACGGAGTATACTCCTTAGAATTGTTAATACTTTTCTGTGATTTCTTTATCATATCACACTAACTTTACAATTGCAGGAAAATGAAACACTAAAGAAGAAGGTAACTGCTAGACTTGAAAAGAATGACTCAGAAGAAAAATACACGAATCCTACTAAAGAAGATTATATTTTAGCCTGCAAAGAAGCTTTACCAAACACGCCCAATCACTCACACATATGAGTTTTGGTTCCCAAGAGCCGTAATGGTGATATCTCTAAAAAAAAGATATTTGAAGTTTAGTGCATTAAATGCACGATTCCTTAAAGAAACTAAAACGTTTCTCTTTCGCATACCTTAAGGTGATAAGAGAGTGGTCAACATCTGAGGCTGAAGTATCAAGCCCTCAGTAAAGGCTTGTGGGCAACTGTTCTGGGCCGACCACATTGACCACCAAAAAAGATTCCCACTCCTTCCAGAATCTTCAAAGCACACGGAGATTATCAACCTAATGATCACAAGAGATCTCAACACAAGTTCAAATCACATATATAAAAGACACCAAATTGAACTAACAAGTTTCAAATTCAATTTCACTTCACTTTTCTTTCTTACATACTTACTTGAACATTTGAGTGCTAACCTTGCATACCCCCACTCCACCGCAACGAAAGCACCAATAAGCCATCACTGTCCTTCTTCTTCTCATTTCTGATTCCAGAGCAAAATAGACTTTTCTTTTTTTAACATTTCAAATACACCAATGAATAGTAGACATTCATGTTAATTACACTGTTCAACTTCAACCTACAACTGTTTCTATGGGTGAAGCAAAGGAAAAACAATTTTTTAACTTATAACAACAGAAGCTATCTGCCGTTATATAGAAAAAATAAACATTGTTAATAGATGTTTGTTTGACCTTTATCTACAAACAAAGAACCTATAATGACATATTATATCTGTCACTAAAATTTAAATTTAAAAATAAAATAAAATACAAACATTAGTGGACTTAATCAATTTATTTAACGTTAACTTTACGGACATAGAGGAGGACGCCAATTTGATTTTTTTTTCACAAATATACCATTTTTCAAAATTTTAATATTAATTTATCATATATTTTTCTATAAATCTCAAAATACCATCTTTTACAAAAATTATTTTAAAATATATTTGTCAATTGAATCGATGGATCCTCTTATTTTATATATATTTTTATTAATATTTTATTTCCTACAAATTTTCTTTAAAATATTTAGTCAGTTGCTATAGATTTTTTTTACAAACATTCATTTCTATAGAATTTCTAGTGAATTTATACGCAGATTTTAACATAATTGCATTTAAAAAAATCATATATTTGAGAAATCCACAAGTAATTTCATAAAAGTAAAGTTTCGTAAGAAAATTCATAGAAAAATTTATAAAGAATCTATAGGAAGATTCGTAGGTAATATAAAAATAATTAAAAAAAATAACACGGGCGGTTCTTCAATAACAAAAGATATTTGTTTTGAAATATTTTGTTTGATGATAAGTGAGATAGTGAATATATGATTTTAAAAAACTCGAATAAAATAAAATAAAATGTTATTTGGAAAATAGCGTATATGGAGAATAAATTGAAAAAGAGTGATATTGAATAAAAATTCTTATATTTAGGTTCTGTTTGGGAAGAAGTTTTTTGAGCTTATAGTTTATGTCTTATAGCTTATAAGTTCATATGACAATAAAAGACTTGTTTGATAACAGTCTTTTCATCACGAGTTTATAGCTTATTTTATTAGCTTATAGCTTATTTTCCAGACGCTATTTTAAATAGCGTTTTAGCTTATAGCTTATCCTTTTTTCTTTCATTTTTACCCTTATTATTTTAACTAAAATCCACTACTATCCTTTATAATTTATTATAATTTAAAATAAAATAATAATTATTAAATATCTTTTATGTCATTTTATTTTATCACCTAATTAAACCGCTAATTTTATCAAACACTTCAATTAGCTTATCAGCTATAAATCATCAACCATTAGCTATAAGCTATAAGCTATCAGTCACTAGCTATCAGTTATAAACTATAAACTATCATCTAATTTATCAGTCAACTGCTATTTTTACCAAACAGAGCCTTAGTATTGTTTGATTTGATTTGGTAGTTTGTGAGGTGAACTACTCAGCCTACTACTACGTAGGGTTGTCAGGAAGTTAATATCACGTGATTACATCACATTCAATACATTAAAATTAACAACTCCCTTTTCATATTTTGTCTTTGTGTTTAGTGATTTGCGGAAGTTGGATTGAATGATTTTATTTGTTTGGCTTTGTCTCGTTTGTGAAATTTTAAAATGTCTTGTAGAATTTTAATTTTCAATTATAGATTGATTTGGAATATGTTTTTTCATGAAGAGGGAATTGTCGGAAACGTGATATTTTGATGGAGCCTCACATTTTGGTTTGTTCTTTGTATTTCGGGGTTGAGGAGGATTTATATCATTTTTTTTTTGTTGTCTAATTTCTAAGTTGTGGTGGAACATGATTTGTCTTTGGCTTCGAATGAACGATGATTCTTCGGTTTGTTATATTTTGGAGCCTCATTTTTTAGTTTGTCCTTTGTATTTCAGGGTTGAGGAGGATTTAGATCATCTTTTTTTGTTGTTGTCCAATTTCTAAATTGTGGTGGAACTAAGATTTGTCTTTGACTTCGAATGGACGATAATTTTTCGGCTTGTTATATTTTGGAGCCTCACTTTTTAGTTTGTCCTTTGTATTTCGGGGTTGAGGAGGATTTAGATCATCTTTTCTTTGGTTGTCCAATTTCTAAGTTGTGGTGGAATTAAGATTTGTCTTTGACTTCGAATAGACGATGATTCTTCGGCTTGTTATATTTTGGAGTGTCTTTTCTTATTGGATAAGTCTTATAAGTCGGCTTGGGGGTTGGATACGGGTTGGTATTTTAGTTTGATTATTTGTTGGATAATTTAAAATGATAGGAATGAAATTCTTTTTAAAAGCCTTATTTTATTTAATTTTGATAGAGTGGAGTTAATTAAGAAGTTTTCGTAGAAATGATTTTTTTATGTTTTTTTAGAGTTAGAACTAATGTGTCTTGGTCGGATTGATGTAACGATCCAAAACTTTTTTTAGGTGAATCCGAGTTGGTGTGTTGGTTATTTTGTGGGGTTGTCCCACTTTTTTTGCAGTGTATTTATGAATTCAACACCCTTAGTATTTTTTAATATAATCTCTTTTGCTTATAAAATTTTTTTTTTGTCTTTTGACCACCTTCAACGTACACAATTACTCTTTTCAAACCTATGGGTGTGGATGGAATGAAAATGAAAAATAATAACAAAAAGGGCCAACAATGGGGTTGCTTCCGTTTATTAAGTTCAATTACAAATTTCACACATACTAAATGATACTATGAAAAAAAGCTAAAATATCAATGATGGCCAAGATTCTGAAACTGTATAACAAATAAGCCATAACAGAACAAAGAAGAAGCATCGAAGAAGAAGAAAAGTTTATTATTATTCATTAGCTGAAAAATACATAATTGATTTCAGTATATATACAAGAATAGTGAGCCCCAATAATCATATGCCAGCTGTGCAACTACCTTATCTATTTACATAAAAGAAAATAAGAGTAAAAATAAAGGTATATTCTAATATGCCCCCTCAAGTTGGACTGTGTAAACTGCAGAGTCCTAACTTGGTCATAATGGATGAAAAAGCTAGAGAATGTAGAGGCTTGGTGAAAGCATCTGCAAGCTGAGCTGAGGAAGAAATAGGAAGCAAGTGAATTAGGTTGGAGGTGATCTTCTCGCGAACCACATGGCAATCTAATTCAATATGCTTGCTTCTTTCATGAAAGGCAGGGTTATGAGCCAGATAGATAGCAGATTTGCTATCACAGTAGACAGAGGCTGGTTGAGAAAAACTGATCCTGAAATCATTGAACAGATATTGTAGCCATTGGATTTTACAAGTGAGAGATGCTAGAGCTCTGTATTCAGCTTCAGTTGAAGATCATGAGACAATGTTCTGCTTCTTGGATTTCCAGCAAAGAAGGGATGAACCAAGAATAACACAGAAACCAGTAACAGATTTGCGGGTGGAGGGACATCGTGCCCAATCAGAATCAGTAAAGGTAAATAGCTTTAGAGAACTAGAAGTTGAAAAAAGGATACCTTTAGCAGGGGAAGACTTTAGGAATCTCAACACTTTGGTAGCAGTCTGATAATGTGACTCAAGAGGATTAGAGACATATTGGCTCACATGTTGCACTGCAAATGAGATATCAGGCCTAGTGTTTGTTAAGTAGATTAATCTTCCAGTCAATCTCCTATACATGGTAGGATCCGTGAGAGGCACACCATCAGTTGGAGATAGTTTGAGATTAGGATCAAAAGGGATGGAAGATGGTTTGGCTGCAAGAAATCCTGTATCCTCCAAGAGCTCAAGGGTGTATTTCCTCTGGTTCATGAAGATGCTTTTGGTGGATCTAGCAATCTCAAACCCTAAAAAGAATTTGAGCTAACCAAGGTCTTTTATTTTGAACTTCTAGTCAAGTAGAGTCTTATCACACTGAATTTTAGACATAGAACTACCAGCAATGACTATATCATCCACATATACCTGTATTGCAGTAAAATAATCTTTGTGAGATTTCACATATAAGAAATGATCAGCTTGTGACTGAGAGTAGCCTAGAGAGATTAAAAAAGATGAGAGTTTATAGTACCATTGCCTGCTTTCCTGTTTGAGACCATACAAGGATTTCTGTAACTTGCACACCTGAGATGGAGAGGAATTAGAAATGCTAGGAGGGAGTGACATATATACTTCTTCATGTAAGTCACCATGAAGAAATACATTGTTGACATCCAGTTGTTCAAGATACCAGCCTTTGATAGCAGCAATGGACAAAAGGACTCTCATCATTGTGATTTTGGCTACATGTGAAAAAGTGTCAAAGTAATATATGCCCTCCATTTGTGTGTAACCTTTGGCTACTAACCTAGCTTTATACCTCTCAATGAAGCCATCTGCTTTGTATTTGATTTTGTAAACCCACTTGCATCCAATAGGAACTTCCCCTAGTGGGAGATCAACAACACTCCATGTTTGATTCGCTTCAAGAGCATGAAGTTCAACATTTATAGCATTCTTCCAACAATCCATTTTAATGGCTTGGTTGAATGTTTTTGGTTCAATGTTAGAAGAAACAAAAAAACAGAAATGCTTATAAGTGGTGAGTAATTATCATATGTAAGAACAAAATATAATGGATATAAAACTTTGGAAAGGTTATTAGATGCAGTAGAATCACAATGATAATCTTTGAGATATTGAGGAGGGTGAGTAGACCTAGAAGATTGTCTTATGGGTAATGAAGTTTTTTTTTGAATTTTGGGTGGAAAAAGTTTGGTCTACATCATGTAAATGTTCAGAGGGTAAGTGGTTCATGGACTGATTTATATCAGAAGGTGAACTTTCAAGTAAGGGATGGCTATGTCTAGGCATAGGTGTGATGGTAGGTATAATGGCTGAATGAGGATCAGAATTATGATCAATGTTAGGGATATGGGCATCTTGAGACATAGGAGAGGTATTGTGTAAGGCCACATCAGCAGAGGTGGGGTGAGCAGAGTTAGGTCTAGAAGGGGAAGTAGGCTGGGGAGATGTAATAGTAGCACTGTCATTTATAGAAGTAGATATGTCAGGTGAAAATGACATCTCAGTGGTACTATGTTGCTGACTAGGAAATAAGTTATGTGTCTCAGTGAAGGGATCATCAAGGTTTGGGACAGGTTGTGTAGGGGAGACAGAAGGAGGATGTTGATGTTTAAAGGGAAATGTGGTTTCATAGAAAATCACATTCCTTGAAATAAAAATGCTGTGATTTTCAAGATCATAAAGGATATAACCTTTTGTACCTTCCTTGTAGCCAAGAAAGATAACTTTCCTAGCTCTAGGATTGAATTTTGTTCTATGAGCTTGGAGGGAACTAGCATAGGACAGACATCCAAACACCTTTAAATGAATCATGGATGGGGGTTACTTAAACAGAAGCTCATAAGGACACTTAGAGTGAAGGAGAGGTGTAGGCAACCTATTAATAATATGGACAACATGCTGAATGCAAAAATTCCATATATTCAAAGGTATGTTAGAGTGAAAAAAAATGGCTCTAGCTACATTAAGGATGTGTTGGTGTTTTCTTTCTACCATCCCATTTTGTTGCGGTGTCTCTACACATGTACTTTGATGAAGAATACCCTTGGACAAGAGATAATCAGATAAGGCAAGGAATTCTATTCCATTATCTGATCTTAGACATTTAAGGGTGGTTTGGAATTGGTTCTCTATGTAGGCTATGAAATTGATAGGGCTAATCTTTGTTTGATCTTTGGTTTTAAGGAAAATGACCCAAGTATGTCTTGTGTAATCATCAACAAGAGTTAAACAATACTTGTGTCCTAGAGTGGAAATGGTAGAGAAAGGACCCCATAGGTCAACATGTAAAATATTAAAAGGAGAATCAGAATGAGATATGCTATTAGGAAAAGGATGTTTTCTTTGTTTAGCAAGGTGACAAGAGTCACAAGGCACACTGTCTTTATTACAAGTAATAAAAGGGAAAGATTTTGAAATGGTATGTAAACCTATATCTGATATGTGGCCTAGTCTTAAATGCCACAAATTACAAGAAGAATGAGAAACATAATTATTAACAGAAGAATGTGAAGGTGTGGAATCAAGAACATAAAGTCCCCTGTGTAAGCTAGCTATACCAATCATTGCCTTGGAATGATTCTGCATAATATGGCAAGTGTTAGCACTAAATTGAACAAAACATTGATTGCTATCAACACGTTTAGCTATAGAAATAAGGTTGACATGAAAACTAGGAACTTAAAGCACATTTTGTAGAATAAGGGAAGATGATATAACAATTGTGCCAGAAATAGATGTTGTAACCTGTGAGCCATCAGGTAAATTAACATGTATGAAAACTATGGTGTTATGTTCAATAAAGGATGACAAATCAAAAGAGAAATGACCAATAGCTCCAGTATCAAGGATCCAAAGGTGAGGGTTCTTACCATTCACATTGGTTAAGTGAGAGTGTATAACAAAGGTGAGGTAGAGACAGAATCGACAGTAGGTTGGGGCTTGGATTGTTGAAGTAAAGCTAGAATGCTGTCATACTGCTCTTTAGTAAAGCCAAAAGAAGGTGAAGTTGAACCCTGAGGAGAAGTGCTGGATGCATTGTTGGAAGTTGTAGATGATGAAGAGGATGTAGTCCGATGAGCCTTAGCTTTGTTTCTATAACCTGGTGGATATCCATGCTTGATGAAGCATGTCTCAACGGTATGATTCGTCCGGCCACAATGAGTACAAACTCTGTTATTACCTCTGGGAGCATTGGAACCTTGATTCCTAACACGAAAATTGGTTGAACCTTGCTTAGCAGTGTGAGTTCCTTCATGTGCTTGAACTTGTAAAGCAGAGGTTTCATCTGTTGAGCATGTAGAAAGAACAACACCATATGCAGAGCTATCCATTTCGCGTTCTTGTTGAATAACCAGTGAAAAAGCCTTGTCAATATCCGGTAACAGATTCATCATCATAATCTGAGATTTTGAGTGAGCGAATTTCTCAGTTAATCCTTTGAGAAACTGTATAACTTAGTCTTGCTCCCTATACCTTTTAATAGATGCAATGGCACCACAAGAACAAGCAATATCGCAAGAACAAAACGGAATTGGTCAATAATTCTCCAATTCATCCCACATTACCTTCAGTTGTGTAAAATAGTTGGAGACATCGAGAGTACCTTAACGAAACTTGTATAAGTCTTCTTGAATGTCAGAGATGCGGAAGATATCATCGTGAGAAAACCTAATCTGCAGATTCTTCCATACGCTGGTTGCAGTATCAATCCATAGGACGGATTTGGCTATAGGCTCCGAAATTGATTGCTGAATCCACACAAGAACCATGGTGTTACAGCGAATCCATGGTGCATACATTAGATCCGAAACAGGTGGCTTGGTTAGGGTTTCATCGATGAATTTCTCCTTATTCTTGGAGATTAGTGCAATGTGCATCGACCGAGACCAGGTATGGTAATTCTTGTCAGTGAGCAGCGGCGTATCAAGAACGAATGCTGGATTCTCGTTCGGATGTGGATAATACGGATTTGCAGAATTGGTTGTGAAATCGACATAGCTCTGGTTCGCCATTGAAGAAACAAGAAAATAAATGCGATCGAGGAAAAAGAAAGAGGAACGAAGAAGATGAAACAATAGAGAAGTAGATCGCAAGAAGAGAAAAGAGAAACAATGGCTACCAGAGCTTTTGAAGCTCTGATACCATGTCAATGAAGGCCAAGATTCTAAAACTATATAACAAAGAAGCCATAACAGAACAAAGAAGAAGCATCGAAGAAGAAGAAAAGTTTGTTATTATTCATTAACTGAAAAATACATAATGGATTTCAGTATATATACAAGAATAGTATGCTAGTTGTGCAACTAATCTATTTACATAAAAGAAAATAAGAGTAAAAATAAAGGTATATTCTAATATAAAACAATTTAAAAAAAATAAAATAAAATAACTTTTGATATTTTAAAATAATATAAACTAGACCTTAGACAATTCTTTCTGAGTTGGACAAGGTAGAAATTATTTACCAACGAAAGTTGAGACTTGGTCAAGTAGAATGGTCTTAACTCTCATCATATAAAACTAGGAATAATAGTTGTGCATATACACAGAGTACGATTAGAGTAGAATAGAATATGATTTTGAACGGATATTTGTGTGTAGATTATAATAAAAATAGAAAATTAATAAAGAAAAAAATTAAGAATAATAGTAAATTTAAATTGAAATAATACTATATATAGAAGAAGAAATATAAACAACAATATTATAAATAATATGATTAAAAATAAAAACTATTGAAACTTGTATTAGATAAATTAATTATTTTAATTTTTTTACAAATAAAACAATTATTTTATAAGAAAGAATACAATTTTAAAATATATACTCAATCTTTTTTAACAAGCTCCTTTAATATTTTTCATATATTTAAAAAATGGTTGATAAATTTTCATTATTCAATATTTGGTTTAATAGTTTCATTTTTTCCGTTTCATATAATTTCCATTATATGAGAAAACAAAATTTATTAAAATTTAATGACTCATTACATAATTAGATCAATTGTTTTCTTTTTCCCATTTCATATAATATCCACGATATGAAAACAAAATTTATTAAAATTTTATTGTCTCAATACATATTTGGATAAGTAGTTTTATATTTTCAATTTTATAATATGAGAAAAATAAAATTTATTAAAATTTTATTGATTCACTATATATTTTGATTTTGGATCACTAGTTTCATTTTTTCCGTTTCATATGAATTAACAAGCAAAATTTATTAAAATTTTATTGTCCCATTACATAATTCATAATTGAATAAGTAGTTTCATTTTTCTTGTTTCATATAATATTTACAATATAAAAAAAATAAAGTTTATTAAAATTTTATTGACTCACTATATATTTGAATCAATAATTTCATTTTTTACGTTTCGTATAATTTATACGATAAGAGCGAACAAAATTTATTAAAATTTTATTAACTCACTACATAATTCATAATTGAATTAGTAATTTAATTTTTTCCGTATTAATATCCTCCACATATTTTTCTTGTATTTATATCAATAATAATTTTTTTTTACTAATTTATCATTTTAATAAGTATAATTTTTTTAGTATTTATTCATTATGTATAAACTTTAATAAGTAACACATATTTTATTGTATTTAAATAAAGAATATATTTTTTTCTTATTTAAAACACGGTCATATATTTGTTTGACCATTAATTTAATTGTATAAATTTCAATAATTAATAATAAACAAATTCTCGTATTTGGATCACTAATATTTATTTTCGTATTTACATCATTGACAAATATTTATTCTATCGTTATTTTAATTGTACAAATTTCAAAAAAAAAAATTAAAAACTTGTCAAAGAGAATTACACAAGTATCGAACAAATATAAGTAATTAAGAAAATATACAAAATGAACAAATATAAGTAATCAAGAAAATATACAAAATGATTGTTCAAGGAAATCATGAATAATATCAGTATTTCAATAAATTTTTAGAGTTTATTGGCTTCACTAAATTAATTTGAATACTATGCTTTACAATAATAAGAAGTTGGCTTTTATAGTCAATGTGTGAAGTAATGAATCTTATACATTCTTAGCAGCTTCATACTTGAAAAAACACAAGAACGATTTAGAGTTAAAAAACAATACTAACCATTTTTCAAAGTGCATCTCACATATATCTAACTATATATTTTATTTATTTTAATCTAACATGATCATAGAAATAAGATGGTAAAATAGGCTTTTTCGTCCCGTATATTTTGGTCGGAGTTTATTTTGGTCCTTTAATTTTTAAAAGGGTCATTTTAATCCCTCAACTGTATTAAATGTACCACGTTTACCTTTTTGAGACAAAACACAGTAACGGTGTTAAACGTGACAATGTCAGCTGTCATGTCAACACCTAGTAGGACAACTTCTTCTCTAAAAACGTCAAAGTGAGTAACGCTTCCCTTCATCTTCTTCTTCTGTGTATTAGGGTTCCGTTTGCCTTCATCTTCTTCATATTCTTCAGTAAAATCACGACTATGTGAGTTATAGTTCTGAATTAGGGTTCCGTTGATGCTACAAAACATCGATTGTGAAGAGTAATGGCGCATAAAAGCTCAAGTTCGTCGCTAAAGGGGTTTGGTTATGGTGGAAATGTGAGTTACAGTTCTGAATCTAGGGTTGATTCTCCATCTTCGAAAAGTCAATGGAGACCTAACTGTTGGTGTGGTGATTTTGTTGTACTCAGAAGGGAAAAACCGTAAAAAAAATTAGGAAACAGTTTTGGGGATGTCCACATTATAAGGTACGATATATGTTGTTAAGTTTGCAATTGTGATTTTACACATTGAGTAATGTTTTATGTAACATGTGCGGGGGAATACAAGTAATGGATGTGATTGTTTTGATTGGTTATGTGCTAAAGTGAAACATGACAGTGACATGTTGATCAAGAATAAAAAACAGAGGTTGGAATGCTTAGCAAAGGAGAATGAAGACTTACAGCAGAAATTGATTAAGGCTGAAGTATTAGTTGAAGAACTTGAGGGGGCTGTCAATAACACAATGAAGTGGAAGACATTTTGGAGAAATTCATTTTTTGTTGCTTTTAGTGTATTAATCTACAATTTCTTAATGTAATTATGAGATCAATGAAATGGAATGAATGAGTTATATTTGTAAAATATTGTTTTATGAGATCAATGAAATGGAAATGTGCAATATTGTTTATTACATGTATGTTGTTTATAATGATATAATGTCACCTAACTGGTATAATTTGGTGCCAAAACACAACAACATATAAGCAAAATAAGTCTTTCATTATAGTACCAGTAGTCATAACAAAATTGCCATATAAGGCTTACAACATTGTATCAAAACATAGACCTAAACATAATACCAATAGTATTAACAGAATTGCCATATAAGGCTTACAACATTGTACCAAAACATAGACCTAAACATAGTACCAGTAGTCATAACAGAATTGCCATTTAAGGCTTAAAACATTGTACCAAAATATAGCACTTAAACATAGTACCAATAGTATTAACATAGCTGCAAAACATAAGACAACACATTATATCTATTTTTTCTTCTTGCTCACTTGAGATGAAGTGAGCCTAGTTGTAGGTTCTGCCACATTCCTTGATGCAATTAACCTAGTTGTAGGGCCGGGTGAACCGACACTTCTAGTTGGCCTCCTAATGGGTAACTTCTTGACTGGAGTCCTTGAACCACTTGCTCTAGCCTTGGTGTGAGTAGCAGATTGTTGTGTCTGAGCCTGAGAGTGTTGTGTCTAAACCTGAGTTGGTTATGTCTGAGTAGTAGTTGGTTGTGTCTGAGCAGTAGTTGGTTATGTCTGAGCCTGTGATTGTTGTGTCTGAACCTGAGTTGGTTGTGTCTGAGCAGCAGATTGTTGTGTCTGAACCTGAGTTAGTTGTGTCTGAGTAGCAAATTGTTGGGTCTGAGTAGCAGATTGTTGTGTCAGAGTTGGTGGATATGTTGACTTGGCAGCTTTCCATATAATCTCTTTCAGCTTCTTTCCAGGAAATCTCTTCCTAAAATTGTTGTACAAATGACATACGTAAAACCTTTGTTCCACACCAGGTAGGAGCATATCCATAGCTGGCAAGAGACCCTGAGAAATAAATACAACAAATTATAATCAGGCACAACACAAATACAATATAAATTCAAGAGATTCAGTTTCACAAGTTCAATACCTTCTGTTGGTCTGATATGAATTAATAGATCTAGAAACCATGACCAACTGTCCTTTGTTTCACCTTCAACAATTGCAAAGGCGATTGGCATTATTTGGTTATTTGGATCTCATCCTATGGTTGCCAGTATTTGTCCTCCACATAACCCCTTCAAAAAACAGTCATCAAGCCCAATTATAGGTCTACATAATTTGAAACTCTCTTTGCAAGCCTTGTAACAGATGTAGATCCTTTGGAAGTGAGACCTATTGTCAGTTGCATTGTTTGGACTAGGATTTGCAGGTTGAACATTAATCTTGACAGTTGATCCAGAATTTTTTTTAAGGATTTCATGTGCATAGTTATAAATTCGTGTATACTGTTCTAGAAATGACCCATTAACCAACCATCTTGCTGCACACCTAGCCCTAACAGCCTTAGTCTTGTTTACACCAAAATTCCATTTCCTTTGGGTTTTTTCCTTGATGTCCCTGATTTTCAAATTTGGATTATCTTTCAAAGAGTTTTGAATTTTTTTACCTAACCACTTTGAAGTCACGAACTTCACATTATATGATCTACTACAGTTATGCTTATCCACCAATTTCCTCAATTGCCAAGAATCTTTATTTGGTAACTTGCCACAGTATGCATTCCATTCACACCCTTCTTTACCTATCACTCTCACCCTTTGTTTATCATTTTTAGAAAACCTCAAATCCCTACCCGACTGAACATTATATGAAGTAATTGCCTCTTTAAAATCATTCTTTGTTGCAAAATAGGTTCCTAATTCCCATTTGTAGTCTGACATATTCTTGGCCATTTTGAAAACAGGTTACTTCTTCTTAAGACAGTTACTTTCATCATCAGATTCACACCCACTCTCCAATTCCTCACTATCACATACACCCTTATCTTCACCTTCCTCACTACATTTTTTGTTAGCACCTTCACCTTCCTCACCTTTACCTTTACTTACTGCCTCTTTGTCATAACCCAATAGATTTGTAATATCCTCTTCCACTAAACCATCATTGTCTTCATCAGATTCTTGATAGACAACATCTAAGGCACTATCATATTGGAAGCTCCCATCATCACTATCACTCATATCCTCAACCACATCAAGGTCAACATTATTATTCCCTTCCTCACCCTCACTCATATCCTCAGCCCCATCAACCTTAACATTATTATCTCTAACCCGACCCTCAATCATTTCCTCATGCCCATTAACCTCAACATTATTATCTCCAACCTCACCCTCACTCATAACCTCGGCCCCATTAACCTCAACATTATTATCCCCTTCCTCAACCCCATCAACCTCAACATTATTATCTCCAACTTGACCCTCACTCATTTCCTCAGGCCCATTAGCCTCAACATTATTATCTCCTTTACCATTCACAACCTCTTCAACCAGTTTTCCAATGACATCCTCAGTAACATCGACATTAACTACCTCCTTAAATATGTTTTCAGGCTCATCCTCAATAGGTCCATCATAATAATCAGGTTGAGAAACTGAATGTTTCACATACAAATGAACAACCTTATGTACCTTATATAAATCAACTATCTCTAAGGCACCTTTATCATCAGTCAAAGTAAACAAACCAAATGTTGGGTCCTTGTATATTATTGTTCCAACATCCTCATATCCCAATTCTTTAACAATCCCTAACACCTCAAAATAGCTCCATTTATCAACATCGCACTTCACATCAGTATCTGAACCCCCATAACTTGACTCATCATCCCCTTCGAAATAACTCCCATGGTGTATAACTACATGAACATATTCATCCATTACAAACCTAAAAAGTACAACATTTGGAATCAGGTACACAAAACCCTAAACCCATGACAAACCCTAAAATGAAAATACATACGAACCCTAAAATAGAATGAACCCTAAAATAGAAATCGGTGAAGATTAAAACAAGTAAGATGACATTACCAGTATTCTAGAAAGAAATCCCTTATCTTCGTGCTTGAACGCGTTCTTCGCTTCGTTCGTCAGAATCTTGTTCCTTGTTCGCTTCGTTTGACAGACACAATCCCTAGAGTGAGTTTTAGACAACTGTGACATTAGAGTGAAATATCTGAATGCATCCCTTGTATATATCACAATACATTATGTCATCAACAACCTATACACGTGTATGCCAGCATTTCCATGTCATAATAAACTTATACATGTGTGTGCCAGCATTGTATCTCAATTGACTTTGACTAACGTTTTGGATGGAAAGGATAAACGTGAACCAATTTAAAAAGCCGAGGGACCAAAATGATCCTTTTTAAAATTAAGGGACCAAAATGAACCCTTTCCAAAAGATAAGGGACGAAAAAGAGTATTAAGCCAAATAAGAAAATGCACTTGTGTATATAAATCCTTAAGTTTCTCTGATCAAAATGTTGAGAATCACCACAAAAATAAAAATCACCAGTAAAAACAAAGCAAATAACTAATTAAAAAAGGCTTAAATATACTTTATGTCCATGTAAGTTAACGAGTTTTTAATTTTGATCCCTGTAATTTAATTTTTTGGGTCTGATGTTGTTTTCTTACGTGTTTAATTTTTGATATTGATTTAAAGCAAATGTGTCACATGCAAGTACACATGTATGTTTAATTGCAGCAAGTAATAAAGTAAAGAGATCGTACTCACATGGAGTGAAATTGATTTAGCTTTGAACTATAAGTATTCAACCTTTGTTTAAAAGAAGTATGAGCAAGGTAACAATATACTAATGGTAATAAGCAGCAAGAGGTTCACACAACAACTTAAAATACTAAATAAAAAAGGAATAAAATATCAGAGAAAGTGATTGATGAGCTAAGATCCATTAATATATTATTGCTGAAATGTATTCATGATGTGAAGTGTCGTGCCTCAAAAGGTCAAAGCGTGATCTAGTGGTGTATCTCTACAACATAAAAGCATGCATAACTAGGGCAAGGGAACAAATCTCTAAGCCTCACTTATAACCCTAAAATACGTCTAGTTTTAATTCTGAAGGTCTTTATGGCCTTAGCTTCTTATCTCTAAGCAAGATAAATTAAGTGAATATCTCTATCCTACTTTATTAACCATTTTTGTTATGAAATCGACTTGTTGTTGGATCTCTCTCAACAACAAGCTTGTACCATTTTCTAAGTTGATCATTCTAAGAAGCAGGTGCAAAGAATAAAAACACATAACAAAATAAGACACTAATCAGCACATCATTTCAACATAAAAACAACTTTATATTAACTTCACTTTGCTCATCAAACAAGAGTTTAGTTCATCATGAGCTGAGTACAAACTACTGGAATACAGGAAGACATACTCTTAGCAAAAATATGGAAAAGAAATGACAACCTAGTAGTAACTTGAAGATCCCTTGTGTTGGATAAACAACAACATATCTCTTCAGTCACGACAGCTCCAAACAGTGAATACAGGATTAGATGAGAAGAAGAAAACTCCCTAATTCTTTCCTAACCCTCAAAGTGAAATAAAACTAAACTGAAAACAAATATGAGTGTGTGAAAATATCCATCTCTTTTTCTTCAATGTGCAAGGCTTGCTTTTATAGACTTGAGTGTGAGAGTAGAAGTTGGTGAGTCTTGGATCATAGGCCTTTGATAGGAATAAGGTTCAGCCCATATCAAATCACTAAAATATCTAGTTGTCCAATGTTCCTTTGTGATCAAGTTATCCAGTACAGACAACAATGGAGAACAAGGTGTCTTTGGTAGGTGTGGCGTGCGATTTTTGTCGGTGACGCGACCACCTTATCGCCATGGGTTCCTCACCGCAATGGTAGGAGTGGGTTGCTACTTTCTGATTTCTTATTTATCCTATGAAGCTGGAAAGGAAAGGGAAGCTATCTAAAACTAACCTTGCACGCAAATGTTTAACTGAACAAATGCTTAAAGAGATTCGGGGAGTTCGGGGTCAGGTTATACAATGGGGAGTTGTCAATTACCCATCCCATATGTGGTTATCCACAGGTTGTTAGCAATTTTCCTTACTACTTTCTACTTACTGGTGTTTGTCTGTTGTGGGTTGGGAAAGTTTCTCCTTTGGGATATTTTTGAGAGATAGAAAGAGAGAGTTTTTGATGATTTTGGTGAGGTACTGGACCTCAGTTTTGATTGGTGTGAAGGTACTGGACCTAAAGTTTTTGATTGGTGTGTGTATCGCAGTTTTTGTGGTATCGAATCACTATTGCTTTGGGGTGCTACAGTTCGATTCATTTTTTATCCTGTGAAGCTGATTAAGGAAGGGAAATAGATGTCTCCAATTAACCCTGCTTGTATACTGAGTTTAAACAGATGACTGTTGGTTTACAGATGCTATCAAAATCGTGGGTCTCTCTTAGGTTATTTGGCTTAAGAATAGAGTTTCTTGACTGTTCACGAGGCTTTTGAGAAGGTACTATATCTAATTTTTCTTTGATTGATGTATAAAGGTACTGGACCTAGAGTTTTTTATTAGTATGCTCGCTAAGATTTTGCAATCTTATGCCTACGTATTCCAGTTTAACGAAACAGGGAAATCAGAGCAATCGTAGTTCCTCATATTCTAAGGGAGGAAAAAGATGTTTTGGTGTCTTGTTCAAAGCCCAAGACAGAGGCTAAACGAAGTATTGGTGTCTTGTTCAAAGCCCAAGATTGAAGCTAAAAGGGATTTGTATCTTGTTCAAAGCCCAAGATATGAAGCTAAAGGGTTTTGGCTGAGAGAGAATTTGTCATCTCTAAAGAGGAACTGTTGATGTTTCTGTGCTTTGATCAAATCACAAGTTTGATGCTAAAAGGTTGATTGACTCAGCTAGGGATTTCTTTATACGAAGCCTAAGAGGAGGCTAGATAAGACCGACTCAACAAGAGAGTGTATATGTCTTGTACCAGGTCCAAGATTGAGGCAAAAAAAGGGTTTTTGACTCCGTTGGGGAGGTTTATATGTGTCTTGTACAAATCCCAAGATGGAGGCTGAAATGAGTTCGCCTCAACAAGAGAGTGCTTTTATATGTCTTGTACAAAGCCCAAGACGGAGGCTAAAGGAGTTGACTCAACAAGAGAGTCTTTTATACTCAACAAGAGAGTGATTTGCTATCTCGTACGAAGCCCGAGATTGAGACTAAAAGGAGATTGACCCAACAAGAGAGTCTTGAAAAGTGATGGACTCAACAAGAGAGTCTGAAAAAAAAATGATTGACTCAACAAGAGAGTCTGAAAAGGTTAGCTCCGTTGGGGGAGGATCATTGTACAAAGCCCAAGAGGAGGCTGACTGTGTTGAGGAAATATCATTATACAAAGCCTAATAGGAGGCTATCTTACTGCTGAGGATTAGATCCATAAGCAGGCCCAAGGATGGGGAACTCTCATGAGAGAGACCGGGTTTCTGCTGGAGATTGATCCAGAATGATCGGTGTTTTTTCCTATGTTTGAAAGGAACTTGAGAATGTCTCTGAGACTCAAATGGGTTTTAGACTGTCCAAGTCTACTGGTGTTGAAGTGTTTTATCTTTTGTAGGATGCCCAAGTCTAAAGTGGCTTGAGGTTTGACACTGGAATGACTGCTCTAGCAAAGGATGACTAAGTTTTGTCTTATACCTTTAAGAGGTCGTTAGGGTCCTTGTATTAAGCCCAAGAGAAGGCATGAGAACTTCTAAGAAGCCGAAGGGTCCTTGTATAAAGCCCAAGAGGAGACGGGGATGCTTTTAGGAATCCTATGGGTCCCCAAACCAAGAGAAGTTCAAGAAATACAATTCACAGAGAAGAGATCATTCCAGGAAAGTTCGAGTATTTGGAAGAAACTCAAGAGATGCTATTCACGGAGAATAGATCAACTCTGGGGAGTATAATTTCTTTGACAATTTCTAGGGGTGACAGTCTGAGAAAAGGTTCACCGAGAATACTGCCTTTCTCTTTGTTCCATATTGATTAACCCCAAGAGAAGGGAAGACTGTATCTGGAAATCCTATGGGGATCTATTTTTGTTTGTATTTAAGAGTGACCAACAAGGCTTTACCTAGTTCTAGACGTAGTTGCCGGGGAAAACTCTAAATAACTATACGAGTATATATACAGTTAATATATGACAAGTATTTAAAGGAGTATGAAAGAAGACTAACCATGCGCAGCTTCCCACAATACAGTTATGTATATGAAAGCATAAGAAAGCGGATAAACACTTACCCGTTGTAGAGCTTCCATGCTTCCCACAATACAGTTTGGTGCCTTGTTCAAAGCCCAAGATTGAAGCTAAATGAGTATTTGTGTCTTGTTCAAAGCCCAAGATTGAAGCTAAAGGTTTGACTGAGAGAGAATTTATCATCTCTAAAGGGAGACATCTCGTCTATTTATCACAACTGTTGGGTGATTGATTATAAAGGAGGGTTACTTTAACTGGGATATGAGAATCCAGCAATGCCATAATTTCCTTTATAGGGGATTTGTCCTGAAGGAGAAAACTTTAACTCAGTGTTGAGCAATGCCATTTTTCCTTATGAGGATGTAAATAATCCAGAGGCTTGCCACTTACAGCAATTAGATGAATGAGGAA
Source organism: Lathyrus tuberosus (assembly GCA_022829125.1). Taxonomy (NCBI): domain Eukaryota; kingdom Viridiplantae; phylum Streptophyta; class Magnoliopsida; order Fabales; family Fabaceae; genus Lathyrus; species Lathyrus tuberosus. Next base: position 4,848,892 of record JALAZF010000361.1, read on the forward strand.
GTTTTACCAGGATAAGAGATGGATAACAGCTTAGATATTTGAATCGACAAGTGTACCACTTACAACAATTATCTAGGATTAGGGTTTGTTTGATTTATCTGTTTTGATATGTGATTGTACAGAGAAATGTCTTCCTACAGAGAGTTTTTTATTTCCTCTGAGGAGATTTTGGTTTTTTTTTTGTGTGCCTTGATCAAAGCCCAAGGTTGAAGCTAAGAGATTGATTGACTCCACTGGGGAAGTCCTTATACAAAGCCTAAGAGGAGGCTAGAAAAGGCTGACTCAACAAGAGAGTGTTTATCTGTCTTGTACATAGCTCAAGATTGAGGCTAAAAGAGATTTGACTCTTTGGGGGATATCATTATACAAAGCCTAAGAGGAGGCTAAAAGTTGACTTTTCTGAGGAAATATTTTTTCTGTCTTGTACAAATCCCAAGATTGAGGCTAAAAAAAGGAGTTTATTATTCCACTGCGGAATATGTGTATGTGTCTTGTACAAAGCCCAAGGCCGAGGCAAAAACCTGAAGCTGACTCTATTGGTAAGAGGTTTTATCTGTCTTGTACAAAGCCCAAGATTGAGGCTGAAATGAAATTTAACCGACTCAGCTGAAGATATTTTAGGTGTCTTGTACAAAGCCCAAGATTGAGGCTGAAAGAAGATTAACTCTGCTGGAGAGTATGATTGGTTTTATATAAAGCCCAAGATTGAGGCTGAAAAGAAGTTTGACTCTGCTTAGGGAAATTTATATGGTGTCTTGTACAAAGCCCAAGATTGAGGCTGAAAAGTGAATGATTGACTCAACTAGAGTGTGTTTTTATCTGTCTTGTACAAAGCCCAAGATTGAGGCTAAAAAAGGTTGGCTCAACAAAAGAGTGTTAAAAAGGTGATTGAATCAACAAGAGAGTGTTTAAAAGGTGATTGGCTCAACAGGAGAGTGATTTTGAAGCTAACTCTGCTGAGGAAAGTCATTATACAAAGCCTAAGAGGTGGCTGGCTTCTGCTGAGGAAAATCATTATACAAAGCCTAAGAGGAGGCTAGCTTCTGCTGAGGATTATTGAGATCCAGAGGCAGGTCCAAAATGGGGAATCAAATCTTGCTGAGGATTTACAGAAGAGTTGAGGTATCAGATGCCTTGAGGTTCTGATTTAGGATAGTGTTATCCTAATGATAAGCTGACCCTAGCTGGGGAAATTTAGGATAAAGATTGAGTTTTTGAACCTATGGGGGTTTTAACTCTGCTAGAGATTGGTCAAATGACCAGGGTTTCTCTGATGTTTGTAGGGAGCTTGAGAATGTATTTGAGATCCAAGAGGAGATTAGACTGTCCAAGTCTACTGGTATGAGAAGATTTATCTTTGTATAATGCCCAAGAGGAGGCAAGTGTTTTAAGGGATGAGAATTAACCCTAAATTGTCCAAGGTTTTGATTCTTTGGAAAGACTGCTCTAACAAAGGATGACTAGGTTCTGTCTTATACCTTTAAGAGGTCCTCAAAGTCCTTGTATTAAGCCCAAGAGAAGGCATGCAAACTTCTAAGAAGCCGGAGGGTCCTTGTACAAAGCCCAAGAGGAGGCTGAGATGCTTTTAGGATGCCTGTGGGTCCAAACTTAAGAAAATTTCAAGAAAAGTTTCACCGGGAATAATCTTTTCTTTAGTGAACAGTTCTAGGGTTTGAAGAAATTCAGGAGAGGTTTCACCAGGAATTAATCCTCTCTGGGGAAATGAATTTCTTTGACAATTTTCTAATAGTGACAGTCTGAGAAAAGTTTCACCGGGAATAATGCCTTTCTCTTTGTTCCATATTGTATAAGCCCAAGAGAAGGCAAGACTGTATCTGGAATTCCTATGGGGAACTAGTTTTGACTGTGTTGAAAGAATGACCATTGACTTTATGTAATCCTAGACCTAATTACCGGAGAAAACTCTAAGCAGATAATATACAGGCATATATATACAAATGAAATATATACTGTATGTAAAAGAGGGTAGGAGGACTTAAAGGTGAGCAAGCTTCCAGCACAAATATATATATATATATATATACACTAGTAAAAGACCCGTGCGTTCTCACGGGTCCATTAATTTTTATAAGTATATCATTTATTTAGATATACTTATAAATATTATTAATAAATTTAATCATATAATGCACAATAATTATATGAATTTAATAATATATTAAAATAATTATAAATAACTGACCATTGCATCTTCTTAAATATTTTATAATCACAAACAAAATAATAACTACTATTGAGAAAATACAACTAATATAAAATTTATATAAATACACATGTAAATTTGAAATTAGTTAATTAATTGTAAAATGACCAATAATCAAATAAACTCAATTGTAATTTGTATTAAATATCAATTAAAAATAAGAAATAGTGAGATTAAAAAATAGAAAAAGAAAAATATTTGTCATTTGACGTAAAATAAATAATAATTATATAAATTTAAATAAAATTAAATGTTGATTAACTCTTAGTGATAGTGACCCATGACATGTAGCATTTTCCTAAACTTTTAACAATATGATAACTAATTTAACTACATAAAATTAACTTATACTTTAACACAAATTTAAGTATAACACAAATTTAAAATATTTATAGAAGAGATACAAAATTAAAAATAATAATAACATAAACTATTATTCTATTAACTACATTCTATTTTACTCATTAACTACATACTAATTTCCAGATATACAAAGTGATATTACTTTTTTTCACAGCTGTAGTTAATAGCATATTTCTTAATGGGCAGGAGGAGTTCTGTAAAATGCTGGCACACTTGCTGGAAAAAACATCTGTCTTAGTCCTTCTGCCTTAATAATTGGAAATATTATACCTGATGCACCCTGAAATAAGATCATGAAAATGGAAGTAAGAATTTGTTACAGTATCAAAAAAACATGTAAAATGAAAGAAGAAAAAATTCGGTATAGATAAAATAAGATATATCAATGTTACAATATAGTGCAGTATCTATTTTTCGTAGTTTATCATAAAAATAAGATATCAATGTTACAATATAGTGTATTATCTATTTTTCTGAAACATGTTAAGTTTTAAATATCGCTTCAGTCAAGTTAAGAAAGGATAGAAAGATTGTATAAGATTATATATAAACTTTAGCCACTGAACTAAAAGTTGTGTAATTGCTAAAACAGTAGCATAACAAACCTGATTATTTATTAAATAAAAAAGAGTGTAGCATCCTATAATTCTCATCCCATTCTGTCTTGTTTGATTCAGCAGAGTGTGAATAATAGTTAGCAAGCTACTTGCCAATAGTGGGATATATATCAACAAACATTAAAAAAAATTATCTCACATTATATGAATTATTCAAATTCAAGAAGTTAAGAAAAGATCAACAATGAACTTCTTGTAACATTAGCTTCTATTATTACCAAGAGAATAGCACCAGACTTCTATAATTATCCCTGAATACAAGAAGCAAGACCCAATATATTATAAGCCATCCAATGCTTCCGCAAAGCATATCAGCGCAAAAAACGTGACAGGGACTGCAACAACAATCTGTGACCTTGTAAACTCAATCTCGATAGTTGTTTAAGAAAGAGTAAGGAAAAAATCATTTTGTATGTGTGAAGCAAGTTAATCTTAGGTAGATCAAGTGTAAACATCTAAAAGTAGCAGCAACAACAACAACAACATAAAAAAACTAAAACCAACTCATGAAAGCACTAAACATTATACCATATTATACTTGGTTAAATGTACCATCCTTTCTCTAGAAAATAGTCCTAAATTCATTTAAGAATCAAAGTAGAGTTAAGACTTGGAATAATAGTTGTGCAAGGAGCATTGAAAAATATATAATCACTAATTGGAGAGTTAATACTTTCAAATAGATAAAAGGAAAAAGTTTAAGAGAAATACTGTGAGTGTATATCTCTTTAATTCACTCTACTTAAAAATACTTTGAAAAGGGAGGGATGAATCTCACCATGAGCCTTCTTTAGGACATGGCACACAGTTGGGAACTGAACTTCTTCCAGAAGAATAAGGCACCATATTGATATCACCTGAATCCCTTTGAATCTAGAAATCTATGTCCTATCCTAAGGTCTAATAATGATCCAAAACAATATGTATGTTATATCATTCGTGTTGATTATCCCTCAATGTCATAATAATAATGATCCAAAATAACTGTGGAATTTGGATCGAACTCTAGAAGAAGCATGCCGTCGAAGTTGGTTCACATGCTGCCGTCGAAAAATAATACATGTTGTAGTCGAAGGTTGTTCTAACATGTATTAGTTAATATTGCTAGGGTTGTTAGCATATTGAATTGGGCCTTGTGTTAAGGATCCAATTGTTTAAGTTAGCTTGTACCCTAAGTTAGCTTGTAATGGGTATTTTATTAAAAGCCCATTAGTTTAGTGTGCTAGGTTTTATTATAAATAGCATACTAGTCTCTCATTCTAAGCGTGACAAAACCTAGAAAGAGTGAGAGTGGTTAGTATGTTGTTCTTGTATACTTGTAATCCTTATTTCAAGGAGAAAGGAAAGAATAACAGTTTTATAACCAATCCTTGTTGTTACTCTTGTTTTCTTTGTTAACCCTAACCCTTGTGGAGTTTCTTTGATCATAAAGAAACCGTTTGATACTTTGTTCAAGGTATCCGATTCACAACAAATTGGTGCGGTGAGCGTGGAGGAAGATGTCTTCAACAAAGTATGAGATCGAGAAGTTCACCGGAGTGAACGACTTCGGTCTATGGCGCTTGAAGATGAAAGCCCTACTGGTTCAGCAGGGTTGTTTGGAGGCGTTGAAGGGAATGGCAACCATGGATGCTGCGTTAACGGAAAAAGAAAAGACTACCATGATCGAGAAAGCACACAGCGCAATATTGTTGAGCCTTGGTGATAAGGTTCTTCGACAGGTATCAAAAGAGACGACGGCGGCGGGATTATGGACGAAGCTGAAAAGTTTGTATATGACCAAATCCTTGGTGAATCGTCTTTACCTGAAGCAAGCCTTGTATTCGTTCAAGATGAATGAAGAAAAGGCTTTGGCTGAGCAGTTGGATTCTTTCAACAAACTGAATCTTGATATTGAAAACATTGATGTGAAGATTGATGATGAAGATCAAGCATTGTTGTTGTTGTGTGCTTTGCCCAAATCGCATGCTCACTTTAAAGAAACTCTCTTGTATGGAAGAGAGTCCCTGACCTTTGAAGAAGTTCAAGCAGCCTTGCACTCTAAGGACCTGAATGAACAAAAGGAGCATAAACCTTCGACGGTTGGTGAAGGTTTGGCAGTTAAGGGAAAATTCTTACGAAAGGATGGTAGGTTCGACAAGAAGAAAGGTAAAAGTCAGCAGAAATCTTCTAGTGGCGAAACATCTGGTTTTCGATGTTATCACTGTAAGAAGGAGGGTCACACAAGAAAAGTGTGCCCTGAACGCCTGAAAGATCATGGAGGTAAGGATAATGGCAACTCAGCTATTGTTCAAGATGACTTCGACTCATCTGATGCTCTTGTAGTTTCAAGCGGCGACTCAAGAAAAGAGTGGATTATGGATTCTGGATGTACTTGGCACATGACTCCAAACAAGAATGTGTTTGAAGAATTATGTGATCAAGATGGAGGATCAGTGCTACTGGGAAACAATAAAGCCTGCAAAATTGCAGGTATTGGATCCGTGAGATTCAAGCTCCATGATGAGTCAATAAGATTATTGACTGAAGTTAGGTATGTACCTGACTTGAAGAGAAATTTAATTTCTCTTGGTGAATTCGACAGAAAGGGATATGTTTTCAAAGGAGAGCAAGGTACCCTGAGAGTCATGAAAGGGTCGAAGGAAGTCTTGAGAGGCGTGAAAAACCAAGGCTTGTATATCCTGGAGGCTGAGGTTGTAAGTGGTTCGACAAATGTTGTATCCACGAAACCTATGTCGAAGACAGAGTTATGGCACATGAGATTGGGCCATGTCAGCGAAAGAGGCCTGGTCGAATTGGGGAAGCAGAACCTGCTAGGTGGTGACAAAGTCGAAAAGTTGGAGTTTTGTGAATCTTGTGTATTTGGTAAATCCTGTAGGGCGAAGTTCAACAAAGGCAAGCAAAGAACACATGGATCCCTTGATTACATTCATGCTGATCTCTGGGGGCCTGCAAGGAATCCTTCGCACTCAGGTGCAAGGTATTTTCTATCCATCGTTGATGACTATTCCAGAAAACTATGGGTATTCATTCAGAAGACGAAGGATGAAACTTTTGAGAATTTCAAAAGTTGGAAGATTCTGGTCGAAACTCAAACTGGCAGAAAGGTTAAGAGGTTGAGAACCGACAATGGCCTTGAGTTCTGCAACAAAGCGTTCGACAGTTACTGTATTGAGTCTGGGATTGCAAGGCATAAGACTGTAGCAGGTACTCCTCAACAAAATGGCTTAGCTGAGAGATTCAATCGAACAATCCTTGAAAGGGTTAGATGCATGTTGGTTAGTGCTGGATTGAAGAAGGTGTTTTGGGCTGAAGCTGTTTCGACAGCTGCATATCTGATAAATAGATGTCCTTCGACTGCATTAGATAAGAAGACACTTGAAGAAGTTTGGTCGGGAAATCCACCTAGTCTCGACAGACTGAGAGTATTTGGCTGTGTGGCCTATGCTCACATTAGGCAAGACAAGGTCGAACCTAGATCTCTGAAGTGCATGTTCATGGGATACCCTGAAGGAGTCAAAGCTTATAGGCTATGGTGCCTAGAGACAGGTCACAGGAGGTGTATCACCAGTCGAGATGTAGTTTTCAATGAAGCTGAGATGGCTTTCAAGAAAACTGATGTTGCTGACGAAGAGCTGGAGCAGGGAGAGATTCCTGTTGAGGTGGAGCATATTGATGCTGAAGTGCGTACCCCAGATGAAGTCGAAGACGAAACAGGAGATGTTGTCGAAGATGAGGAAACTGATAATGACTACCTGTTAGCAAGAGACAGGTCGAGAAGAGTCATCAAGCCACCTCAGAGACTTAGGTATGCAGATCTTATAGCTTATTCCTTAATCTCTGCAAGTGAGGTTCTCGACGAAGAACCTAGAGACTATAAGGAAGTTATGAGGAGTCGAAAGAAGACTGAATGGCTGAAAGCCATGGATGACGAGATGAAATCTCTTCATGATAACGACACATGGGAACTAATAAAGAAACCTGTTGGAGCCAGGTTAGTCAGCTGTAAATGGATTTTCAAAGTCAAGGAAGGAATCGAAGGAGTGGCGTCGAAAAGATACAAGGCAAGGTTGGTTGCTAGGGGGTTCACTCAGAGAGAAGGTGTCGATTTCAATGATGTGTTCTCGCCTGTTGTAAAGCATAGATCCATTCGAATGTTGTTAGCCATGGTGGCATAGTTCGATCTTGAACTGGAACAGATGGATGTGAAGACTGCGTTCTTGTATGGTGATCTAGATGAAATAATCCCGATGAGGCAACCTGAAGGGTACGTCGAAAAGGGGAAGGAAGATTATGTGTGCAAGCTGAATAGATCTTTATATGGACTGAAACAATCTCCTCGACAGTGGAATAGGAGATTCGACAAGTTCATGGCACGCATAAGTTTCGTCAGAAGTCAGTTCGACCACTGTGTTTACTTCAGATTTCGATCGGGTAATTCATTTGTTATTTTGTTGCTTTATGTGGATGATATTCTAATAGCAAGTAACAATGTCGAAGAGGTAATGAGGGTGAAGGCTGAACTCAGTAAGGAGTTCGAAATGAAGGATCTGGGAGCTGCGTCCAGGATTCTTGGGATTGACATCCGAAGAGATAGAAAGCAGTCAAAATTATGCTTATCTCAAGAGGCATACCTACGGAAGATTCTCGAAAAGTATGGTATGTCGAATTCAAAGCCTGTTGTAACTCCGACAAACCCTCAGTTCAAGCTGAGTATAAATCAGTGTCCCAGTACTGATGTCGAAAGAACTTATATGAATAGCATACCATATGCTAATATAGTTGGTTCTTTGATGTATGCTATGGTCTGTACAAGACCTGACATAGCATATGCAGTGAGTCTTGTGAGCAGGTATATGTCGAATCCTGGAAAGGCACACTGGTAAGCATTGAAGTGGATTTTAAGGTACATAAATGGGTCTCTGAATAGAGTCATAATTTATGGTGGAGCCTTGGGTGAAGATAGTAAAGCAGCAGTCGAAGGATTTGTTGACTCTGATTATGCAGGTTGTATGGATTCTAGAAAGTCTATTTCCGGATATGTTTTCACAATGTTTGGCACAACAATCAGTTGGAAAGCGACACTCCAGAAGGTTGTTGCCTTATCAACCACTGAAGCTGAATATATTGCCCTCACTGAAGCTGTGAAGGAAGCGTTGTGGCTTGAAGGTTTTGCAAAGGAGCTGAAACTTCAAGGTCGAAGTATCACTGTTAAATGTGATAGTCAAAGTGCAATACACCTGTCGAAGAACTCAGCCTATCATGAGCGAACCAAGCACATTGATGTGAGGCTGCATTTCGTCAGAGGGGTAATCGAGCGTGGAGAAGTCCAAGTGCTGAAGGTTTCGACAGATCATAATGCTGTTGATATGATCACCAAGATGTTGCCAAGTTGCAAGTTTTTCCACTGTATGTAGTTGATAAAGCTGCATGAAGAAAGCTAGTTTGTTTTCTTGTTGTTAGAGTTAGATCCAAGGTGGAGATTTGTGGAATTTGGATCGAACTCTAGAAGAAGCATGCCGTCGAAGTTGGTTCACATGCTGCCGTCGAAAAATAATACATGTTGTAGTCGAAGGTTGTTCTAACATGTATTAGTTAATATTGCTAGGGTTGTTAGCATATTGAATTGGGCCTTGTGTTAAGGATCCAATTGTTTAAGTTAGCTTGTACCCTAAGTTAGCTTGTAATGGGTATTTTATTAAAAGCCCATTAGTTTAGTGTGCTAGGTTTTATTATAAATAGCATACTAGTCTCTCATTCTAAGCGTGACAAAACCTAGAAAGAGTGAGAGTGGTTAGTTTGTTGTTCTTGTATACTTGTAATCCTTGTTTCAAGGAGAAAGGAAAGAATAACAGTTTTATAACCAATCCTTGTTGTTACTCTTGTTTTCTTTGTTAACCCTAACCCTTGTGGAGTTTCTTTGATCATAAAGAAACCGTTTAATACTTTGTTCATGGTATCCGATTCACAACAATAACAACTTCAAAAGATTCTCAGCAAATTAGCAGTAAAGCAAGACTGAAAATAAGATCCTCACCTACAATGTTTAGTACAAGTAAACCTATTAAAAATGTATTTAAAAAATTACTCTTTTCTAAAATATTAAAACTATTCCCTAATAATTTAGAGAAATAACTGTAGGTGCATGCTTCATAAGGACAGTCCAATATAGCAGGCTTTACACCCAAAAGTTGTAGGCAATAATATTATGTGGGACCTTCATTGATCAATGAAGATTAGCAAAGTGAATGAAATGGAAAAACACAAGTTATGAAATATACCAAGATAAATCCAGTTAGAAAAGTAATTTTACACACATTTACACTGCTCTGTCATATTGCAAAGTGAGGACTTGGCAAATGTTAGTATAGATATTCAAACATTCATTAATGAGCATTGTGTTGAAAATGAAAAAACAACTACTACAAACCAAAATACCTGAAATAGATGAAAATATTATTACAAACCATAAGGCCTTTCATCGAATAAGTTGTGAGCAAAATGCAAAACATTAATAACGGTAACAATCCTTCACAAATTCACAAAGCTTTCTCATATCTTACATCTGCAGATATAATGAAGATCCTAACAGGGGATTTTAGATTAGGTAAAGCTCAAACTAGTGATCTTTTCAGAGAAGTAGTTTGGCCTCGTCTTTTAGCAAACGGTTGGCATTCTGAAAAGCCAAAGAATAATTTTGTTACTGGAACAAAACAAACTTTAGTTTTTCTTGTACCTGGTGTTAAGAAAATTTCAAGAAGGAAATTGGCCAAAGGTAAGCAATACTTTGATTCTATAAGTGATGTACTGAATGAAGTGACAAAATGATTGACAAAAGTTAATGATGTTTTTATAGCAGATCTATGGATAAAGATATTTATGATAAAAGTTATGGCTACTCAAGCCAGATTATGCAACAACACAACCACTTTTGCTGGCTTTTTACATACATACATATATATATATATATATATATATATATATATATATATATATATATATACATATAATATGCAAGTATGTAAAAAGAAAGCTGTTTAAAACTTACAGGCGAGCAAGCTTCAATTGTAACAACTGTATGGTTAGTTATTCAAGAAATTAAAGAAAGTTTTGATAACAACTATGAGTTTGAACCTAAATCAAAAGGGAAAGTTGTTTTTTTTTTAAAAGAAGATTGGGGCATACACTCAAGGAGAGGCCCAAATGAAAAATAGTAGTCGTACTGTTGATCTGAAAATTGTATCGAGACTTATACAATGACTGAGGCCCAAAAAGGTTTACATGTACAAGGAATAGGTCTTACACTCTATTAGAGGCCCAAAAGTGTTTTGAAAAAGATTTGTGAGGGCCAAAAATTCAATTAAAATGATCAAAATTATCAAACATGTGTGATAAAACAAGTTGTGATCTTGGATTAATGTTTGAAAAATCAAGTTTCATTCATAGAATGATTTGAAAATCATTTGAATTTGCAAAAATCAAGAAAAAGAAACATTTTTAAATGTGTAAAAACAAACAAAAACATAATTCTTTACAAAAAATACCAAATATATGAAATAGATAATATTTTTATGAAATATTTGTGGAATAAAATATTTTAACATTTTTGGAAATTTCAAAAAAAGAACAAATAAAAAATAATTAAAATTGAGAGAGAAATTAATTTTGGAATTAATTAATAAAAACCATGAAAAATGTGAAAAATAGCAAAATATGGCAAAATGGTAAAATGGTCTGGGTGGGGGTTGAACCCACGACCTCTTGGCCAAACACACATGCGTGTAACACCCTTCTACCCAAAGAATATTCACAACAATGATACATAAGTAAATCAGAGTAAAATCACCAAAAAGGGTGCCACATGCTTCATGAAAACATCATAATAAACTTCCTGCTCCTTAACACGAGTTTTCAAACTTTTATAATAATAATTTCTTCGATAACATCAATAAATAAAATTCAAACTTCGCAGTGGAATCATAGTCTCAAAATAACTTCATTTATTTTATCAAATATAAAGACCTTTTAGTCATTGTCAAAAGTCGTCGTTAAATAAATTCAACATGTAGAAAACTCATAAAATATTTTTATAAAACAACACAACTTCAACTCAAGCGTTCCCCACCCGATGTTACATATCAGAGCAAGACACCTCTATTATTAACGAAAATAGAGTAAAATAACTCCAAAGCTAAATATTCATGCGTCGTCAAGCTAATCTTGATCACCTGCAAGTTACCCACCATAGAGGCAGCATTTCCAAGCAGGCAGGGTGAGTAATTACAATTCATTATAAAAGATATAAAGAAAAGAATACTTATAGGGCAGCAGCAACAACATCATGATATCCTCAATAAAACATACATTTTAATCAACAATCAACCCATACACATGCAATTCCACTTAGAATGAAATGCAACTTCATCGGAAACATGCATGTGGTACCAATTCAATCATGTGATGGACACTAGGCCATCAACCCTCCACAAGGGAGCCCAACATAATCATCATGTGATGGACACTGACCATCAACCCTCCATAAGGGAGCACAACATAATCACTCCAATCTGCACAATGGGATTGAAGCCAACAACAACGGATCGAAGTCCCAACATAGTATGCCATGAATGCCATGATGCAAAAACATCTACATAATCAACAAATTCCTCAAATTGCATCCGCATTCATGTAATCATTAATCATAATCATCATAAAGCATATATACATCAAATATGCACATCATCGACTCCTTCATCATCACAACATCATAACCATCATAATATAACATCACAACTTTATTTTCAACATCAAAACATCATAATGCATCTATCACCATAATAATTCCAACAAAATTCTCTTACCCCATGTATACATTTAACACGCACATCATTAAACAATCATCATAGATCACATCAACACATAACAACAACTTCACAACGACTCCATAGCATCACTAAGATAGTCATTCAAGTAGAACATCACAGCATACCATCCATACAAGACATTTGCTTACATTTCACAAAAACGACATAACTCGACACATTCAAAAGACATGTCCACGCGTCGAATAGCTAGAATTCTGGTACTAAAAATATTTTTAAGATAAATTACGTTAACTCAGCTTTTCAACGATTCGAACCACGCATCAATCAGATGCTCACAGCTCAAGTTATAAATTTTTAAAGTTTTTCAACAAACACAGACACTGACATCTTACACTGCCACCATAAAGCCTCATTAGAACCTATTTAATTTTAACTCCAGGACTTGAAACCATTTTTACAAGAAATTACACTGTATTATCTTTCCACAGGTTTGAACGGCGAGTCAAACGGACACCCGAGCCTCAAGATACGAATTTTTGAAGTTCTTAAACAAATTTGTCCCAGGGTAATCGATTACTGCATTAGGGTAACCGGTTACTCTATTATAGAATCACTTTTCTGCTGTATTTTTGTGCGAAAAATCACTTATTTAACCCATCCCAACATCCCCAGACATCATTTATCACAGAACTCAGATTTCTACATCAGTATACAACAATACACATTCATTAGAAACTCTTATAACACTTAAAATCACAATTCAACCAAGCAATTTACACAATTCGAGCATTTTTATTATCACCGACACGTAACTCAAACTTCTCACCGGAAACAGCAAACAATCAACAAACACATAGATAAAAACCCAACAATTTATCTACCCTCATACATACATCATTCTAAATCAAAACATGCATCCTAAATTCATCACTTTCTATCCATTTCATCAAGAATTCATCATAAACCCAAAACCCCATAAAACCCCAACCTATCTATATTCAGATTTTTACATCAATCAGAATGAAATTTATACTCCCCATACCTTGTAATTGATTTTTTTTTCTGAATTCTTTCTCTTGAGTTCTGCAGCAACCCCTCCAGAGCCCTAGCTTTCTCCCTCTTTTTCCTCAGAGTACTTCTCACAAAAGTTACGATCAATCAGAATAACTTCTCACTTCTATTTTCTTATTAAGTCCAAATACCCCTAATAATGGTTTCCCAATTATATCCTCACTTATCCTTTACAAAAGACCACCTTGCCCTTATTATTACTCATCTTATTTAAAATAATAATAATCTAAATAATGCCATCTATATTATGATTATTATTATTATAACTCCACATATAATATGATTAAATTATTTAAATCTAAATAACTCTAATTAAATCAACTTCTCACTAATACCCACAACACACATCAATAAAACCATCCAATGCGTCATATAATTCACAATCATTCACCATAATCATAAATAATTAATTAAATAATTAAATATGAATTTTGGGATGTTACAACTCGCTACCACTGGGGTGGTGATACATCCGTGTATCAAAACCACCCCATAAATACATTAGGGTGTCTTGTTTTTAGGCCTGGCCAAGGCGCCATAGCATGGCCCTTGCCCAAGGCAAGGCCTAGTTTTGGCAATTTGCATGAAGCCTCTAACTTTCTCATTTCTCCATGGATTGGGACAAAATTTAGGTGTATCCTGCCTAGAATTTCATGAGGAATCCAATGGTGCCCTTGGAATTTTCAGAAAATGTTTCCATTTTAAAATCCGATAGTGGTTTCAAAATAGGCCAAATTTTGCTTGTTCTATGCTATCTCATGGTACAGACAATAATAACATGATAAATTAGTTCAAACACAACATATATGATATGTATGAGAGGTCCATGATCAATGGACCTCAAAGCAATACATGATTTAGAGAGTTCAAGTTATGATGCACTTACCTCTTGAAGCTCCTTGTGCTATCTGTCAAGTTCCTTGTGCCAATAGTGATTCAATGCTTTAAACACTCTTGATTGATCCCTTAGAAGTTTTTAGGATGATCAAAACCAGCTGGAATCCTCAAGAACAAGAATTGGCTCTTTCTTGCAAAAGGGGCCAAATTGACCAATATAGTAACTCTCTCAAATGGCGTTCTAGATGAGGGAAACCAATTGGGGCAGTTTGAGGATGATGTTTGGAGTGTGTTTGAGGCCTGGTTTGGTTTTGGAAGTGACTGAATCAAGACATGGCTTGAAAAATGCAGAAAAGTCAAATTTTGAGGTTTTGGAGGTTGACTTTATGATTTTGGTGTTTCAGATCAAAGGTGAGTGTTTGGTAAACTAAGATATGGCATATTGGATGTGTTTGGATCATGAGTTGTGGTGGAATTGCTCTCTAACTCAAAAACTCATAGATGACTTGCAAAAGAAGGAATTTTGGCCTAAAGAGAGAGATTTTGAGGAAAGCATCAGTTGTAGTGCTTTGGTGTACTCAAACTGACCACAAATAAGCTCTATTTATAGTAGAGCAAGTTTGTTTTGCAAGCAATAGTGAATGGCATCTTGGACAATCCTTTGGCCAATGGTTGCATAAAGGAATTCTAGTCATCCATGATCATAGACTTGAGATTAGAGCACAGACCTAGGGTCTTCTATTGCAGGGATAAGGCTTGACTCATTCAGTTAGGTTTGCTTCAGTTCATGCCACCTTGATGCATCCACTAAATGCTTGATGCCAAATTTGAAATTCAAGGTTCATGTCATGATGATTTTGCACATGGAAGGCTAGGTTCTTGACATTTTGTGTTATGGATCAGATCACTCACTCATTTGTGTTGAATTTGAACAGAATTTGAATGATCAAAGTGTTCAAAATCAGTCTAAGGAATCGTGGGGTGCAAGTTTGCACCAAAACCTGTCTTGAAAACAGTTGCAGCAAGGCAACTTGGGAGATCCATAACTCCTAGCTCAAATGGAATTTGATTGAGTTCTTGATCAATTTGAAAAGCTCTCATGACATACTTTAACTTTGTTGTTCACCAATGGACCTGGTTCTACTTGGGTCAAAGTGAAAAATGCATCTAAATTTTGGAAAAAGTAAGACAGATTTTGACTTATTGAAAATTTCACTAAGTGTTGGAAAAAGTGGAATTTTCATGTTTTAGTGATTTTGCTCAATCCATAACTCAAAATCCATGAGGATTTGGAATTGCTTGTATTTGACACTTTTAAAGTATGTAAGATGGAATTTCATTTGAGATTTGAATGGGAGAAAAAGGCCTTGTGGTTTAGGAGTTATGACCTTGCAAAGTTGGTATAAAACCTCTTTTGTTCCATAACTTAGAAAAATTTTGGTTTCTCATGGTTGCCCCTTTTGCAAGAAACCTCACTTTTCTTGATTTTTCTTGATAAATGATGATCAATATCATACATTAACATTGTTTTTAACTTAGGGGAACCATATTTGTGAAAAATTCCAAAAAGTCAAACTTGATTTTGTGCACAGTTGACTTTTTATCAGATGAAATCCGAACTGTGTGATTCTTTGTGCAATCAAGTTCTTGACCTAATTCTAACCTAATGGATGTGCTCCATAGGTGTTATAGGGTGTATTGAAGCATGTCCCAAGGTTTGGGAGCATGTCTTGGTCAAAAGTCAAAGATACAGTTGACTTTTCCTTCAAAACCCTAATTGTGGTCCAGATGAAAATGAAACTTGTGAATCAAGCTTCTTGGATCAATCCATTGTTGTAAATGGATCAATGTGGTGTACTTGAGACCATCAAATCATATCTTGAAGTCTTGGTTCATGCTTTGCTCCAAAAGTCAACTTAGGGGTGAATTAGGTCAAGAAACAATAATTCCCGATTTTTGGTAATTGCATCCCCTGAGGCTAAATTGACTTGATGATTGGGTCCATGAGATCCCTTGTAGAATTTTGGGTTATGATTTGAAGTATTGACTCAAGCTCAGATGAAAATTTTCACCTGGAGGCCTTGGTCGACACAAACCCTAATTTGGGGACACTATTGATCTTGAGGCTTGATCCACTTGGAATGTTGCAACCTTGTGATTGATTCTTGATGTGGGAGTCCTATTGATCCCTTATGGGTGTTTGAGAGGTTAGACAAGTGGAAGATCATGTCATTCCTTGATTGATCATTTGTCTGAGTACTTTGAGAGGGCTTGAAACCTTAATTCTTGATTGTAATGCATGCTCGACAATCCTTGAGGAGGTTGATGAGGTATGATGGTACATCCATATTGTGGTGATGATTTGAACTATGATGGGAAATATTGATGGTCAAAATTTGGGTTATGACAGCAGGTTGTTGTAGCAGGTAATGGTGCAGAGCAGACGGCGAGTGGCTGAGTGCAGGATGCGCTTTTGCAGGCGTGGTCCCCACTGTACTACCTTTTGTCTTCAAGCTCCTTTGCTCTTATCTTTATGCTCTAGTTTTTTCTTTACACAAATTCTTGCCACGTGTTCCCTAATGATAAAATCCTTCCAAAATCTTGGTGAATTACTGATAACGAGAATCAATATCTTCTTTTCTTTAATCTTCTTTCTACTCCATACTCTGTCTTGAGGTGTCATGCCTTAGCTTGCCTTTATTAGATTTTCTTTGAAACAAAAACACATAAAAAAACCATAAAAGAAGCATCTAGCGTGCTTAAGGTAAAAACATATTAAAACAACTAAATTTAAACAAATCCTAACTAAACTTAAACTAAAACCATAAGAAAAATGGATCACTATGACACACTAAAATAGTGTTATCATTTGAGTCCCTATATCTCACTTTTTGCATGCGGTTTAGTCCCTAAAGCCAAAATCCGCAAGAAAATCCGAAGGAAATTCCATAGGAAACCTGTAGATTTTCCTGCGTATTTTGGTTTTAGGGAATAAACTACACGCAAAAAGTGAGATATAGGGACTCAGACAAAAAAAAAATTACAGGGACCAAAATCAAAAACTCGCAAACTTACAAGGACCAACTGACTATTTAAGCCTTTAGAAAAATTATGAAATGCCACTACCATGATTCAACATTTTCAGAATCCAGAAGCTCAAATAAAAAAAATCATAAAGGGTTTACTATACTTTTAAAGAGTGTGAATTACACTAATTCATCAAATGCATAACCTCTCAAAAGTTGAATTGGAAATCAAAATCGATAAAATTGATAATAACCAATAGAGAATACAAATTGAAAGATAACTAGTGCATAAAAAACAACGACAAAAGCAACAATAAAGAAAATCTTCAACGCCAACGATCTCACATCAAGTTATAATTGACCTATCAACCTAATTTAATACAACCGAGAGTATGAAGCTCATCCGATAGTAATTCAAGAAAGAATCATGAAAATTCCTTTCATTTGAGTTGTAATAAATTGGATGTATAATTTGATATGATTCATTGTGATCTTTGGGAGAAATATAATATTGTTGTCTATAATGGAGCACACTATTTTCTCACCACTAGCTAGAGGCACTTGGGTGCATCCAATGAAAAAAAAAACATAAACACCGCACAACTTGGTTAATTTTTGTAATATGATCAAGAGACGGTTCACAAAACCATTAAAAGAATAAGGAGTGACAATAACACAAAATTTGTCAATTCAAAACTCTTGTTGTTTATTCAACAAGAGAGTATCATTCTTGAAACCTCTTATGTATCAACAACTCAGCAAAATGGAAGACTAGATTGTAAAATAGACAAATATCTACCATATAAGAAAGTAACATGCTCTGGAAAAGATTATACCACCCTTTTTTCTGATTGGTCTAAACCATCTTTTTGGGGGTATTTGTTGTCTAATATTTTCTTTTTCTAACCAATTCAAATTTTGGTTTCAACCTAATCTCTCGTTACATAGAACTATCTTCTTCTTTATGGCTACTTCTCACAATTCCAACTAAATTATTGTTTTCAAGTTCTTTCACAATTAAAGTCAAATCAAACATTCATATCAAAAATTTGTTCCCAATGTTGCAATTCGGCTACCGCAGAAACCTCATTTCACCTTTTCCCACATACACTCCAAATTCAAACTTTTTAGGTTATCAACTCTCTCATCTCTGCCATTTCTGCATAACCCCCAAATTTTTACTGATTTTGTTTCAAATCTCTTGCTCATTCATCATAAAAACTTTTTTTTTCATTCATCTTCTTTTGCTTGTCTCTCTTTCTCGGTTTCCATTTTAGATGATTTCTTTCCTCTTACATGCAAATTGATTTTGAAGATCTAATAATGGGTGATCTACAAATAGGAGATCCAGTTTAGATGATTTCTCTCCTCTTATCATCTATTTACAGGTTTTTTTGTTTGTTTTTGTTATCGATAAACATGTTATTGTTCTTTTTGTTGAAGGAGGTGGTAAAGAATTCATGTTATATATATTTTTTAAGTTTCTAAATTAATTGTGCAACATTTATATGCCTAACACAATACTTTATATCTTTACTATTTCTAACACAAAGTAATGATGCACCATATTTTGTTAGCTGAAGCTCGGAGAAGTGTAAATTGATGAGGAGCAGACAATTTCAGTAATTTCTCACTCTTAACTTCCTCACTTAAAAAATCTTCTGTTTACTTTCGATTCATATTTTTTCAAATGTTCATATTTTTTTTTCATGTTATACTAATATTTATCGTTTGATTATGTTGTTGTTTTTTTAGTGTCGTTGATTTTCTTATTGTCACAGCTTTTGAGAAAATAGATTCGATTGATGTAAATAGTTTCATCAATGAGTTGCTGAGAAGCTACATGAGTGTGTTAGTTACACTATAAATGTGTTGTTGTTATGTGAACGTACCTTTATTTTGAAGATTTATGGTTTTATGTTAATTTAGTGTTATATGTGTATATTGATATTGGAAATATATAATGGTTTGTATGTTTTTTTAATGTATGTTGATTTCCTATTATATATATTTGTGTATTAATATTGAAAATAATGAATGATTATGTGGTTTTGTGAAGTATGTTGATTTTCTGTTATATTACTTCACTGTTACAAGTCATATTTTCTATGTCTCTTACTATTGCCTTGCTTTGATTTTAGTGTTTCTTCTCTTGCATGATTTATCTCAAATTAAGAGACAAGTTTTATGACAATTGGTCAAGGATTGTTGGACAACCTATTCAGGTAAGTCTACTTGTTCTTTTCAAGTTTTTTGTCTACAACAGAAAAAAGTTTTTATCTTCCTCATCCACGTGCATGTAGTGTTCTCTTCCTTAGTAGAAAATGTATATTTCGATTTTGTGTTTGTGTCTTCCATATTTACCAACCAAATCAATGTTCTTTTATTTGGTAAAAATTGTATTTTTTTTTTCGATTTCATGTGTTGTGTTTATGTTTGTGTTTGTGTTTGTGTTTGTGTTTGTGTTTGTGTTCATCTTTGTGTTTATGTTCATCTTTGTGTTTGTGTTTGTATTTGTGTTCATATTTGTGTTTGTGTTTGTGTTTGTGTTTGTTCATCTTTGAAATGTATAATGCCTTGTTATAAAAAAAATGAGAGTCTGTTACTTTTCATGTTATTATAATTTTTTGATTCTGATCATTGCTATGTTAATTTTTCTGAAAATTATATAGGTTAAATCATAAAATTATTTTAAATTTAGGGATCACCATCAGATTACCTCATACTTGAACTATCACCTATCCTCAGGTGATGTGACAGTGAATGAAAAGAGAATTTCAAAAACAACAGGCTAGGATTGGATTGATGGAGTGTCTCAGCTTTTTACTGGATGAATGGTCTATACATAAAACTAATTGGAATAACTCAGCCTTGTATCAGCCGAAGAGATGTCACATACTGAAGTGATCATATTCCTGCTCTCACGCCACCACTCTTCAGAAGAATGAGCTAGTTTTTCTTTGTGATTCCAATTTGAGTACTCTTGTTATTTAAGTTCACTTCCTTTTGGGTTTCAAGAGGGAATTTTGTCCTGACTCTTTTATTGACTTTTGACTTCCACATTTTAGATCACACCTTTCCACTTATTTATTTTCTTTTTATTTTATATTTTTCTCTTTTTTTTTGGCTCAACGCTCCATCTTTCACTCAACGGGATCTCACTAGTAATGAGTCCAAATGGCTATTATGATGAAGATGCTGGTTGTTCCTCCAGTTTCGGGCACAAGAACTTTTCATTAGTGGTCTTTGCCACTTTTTCCACACTTTTGTATGTTTTATTAGTAACATGTGGAGTGTGCTTTTTTTGTGAAAAATCTAAGTCTTTATTGAAGTTAGTTCATCCTTCCCATGGTGATTCCTTAAGGTTTCTACTTGCTACTTAATTTCAAACAAATAAGTTTCTAAAAAATTTTTTTTGCTAACTCAACAGACTAGTGGAGTCGGGACATAGGTTATCAGTAACCTCTGCAACAACACACTTGGTCACAACTTGGCTTTGTTTCCAAAAACTCATTAACAGACTCATCACCCAATTTTATTCTAAGCACACAAAATATAGTTTCCTGAGCCTTGGTTGTTCTTTACTCACTTCTTTGTTATTCCATTGACTAAAAGAAAACAAAACATGCAAACGCAAAACTAGGCCCTAGACTAAATCATGCAACATTAAACCAAATTAAAACAAAATTAACTAAACAGGATTAAAACTATCATAAATCAGATGATAAAAAATACATGCATCAAACACGACCTTCAAACATGGTCTCCAAAATTCAACCACAGTAACAAAGTAGCCCATCAAACTATCCAAGCAAAATACCAACGTAGCAAAATATTCAGAAAATTGTAATCTTATCCTAAGCATCCTTCAGAAATAGATAGAAAGAAAAGAAAGAAACATAGAAGAGAGAAGGTCAATCTTTATCCACATCCCCCAAACTTAAAGTAAGGGTAATGTCCTCTTTGTCAAGTGATTAGGGGTGGCAGGACTAGGTTTGCCTCTGGATGATACCACTTAGGCCTTACGCCTGGAGGTTTTACGCGCAGGAGGAATATCCTCCATCTTTTT
Organism: Lathyrus tuberosus; assembly: GCA_022829125.1. Lineage (NCBI taxonomy): Eukaryota > Viridiplantae > Streptophyta > Magnoliopsida > Fabales > Fabaceae > Lathyrus > Lathyrus tuberosus. The sequence goes on from JALAZF010000361.1 coordinate 4,869,924, forward strand.
CTTTCTGGCTTCCTTCTTAGCAGCGACCTTTGGCTTTGGCTTCTCAGGTTCCTTGACTTTCTCTTCATCAGAATATGCAACATACGATGTAGCGTTCTTTCTAGCAGCCATCTTGAGACGACGTCATGGTGGTATTTCCTTGGGAAGGTGTTTTCTTGTGGTGAAATAAAAATGGGGATTAGGGTTTGTAGAGAGATAGAGGAACAGGCAAAGAAAATGGTTGTTTTGGGAGTTAGAGAGAGAATGTGATGGTGAAATAAGGACGGTTTGGAGAGAGAAAAGGAAAATTGATTTTGTGAAATTAGGGCAAAAATTGAAGAGTTTGTTTGATGTGATGGAGGGAAAATACAAGAAATTTGAAATTCTTGCATAGAAGTTAGTTAGCGTGTTGATACGACCCAACAGTCTGACGTGTCAGACTGGGCCATTCTGAGTTGATTGGCACAAGGCTCTAGGTGCGTGCACTTTACTCACTCTGCTTCTCTCTCCAAAATTCCAACACTTCATTTCTTTGTCCAAGAGAATAAAAATAATGCCAGCTCAACACTTATTTAACTCCTCAGGACTTAGAAATATTTCCTTTGAATTTCACATTGCTCTTTTCACGTTGACTGTTGCCCCAATTGTCATGACACCCAATGCCATTGTTTGCCATGAAAAATTAACCCATTTGTACAAACTAAAAAAAATAAAACATCGTTAAGTTGGGCTGCCTCCCAATTGCACTATTTTAAGGTCTTATAGCCTGACCAAAACAGAAGTCATTAATCAATAAAGTGAATGGTTCCCTTAGTGTTGTTTGAAGGGTCACCAAAATAGGTCTTGATCCTTTGGCAATTAACCTTGAATTTTTCACCATATTTTTCATTCAACAACTCCACAGCTCCATGGGGGTAAATTTTCACTAACTTGAAAGGTCCTGACCATTTTTTTCCTTCCACTAATTCCCTTTTCTGGCATTTCCTGTCATGCCACCTTTTGGTCTTTTCCTTATAAAGTTCAGCATTTTCATATGAGAACAACCTATGCTCCTCTAACGCATTGAGTTGAACCATCCTAGCTTGGCCAACAGTTTTTAGGTTGAAATTTAATTGCTTAACGACCCAAAAAGCTTTATACTCCAATTCAATGGGTAGATGACAAGCCTTCCCATAAACAAGTCTATATGGAGACATGTCTAAGGGAGTCTTGTGGGCAGTTCTGTATGCCCAAAGAGCCTCGTCCAAATGTTTGGACCAATCTTTCCTTATGAGGTTAACAATTTTCTCCAAAATCCTCTTGATCTCTCTATTAGATAGCTCAACTTGGCCACTTGTTTGAGGATGGTAGGCTGTAGAAACTTTATGTTTGATCCCATATTTTGCCATTAAATTTTCAAAAATCTTATTGTAAAACTGAGACCCACCATCACTGATGATTGCTCTAGGCGTGCCATGTCTTGTTAAAATGTTTTTAAGCAAAAAATTGGTTACGACTCTAGCATCATTAGTGGGTGTTGCTACTGCCTCTATCCATTTAGAGACATAGTCTACAACCACAAGAATGTAAAGATTACCAAAATATGGAGGAAAAGGCCCCATGAAGTCAATGCCCCACACATCAAAAATTTCAATTTCAAGTATGTTGGTGAGTGGCATCTCTTGCCTCAAGGAGATATTTCCTATTTTCTGGCATCTATCACATCTCTTAACTAATTCATGAGCATCTTTAAAAAGAGAGGGCCAGAAATAACCTGATTGCAACACTTTTACAGCAGTTATGGTTTCTCCAAAATGTCCTCTATAGGGAGCTTCATGACAGGCAGAGAAGATCTGTCGTGCCTCTGAATGATCTATACATCTTCTTAGCAATTGGTCTGCACACTTTTTGTAGAGGAAAGGTTCATCCCATAAATAGCTCTTGACCGTATGAAAGAACCTCTTCCTTTGCTGAAAGTTGAAGTCAGGGGGCACATATCTGCTGACTAGGTAATTCACAATATCAGCGTACCATGGTGTCACGCCAGTGCTTATCAGCATTAACTTCTCATCACGGAAAGTTTCTTGAATTTCTCCACTGTTGTTGTTTTGAACTTCTTCTGGTAATCTGGAGAGATGATCAGCAACCGAATTTTCTATCCCTTTCTTGTCTCTAATCTCCAGATCAAACTCTTGCAACAAGAGGACCCATCTTATGAGCCTCGGTTAGCATCTTTTTTAGCAATCAAGTACTTAATGGCTGCATGATCTGTGTATACAATGACTTTTGCTCCAACCAGGTAGGGTCTGAACTTGTCAAATGTAAACACTACAGCCAACAACTCTTTTTCGGTTGTGGTGTAGTTGGTTTGTGCTTCAATCAAGGTCTTACTAGCGTAGTAGATGGTATGAAAAACTTTGTTGTACCTTTGACCTAGGACAACTCCAATAGCAAAATCACTTGCATCATACATCAACTCCAATGGTTTTGACCAATTAGGAATCTTCACAATGGGCGCAGAGATGAGAGCCTCCTTCAACAGATTAAAGGAATCCAAACATTCCTGAATGAAGACATATGGCACGTCATGCTGCAGCAGCTGACACAGAGGTTTAGTAATTTTTAAAAAATCTTTGATGAACCTTCTGTAGAAGCTAGCATGCCCTAGAAAACTTCTGATTCCCTTGATGTTAACAGGTGGTGGTAATTTCTCTATTACCTTCACTTTTGCTTGATCTACTTCTAGACCTTTATTTGAGATTTTATGCCTAAGAACAATTTCTTCTCTTACCATAAAATGACACTTTTCCCAATTAAGGACCAGGTCATTCTCTTCACATCTAGCTAATACCATATCCAAATTTTTCAAGCAATTCTTGAATGATTCTCCAAAAACAGAGAAGTCATCCATAAAAACTTCCATGGAATTCTCAATGATGTATGAAAAATGGCCATCATACAACGTTGGAAGGTGGCTGGAGAATTACACAATCCAAAAGGCATCCTTCTGAAAGCAAAGGTGCCATAAGGACAGGTGAATGTTGTCTTTTCTTGGTCTTCCGGGGCTATGGCAATTTGATTATACCCTGAGTATCCATCTAGGAAACATTAATATTCTTTTCCAGCCAATCTATCCAACATTTGATCAATAAAAGGTAGAGGGAAATAATCCTTCTTTGTTGCTTTGTTCAACTTTCTGTAATCCATACAAATTCTCCAACCAGAAACCGTTCTTGTGGGGATTAGTTCATTCTTCTCGTTGACAATCACAGTCATGCCTCCCTTCTTAGGAACACATTGAATGAGACTCACCCACACACTATCAGAGATATGGTAGATAATTCCAACATCCAACCACTTAATAATTTCCTTCTTGACAACTTCCTTTATAATTAGATTACATCTTCTTTGACTTTCAATGTCATTCTTAGAATTTTCCTCCAACAAAATTCTATGCATGTAAATTGTTGGGTTGATCCCTTTAATGCTAGAGATCTGCCAAGCAATTACCTTTTTGTGCTTCTTCAATAGTGCTATTAACTGATCCTTCCGATCTTCTTTCAAATCTGTAGCAATGATGACTGGCAACTTTTGGCATGCCTCCAAATAAGCATATTGTAGGTGCTCGGGCAGTTGTTTTAGTTCTAGCTCAGGAGGTTCTTCTATGGAAGGTAGATGCTGCTTGTGAGCAAAAACTGTTGATTCTATCACTTCCACAAATTCTTCCTCGTGCTTCTTCATTGGACCATAGATGATTCCTTCTTGTGGCCCTTCTTCTTCTTCTAATTTCCCTACCTCCCGTTCCAACACATCACTAGTTTTGAGAAGGTTTTTGTGAATTATTCCTTCCCAACTAGATATCATGGAACAGTCAACTACATATGCTTCAGGATATTGTAGAGCATTTAGGACATTGAATGCTACTTGTTGTCCATTGACTCTCATTGTGAGTTCTCCTCTTTCCACATCAATCAAGGTTTTACCCGTTGCTAGGAATGATCTTCCTAACAATATATGTGTCTCCTCATTAGCATCAAAATCCATGATAATGAAATCAGTAGGGAAGACAAATTTATCAACCCTAACTAGTACATCTTCTATCTTTCCTTGAGGGTAACAAATACTCCTATCTGGCAATTGTAAGGTGATGGTTGTAGGCCTTGCAACTCCTATTCCTAGCTTCTTAAAGATGGACAAGGGCATAGGATTAATGCTGGCCCCTAGATCACATAGAGATTTTCCACAAAAGGTATCTCCAATGGTGCATGGAATAGTGAAACTCATAGGATCTTTTAATTTAGGTGGAAGCTTGCCTATTACCAATTGACTACACTCTTGAGTGAGTGCAACCGTGGCAAATTCTCCCACCCTTTTCCTCTTGGTGAGCACATATTTCATGAACTATGAGTAATTTGGAATTTGTTGAATAGCTTCAATCAAGGGTATGTTGATGTGAAGCTGCTTCAGGATCTCCATAAACTTTCCAAATTGTTGTTCTTCTTTGGCCTTCCTAATCTTTTGTGGAAAAGGTGGTGGAGGCCTTTCTTGAACAAATTTTGACTTCTTGTTGATGTCAGTCATGACCTCTCGTGTCTCTTGAGAAGTCAAGTCTGCATTAGTGACACCTTCATTCTACTTCTGATGCCCAGATGAAGACGATTCTTAATCAGTTTGTTTTCTTGTTCCAGAACTGTCTAGTTCAGGCAGTTCTGTACTTGCCTCCTCGTTCTTTGAAATAGACTCTTCATCTTCTTTCCCACTTCTGAGCTTGATAACTTGACATGTCTAAACATTCTTTACTCCAGAGGATGCAGTTGGAGTTTCAGTAAAACTTGGGAGAGTTCCCATATTCCTTGAGCTCAAGGTAGTGGCTATTTACCCTACTTGATTTTCCAAGTTTTTGATACTTACTCCTCGTGCTTGAAATTGATTTTTGGCTTCTTAAATAAAAGACTTCAAAACATTCTCCAGCTGATTGTTTCCTTGATTTCCCCCAGCATAACTAGGAGTAGAAAAACCAGGAGGAACTTGAGGTGTTGGTGTTGCTTGAGGCTTCAGTTGATTTTGATTGTTACCCCAAGAAAAATTAGGATGGTTGCGCCACCCTGGATTGTATGTGTTGCTGTAAGGATTGTTGTATCTGTTGTTGTTGTTGTTGCCAACATAGTTGACTGAAACAGGATTTGAAGAACATTCTTCAAACAGATGGGGTCTTCCACAACAGACAGAGGCAACTTCAGTCGTAGCAGTAGCCACCTTACCTAGTTCAGGCTTTGTCACTTCAGGGGTCATCATATTTTTCATCATCTGGTGGATTTGAGCCACCCGAGCAGCAAGAGTTGTTGTCTCAGTGACTTCATGAACTCCAGCAAGTTTCTTGTGAGTTGAGTTTGCAGTAGCCCTAGTGACAGGCCATTGATAAGTGTTGGTCATAATACTCTCAATCAGCTTGTGGCCTTCTTCATATGATTTAGACAAAAGAGCTCCACCACTGGATGCATCTAGCATGTTCCTTGAGGATGAAATTAATCCATTATAGAAAGTCTCAAGTTGAATGCAGATGGGAACCCCATGACGAGGACATTGTCTTAGCAGCTCCTTAAATCTTTCCCATGCAATAAACAACGATTCATCATCTCCTTGCCTAAATGAAGTAATCTCATTTCTCATCTTTGCATTCTTCGAAAGAGGAAAGTATTTGTCCATAAATGTTTTTGCCAAAGTGTTTCATGTAGAAATGGAATTTGGTTCCAAGGAATTTAGCCAGCTCTTGGCCCTATCCCTTAGAGAATATGAAAACAACCTTAACCTCAGTCATGTCTGGAATCTTGAAATTAACAGCAACATCTAGAAATTGTCTCAAGTGCAAGTGAGGATCTTTATGAGGAGAGCCTGAGTATTGACCAGTAGTTTGTAGCATTTGGAACATCATAGGTTTGAATTCAAATTGTGGTGTCGTGATCTCTGGTCTAACAATATTAGTGCTCATGGCTGTAGGATCAAAGACAGCATAGTCCCTAATGTTGTGCGCCCTGTCATTGGCAATGCCAATGATGTCCTGCTCTACCATGATAGCTTCGTGTTGTGACTTGTCTGATTATGATGATGAAATTTCTTCGTCTGTATCTCCCACGTGCACTTCAACCTTTGGTTCAGCCAAAACTGATGTTGAAGGATTTTCAGATAGTTGTTGACAACGCAAAAATCTCCTTCGTGCTCTTAGAATTCTTTCAGGTTCGGGATAACCACTGTAAACTGGTTGTAACGACCTGCGCATGCAATAGCTTAAGCTTGTCGTGACACCAAATCACAATAAAAAAACGTTAAAGGCTCAAATACAATTTTTAAACAAAAATAACAAATACAGTAGTTCAATGTAGATCTTGACACTCCCCGACAACGGCGCCAATAACTTGTTGCTTTCTTACGTGTTTACTTTTTGATATTGATTTAAAGCAAAGGTGTCACATGAAAGTATACATGTATGTTTGATTGCAACAAGTGATAAAGTAAAGAGATCGTACCCACATGGAGTGAAATTGATTTAGCTTTGAACTATAAGTATTCAACCTTTGTTTAAAAGAAGTATGGGCAAGGTAACAAAATACTAATGGTAATAAGCAGCAAGAGGTTCACACAACAACTTAAAATACTAAATAAAAAGGGAATAAAATATCAGAGAGAGTGATTGATGAGCTAAATTCCATTAATATATTATTGTTGAAATGTATTCATGATATGAAGTGCCGTGCCTCAAAAGGTCAGAACGTGATCTAGTGGTGTATCTCTATAACATCAAAGCATGCATAACTAGGGCAAGGGAACAAATCTCTAAGCCTCATGTATAACCCTAAAATACGTCTGGTTTTAATTCTAAAAATCTTTATGGCCTTAGCTTCTTATCTCTAAGCAAGCTAAATTAAATGAATATCTCTATCCTACTTTATTAACCACTTTTGTTATGAATCCACTTGTTGTTGGATCTCTCTCAACAACAAGCTAGTACCTTTTTCTAAGTTTATCATTCTAAGAAGCAGGTGTATAGAATAAAAACACATAACAAAATAAGATACTAATCAACACATCATTTCAACATAAAAGCAACTTTATATTAACTTCACTTTGCTCATCAAACAAGAGTTTAGCTCATCATTAGTTGAGTACAAACTACTGGAATGAAACTACAGGAAGACATACTCTTAGCAAAAATATGTAAAAGAAATGACAACCTAGTAGTAACTTGAAGATCCCTTGTGTTGGATAGACAGCAACAGATCTCTTTAGTCATGACATCTCTAAGCAGTGAACACAGGACTAGATGAGAAGAAGAAAACTCTTTAATTCTTTCCTAACCGTCAATGTGAAATAAAACTAAATTGAAAATAAATATGAGTGTCTGAAAATCTCCAGCTTTCTTTCTTCAATGCGCAAGGCTTGCTTTTACAGACTTGAGTGTGGGAGTAGAAGTTGGTGAGTCTTGGAACATGGGCCTTTGATAGGAATAAGGTTTAGCCCATATCAAATCACTAAAATATCCAGTTGTCCAATCTCCCTTTGTGAGCAAGTTATCCAGTATAGACAACAATGGGGAATAAGGTGTCTTTGGCAGGCTGTTGTAGTAGGTAATGGCGCAAAGCAGACGACGAGTGGCTGGGTGCAGCGTGGTCTCCACCGTACTATCTTTTGTCATCAAGCTCCTTTGCTCTTATCTTTATGCTCAAGCTATTTCTTTATACAAATCATTGCCACGTATGCCCTAATGATAAAATCCTTCCAAACTCTTAGTGAATTGCTGATAACGAGAATCAACATCTTCTTTTCTTTAATCTTCTTTCTATTCTAGACTATGTCTTGAGGTATCATGCCTTAGCTTGCCTTTATCAGATTTTCTTTAAAACAAAAACACATAAAAAAAACCATAAAAGAAGCACCTAGTGTGCTTAAGGTAAAAACATGCTAAAACAAGTAAATTTAAACAAATCCTACTTAAACTAAAACTAAAACCATGAGAAAAATGGATCACTATGACACGCTAAAATAGTGTTATCATCTGAGTCCCTATATCTCATTTTTTGCATGCGGTTTAGTCCCTAAAGCCAAAATCCGTAGGAAAATCCGAAGGAATTCCGCAGGAAAACCTGCAGATTTTCCTTCGGATTTTGGCTTTAGGGACTAAACTACACGCAAAAAGTGAGATATAGGGACTCAGACAAAAAAAAATTACAGGGACCAAAATCAAAAACTCGTAAACTTACAGGGACCAACTGACTATTTAAGCCTTTAAAAAATTATGAAATGCCACTACCATGATTCAACATTTTCAGAATCCAGAAGCTCAAATCAAAAAAATTCATAAAGGTTGTACTATACTTTTAAAGAGTGTGAATTACACTAATTCATCAAATGCAGAACCTTTTAAAAGTTGAATTGGAAATCAAAATCGATAAAATTAATAATAACCAATAGAGAATACAAATAGAAAGATAACTAGTGCATAAAAAACAACGACAAAAGAAACAATAAAGAAAATCTTCTACGCCAACGATCTCACATCAAGTTATAATTGACTTATCAACCTAATTTTATACAACCGAGAGTCTGAAGCTCATCCGATAGTAGTTCAAGAAAGAATCATGAAAATTCCTTTCATTTGAGTTGTAATAAATTTGATGTATAATTTGAGTTGATTCATTGTGATATTTGGGGGAAATATAATATTGTTGTCTATAATGGAGCACACTATTTTCTCACCAATAACTAGAGGCACTATGGTGTATCCAATAAAAAACAAAACATAAACACCACACAACTTAGTTAATTAGTGTAATATGATCAAGAGACGGTTCAACAAAACCATTAAAAGAATAAGGAGTGACAATAACACAAAATTTGTCAATTCAAAACTCTTTTCGTTTATTCAACAAGAGAGAATCATTCTTGAAACCTCTTATGTATCAACAACTCAGCAAAATGGAAGACTAGATTCTAAAATAGACAAATATCTACCATATAAGAAAGTAGTATGCTCTGGAAAAGACTATACCACCCTTTTTTCTGATTGGTCTAAACCATCTTTTTGGGGGTATTTGCTGTCTAATATTTTCAAATTTTGGTTTTAACCTAATCTCTCGTTACATAAAATTATTCTCTTCTTTATGGCTACTTCACACAATTCCAAATAAATTACTGTTTTCAAGTTCTTTCACTATTAAAGTCAAATCAAACATTCATATCAAAAATTTGTTCCCAATGTTGCAATTCGGCTACCGCAGAAACCTCATTTCACCTTTTCCCACATTCACTCCAAATTTAAACTTTTTAGGTTATCAACTCTTTCATCTCTGCCATTTCTTCAGAACCCCCAAATTTTTACTAATTTTTGTTTTCAAATCTCTTGCTCGTTCATCATAAAAACTTTTTTTTCATTCATCTTCTTTTGCTTCCTCTCTTTCTCGGTTTTCATTTTAGATGATTTCTTTCCTCTTACATGCATATTGATTTTAAAGACCTGAAAATTGGAGATCTACAAATAGGAGATCCAGTTTAGATGATTTGTCTCCTCTTATCATCTATTTACAGGTTTTTTGTTTGTTTTTGTTATCGATAAACATGTTATTGTTGTTTTTGTTGAAGGAGGTGGTAAAGAATTCATGTTATATATTTTTTTAAGTTTCTAAATTAATTGTGCAACATTTATATGCCTACCACTATACTTTATATCTTTACTATTTCTAACACAAACTAATGATGAACCATATTTTGTTAGTTGAAGCTCGAAGGAGTGTAAATTGATGAGGAACAAACAATTTCACTAATTTCTCACTCTTAACTTCCTTACTTAAAAAATCTTCAGTTTACTTTCGATTCATATTTTTTCAAATGTTTATATGTTTTTTTCGTGTTATACTAATATTTATCGTTTGATTATGTTGTTGTTGTTGTTGTTTTAGTGTCACAAATTTTCTTATTGTCACAGGTTTTGAGAAAATAGATCCGGTTGATGTAAATCGTTTCATCAATGAGTTGCTGAGAAGCTACATGAGTGTGTTAGTTACACTGTAAATGTGTTGTTGTTATGTGAACGTACCTTTATTTTGAATATTTATGGTTTCATGTTGATTTAGTGTTATATGTGTATATTGATATTGGAAATAAATAATGGTTTGTATGTTTTTTTAATGTATGATGATTTCATATTATATATGTGTGTATTAATATTGAAAATAATGAATGATTATGTGGTTTTATGAAGTATGTTGATTTCCTGTTATATTTCATCCATGTGCATGTAATATTCTCTTCCTTATTAGAAAATGTATATTTCGATTTTGTGTTTGTGTCTTCCATATTTACCAAACAAATCAATGTTCTTTTCTTTGGTTAAAATTGTATTTTTTTTCGACTTCGTGTTTTGTGTTTATGTTTATGTTTGTGTTTGTATTTGTGTTTGCGTTTGTGTTCATCTTTGTGTTTATGTTTGTATTTTTGTTCATCTTTGTGTTTGTGTTTGTGTTTGCGTTTGTGTTTGTGTATGTGTTTGTGTTTGTTCATCTTTGAAATGTATAATACCTTGTTATAAAAAAAAATGAGAGTCTGTTACTTTTCATGTTATTACAATTTTTTGATTATGATCTTTGCTATGTTAATTTTTCTGAAAACTATATAGGTTAAATCATGGAACTGTTTTAAATTTAGGGTGACCTTTCAATGTTATAAATGCTGACATTTCCCTATTGAATAAATCAGTACAGAAAAGGATCACCGTCAGATTACCTCTTGCGTCATTCATGTCCACTATGTTACCCAAGACTATTAATAGAGATATTGAACTTGTAAAATAGATAATTCTCCCCCTTATTTCTATTGCATATGTTTTTTTATCTGGCGTCTAAATTATTTAAAATTTCCTTGCAAAAGCTTAATTAATATTTTATTTTCTTTCATCTTATGGCAATTAATACATGACAATCACATGTCACTACATGGACAACTTAGAAGCAGATTGTGCAGACAAGTTGAGAATGTCCATTTATGCAGAAAACTATCATGATAAAGGTAATTTTAATTTATATATTACTGTTTCATATATGTAGTATGGGTTGTATGTGATGGGGACTTCCATAAGTTATTTTTCTATCGCATGTTGTATTCCCCATATAGGAATTCATCAACAATACAAAAGTGACTTACATATGTGTCATACCCCAAATTTTGACCACCAAGATTTCCCATCATTGTGAAGATCATTACCACAATATGGATGAACCTTCATGCCTCATCAATCTCTTCAAGGATTGTTGAGCATTCACCACAATCTAGACTTAGGGTTTCAAGCCCTCTTAGAGCACTTAGACAAAGTATCAATCAAGGAATGATATGATCTTCAACTTGTCTAAACCTCTCAAACACCTATAAAGGATCAAGAGGACTCCCACATCAAGAATCAAGCACAAGGTTGCAACATTCCAAGTGGATTAAGCCTCAAGATCGCCAGTGTCACCAAATTAGGGTTTTGGTCGACCAAGGCCTCCAGATGGAGTTTTTCCTCTGGGCATGAGCCAATGCTTCCAAGCATAACCCAATATACTCCAAGGGACCTTATGGACCCAATCATCAAGTCAATTTAACCTCAGGGATACATTTACCAAAAAGCAGGAATTAGGGTTTCTTGACCTAATTCACCCCTAAGTTGACTTTGGGGACAAAGCCTGAGCCAAGACCTCAAGACATGATTTGAGGGCCTCCAATACACTACACTGATCCATTTGCAACAATGGATTGATCCAAGAAGCTTGATTCACAAGTTTCAATCTCATCTGGACCACAATAAGGGTTTTGAAGGAAAAGTCAACTGTACTTTTGACTTTTGACCAGGACATGCTCCCAAACCTTGGGACATGATTCAATACACCCTATATCACCTATGGAATCCATCCATTAGGTTTGATTTAGGTCAATCACTTGATTTCACAAAGGATCGCACAGTTTGGATTTCATCCGATAAAAAGTCAACTATGCACAAAACCAAGTTTGACATTTCGGAATTTTTCACAAATATGGTTCCCCTAAGTCAAAAATAATGTTAATATGTGACATTGATCATCATTCATCAAGAAAAATCAAGAAAAGTGAGGTTTCTTGCAAAAGAGGCAACCATAAGAAACCAAAATTTTATTAAGTTATGGAACAAAAGTGATTTTGGTACCAACTTCCAAGGATCATAACTTGAGATCCAAGTAACCATTTTGGGTGATCCAAAGCTGGATTTGTAGGTCTTGCTACACTCTACAAAAGCTTTAACTTCCTCTAATTCCAATTCTTTATGGATTTTAAGTTATGGAGTGATCAAAATCACAAAAACATGAAAATGACACTTTTTCCAACACTTATTGAAAATCTGCCTAAGTTACCAGCCTTGAACATCAATGTTCATGAGGATTTTTCAGTTGAATCCAAATAGTTTCAAAATAAACTATGATCACACATGTTTTGTATCATACGAGGGCTTTCTAAAAAGCACAAGAGCCTCCCATAACTCAACCTGAGCAGGAAGATATGAATCCCTCAAAATCACCATTTCCAACTGTCCCAAGCAAGGCAGATTTTGTGCATTTGCTCGATTTGGAAAATTTGGACAACTCCAAGCCTTGTCATCCATTTGGACACATCTGAGGATAAAACAAAAGGAGAATGATCTGATCCCCAAGCCTTCCATGTCCAAGAATCTACATATAGCCATGCCAAACCTAAAAGAGCTAAAAAGTGCCAAGACTCCAATTTTGTTTTAATGCATTCAATGGATGCATCAAGGTGGCATGAACTGAGGCAAGCTTAACTGAATGAGTCATGCCTTATCTCTGAACCAAAAGACAATAGGCCTGTGCTCTAACCTCAAGTCAATGGCTAGAGGAGACTTGAGATTCCATTTGATCCACATGGGCCACAGACCTGCTGCAGTTGCCACACCCTTGTATAAATAATCTTTGGGCCTCAATCATTGTATAAGTCCCGACACAATTTTAAAAAAATCTCGGCGCGACCGCCAATTCTAAAACATTTTTCATCTGGGCCTACCCTTTTGTTTTAAGTCCCATTTCTTTTCTTTTTCAAACTTTTGGGCCTCTCATTGAGTTGTAAGGCCCATCCCTTTGTACAGAAAACCTTTTTTGGGCCTCAGTCATTATATAAGTCCCTGTACAATTTTCAAAAACAATGGTACGATTACTATTCTTTTTTCATCAGGGCTTCTCCTTGAGTATAAGCCCCAACAAATTTTTCAAAAACAACTTCCCTTTTGATTTAGGTTCAAATTAATAGTTGTTGTCAAAACTTTCTTTAATTTCTTGAACAACTAACCATACAACTGTTACTATGGAAGCTTGCTCACCTGTAAGTTTTTATCAGTTTTCTTTAAAAGCTTTTATATATATATATAACTGTCTTGCTGGAAGCTTGCTCACCTGTAAGTCCTTCTTTCATATCCTTTTAAATACTTGTCATATATCAACTGTATATATACTTGTATATCTGCTTAGAGTTTTCCCCGACAACTAGGTCTAGAACTAGTTAAAGCCAGTGGTCACACTTTCAATACAGTCAAAACTAGTTCCCCATAGGAATTCCAGATACAGTCTTGCCTTCTCTTGGGCTTAAACAATATGGAACAAAGAGAAAGGAATTATTCCCGGTGAAAGTTTTCTCAGACTGTCACTATTATAAATTGTCAAAGAAGTTCATTTCCCCAGAGAGGATTAATTCCCGGTGAAACCTCTATTGAATTTCTTCAAACCCTAGAATTGTAATAAAGAAAAGATTATTCCCGGTGAAACGTTTCTTGAACTCTTCTTAAGTTTGGACCTATAGGCTTCCTAAAAGTATCCCAGCCTCCTCTTGGACTTTGTAGAAGGACCCTCCAGCTTCTTAGAAGTTATCATGCCTTCTCTTGGGCTTAATACAAGGACCTTAAAGACCTATTAAAGGTATAGGACAGAACTTAGTCATCCTTTGCTAGAGCAGTATTTCCAGAGTCAAAACCTCTGACTAATGTTAGGGTTGATTCTCATCCCTTAAAGTACCCGCCTACTCTTGGGCATCATACAAAGATAAACATTTTCATCCCAATAGACTTGGACAGTCTAATATCCTCTTAGATTTAAAAGACATTCTCAAGTTCCCTACGAATACGAGAAAAACCTTGATCATTCGATAAATCTCCAGTATGAGTTGAAAATCCTCACATGATCTAAAACTCAATATTTATCCTAAATTTCCCCCAGCTAGGGTTAGCTTATCATCAGAACCTCAAGGCATCTGATACCTCAACTCTTCTGTAAACCCTCAGCAAGAAATGTTCCCCCGATTTGGACCTGCCTCTGGATCTCAATAATCCTCAGCAGAAGTCAGCCTCCTCTTAGTCTTTGTATAATGATTTCTCCAGCTTTTTTCAGCCACAATCTTGGGCTTTGTACAAGACAGATAAAAGCACGATCTTGTTGAGTCAAATCCTTTTAGCCTCAATCTTGGTCTTTGTACAAGACACACAAAGATACTCTCTTGTGGAGTCCATCACCTTAGAACACTCTCTTATTGAGTAGTCATCTCTCTCAGCCTCCTCTTAGGCTTTGTATAATGATCCTTCTTTCCCTCAGCAAAAGTTAGCCTAAATCTTGGGCTTTATACAAGACACCCATAAATATCTTCAGCTGGGTCAGTCAAATATTTTAGCCTCAATCTTAGGCTTTATACAAGACACCATATAAATTTCCCTAAGCAGAGTCAAACTTCTTTCTAGCCTCAATCTTGGGCTTCATACAAGATAAACCATACTCCCCAATAGAGTCAATCTTCTCCTTTTCAGCCTCAATCTTGGGCTTTGTGCAAGACACCTACAAATATTCCTTAGTGGACTCAAAAAATATTCTTTCAGCCACAATCTTGGGCTTCGTACAAGACAGATAAATACCTCCCCAGTAATGATATCCCCCAAAGAGTCAGTCTCTTTTTTAGCCTCAATCTTGGGCTTTGTACAAGACAGATAAATGCTCTCTTGTTGAGTCAGTCTTTTCCAGCCTTCTCTTAGGCTTTGTATAAGAACTTCCCCAGTGGAGTCAATCAATCTCTTAGCTTCAACCTTGGGCTTTGATCAAAGCACACAAAAATCAACATCCCCTCAGAGGAAATCAAAATCTCTCTGTAGGAAGACATTTCTCTGTGTTATCACACATCAAAACAGATAAATCAAAACAAACCCTAAATCCCAGATAGCTGCTGTAAGTGGCACACTTGTTGATCCAAATATCCAAGTTGTCGTCCATCTTTTATCCTGGTAAAAACTTCCTCTTTCATCTAATTGCTGTAAGTGGCAAGCCTCTGGATTATTTACATCCATGCCACTGTCCATCTCTTAGCATGAAAGACTCCTAAGGAAAAATGGCATTGCTCAACACTGAGTTAAAGTTTTCTCCTTCAGGATAAATCCCCTATAAAGGAAATTATGGCATTGCTAGATTCTCATATCCCAGTTAAAGTAATTCTCCTTTATAAATCAGTCACCCAACAGTTGTGATAAACAGACGAGATGTCTCCCTTTAGAGATGACAAATTCTCTCTCAGTCAAACTTTTAGCTTCAATCTTGGGCTTTGAACAAGACACAAATAACCCTTTAGCTTCAATCTTGGGCTTTGAACAAGACACCAAACATCTTTTTCCTCCCATAGAATAGGACGAATTACGATTGCTCTGATTTCCCTGCTTCTTTAAACGGGAATACGTAGGCATAAGATTGCGAAATCTTAGCGAGCATACCAATCAAAAACCTTAGGTCCAGTATCTTCATACCAATTAAAACTGAGGTCCAGTACCTCTCCAAAATCATAAAAAATCCACTCTCTCTCTCAAACGTTTCCCAACCCATTTACAAACAAACACCATCAAGTACAAAGCAGAACCTAAAACTATCAACCTGTGGATAACCACATATAGGATGGGTAATTGACAACTCCCCATTGTATTAGCTGACCCCGAACTCCCCGAATCTCTCTTAGCGTTTGTTCAGTTAAACATTCGCGTGCAAGGTTAGTTATATATAGCTTCCCTTTCCCTTCCAGCTTCACAGGATAAATAAGAAGTCAGAAAGTAGCACCCTTTCCCAACCGTTGCGGTGAGGAAGAACGCATTTGCGATAAGGTGGTCGCGTCACCGACAAAAATCGCACGCTACAGTAAAAATGGAGACTCTGCTGGGGAGCCAGACTAGGACTAGGATTATAGTTCCTAAGAGGTCTAGAATGTAAGTTTTAGGATATATATATATATATATATATATATATATATATATATCGCTTTTCCTACTTGATATCCGTGTTTATTTTTCTGTCAATAGGAATGCGAGTGATGTCGCATGTGGAAAGTTCGAGAGAACCCTAAGATAGGTGATGGTATTAGACGGGTGGTCTTACATGGAGTGATTCCTGAATAAGCGATCATGGCAGACCATCAAATCAGTGGAGATACCCTTTACAGAAGTAGCACCCTTTCCCTACCGTTGCGGTGAGGAAGAACCCATTTGCGATAAGGTGGTCGCGTCACCGATAAAAATCGCACGCTACAGTAAAAATGGAGACTCTGCTGGGGAGCCAGACTAGGACTAGGATTATAGTTCCTAAGAGGCCTAGAATGTAAGTTTTAGGATATATATATATATATCGCTTTTCCTACTTGATATCCGTGTTTATATTTCTGTCAATGGGAATGCGAGTGATGTCGCATGTGGAAAGTTCGAGAGAACCCTAAGATAGGTGATGGTATTAGACGGGTGGTCTTACATGGAGTGATTCCTGAATAAGCGATCTTGGCAGACCATCAAATCAGTGGAGATACCCTTTACGGATTCAATGTCTACCGACTTCGTCGTGAAAATAGATTGTCCGGATGTGGTATCCGAGAAACTGAGGATTTAGTAGACATTAACCATGTGGCCATTTGGTAGTGCGGTAGCTATCGGAAATAGTTGACACGCGATACTACACTCAATTGAGATTACCCTAGGATGCTACTGCTCGCTCGGGTGAACTTGCTTATTGTTGTTATCTCTAGGGGGATCAATGATTTTGGGAACTTTTAACCCGTTCTACAGGTACAAAATTTCACCAGAAAACAACCTTTTGGGATGGGTAGAGCCATGACTCCATGCTCGTGACGTTGAACCCTTGAACCCATGTTTTTTCAATGTTTTTGTGTGCTGCATTCATGCATTCATAAAAAACTCTTAAACAAAAAATATCTTCTTTTCTCTTCTCTCTTTTTTCAAATTAAACTAAAACAATGATTGCAAATATCAGAGAGAAAAGGATTGCGTTATGGATTTCGGTAAAAGGAAGATGCACAAGTACACCTTCAAGACTCTGAAAATAGAGGATTTAAAAGGGCTGGCGAGGATGATCACCAACCCTGATGCTTTCAGAGCTAAGTATGGAGGAATGCTGTCTCTGTTAAGGGTCCACGTAGTGGAAGGAATCTTGTCTATGTTAATTCAATTTTACGATCTGGTTTATCACTGCTTCACATTCCCGAATTATCAACTAGCACCAACACTAGAAGAGTACTCTCATCTGGCTGATTTACCTATCACTGATCGAGCTCCATTTTCTGGACTGGAAGAAATTCCAAAGGATCAAACCATTGTAAGAGCAATCTATTTGGACGAGTCAGAAGTCAGGACTCACATGACCACTAAGGATAGAATCCAAGGTTTATCGGCCAAGTTTTTGGTAGAGAAAGCCCTATACTTTGCCAGTGTAGGAAACGTTACTGCTTTCGGAGATATCTTTGTTCTACTCACATATGGGCTTTTCCTTTTTCCCAACATCGATAACTTCGTCGATACCAATGCCATTAAGATATTTCTGATTAGGAACCCCGTACCAACCTTGCTCGCAGATGCTTATCATTCTGTACACTTAAGGAATCTGTACAGCGGAGGAATGATCACATGTTGTGTACCCTTACTTTACAAGTCGTTCACTTCCCATTTACCTAAGTCTGCTGCTTTTTAGGACCACAAGAGTACTCTGCGTTGGTCACAGAGAATCATGTCTCTTACCAACTCTGACATAGAATGGTACAATCGGATCTACGACGTGATAAGGATCATTGACAAATGTGGAAACTTCCCTAATGTACCCCTTATAGGAACTAAAGGAGGAATCAACTATCATCCAATTTTAGTTCGTCGTCAACTCGGATACCCGATGAGACATATCCCGTAAAATGTTCATCTGGAAGGTCTTTTCTTCAAGGAAGGAGAAAATGACAGGGCACTAAAAACGGTAATAGTGCATGCCTGAAAACATGTTCACAAGAAAGGAAGAGAGTCTCTAGGAAAACCGAGTTGTACCTCTGTGGAACCCTATCTCCATTGGGTACAAACTAGAGCCCTCAAGCTGAATATGCCTTACCCTCGTCAAGAAGTTCTACCGTTAAAGGAATATGTCATTTATTTTATGTCTGATACGGAAAAACTCCAGGTCGCTCTCAACAAAGTTCAACGGGAAAAAACTCTTGGAAGAACAAATACCGCATTCTCAATGTGAAGTGTACCAAAATTCAGGAACTATTAAAAGAAAAGGATGCCCTGATCGAGATTCTAGAACAGCATGCTATAGAAGATCAAAGGAACTTGCTCACTCCTTTCACTTGGCAAAGGGCTGACAACCCGACAATAGCTAAAGAACCCCGGTTAAATAATAGGAAACTACCAGAACCAACATCTGAGCTCTCTCCAGAGAGGACTCATGATCCATGAACTTAGACATTCCCTTTTACAACACTTTGTAAAATACTGTATTTTCCTTTCTGCAATCTTTCAAATTCAATAAAACGGGGTCTCCCCACTGTATGATATTTGCAATCTGTTTGTTGAAGTTTCCTTTTGATTAAAGCAAAAAAAATTAATATATATCATTGCATATCATTCATCATTCTCACATAACGCATTCTTCTTACCTTCGAATCTCACGTATGTGTCACGATTCTAGAGTCAAACTGTCTCACTCGTACAATACTCAAGCCAATCGACAAAAGCAAATGGATGACCTCGAGGAAGAGAATAGAGAGCTGAGAGAAGAAATCAACACTCTAAAGAAAAATCTAAAAAAACTTCACAGTGACATGCAATCCCTGGCAACAACTCAGAGGCAACAACAAAGGACTGTGATCTCGGAGATCACATCTACGCCCATAGTGGAGACATATGATCCTCGGTACAACATGCCTAAAGATCGCCCTTGGGGCATGCCTATCAACTTCATCCCTGAAGGGTACATTCTGCCGGTCACTGAAGACCCAGGAACTGCAGCAGGAACCGCTGGGCCTGAAGGTTACAAACTTAGAGAAAGCGAAGACGCAAGAGTGATGGTAACAACTCCTGAATGTTACAAACTTCGGGGCATAGAAGAACCAAGAGTCACTGCCGTAATGACTATACTACAACCCGTGGTACACACTGTCCTGGAAGGACAGATTCCACAATTACCTTCTGGTGGAAACGAAGACATGTACGAAAAGATGAATGAGTTCCAAGAATAATTCCTGGAGATGCAGAAGGAACTGCATGCCATTCGCGGCCAGGATTTATTCGGAAAGGACGCCACAGACCTTTGTTTGGTCCCTAATGTGAAAATCCCGCACAAATTCAAGGTGCCTGACTTTGAAAAATATAAGGGCAACTCTTGCCCTCAAAGTCATTTGGTGATATATGCTAAAAAAATGTCAACTCAGACAGAAAATCAACAGCTACTGATCCATAACTTCCAAGAGAGTTTAACCGGTGTCGCACTCAAATGGTACATGGGTTTAAACCGCACCAAGATCGTCACTTTCAGAGACCTTGGCGCAACCTTCGTTCAGCAGTATAAGTATAACCTGGACATGGCACCAGATAGAGATCAACTCAGAGCAATGTCGCATAAGGACAAGGAAACCTTTAAGGAATATGCTCAGAGATGGCGTGAAATTGCCGCCCAGATTTTTCCCCCTCTTGAGGAAAAAGAGATGACCAAGATCTTTTTGAAAACCTTGAGTTCTTTCTACTACGACCGAATGGTTGCAAGTGCGCCCATCGATTTTACGGAAATGGTAAACATGGGGGTACGCCTTGAAGAAGCATTCCGAGAAGGACGATTGGTCAAAAATATAGAATCATCAAGCGGTACCAAAAGATAAGGTAGTGCTTTCAAAAAGAAAAAGGAGTAAGATATTGGTAATATCTCTCTCGAAAAGCAAAGGCGAAGGTATCAGCCAGAAGCAATGGTAACTCCCGCTATCAACCCTACGCCTATTCCAACGTATCAACCTCAGTGTGCTCAGAGCCAACCGAATCAACAACAGTATCAGTAAAGGACACAACTTCCTCTTCAGCAGACTCGTCCTCAGTACAACAATAACAATCGTACGACACGACCACCAGGGTTTGACCCTATACCAATGTTGTACGCAGAACTATTTCCACTTCTACTGGTCAAGGGGCACGTCCAAACTAGGCCTCCTCTTACAGTACCAGAAAATCCGCCTTTTTGGTTCAAAGCGGATCAAACTTGCCCTTATCATCAAGGAGGACCGGGGCACAACATAGAAAATTGTCTCAGCTTCAAGTCTGACGTACAGAAGCTTGTTAGGAACGGGGTCCTATCTTTCAAGGATACAAATCCGAATGTTCAGACGAACCCGTTGCCTCAACATGAAAAGGCTGTAGTAAATTTGATAGAGGAAGAATTTAACCACCGTTATCAAACTCACGATGTACTCCTATTAGGAACCAACCTGGCCAGGATGCATTGTAAACAGAGCGGGTACGGTCATGTGCCATCTCACAATTATCACCAGTGTGATATCTGCTCAAAGAATAATCAAGGATGTTTCGTAATGCAATTAGCTCTACAAGAACAAATGAATCTTGGATGGATTCAAGATCACAGAATCCGTGAGGTCAATATGGCCCACGCAAACCCCAACATTGTCCAGAACCACAACATTCTGGCAATGAATGTCAACTTGGTGGCAATGCACTCAAGGCAAAGCCAACATCATGATTTGCCACGACACGATTACAATTCCTGTCCGATATGCTCAATAAACAATCAGGGATGCTCTTTTGTACAAGAGGCCCTCCAGCATCAGATGGATCTCGAATGGATCCAAGATTACTGTGATAGAAGTAGCCATCATGTTAATATGATTCAAATCTATGATATTCGCTTGATGAATACCAGTCAGGTAGAATTACACGCTAAGCAAGTCAGACTCGCTCTTCTGGCTTCACATGATTACCAAGGGTGTAAAGTGTGTCGTAAATACGACCAAGGATGTGCACTTGTCCAAAGAACACTTCAACACTTATTGGACCGCTGGTGGCTTCCAATCTACTTGGATGAAGCTACACAACAGATCAGTATGACTGACGGGAATCCTACTAGACATCAGAGTCAGGATGTTCGCTCGATGGAAATAGATCTAGTAAGGTTGCACTGCATACAAAGCGAACGTGAGCAAGTACCACCACACAACTATGAGCGCTGTAGAGTTTGCTCAGAAAACAACCAAGGATGTTACCTTGTATGGTCAGCTCTTCAAAATCAGTTGGACCGAAAAAAGATTCGACCATGTTCAAGTTCTGGTTCGATCAAAGTAATGCAAGACTATCTTCCTGGTCGAAGCAAAGACGTTGTCTTAATCTCTAAACATGAAATGACCAAAGAGGTATGCGCCATAATTCCTCTACTACATGAATCAAGAGTTCCTCTTGATAGTAGAAAGATTCTCAACCTCGAACCAATTGAGGCCGACTACGATGGTCAGAAAAATCAAAAGGCCCCCGTGGTTATCTATCTGTCGGGTCCAATACCGTACAAATCAGATAAGGCTAATCCTTACAAATACGGTGCAACAACAATTGAGAATGGAAAGGAAAATCCATTACACTCCATCGTAAACATTGCCGATATCAGTTGAGTAACACGGAGCGACCGGATCTTCAATAGAGGAGTTGTAGAACCCACCAGAGAAAAGGAACCTCAAACAGAAGTTCCCAATCAACCAGTCGGGCAATCCAGTAATCCCGACCTTTCAAAGAACAACGATGAGATGCTGAAGCTCATCCAAAAGAGCGAGTACAACATTGTAGACCAACTGTTACAAACTCCTTCGAGAATCTCTATGTTATCTCTCTTGCTCAGTTCCAAAGCTCACAGAGAAGCCCTACAGAAAGTCTTAGAGCAAGCCTTTGTGGAACAAGATGTGACGATAAGACAATTCGACAGCATCATCTCCAACGTCACTTCCTGCAATAATTTAGGATTCAGTGATGAAGAACTGCCGGAAGGAGGCAAAAATCACAATATGGCGCTTAACATTACAGTCAATTGCCAGGACGATGCTTTAGCCAGCGTATTGGTAGACACAAGATCAAATCTGAATGTTATGTAAAAGTTTACTCTAATGCGACTATCATTTCCAGGATCTCCAATGAGAGGCAGCGAGGTCATCGTCTAAGCCTTTGGTGGATCCAGAAAAACAGTTATCGGCGAAGTTGATCTTCCCATAACTATTGGTCCTCACACTTTCCAAGTCACTTTCTTGGTCATGGACATCCGGGAAGCATACAACTATTTATTAGGAAGACCTTGGATACACGAAGCTGGGGCAGTCACTTTGACACTTCACCAGAAGCTAAAGTTCGTCAAGAATGACAAGCTCGTCACAGTCTGTGGAGAGCAGGCCTTAATCGTAAGCAACTTATCATCATTTTCCTGGGTAGAACCCGAGGAACTTATTGGGACTCAATTCCAAACACTTCCGGTGAGCAATGAGAATCGATCAGAGAAAGGGACGTCGATTTCCTCATACAAATATGCTCTCAAAGTGATTGAAAGTAACAACACAAAAGGATGGGGACAACTTGTCATTCCTACGGATAACAAGACAAAGAAAGGTCTTGGTTTCTCCTCAAACTGTACCTAGACTGCTACTAACGATGAAAGTTTTCATCCTGTTCAGGACTTCTTCCAAAGTGGAGGTTTCCTTCACCCAGTGTCTCAAGAAGTACACACCATCAATGAGGGTGACTCCTCCGATACAGATGAAGAGTGGAAGTCCTATCTCAACGAGGACGGTTATATGTCTCAAGAAGAAACGCATACGCCATTTTGCTATCCCACGCAAAGTCCGAGATATATACCAAGATGATATACGGAGATTGTGATCCGGAAGGATTCCGTGCTCATTAGAGGAGGACACTCTGATGAAAAACAACTTTGACTATGACTATTATGATCCAATGGATGACTTACCTATCTGGCGGCCGTACCCAGAAGACTTGGGGCAAAAGAGTCAGCCAAACGATGCATGTCAGCTGAGCATCATTGAAAAGAATACCTGCGTCCCCACCAAATCATAGGATCATTACTCAGGGCATTCAAAAGATATCCAGGACAACGATGAATCTGCAAAGATTGCAAGGCAAAAGTTCATCAACTATGCTTTTCCTGAGGTCAACGTCATCGAGAGGGATGACTCCTCCAGTTCCACTGAAGTATGGGACACCTTAGGACAACCGAGTGGCAAGTACGACTTCATGGTAAAATACACCGCTTCGGAAAGCTCTCGTATCAGGCTCGAAGACATCCAGCCAACTGGATGGGAAGATCCGCCTGAGAGTGAAAACACTGTGCAAGATGAAACAGAAGAGTTCGTTTACGACAACTCTGCCTGGGAGGAAGACTCCAACGATCCTGCTCCGCCAGAAATCAGTGTCATTTATGAGGACAAACCAAGAAAGAACATACCAGACTTTATGATTCACCGAGGAGTTCGTCGCCAATGGGTTGCTGTCGATGTCCCGAAAGTCGTCCTTAAGTCTAAGTAATTACCGTCTTTGTTTTAACATTTCACCTTGCCCAGGTGAAATAGATGTTTTTATAGGGCCCACTTTTCTGTAAATGTCCCTCTTCGCTTCGCCCAAAGCGACAGAGTTTTGTTTTATAGGGTTGTAGTTTCAAGAATCGACTAAATCAAAATAAACGTCATTATGTAATTTCTGCATTTATTGTTGTTTTCACTTTTTACTTTTTCAGAAAATGGTAATCCTAAAAACAACTCAAAAATAAAAACAAGCATTTTTTGGAGAATACACGGCACACACTCTTGCATTCTCTCTATCTCTTCTAAAACATAAATCATCACGTCATGCAGATTGCTTGTTTTAAACCCCATTAAAACATCCGATCCGATGCCTTCGCCCAACTTTGAATTCCCGGTATTTGAAGTTGAAGAAGAAGAAGACGAAGAAATTCCATAAGAGATCTCCCGATTACTTAGATAAAAGGAAAGGTCCATTGAACCTCACAAAGAGCCGTTGGAAACGGTCAACTTGGGTTCAGAAGAAGAGAAAAAAAAGTCAAGATTGGGGCACTGCTCAGCCCGACTGTCAAAGAAGACTTAATAAAACTGCTCAAAGAGTTTCCTGATGTATTTGCTTGGTCATATCAGGACATGCCAGGGTTGGATACCAGCATCGTGGAACATCATCTACCGTTAAGATCAGAATATCCACCAGTAAAACAAAGACTGAGACGGACTCATCCAGACATGGCCATCAAAATCAAAGAGGAAGTGCAGAAACAGATTAACGCGGGTTTCCTCGGCACCTCAGAATATCCTCAATGGTTAGCCAACATAGTACCAGTTTCGAAAAAGGACGAAAAAGTCAGAATGTATGTAGCTTACAGAGATATGAACAAAGCCAGACCAAAGGATAACTTTCCCTTACCGCACATAGACACGCTGGTAGATAGTAAAACAAAGTTCAAAGTCTTCTCCTTCATGGATGGATTCTCGGGCTTTAATCAAATCAAAATGGCGCCGGAAGATATGGAGAAAACTTTATTCATCACCCCATGGGGCACCTTTTGTTACAAAGTAATGTCGTTCGGTGTGAAGAACCCCGACGCAACCTATCAAAGGGCCATGACAACTCTGTTTCACGACATGATGCACAAAGAAATTGAAGTGTATGTCGATGACATGATTGCCAAATCTAAAACAGAAGAGGAGCATGTGACTCACTTGTCAAAGTTATTCGAGCGGCTGAGAAAGTACAAACTCCGCTTGAATCCTAACAAGTGCACGTTCGGTGTCCGCTCAGGAAAACTGCTAGGATTCATCGTCAGCCAGAAAGGAATTGAGGTTGATCCTGACAAGGTCAAGGCCATTCAAGAGATGCCTTCACCAAAGACTGAGAAACAAGTCAGAGGATTCTTGGAACATTTGAATTACATTTCCAGATTTATATTCCTTATGACCGTGACATGCGTGCCAATCTTCAAATTACTAAAAAAGTATCAGGACTGCGTATGGACAGAAGACTACCAAACCGCCTTCGAAAGTATCAAGGAATACCTGTTGAACCCACCTATCCTGTCACCTCCAGTGGAGGGATGGCCGCTGATCATTTACCTAACAGTCTTGGTAGACTCCATGGGTTGTGTACTTGGCCAACAAGACGAAACAAAAAGAAAAGAGTCTTCCATCTATTACCTAAGCAAGAAATTTACCGACTACGAAACTCGGTACATTATGCTTGAGAAAACTTGTTGTGCTCTGGCTTGGGCAGCCAAACGTCTTCGCCAGTACATGATTTGTCACACTATTGGTTAATTTCAAAAATGGATCCAATCAAGTACGTCTTTGAAAAACCTGCTCTCACGGGAAGGATTGCCTGTTGGCAGATGTTGTTATCAGAATACGACATCGAGTACCATGCTTAGAAAGCTATAAAAGGAATTATTTTAGCCGATCATTTGGCTCATAAACCGATTGACGATCAAGAATCAGTCGGATTTGACTTCCCAAACGAAGATGTCATGTATCTGAAAATGAAAGATTGCAATGAACCGCTACCCAATGAAGGACCAGAACCAGGTTCCCAATGGGGACTAATCTTTGATAGAGCTGTCAATCATTACGGAAACGGAATTGGGGCAATCATCATAACACCTCAGGGTACCCACGTTCCTTTCACTGCCAGATTGACATTCGAATGTATAAACATTGAGGCTGAATACGAAGCTTGTATCATAGGTCTCGAAGAAGCGATTGACTTCAGGATTAAGAACTTGGATGTGTATGGAGACTCAGTCCTGGTTATCAATCAGATCAAAGGAGATTGGAACACATACCAATCAAGGTTGATTCCTTACAAAGATTACGCGAGAAGGTTGTTACCATTCTTCAACAGAATCGAGTTTCATCGCATCCCTCGTGAAGAGAATCACATGGCTGATGCATTAGCCACTCTTTCTTCCATGATTAGTGTAGGTCAATGGAACGACGTACCTAAGATTGATATAATGTGCCTAGAACGGCCCGCTTACATCTTCGCGATCGAAGCAGTCATAGACGACAGACCTTGGTATCACGATATCAAATGCTTCCTTAAAAAATAAGAGTACCCACTTAGGGCATCAAGAAAATACTGGAAGACTCTCAGAAAGATGGCATGCAACTTCTTTCTGAGCGATGGTACACTCTATAAGAGAAACTTTGACATGGTTTTGCTCCGATGCGTAGACAAACCAGAATCAGACTTGTTGATAAAAGAGATTCACGAAGGATGCTTTAGCACTCATGCCAACGGACACACAATAGCGAGAAAAATTCTGAGAGCAGGATATTATTGGCTGACAATGGAATCCGATTGCTACAAGTACATGAGGAAGTGTCACAAGTGTCGGATATACGCTGACAAAATCCATGTACCGCCAACGCATCTCAAATTTCTCTCTTCTCCATGGCCTTTTTCTATATAGGGAATCAACATGATTGGCATGATCAAACCCAAGACTTCAAACGGACATCGGTTCATCCTGGTAGCCATTGATTACTTCACCAAATGGGTCGAAGCAGCATCATACACCAATGTAACCCGACAAGTCGTAGTCCTCTTTATCAAAAACAATCTCATCTGCCGTTATGGTGTTCCGAGCCAGATCATTACTAATAATGGATCCAACTTGAACAACAAGATGATGAAAGAGTTGTGTGTTGAGTTCAAGATCGAACGCCATAACTCATCTCCCCATCGACCTAAGATAAACGGAGCGGTAGAAGCGGCTAACAAGAACATCAAGAAGATTGTTCAAAAGATGGTTGTAACCTACAAAGATTGGCACGAAATGCTACCCTTTGCTCTTCACGGTTATCGCACATCTGTCTGCACTTCAACAGGGACAACTCCTTTCTCTCTAGTATATGGCATGGAGGCAGTGCTCCCCATAGAAGTAGAGATACCATCAATCAGGGTATTGATGGAAGCTAAGCTAACAGAAGCAGAATGGTATCAAAGTCAACACGATGAACTAAACCTAATTGAAGAAAAGCGAGTAATGGCACTATGCCATGGTCATTTATATCAACAAAGAATGAAGAAAGCGTTTGACAAAAAGGTCCGACCTCGCATCTTCAAAAAAGGAGACCTTGTGCTCAAGAAGATACAATCATTCCTCACTGACTCCCGGGGAAAATGGACTCCGAATTATGACGGCCCCTATGTGGTCAAGAAAGCCTTCTCAGGCAGCGCCTTGAGACTCGCAACCATGGATGGAGAGAAATTTGCTTACCCCACGAATGTTGACGTAGTCAAGAAATACTTCGCCTAAACACACAAAAAAAAGTCTCGGTGGATTGAAAACCTGAAAAGGCGGTCCAGGCAAAAATTAGAGACATAAGCAAAAATCATCCCCAGGGATTGGAAATCTCAAAGTACAATCCAAGCAAAAGTTAGGGATTAATGGCAAGTAACTACGTTCGACGAGGTTAAATCCCCAACAGTAATGCCATCCATCAGAAAACTCCAAGGTCATCTTCGACAGAAGCTCAGGATGTCCAGAATTCAAAGTTGGTAGAAGGATAGTGGTCGTTATGTTTCAATGTAGCCCTTTTCCCTTAAATTACCATTTTCTAAACTTTGTAAATACTTTATAGGATCACGCGCTTGGCTGATTTCCATCCTATCAATAAAATTTGAGCCTTAGTGCTTTTGTTTGCAATTCTCATTTGTTTTAGCTTTACAGATTGACATTTTTAACATGATAAACAATTCTTGAAATAAAACAAAAATGAATTTACTTGTCAAAATTTTTCTGCTTTTAAAATAAAGATGGCAATTCCTATTGACTGGTGAACTTCAAAAAGAATATCAATCGCTTCTTTGAAGGTAGTTGAACCTCAAAGTACAGAATCAAAGTACTCCTTCTAAACCAGTACGCCTGAATGAAGGATCAACTATATCAGATGCAAATATCTCGTCTGATATCCCAGGTAGGGTTCTTACCTCTTAAGACCGGTTGACAATTCTTTCTACCCGCAGGGATCGTCTCTCCTAAGCAAGGCAGGATTGTTGTTTTGAACCAGTGATACTTTTCATCTCCCACCATGGCCGAGTATTCAGTCGTGTTCGTCTATTAGTCTATATGTCACGTCAGTTTTGTCAGCATAAACATACATACATCATGCATTATTGATTCATACTCATATTCATATTGCATCACTATCACTCTGGTCAGTCTTATCCCCAAGTGATAAAAGTCCTCTTATCAATGTCTCTCCCTAGTTTATTTCTGGATTGGAGACAGTCCTCGACCACTTTGATAACTTGAACCTCTGAAAGGCAAGAAGATATTCGACAAACGTCACTCTTCACCATCAAAGATGATATTTATTGCTTCCCGGATTAAGGAAAATCCCCAGAGGAAGCCTTTTAACCAAAGACTCTCGGTAATACAGCAGTCTCTCTATGAAAATTTATTGTCAACAGGGTCATCAGCACCTCTAAATTGGATTACATCACACAACATTTCTTCGAAAATGGTCTCAAAGAACAATATGATGTAGTATCCCCAAACAGAAAAGCAGTCTCTCAAGAGACTCGTTTTCCACCAGTAGAATCAACAAATGACATCTTCAACAGAGAAGCTTACGCACCTCTACGACTTAGAAAAATGGGTTCCCCAGCAAGTCTGATGACAAAAATTTTCCCATCAAATGGCGTCTCCCCCAGGAAAATACGGTTAGAAGTTTGATGAAAACCGCTACGACTAATAGCATCCCTTGTCAAGAAAGGAACCTGACAAGAAGAAACTGAGACCGGTTCCTTGGCTGAAGACCAGGATCGAGGGGAAGTTTATTGACAAAATAAACTGAGACCAGTTCCTTGGCTGAAGACTAGGATCAAGGGGAAGTTTATTGACAAAAGAAACTGAGACAAGTTCCTTGGCTGAAGACCAGGATCGGGGGGAAGTTTATTGACAAAAGAAATTGAGACTAGTTCCTTGGCTGAAGACCAGGATCAAGGGGAAGTTTATTGACAAAAGAAACTTAGTTCAGTTCTGTGGCTAAAGACAAAGATCGAGGGGAAGTTTATTTCAGAAACCAAGACCAGTTCCTTGGCTGAAGACCCGAATCGAGGGGAAGTTTTACCCTTTTCTGAGTATCATTGCTTAGCCAAAGAAGATGGATGAGCGAACTGCCATTCATAATCACTGTTAAAATTTCGGGTATTCCGATATTTAATCCTCTTGCACCCTGAATGTCCGAATACCTTCGCCATTCACACCTTCGGGTCCAAGAAGATTAAATAGGGGCATCTGTCATACCCCAAATTTTGAACACCAAGACTTCCCATCATTGTGAAGATCATTACCACAATATGGATGAACCTTCATGCCTCATCAATCTCTTCAAGGATTGTTGAGCATTCACCACAATCCAGACTTAGGGTTTCAAGCCCTCTCAGAGCACTTAGACAAAGGATCAATCAAGGAATGACATGATCTTCAACTTGTCTAAACCTCTCAAACCCCTATAAAGGATCAAGAGGACTCCCACATCAAGAATCAAGCACAAGGTTGCAACATTCCAAGTGGATTAAGCCTCAAGATCGCCAGTGTCACCAAATTAGGGTTTTGGTCGACCAAGGCCTCCAGATAGAATTTTTCCTCTGGGCATGAGCCAATGCTTCCAAGCATAACACAATATACTCCAAGGGACCTTATGCACCCAATCATCAAGTCAATTTAACCTCAGGGGATGCATTTACCAAAAATCAGGAATTAGGGTTTCTTGACCTAATTCACCCCTAAGTTGACTTTTGGGACAAAGCCTGAGCCAAGACCTCAAGACATGATTTGAGGGCCTCCAATACACTACATTGATCCATTTTCAACAATGGATTGATCCAAGAAGCTTGATTCACAAGTTTCAATCTCATCTGGACCACAATTAGGGTTTGGAAGGAAAAGTCAACTGTACCTTTGACTTTTGACCAGGACATGCTCCCAAACCTTGGGTCATTATTCAATACACCCTATATCACCTATGGAATCCATCCATTAGGTTTGATTTAGGTCAAGGACTTGATTTAATAAAGGATCGCACAGTTTGGATTTCATCCGATAAAAAGTCAACTGTGCACAAAATGAAGTTTGACTTTTTGGATTTTTTCGCAAATATGGTTCCCCTAAGTCAAAATTAATGTTAATATGTGACATTGATCATCATTCATCAAGAAAAATCAAGAAAAGTGAGGTTTCCTGCAAATGGGGCAACCATAAGAAACCAAAATTTTTCTAAGTTATGGAACAAAAGTGATTTTGGTACCAACTTCCAAGGATTATAACTTGAGATCCAAGTAACCATTTTGGATGATCCAAAGCTGGATTTGTAGGTCTTGCTACACTCTACTAAAGCTTCAACTACCTCCAACTCCAATACTTTATGGATTTTAAGTTATGGAGTGATCAAAATCACAAAAACATGAAAATGACACTTTTTCCAACACTTAGTGAAAATCTACCTAAGTTACCAGCCTTGAACATCAATGTTCATAAGGATTTTTCAGTTGGATCCAAATAGTTTCAAAACAAACTATGATCACACATGTTTTGTATCATATGAGGGCTTTCTAAAAAGCACAAGAGCCGCCCATAACTCAACCTGAGCAGGGAGATATGAATCCCTCAAAATCACCATTTCCAACTGGCCCAAGCAAGGCAGATTTTGTGCATTTGCTCGATTTGGAAAATTTGGACAACTCCAAGCCTTGTCATCCATTTGGACACATCTAAGGATAAAACAAAAGGAGAATGATATGATCCTCAAGCCTCCCAAGTCCAAGAATCTACATATAGCCATGCCATACCTAAAAGAGCTAAAAAGTGCCAAGACTCCAATTTTGTTTCAATGCATTCAATGGATGCATCAAGGTGGCATGAACTGAGGCAAGCTTAACTGAATGAGTCAAGCCTTATCTCTGAACCAAAAGACCATAGGCCTGTGCTCTAACCTCAAGTCAATGGCTAGAGGAGACTTAAGATTCCATTTGATCCACATTGGCCACAGACCTGCTGCAATTGCCACACACTATTGCTTCCAAAACAAACTCGACACACTATAAATAGAGCTCAGTTGTGATCAATTTGAGTACACCAAAGCACCCAAACTGATGCTTTCCTCAAAATCTCCCTTTCACTCCATTTTTGTCTTCTAACTCAAGTCACTATCGGGTTTTGAGATTGAGAGTGATTCCAACCAAACCAATCACACACACACTCACCTCATAAACATCATATATGAGTGATCCATAACATAAAACCACATCTGGAACATCAAATTCACAAAATCACCAGCCAATTGCTCAAGTTCTTGACAGAGTTACAGTTGAGGTACCACAACCAGTTCCAACTTATTTCAATCCACTCCAAGCATTCAAACACATTCCTTGGCACCTAAGGAAGCTGTCCAGATCATTGGAACCTAGTTGTAACACCTCCATCACCAAACTCGATCACCAACTACAAGAGGTAGGCCTGAACCCTTCAAACTCTATGTTCCATGCATCATAAATGAATTTGTGAGTTACCATCTTGTTCCTACATGTATATAGAGTAATAACCCTCAATCAATTGCCATAAATCAATCGTGTATGGAATTTCATTGTGTTCATGCTGAAATTAGGGTTCTTGAGGTTTTCTGTTGATTTCTTTCTCCATGCTTAATATAAATGCAATTAAACTACATGGTTGTGATCCTTGTTCAAAAACGAACGAGATTGGTACTTGAATCGTGCAAAACCATTGAGAAATCATGGAGAAAAGTGAGAAAATGCAAATATGAAAAAACAGAGGGCGCGGGCAAGAACCAAGTGTTCTTGGTGCCATCATTCAAAATTTTGAATTTTAGTTATTTTGTTTAATTGATTCAAAAATTAATTTCTCTCTGAATATTTATGTTTTTGAATTGATTCTTTTTCTCAAAATTCACTAAAATGATTAAATATTTTATTTTACAAAAAATCCAATTTATATTATTTATTTAATATAGTTAGAATTTTTGTAATTAATTTCATTTTATTGTTTTTAAACATTTTTAAAATGAAATTCCCACTTTGATCTTTCAAAACCAATTGAATTTCAAGCTTTCATATGATTAAACATGATTTTTCAAAATATTTTTCAAAGTGTACAACTTGTTTTTGAATATATTTGATATTTTATCATTTATTATTTAAATTTCCTTTGAAAAATGACATTTTAATTTAAAATTAGGGTTTCCTCTCGATTTTAAATTTTCAAACAACACTGGGCCTCTATTAGAGTGTAAGACCCATTCCCTTTGTAAATAAATAATTTTGGGGCCTCAGTCATTGTATAAATCCCCCTGTGGTTTTCAAAACCGCGACGCGATCGTCGCCTTTTCAAAATAAGTCATTTGGGCATCTCCTTGAGCTATAAGCCCCAACTCTTGTATAAAAATAACTTTTATGGGCCTCTAATAGAGTGTAAGACCCATCCCTTGTATAAATAATCTTTGGGCATCAGTCATTGTATAAGTCCCGATACGATTTTAAAAAAGTCTCGGCGCGACCGCCAATTCTAAAACATTTTTCATTTGGGCCTACGCTTGTGTTGTAAGTCCCATTTCTTTTCTTTTTCAAACTTTTGGGCCTCTCCTTGAGTTGTAAGACCCTTTGTAGAGAAAACCTTTTTTGGGCGTCAATCATTGTATAAGTCCATGTACAGTTTTCAAAAACAACGGTACCAATACTGTTCTTTTTTCATCTAGGCCTCTCCTTGAGTATAAGCCCCAACAACTTTTTCAAAAACAACTTCCCTTTTGATTTAGGTTCAAATTAATAGCTGTTGTCAAAACTTTATTTAATTTCTTGAACAACTAACCATACAGCTGTTACTATGGAAGCTTGCTCACCTGTAAGTTTTTATCAGTTTTCTTTACATGCTTTTATATATATATATATATATATATATATATATATATAACTGTATTGTGGAAGCTTGCTCACCTGTAAGTCCTTCTTCCATATCCTTTTAAATACTTGCCATATATCAACTGTATATACACTTGTATATCTGCTTAGACTTTTCCCCGACAACTAGGTCTAGAACTAGTTAAAGCCAGTGGTCACTCTTTCAATACAGTCAAAACTAGTTCCCCATAGGAATTCCAGATACAGTCTTGCTTTCTCTTGGGCTTAAACAATATGGAACAAAGAGAAAGGCATTATTCCCGGTAAAACTTTTCTCAGACTGTCACTATTAGAAATTGTCAAAGAAGTTCATTTCCTGGTGAAACCTCTCTTGAATTTCTTCAAACCCTAGAACTGTTCACCAAAGAAAAGATTATTCCCGGTGAAACTTTTCTTGAACTCTTCTTAAGTTTGGACCCACAGGCTTCCTAAAAGCATCCCAGTCTCCTCTTGGGCTTTGTATAAGGACCCTCCGGCTTCTTAGAAGTTCCCATGCCTTCTCTTGGGATTAATACAAGGACCTTAAAGACCTCTTAAAGGTATAAGACAGAACTTAGTCATCCTTTGCTAGAGCAGTCTTTCCAGAGTCAAAACCTCCGACTAATGTTAGCGTTGATTCTCATCCCTTAAAGTACTCACCTCCTCTTGGGCATCATACAAAGATAAACCTTTTCATCCCAATAGACTTGGACAGTCTAATATCCTCTCGCATTTAAAAGACATTCTCAAGTTCCCTACGAATACGGGAAAAACCTTGATCATTCGATCAATCTCCAGTATGAGTTGAAAATTCTCACAGGATCTAAAACTCAATCTTTATCCTAAATTTCCCCCAACTAGGGCCAGCTTATCATCAGAACCTCAAGGCATCTGATACCTCAACTCTTCTGTAAACCCTCAACAAGAATTGATCCCCGATTTGGACCTGCCTCTAGATCTCAATAATCCTCAGCAGAAGTCAGCCTCCTTTTAGGCTTTGTATAATGATTTCTCCAACTTTTTTCAGCCACAATCTTGGGCTTTATACAAGACAGATAAAAGCACTCTCTTGTTGAATCAAACCCTTTTAGCCTTAATCTTGGGCTTTGTGAAATTCTGGCCTATATATCAGATGTCCTATCGAGATGTCGAGACACTGATATACAACAACAATGAACAAGTTCAATACAAAAGTGTGCAGAAAATGTAAAGAACACCAGAAATTGTTAACCCAGTTCGGATCTAACTATCCTACATCTGGGGGATACCAAGCCAGGGATGAAATCAATATTCGATAGTATCAATTCACTGATAACCACATCCGGTTCAATCAACTCACTTAATCATTACCCTTCCTATGACTTCTACCTAAGACTCCCCTAGGTATGAGGCCCTCCTCAAATCCCTCTTCAATCACAACCCGTGACTGGTTCCTTACAAGATAAGTAACAATGGTCGAAACACAAATTCTCAATACTTCACAGCTTATGAGAATTAACACACAGCTACTCAATGCTTAAAAGCTTATGAGCAACCTTACACAACTTACACTATAGCCCTTATACTGTTATCATAAGATACCAGTTAGGCTCACAAAACACAAGCACACAACCCTAAAAATACATGTAAGTTCGACACCTAAAACTAGGTTTACATCAGTCTATTTATAGCTTGAAATCTGGACTGAATTGGGCTTCAAAAACGCAGCAATTAGATTGCTCACAAATCTGCAAAATTAACTCCAATAAAATAGGTCTTCAATCCAAAGTTTCCTATTATGTCTCCATAACTAGAAACAACAGCAAATCCGAAAACCAACAAATAACCCTAATCCAAAAATGCTTTGGATGCCACATAAGATAACCAATGATTCACAGAATATTCAGTTCCAAATCATTGTAACAGAATCTGCATTAAGAACTGACTTCATAGCGCGATGTCCTATGAGCAGTCATGGAACATCTTCATTCGATATGTTGAACAGAGAGTAATGAAACATATTATTAGACATCTTCATTCAACATCTGCTGCTACATGAGTTTTAGCAAAATAATGCCAACCATAAAACCAAGGAAATAACACTTTGTACAAAACACACAAAGATACTCTCTTGTTGAGTCAATCACCTTAGAACACTCTCTTATTGAGTAGTCATCTCTCTCAGCCTCCTCTTAGGCTTTGTATAATGATCCTTCTTTCCCTCAGCAAAAGTTAGCCTCAATTTTGGGCTTTATATAAGACACCCATAAATATCTTCAGATGGGTTGTCAAATATTTTAGCCTTAATCTTGGGCTTTGTACAAGACACCATATAAATTTCCCTAAGCAGAGTCAAACCTCTTTCTAGCCTCAATCTTGGGCTTCATACAAGACAAACCATACTCTCCAGTAGAGTCAATCTTCTCCTTTTCAGCCTCAATCTTAGGCTTTGTGCAAGACACCTACAAATATTCCCCGGTGGAATAAAAAAATCTTCTTTCAGCCACAATATTGGGCTTCGTACAAGACAGATAAATACCTCCCCAGCGGAGTCAATTCCTCCTAGCCCCCTCTTAGGCTTTGTATAATGATATCCCCCAAAGAGTCAGTCTCTTTTTTAGCCTCAATCTTGGGCTTTGTACAAGACAGATAAACACTCTCTTGTTGAGTTAGTCTTTTCCAACCTCCTCTTAGGCTTTGTATAAGGACTTCCCCAGTGGAGTCAATCAATCTCTTAGCTTCAACCTTGGGCTTTGATCAAGGCACACAAGAATCAACATCCCCTCAGAGGAAATCAAAATCTCTCTGTAGGAAGACATTTCTCTGTGTTATCACACATCAAAACAGATAAATCAAAACAAACCCTAAATCCCAGATAACTGCTGTAAGTGGCACACTTGTTGATCCAAATATCCAAGTTGTCGTCCATCTTTTATCCAGGTAAAAACTTCCTCTTTCATCAAATTGTTGTAACTAGCAAGCCTCTGGATTATTTACATCCACACCACTGTCCCTCTCTTAGCATGAAAGACTCCTAAGGAAAAATGGCATTGCTCAACACTGAGTTAAAGTTTTCTCCTTCAGGACAAATCCCCTATAAAGGAAATTATGGCACTGCTGGATTCTCATATCCCAGTTAAAGTAATTCTCCTTTATAAATCAGTCACCCAACAATTGTGATACACAGACGAGATGTCTCCCTTTAGAGATGACAAATTCTCTCTCAGTCGAACTTTTAGCTTCAATCTTGGGCTTTGAACAAGACACAAATAACCCTTTAGCTTCAATCTTGGGCTTTGAACAAGACACTAAACATCTTTTTCCTCCCATAGAATAGGAGGAACTACGATTGCTCTGATTTCCCTGCTTCTTTAAACGGGAATACGTAGGCATAAGATTGCGAAATCTTAGCAAGCATACCAATCAAAAACCTAAGATCCAATATCTTCATACCAATCAAAACTGAGGTCCAGTACCTCTCCAAAATCATCAAAAATTCACTCTCTCTCAAACTTTTCCCAACCCATTTACAAACAAACACCATCAAGTACAAAGCAGAACCTAAAACTATCAACCTGTGGATAACCACATATAGGATGGGTAATTGACAACTCCCCATTGTATAACCTGGCCCAGAACTCCCCGAATCTCTCTTAGCGTTTGTTCAGTTAAACATTCGCGTGTAAGGTTAGTTTTAGGTAGCTTCCCTTTCCCTTCCAGCTTCACGGGATAAATAAGAAATCAGAAAGTAGCACCCCTTCCCTACCGTTGCGGTGAGGAAGAATCCATTTGAGATAAGGTGGCTGCGTCACCGACAAAAATCGCACGCTACAATATGGTTGGTACTGGATGCAAGATTTGTGGATGGATATTGAAACATGTTTAACATTGTACTACAAAAACTCAGTTTGATAAAATCATCAAGCCATTGAACAAATTCCAAATATCGAACAAAGTTTAATAAGTGTTTGAACGACTGTGATTGTATAAACACAATGCAAAGTGTCTTATAATATATGTCAATTTTATGTATATGCTCTGTACAATTTTAAAGTATGTATCATTGTAGTATTTGTTTGTTCTTAATTATAAATTTCATTTTTTTACAACTTTTTTATTTAATTAATTTAATAAAATAAATTACAACAAGAAAATTATATAATTAACACTTTTTGAAAGACAAAAAAAATGATGAATATCACTTTTTTAAGATAAGGATTTTTTTTATCAGTTCCTTAAATTATTATTACTCTATCTTTTCTATTTCTCTCCTTTTTCTCTTATACCAATCATTACATTAAATATACTCTATTTCACATCTTTTTCTCTCTTCTCATACTCTTTCTCACTTCTTTCTCTCTTCTCTACTTCTCCTCACAACCAAACACACCCATATAGTTTCAATAGTACAACACTCAATTCAATTAAAATATAGCACTCTCAACTAGCACAGTCAACCATATAAACTAAGTTAACTATATTCTCACATTTTTTATAATATTAAAAAAATTTATATAAAAATACTCAACAATATCAATAAGACGACTATTAATACTATTTATTTATTTTAAAATATGAAAAACTAAATATACATATATTAATATAATGATTATATTTTTAAAAATTAATAAATAAAGTAAATCTAATAAACTTATTGAACATTTTTTTAAAATAAAATGTATAAAAATTAGGTGATGTTTATAAAACGAGAGAGTACATATTTTGAAATTGTAATCTTTATTCAAAAATAATTGTTTTTATTAGTATAAAATACTAAAATTAATAATTTCTTTAATATAATATTAAATAATTTTTATTTTTAATATGCATCACATAACTCTCATTGAATACATTTTATTAAGTGTTAAATAGTTGTCAAAAATATTGATAATTCATTCTTGAAATGAGTCCAATTTCCATATTTAAAATTTTAAAGTAAATTTCAAAAATTAGTGTTATGTAAAATGAAAAACAATATTTTTAAAATTTATATTAAAACCATTTCACATACATAAAATG
The DNA here is from genome assembly GCA_022829125.1 of Lathyrus tuberosus. Taxonomy (NCBI): domain Eukaryota; kingdom Viridiplantae; phylum Streptophyta; class Magnoliopsida; order Fabales; family Fabaceae; genus Lathyrus; species Lathyrus tuberosus. The sequence continues at coordinate 4,908,229 of JALAZF010000361.1, forward strand.
AAAAACAATATTTTTAATTTGATATTATTTTTAATTGAAGATATAAAATTTTTCAGAAAATATAATAATTTGTTGGTTTACAAAAATCATATAATTTTCAATTAAAATAAATTTAAAAATATAAGAGGTCTACCAAACACTAGAAATATAGAAAAAAATGGAAATAGAGAAAGAAGAATAAGTGAGTTATGCTATCAATGAAAAAACATATATTTTATTTGTTTACAATCTTACCTGGATATAAATATTGAAAACTAGTATAATCTTTTAAAAAGAAAAGAAAGATAGAGTGCGAGTCTCAAAAAATAAAAATAGAAATTGATTGTATTATATTAGGAGTGGCAAAACGGGCCAGCCCGCCCACCAGCCAAAAAATGGCGGGTTGGGTTGGGATTTTGGGCCCGCCTGCCCGTTTAGCCCGCCCCGCCAAAGCAAAAAAAAACTGCGGGCTGAATACATAATGGGGCGGGTTGGCCCGCCAGCCCATTAAAAAATATTTACAAAAGTTATAAAAAAAATCCAATTTTATTTTTAAAACAATGGCCCAACATAAATAAAATTAAGTGGTCCAGTTGATAATTGAAAAAACAATATTCTCACATCACAGATTCACAGCCAGCCACACAAAATTTCATTAGAAATTGTTCCTCTTCACTATCTTCAGTCTTCACACAAAATTTCAAAAGAGAAATCAATGTCTCTCTCACTCACGGTCGCGAGTCGAAGCCGGTAGCCATCCACCACCTACGAACGAAGGAGTCAATAGTCACCACACACAGACCTCTCAACTCAACCCTAATCCCACTCTCACTATCGCAAGTTAACGATGGTTTCTTTCTAAAAAGTAAGTTCTCTTTTCTCCTACTGTTGCCTCGGTATTTTTGTAATGTTTGATGGTGTATGTATGTATTTTGGAACTGTATGTTGAATACTCGACCAACACCGAATGCGCCACTGATTTATTTAGGATATTTAGAATTAGGTTAGAAAGTCTCTTTATTCTTATAAATAGAGGAAATAAAGGGTAGTGTTTAGTATTTTGATGTTGTATGTAATAACATTTGATTTTGAATCATTGTTTGACGAAGACAATGCCTCTGTTTCACTCAACCTTGACTGTATCATTTTTGAGCATTTGATAGATTTTGAAACATTCTTATGAAATAGATGATAATGAGTGTTTTGAAACATTTTTGAGAGTGTTTTATCACTTTCTCTTTGTGCTTCTCTATTAATATATCAATTACAATAAGAGAGGATTTGAAGCTGACTTGGTCCAAAATCTTTAGGATGTGAGCATTAGACTCAAATATTATTTTTCTATCTTTTATAACACCAAGCTTGGCCTTGGAACCTGGAAATGTATCGAATTGTGTGTGCTAAAGTGAAGGTTACACATGCTATTATTTTCCACACAGGGTTTTGTTTATAGTTTAAGGTACATGAGTAATGAATGACTTGTATATAGGTAAACCAGAATCTAAATTCTCTCAAAGGATGGTTGAGATGGAAAAATTTTGATTCTTGACCTGAAAACAAAACTAGCTAATAGTAATAATTATATAATTATATAATGTTTTTTAGAGTTCCAAGAGAAGTGACAATACAACAAAATATCACTAGCTAATAGTAATAATAGCGTACTGTGCGAGTAGTTTCTATACAATATTAAAAACTATACTACTTATTAATTTAATGAAAAAGTATAAGAGAAAGAGTATTACTGTTTCTCTTCTCTCTATTGTACTTAAATAAGTGATCAATTTTCTATTAACTTAACTTTCTTTAATCAATCATCAACTACCTAACTAATATTGGAACATACCACTAAACACCATAAATTATCCTTTAATTAAAATTTCATTTACAGTAATTGATGCCCTTTTATGTAATTGACTAAATACACCTTTCATTGTCCAATAAAAAGCAAGGTTTTTGCCAAGTGGCAACTATATCCCATTTGCAATGGTTCCTCTCTCTCTCTCTCTCTCTCTCTCTCTCTCTCTCTCTCTCTCTCTCTCTCTCTCTCTCTCTCTATGATGGGTTTGATTGACCTTTTCCCTATCACTCTCGTCTTTCCTCTTTCCCTCACCTTATCTCACTTTCTCGTCTACTCTCTCTCTCTCTCCTCTCTCTCTCTCTCCTCTCTCTCTCTCTCTCTCTCTCTCTCTCTCTCTCTCTCTTGTCTCCTGGATCTCTATCTCATCTGTTCTTTTCTTTTCCTCCCTCTTTTTTTGTCACCTCTTTTTCCCCCTCTCTTCTTTCCCTTCAAACCCTAGGTATAGGAATGAAAAGTCATCGTTGTTGCTTATGAGTGATGAACACAACAGAAAAAGAAGAAGTTTGGGTGCACCGAAAACAAGGTAACAATAAGAAGCTTAGATTTTCATCATCATAAGCTTACTTCTTCCTCTCATTTCGGTTTTCTGTAAATGGGTATGTAAAATGGATGCTTATTTCTTCCTCTCATCTGTAAAATGGTTTTCATCATCATAAACTTATTTCTGCAAATGGACATATGAAATCGGTTTTGTTTATCATAACCATATTTCTTTCTCTCATATTCCTTTTCGTTAACATTTTCACAGTTATATTTTGATTATAAATATGTGCAAAACTGTGAATCTCGCAGAAGGAAGAAATTGGGTAAGAAGCGTATTGAATGGAATCGGATCCGAGGATTGGAAAATGATTTTTAGTGGGCGGAGGAAAAAACAAACTCAGGGGTTGGGTAAAGCTGCAAAAATGAAAAAGAAGAAGGTTGACCCGGGTTAGAGAATAGATCTATATAGTGTGTATACTTGATTATAGAGTGAGTCAATTTTTTTACTTGATTATACAGTGAGTTATACCTGATTATACTTGATTATACAATGAGTTATACTTGATTATATAGTGTGATTATACTTTTGTACTTTATGTTTGATATAATGCTTCTTTTGAACATCAAGTATTTGTGAAAATTTCTGTGTTGCATTACGATTATTTTCCATGTTTTCTTGCATTATCATATTTTACATGGCTGTCAAGTCTTTTGATTACGACTTTGATTATTGTCAAATTGATCTCTGTTGATTTTCAGGCTTAACTTATCCCATTTGAAAGAAATTAAGAAAGGTAGAAGGTTTGTAGCTCTTTAGAGTAATCATTTGCAAGCCCTAAAAGGAGAATTTAGATGCATCTTAACCATATTGAAAATGTTTATTAATTTGGACTTTTTTCTTTAAATTGTGCTGCTTCTGTTATTTGTATTATGCAATACTTGACAAGATTTTGAGAAGATTTCATTCAGCCTATTGCAGGTGTCATATACCTCTTGGTTCCATGACGTCTTTAACTATGCAATTGCAAGATGTGGATCTGGATGTGCTCAATTTAAGTATAGGTGGTCCTGATAACTTGGATCACCCATTCGTGGAAAAGGTAAACTTCTCGTGTCTATCCGTTCTAACTCGGGAGTTTGATAGCATAGAGTATTGTAACTTATTTATCCTGAGGTAGAAATTTTCAAAAGTTTATTACTTATAGTATTGAAGATTAAAGACAACACTGATGTTATTTTCTGGAAAATGTATTTCATCTACTTTAGCCACTATATGTTTTTGTTATATATATGATAATCATTTCTTCCAACAACTATAGAAGTGTGCTTTTAATTGTTTTATAACTCGATTTTGTTAACCAGATATGGGAGATAATAGCCAATAACATAATCATGGTCTCTACAATTGGAAATGATGGACCACTTTATGGAACATTGAATAATCCAACAGATCAAAGTGATGTGATTGGCGTTGGTGGTATTGCTATAGTGACCATATAACATCCTTTTCCTTACATGTCATGAGTACATGGGAACTTCCTCACGGGTACCATTTATTTATCGTTTGTTAGTTTATGCTTCCCTCAAATATTTGCGAGATTTGTTTCTTAATCGCTGGTAAATATTTACCCTTGCAATTATGGCCGTGTGAAGCCAGACGTTGTATATGGATAAGACATAATGGGATCAAAGATTAGTTTGGGCTATAAAAGTTTATCAGGAACCAATGTTGCAAGTTCTGTAGTTTCTGGTGTTTTATGTTTGCTTGTCAGTGTCATTCCTGAACATGATTGCAAAAATATCTTAAACCCAACAAGCATGAAACAAGCATTGGTTGATGGTGCTACAAATCTTGTTGGGCATAACATGTATGAACAGGGCGTTGGCAGAGTCGATCTGTAGGTTTTCGTATATAGCTCTCGAATTTGTTTTGTTTTAACTTTTAAAACATATCATATTAATGTGACAATATCCATTATTATTGAAATTTTTCTTAACCAAATTAGATTCTTAAACAAATCTGCAAGGTTCCTATACATATAAAAAATTTCCAACATTTTGTCACTATGTAAACTAAAATGGGTCCTTATAATTTCAAAAACTGTTTAAATTGGCTCCATGAAGAGTCCTAACAATTTGTCAACACTATTTTAAGTTCATGGACCCCATTTTAATTGAAACTAGGGATCAATTCATAAATCTAAAACTGTAGGGACTTGAGATTCTTTAACCATTCTCTAATCTAATCATTATGTTTTCTTCGTACCCCTAAGTATGAGACGGAGAGTAAGGATGAGGATGAGGATGACTATGCGTTGGTAGTAGCCACCACTAAGAAACACTTCCTACTACTGATGACCTTTATCCGAGGTGCCTATTTCGTAAACAATAGCTTTAATTTCATATTTCAAATCATGATAAAGTCGATTTTTGACTCGTACATCTCTTTATGTTTCCGGTTGAACTTTATAATTTGATAGAAATGTTTTTGTCATTTCCATCGTGTTTCAGTGACGGTGATGATTCCAATGTTAACCCTGCTTTTGAAGTGCAACCTTATCTGATGAATAAAGTTGGGGAGGTACAAGGTGCCTTGGTTGAGTTGTGTTAGAACATACAAAATCTCTAATGATGAATTAACGGAGAATTGAGTTAATTTGGAGAAGATGAAGTTAAGAAATTGAGAGAGAGAAAAATAGAGAAAGTAATTGAGGGTGAGAAGAATAATTGGCATTACTTTCAAATGGGAGCTTACAAGACAATTTATACATCAAGTACAAAATGATTGAAAGCAACATAAATAGCTTATTCAAATAAGCTGAAACTAAGAAAAACTAAAAAAAACCAAAAAAATGCATGCGTAACCAGTTACGCTAAATGCCGTAACCGATTACGAGCCTGATACCAACAATTTTCTAGCTTTTTTCAACACCGTAACCGGTTACTGCTTACTGAAATGTCAAAAAAAGATTTTCAACACACCACCTTATTTCAGTTGTTCCAAGTCCACCATGCTCAAGCTTTTCTTCAACCTCTTGAACAACTCATTTGTTACCCCCTTGGTCAACAAATCCACAACTTGGTCTTCGTTTCGATAATATCCCAATCGTAACTTGCCTTTATTCAATAGTTCCCTCAAATAATGAAACCGCGTCTCTATGTGCTTGCTTCTTCTGTGTGCAATCAGATTCTTCGCAAGGTTTATTGCAGAAACATTATCAACCAGAAGTATAGTAGCCTCACCTTCATTGCTACCCAACTTCTTCAATAAACTCATGAGCCACATAGCATGACACGCACATAACAAAGTCGCAATGTACTCGACCTTACAAGACGAGAGTGCTACCACTGATTCCTTCTTCGAACACGAAAAGATTGGTGTTATACCAAACATAAAGATGTATCCAGCCGCTGATTTACTATCATCCTAATCACCACACTAATTGGAATCGGTGAAACCAAGTAAATCGCATTTTCGGTCCGTATCCGATGCGGGAAAGGGAATTCCGCAACCAAGAGTTCCTTTAACATATCTAAGGATTCTCTTGATTGATGCTAAGTGAGACACCTTCGTTCTCTCCATGAATCTACTAGCAATACCGATACTAAATGCCATGTCTGGTCGTGTACTGCACATATACCGCAATGATCCAATCAATCTCCTATATTGCATTGGATCCACATCTTGCTCATCTTCACTCTTGGACAGCTACAACCTTGCTTCACATGGTGTAATGACAGCATTACAATGCTCCATTTCACACGTTTTCAAGATCTCAAGAGCATATTTCATTTGATGGATGAGCATTCCCATTTTTTACTAATGGAACTTTATGCCATGGAAATACGTCAAAATGCCAAGGCCTGTCATCTTGAATTCATCCATAATTTCACTCTTGAACTTAGAGATACTCTTCTCACAGCTTCCGATAATCAATAGATCATCCATATACAAGCAAATAATGATCACACCATCATTTGCATCCGATCTCACATAAACACTGTGTTCGGACACACACCGCTTGAAACTAATATCGATAAGAAAGCCATCAATGCATTTGTTTCAAGCTCTTGGATCTTGTTTCAAACCATATAATGCTTTAATGAATTTGTATAACTTTATCTCTTGATTCTTTACTACAAATTCAAGGGGGATGCTCAACATAAACCTCTTTATCAAGTGGACCGATCAAATACGCAGATTTGACTTCCATTTGATATATCGCCCAATCATTGTTATTCGTAATGCCAATAACTAATCGGATGGTTTCAAGCATAACCACATGTGCAAACACTTCTTCAAAGGCTATATTTTCACGTTGCAAAAATTCCTTCGCTGCCAATCGAGTCTTATGCTTGATCACCTCGCCTTTGGGATTTGCCTTCACTTTATAAACCCATCACACACCAATTGGCTTCTTTAGAATCGGTAAATTGACCAACTCCCAAGTACCATTTTTTCAATAGATTCTAGCTTCTCCTTCATTGCACAAATCCATATTGGATCACTTAGAGCCACCTTCTGTAACGCCCAAGTTTTAGTTATTTTTATTTAATTGAGTCGTTTTGATTATTTTATTATTATATTATTTTATTTTTGACTTTTATGTGAAAATATATTATTTTTCGTCGTGAATATGTTTTATCGCGTTTTGGGAACGTTTGCGAGATATTTGAGTGTAGGGGTATTTTGGTATTTTCATTTATTTTCTTAAATTAAAAATGAATAGAAAAAGAAAGAGAGAAAATAGAAAGGAAAGAAAAAGAGGAGAAGAAAAAGAGGAAGAAAGAAAAGAAGAGAAGAGAAAGAAGAAAAGAGAGAAAACTTGGGAAAATCTAGAAACTGATTCAACCGACTTTTCAAACGCGATTTAATCGGGTAAGGGTGCGAAACTCGATTATACTATGTTTGTGTATGATTATATATGTGTGTGTGTGGATGTTTGTGGTGTTCTATGGTTTTCAATTCTAGGTTGGAACGATAGAAATCGATGTTTTCGCGGTTGGAAATCGATGTAAATGTTGTAGAATACTAGTTACCATGATTAGATTATGTTTCGATTGCTATATGTTGATTTGGAAGTGTTTTGGTGGTGAAAATATAGTTTTGGGTTATGTAACAGCGCTGCTGGGTTTTCTGGTTTTCGCAGGTTCGCACTGCGAATCCCCTAGCGAAGGGGAAAGCGAGCATTCGCTGGCTATTCGCACTGCGAATGTGAGGGCGAGGGTTCGCCAGAGACTCGCACTGCGAACTTTGTGTTATTTTGTGTTTTTTTCTTTCTGCCACTGTTCGCTGGGAGACTCACACTGCGAATGGGGAAGCGAAGATTCGCTGGCTGTTCGCACTGCGAACGTTAGGAAATTTTTAGGCTATTTTCCTTTCTGACTTGGTTCGCTGGGACATTCGCACTGCGAATGAAGAAGCGAAGGACTCGCTAGGAGCTTCACAATGCGAATGTGACAGTTTTTCCCAATTTGTTTTCTTTATAACTTTTGATCCGTGAGCCGGTTTGAGGCGCGGTTTGGTGCGTTGGGAAGCTTTCGACATGTTCTTTTTTATATTATTGGTTTTGAGACTAGTGGCCAATTTAATTATGCTGGGAATTGGAATGGTGTCGTTTTGTTAACTTGTACCATTGTAAATGTGTGTAATTGATGTGTATTATGCAATATGCTGTTGATATGAATATTGTATGACTTGTGTGCTGTTGTGAAATGAAAATGCACGTGATACATTTTGTGATGATGATTTGTGGCCTAAGGGCAAGAAAATGCAATGTGTGGTATTTGATGATATATGCATGATTATGGAATGTATATATGTGTGCATTTGAATGTCATGAGTAAATGTTTGCCAAGCATCATGGTATGCATGTTGGTGATGTCGTGTGCCCTAGTGGGTGTGAGCGACGAAACGGTTCCAGAGGGAATCCACTATAACATCGTGCGCCTTATACAAAGAGGACCTAAAGAAATCCATAAACGTCGTGCGCCTTATACCAAGAGGACCTAAAGCGACGGGGAACATCGTTTGCCCGACGGGGTGTTACATGAGTGGTCCTCAGTAACAAGCGATGATTCCAATAGTTCCTGAGTGAACTGGTGATGAGAAATGATGGATGGATGGTACCGCATGTGCATTGCATAGAGTCGTTGTGTCGGTCTATGTGCATTTGTATAAATCATGAATGGATTGATTATGTGTGAGAATTGTGAATGTATGCATTATGTGTGGAAAATCAGGAATGGATATATGAAATATACTTTGTGTTGTTTGTGTTTGAATTATGGTATAAGTTGTGGTGAGAATATTTTATATGTGTATTTTTGTGTTATATATAATTGTATGCAATTGGATTATGATTGTGTTTCTCACCCTTCTGCTGTTTTTAATGCTCTACGAGGCATTGCATATTAGATGCTGGAGGTGTTTTGTGAAGCTTAGGTCTTCATTCTTTTGTCGGTCGGCTCTGATATGTAGCACCGGGTAGTCGGGGAGATCGAGTGTGATTATTTTGTGTTATGTATATGTATCTTTTAGTTGTACATGTATGATGTTGTATATGACAGACAAACTTTTTATGGTATATATATATATATATATGAGTTTCAGTTACAGATTTTCTGCTTTTATTCTGTATCTGAATTGTGGGTGTTGGGAACTAGGTTCCTTTGTTATGTGCTACCTGAATTGTTGCATATCTATATGAGCAGGTTGTTGTATGTTTGTTTCAAATTGATGTGACGCTCTCGTCTATGCCGTGAATTTTTAATTATACTCTGATTAATTGTTAGCACTTTAATAGCCTGGGGGTGTAGAAGGGGGTGTTACATTAAGTGGTATCAGAGCCAGTCCGTGTCAGTTTGTGTCAGTCCTTGTTGGTCTTTGTGGTTCGGTGAGCTGTTTGTCTAACCATAGTTGCTGTTATTGGAAATGAACAAAATATGACTGGTAGGAATGACGCTGCTTTAGCTGCTGCGATGCAAGCTATGGCTCGGGATGTGCAGGGTGCACCTAATGCTGCGGGTAATGATGAGTTCAGGAAGAACAAACCGCCTATATTTAAAGGAAGATATGATCCTGATGGTGCTCAGATTTGGCTTAAGGAGATTGAAAGGATCTTCCGAGTGATGGATTGTGCTGAGGATCAGAAGGTGAGACTAGGTACTCACATGTTGCTGGAAGAAGCTGATGATTGGTGGGTTAGTACACGTCATGTGTTGGAAGTTGCAGAGGAGGAGATCACTTGAGCCGTGTTTAGCATTGAGTTTCTGAGGAGGTATTTTCCTAAAGATGTTAGAGGAAAGAAGGAAATTGAGTTCTTGGAGTTGAAACAAGGTAGTATGTCTGTTGTTGATTATACTGCTAAGTTTGTGGAGCTGGTGCAGTTTTATCCACATTATGCAGAAGCGACTGCGGAGTTTTCTAAGTGTGTGAAGTTTGAGAGCGGATTACGTCCTGAGATAAAGCAGGCAATTGGTTATCAGAGGATAAGGAGGTTTTCTGATTTGGTGGATTGTTGTAGGATTTATGAGGAGGATAGTAGGGCTCGTTCTACTCACTATAAGAGTGTGAGCGAGAGGAAAGGGAAACAACCATTTCGTAGTGGTCCGTATGTGACACCAGCTGATAAGGGTAAAAAAAGAGGTAACTTTGAGAGAAGGCCAAGTGGGGGAGGTATGTCTAATTCTCCGAGATGTTTTAGGTGTGGTGAATTAGGACATCGCCAGTTTGAATGCAGAAAAGATATGAGGAAGTGTTCCAATTGCGGAGGTTTAGGGCATGTTGCAGCTGAGTGCAAGAGGAAGAATATGGCGAAGTGTTTCAACTGTGGTGAACCTGGTCATATTAGTACAAAGTGTCCGAAACCGAAGCAAGCTCTAACTGGTGGGAAAGTTTTTGCCTTGGCGGGAACTCAGACTACAAGTGTAGACCGTCTGATAAGAGGTACTTGTTTTATTAATAGTACGCCTTTAGTTACTATTATTGATACTGGAGCGACTCATTCGTTTATTTCGTCTGAGTGTGCGAAGCGTTTGAATCATATGTTGTCTTCGATGGATAGAAAGATGGTTATTGATACTCCAACAATGGGGTCAGTAACTACTTCTTTGGTTTGTTTAAGTTGTCCTTTGACCATTTATGGTAAAGACTTTGAGATGGATTTGGTGTGTTTGCCGTTGGAGGGTTTAGATGTGGTTTTGGGAATGAATTGGTTGCAGTTCAATCGGGTTCATATTGATTGTTATCATAAGCTAGTAAGGTTTCCTTCTCTTGAGGAAGACGAAGGGTCGAGTTTCTTATCTACCAAAGAGTTGAAGAAACTTTTGGCGGAGGAAGCTCAATTGTTTGGGTTGTTTGCATCGTTGTCGGTGGATAGTCAAGTTTCACTTGATGTGTTTCCTGTTGTGTGTGATTTTCCGGAGGTGTTTCCAGAGGATATTGTCGCTCCCTTTTTCGGTTTTTTTTTAACAATGTGTAACTTATGCATATATAAAGGTTAAATTAGGGTTAACTCTAAATTGTCAATATTGTCCCTAATATCCAATTTGAGGCCCAAAATAACATTAAAATTAAATAAAAATTTAAACTAAATAAATTTAAAACAAAAACTAAAAATCTTATTTATTTATGAAAAACAATATTAGTTAAATCTAAAAATAAAATAAATATTTAAAATAAAATTAAAATAAAATGTTTATTCTTAACATTTAGTTAAATATAAGATAAAATAAATATTTAAAATAAAAACAAAATAAAAATTCCTATTTATTCTAAACGTTATTAGTTAATAAAAAATAAATATTTAAAACGAAATTAAAATAAAGTACAAATTATTCTAATTATTTATTCTAAATAATATTAATTAAAAAAAAGTAAAATAAACGGACTCTAAATAAACAAAAAATCGGATGCCCGAGTGATCGAAAAAAAATAAATCCAGTACACTAAAATGATCAGTACGAAGTATACGACTCGAAAAAATACAGCATTTGGTCAGATTTTAAAATAAATTTTGATCCGTAAAAATGTTCAAATTGATCAAAATATGACGAAAAATTAAAACGAACACGCCGAGTTAAACTACGCGAACCATAGAATAATATAATTGACGTCTGCAAGTTCGATTTTAAAATTTTCCGTCCCCTGATTTTAAGCGCCGCTGAAATTCAATTTGACCACTCTGTCTGTAAATTTCCGAGAAATTATTCCGACCGATATTTTAGGCGGTATGCGAGATGGAAAACACTATTTTATGCTATTTAGATGATGCAGAGTGGAAATACAGTCAGACGAATGAAAATACGAAAATATTAAAAATGCCTGGAATAAGCTGTGAACTCTCAAAATACCCTGTTGCAAAAAGAATGATCTGGTACCAAATTACCGAGCGAAATAACTGTTGGGCACTCTAATGCTTGCTGCTTAAAATAAGAGAAGTCCTTAGCCACAAGGATACCGTGATCCGACGTCTCGAGAGCTCAATGCAATGCATGATTATGAGTTAAGACCTAAATGAGATGCAAATGAAAAAAAGAAACATAAGCCAGAAAAAGTTAGAAAAAGGTAGGGCAAATTTTGGGGTGCTACAGCTGCCCCTATTCAATCAACTTAGTCCTGAGGGTATGATAGCGACGGCTTTCAGACAATCAGGATGCACGGAGATTGAATACCAAAGAACCCGGAAATTTGCAATCCTCCATTGGAGAATTAGCCATAAATGCTGCTATGCTGGATATAAAGTGAAACAAACTCTCCCAGGTTACGTCACCTCTGCTGATAAAGAGAACCGAAAAAATAAATCTTCAAAAGATTGCCATCCCTGCTGATAAAGAGAAATTAGCAAAATAAATGCCATCCACGCTGATAAAGGGAATTGACAAAAGGAAATATCCAAAAGCTTGCTATCTCTGCTGATAAAGGGAAACTAGCAAAATAAATGCCATCCCTGCTAATAAAGGAAAACTGACGAAAGAACATCTTCAAAAGATTGCCATCTCGCTGATAAAGAGAATTAGCAAAATAAATGCCATCCCTGCTGATAAAGGGAAACTGACAAAATGAAATCTTCCAAAGATTGCCATCTCTGCTGATAAAGAGATTTTGCAAAATAAATGCCATCCCTGCTGATAAAGGGAAACTGACGAAAGAAAATCTTCCAAAGATTGCCATCTCTGCTGATAAAGAGATTTAGCAAAATAAATGCCATCCCGGCTGATAAAGGGAAACTGACGAAAGAAAATCTTCAAAAGATTGCCATCTCTGCTGATAAAGAGATTTAGCAAAATAAATGTCATCCCTGCTGATAAAGGGAAACTGACGAAAGAAAATCTTCAAAAGATTGTCATCTCTGCTGATAAAGAGATTTAGCAAAATAAATGCCATCCCTGCTGATAAAGGGAAATTGACGAAAAAAAGTCTCCAAAAGCTTGCTATCTCTGCTGATAAAGAGAAACTAGCAAAATAAATGCCATCCCTGCTGATAAAGGGAAACTGACGGACGAAAATCTCCAAAGATTGCCATCTCTGCTGATAAAGAGTTTTAGCAAAATAAATGCCATCCCTGCTGATAAAGGGAAACTGACGAAAGAAAATATTCAAAAGATTGCCACCTCTGCTGATAAAGAGATTTAGCAAAATAAATGCCATCCTTGCTGATAAAGGAAAACTGTCCAAAGGATCGCTATCTCTACTGATAAAGAGATACTAGCAAAGTGATGCCATCCCTGCTGATAAAGGGAAACTAGGAAAGTGATGCCATCCCTGCTGATAAAGGGAAACTAGCAAAATAAATGCCATCCCTGCTGACAAAGGGAAACTGACGAAGAACCATCCAAAAGATTGCTATTTCTGCTGATAAAGAGAAACTAGCAAAGTGATGCCATCCCTGCTGATAAAGGGAAACTAGCAAAATAAATGCCATCCCCGCTGATAAAGGGAAACTGACAAAGAATCATCCAAAAGATCGCTATCTCTGCTGATAAAGAGAAACTAGCAAAGTGATGCCATCCCTGCTGATAAAGGGAAACTAGCAAAATAAATGCCATCCCTGCTGATAAAGGGAAACTGACGAAGAATCATCCAAAAGATCGCTATCTCTGCTGATAAAGAGAAACTAGCAATGCCAATGCCATCCCTGCTGATAAAGGGAAACTGACAAAAGAAATCTCCAAATGATCGCTATCTCTGCTGATAAAGAGAAACTAGCAAACTGATGCCATCCATGCTGAGAAAGGGAAACTAGCGAAATAAATGCCATCCCTGCTGATAAAGGGAAATTGACGAAGAACTATCCAAAAGATCGCTATCTCTGCTGATAAAGAGAAACTAGCAAACTGATGCCATCCCTGCTGATAAAGGGAAACTAGCAAAATAAATGCCATCCCTGCTAATAAAGGGAAACTGACTAAGAACCATCCAAAAGATCGCTATCTCTGCTGATAAAGAGAAACTAGCAAACTGATGCCATCCCTGCTGATAAAGGGAAACTAGCAAAATAAATGCCATCCCTGCTGATAAAGGGAAACTGACGGACGAAAATCTTCAAAAGATTGCTATCTCTGCTGATAAAGAGAAACTAGCAAAATAAATGCCATCCCTGCTGATAAAGGGAAACTGACGGATGAAAATCTTCAAAAGATTGCTATCTCTGCTGATAAAGAGAAACTAGCAAAATAAATGCCATCCCTGCTGATAAAGGGAAACTGACGAAAGAAAATCTTCAAAAGCTTGCCATCTCTGCTGATAAAGAGAAACTAGCAAAATAAATGCCATCCCTGCTGATAAAGGGAAACTGACGAACGAAATCTCCGAAGGATTGCTATCTCTGCTGATAAAGAGAAACTAGCAAAATAAATGCCATCCCTGCTGATAAAGGGAAACTGACGAAAGAAATCTCCAAAGCTTGCTATCTCTACTGATAAAGAGAAACTAGCAAAACAAATGGCGACTTCACTGGGGATAACGTGAAACAAAACTTCTGTAAGAACGGGATTTCACAAAAGAGAGAGGCCGGACAAACTTCCAACGGACCCATGATCCACAGACAAGATGGCTCCGCCGGGGAAGGAGAAGTCTAAATAAAAGACTCTGCCGGGGAGCACCAGTATGAGGAACACATCCCTCCAAAATCTCCTGAGTCATGCCATCTTTGCTGGGAAAGAGAACTGACAAAGAAAGTACCAAACCTGCCTTATGCTTCGAATGCAAATGTTTGAATAGTGGCGTAATGCTCCATACGACATGGAAATGCTACGCGTTTGAGGATGCAATGCGAATGCTTATGATACGCAAAAAGGGTCCCTCCAGCAAAATAAATGCCGGAGAGAAAAGACCAATTCATCTGGGGATGACAAAAATAAATTGTCCTCTGAATCTAGGAACTCTGCTGAGAAGTGTCATACTGATCGACTCTTCGGATCGACAACTTTTGCTGGGGATGAAATCACAAAAGAACTACCGGGGACCCCACCTGTCTTTCACTGAAGGTAACATCCAAAACCTGAGATTTTTCCTCTGTTGGGGAGTTGAGAATGAACGCCAATAACGAAACCGGAAAAATTGCTAATATCCAATTGGTTCAGAACCTGCTGGGGAAAATAGTCCATGATACCAGCCTGCTTGGGGGTACTGCTGAACTTAGCATGCTGATGGGGAGAATGACTTTACTCCCTTCTTGCTGGGGACTAGAATATGACATTGTCGGTGAGAGCACGCTTCCTGACTGGATGGGGAAGGTGAACACCCTGATTCTGTGGGGAAATAACGCCTTGACCCGGAGAAAATATTTTCCAAGTCTCCTGCTGGGGAAGGTCTGCTCTGCTGAGGAAAGTTTGTCCTGCTGGGGAAGGAGCAATCTCAATGCTGGGGGGAGCCAACTACTGGGGATGTACAATCTGTTGCCCTGCAACCTGACTTGTCTTTATGGTCATAAGCGGCTCTTTGAACTTTTCATCTCAAGAGGATTTTACAGAAGATCGGGCGTTCGCACTGCCCCAGGGTCTTCAAACTCTTGGAGAGATTTATCATATCTCGACATAACTGCCCCAGTCTTCATAATCCATGAAGTACATTACCTCGAAATGGATTGTAATGACTTGAAAATACTCTTTTTTAGTACCTTGAGCCTTGAGGAGGTGTTTTCAATTAACCATTTTCAGGAGTGGACAATCTCCCATGCTCTAGAGGTGGCCTGCCCCAATATGAGCTTTGAAGTGACTTTGCCCCTGATCTTAGAATGAATGCCCCAGGATAACTGAATTTCGGAGAGATTTCTCGACGTGACTGCCCCAGATTGGCTACATCTTAACACGACTTACTGGGGAGATCCCACTCTACACTGAGTCTCTTGACAGCCTGCCCTTTGATATGATTTGTCCTTCAGAATTTTCAAGTATCCCAACTTGGCAGGATCAAGCTTCTTGACTGACGTTCACTGTGTAAGCTGCCATTGATGTTTAGGCACATGTATGCAAACAGAACAAGTTATTTATGAGAATGATAATCCTAATGCAACATTCATGTTAACCTTGAAGTTTTTTATGAAAATGTGTCGCAAAGCCTTGTGAACGAATCACTTGCTGGGATGCGACCTTGATTTTTTGAATGGCAAAAACAACGCGCACATGCAATACCAACAAATCTTATTAGCACAACTCATAGGAGTCAGGAACGCTATCCTGTTGAAGTACGCTTTCAGAATAAACCCTGTTTCAATTAGGACTTTTAAGGGTTGTAACGTGGTCTGGTTCACGGTTTCAGAAAAAAGGATTTATGGCTCAAAACTTATCGGTGCCCACCCACTCTTCGTGATGTTCTCCAGTCCTATGTTCAGTTAATCTGACCCAAAACACTCATCTCTCAAAAGGTTTATGATTTCCAAGGAACCCATGCAACTAAAGGTTTGACACCTAAAGAGGCTTTGGAGTGACAGTCACCCCTTTTTATCTTTTGTGTCTGTAATCACACGAATTTGTTCTTATCGAGGATTTTCTTTAGTAATGCTTACCGCTCTTTCTTTCTTTTGCTCTTTTGACCCCTAATTTTTGCCTGTAATGACTCTTTTGATTTTTTTTTTATTTTGAAGTCCAGCGGGATGCCCTGACTTTTGCCTAAGTCGCTTGTTTTCAAGTTTCGACTTAGCGGGCTTTCTTTTTATTCCCCTTTTGAACAAAGCGTGTGACACTGGTTGTCTTACTTGCTTTAAAGGGTTGTGACTGCCTTACTCCTTGATTGTCGATGGATAACCATTGTGGTTTCACATCTCTTGTCCTCTTGATGGTGGGATAAAAGGGAATAGATCCTCAAATGCACACCCTCCTTGAAATTTGAACGCTCGGCCAAACTAACTGACGCCTACCCTGCCCCTGGGTTAAGTATGAGGGTTTTTTCGTACGAAAGAAACTCCTACTCCAAGGCTCAAAGGGGTTAACGAAGGTTTATCTCCTTATCTCTCCAGTGTTTAGGGGTTTGAAACAATGCCTGTACATCCTCAACAGGGTTCTATCCTTGAACATACGACCAGAGATTCTGCGTTTTCGTCTCATCATCCTCCCTCAAGAGTTCTAAACAAAGAAAATTGGTATTGCAGTGCATATAAACATTTAAGAGTGAACACGAATGGATTACTTCAAGGAAAACATACTTATTGCATTAATATCATCATTAAAAACAAACAAGTCTTGCATACATACGATGCTTTAACAAGAAATGAAAACAAACTACAAATGAAAATGCAGTAAAGAAGCTGAAAATTGCCATTGTTGAGGAAGCTTGATTCTTGTCAGGACGTACTTGCCGACTGAGACGACCCTTGAAATCTTCAAGCAGATGAGAGGTCGACATGCACAACCAAGTCTCCTTCTGGAAATGATATATACCTTTTGTCAATCTGTAATACCCCTTCGTTGATCATTCTCTGAATACCTGCTTTCAATGAATCACAACCGCCTGGCTGCGACACACACCCTACACAACCTTCATCACAACCGGGAAATGCCCCTCCCTTCAACAGTCTTTCCTTCACCACACCCAAGGGAGTTTGGATTTCGTTCACATCTGAAATCAAATTCAAGCCTTCACAGTCTTTGATAATAGCATTGACCTTCGGCCCACCGTGATTCGGCATCGGGTTATGATTCATATTTGGAACGTCATTGGAGAAATTGATGGCTTTGGAATCCACCAAATCTTGAACCTTATGCTTAAAAGCTTTACAGTTCTCAGTATGGTGTCCGGGTGCCCCAGAATGAAATTCACAGTGGGCGTTGGCGTCATAGCCGGGAGGGGGATTACCAGTAGGTGGAGCCAATGTTCTTGTCTGAATTAGCTGCAGTTTCAACAAGTGTTGGAATAATTGAGAGTAAGACATAGGTGGAGTGTCAAAATGCCTGTCCCGCTTATTCTGAGGCTGTGATCGGTAAGGAGTCTGATTTTGTTGTTGAGACGCCGCTGGCTGCTGAGGTGCTGCTGGGATGGTTACAGAAGCCACCTGCTGATTGTAGTTCTGACGAGGTCCATCTCTACCACGATATGATGACACAGAGTTTGTATCTCCCTCCTTCTTCTTATAACCATTGGCATAAGGCTTCTTACTTCCTCCAGATGAGGACCCATCACTGCCTGATATCTTCCCCGCCTTGATTCCGCTTTCCACCATTTCCCCTACTAAGATCAAGTCAGCAAACTTTCCAGTCATACATGGTACCAGCTTTTCATAGTAATGACCCTGCAAGGTGGCCATAAACATAGTTATCATTTCACGATCCAACATGGGAGGCTGAACTCTAGCTGCCAGTTCACGCCACCTCTGAGCGTACTCCTTGAAACTCTCATTGTTCTTCTGTGACAGATTCTACAGCTGTGTTCTGTTAGGAGCCATATCAGTGTTATATTGGTAATGTCTGATAAATGCCCCTGCCAGATCTCTCCAACTACGCACATCCTTCCTTTCCAGTTGCATGTACCACTCCAGGGATGCCCCAGATAGGCTATCCTGGAAGCAATGCATCATCAGCTTTTCATTCTTCGCATATGCAGCCATCTTGCTTGCATACGCCCTGACGTGGGTCCTCGGACAAGTCATACCATTATACTTCTCGAAAGTGGGAGTCTGAAACTTGTGCGGAATAACAACGCCTGGAACCAGCCCCAAATCCTCTAGATCCATTCCCACAGAATCCTAATTCACAACACCCCTTAGTTGTTCCTCAATCAACCGGATCCTCTGATCCTGATCAGTCTGGGGACCAGCATCCCCACCTGGCAAAGAAAATACATCATCCTGAACATCATCATACTGACGACCTTGAACTGCGCCAGCACCAGTACCACCTCCCCCAGCATTTTCAGCCCCGCCTGGAGGAATCACAACACCAGAAACAGGAACACCTCCGCCAGTAGGACCATTCTGACCATTACTAGTAACACCAGTCTGAAGTCCTCCATGAAGGACATCGTCATCATCAACCCTCGCAATCAGTGGCTGAACGAGAGTTCTCAACTGTTCTTATCCCTGAGCAACCCCTTGCATTAATTCCATGAATTGGTTCATGCGAGTCCGCATCTCAATGATCTCATTCTGTAGCTGATCCATGAGTCTCTTCTGATTCTATCTAGTAGGATACCGGTGAATGTGCCGATCTGCAATTCTGAGATTTAGAACAAGATAAGAATACCGGAGATAAACACCTGTCATGCAAAATGATTATGCAAAATGATTATGAGTATGCAAATGCAAATGGACATGTTTGAAAATTCGCAAGGCGATCCACCCCTTGATTCCGGTTTAATAACAAGATATAATGGGACTTCTGCTCATATATTAAGAAAACCAAAGAAAAGTCAAATGTCAACAATCACAAATCCGAGATAACGAGTCTGAATATAAAAACCCTAGGTCCCAACCAACAAGCCTGGTGGTGATCCAAATACAATAAAAGAGAAATAAGAAACTACGGCATGTCATCACAGTCCATAAGTGCCGATTCTCCAGGTTCTTCCATAGAAACAATCTTGTGAACAGGATCCAGAATAAGTGACGGGAACTTGTATCCTATGATATTCTTTTTCTTTTCAGTACTCATCCTTGATAGTCTTCAGAAACCAGAATCAAGGTTAGGACGCAACCCTGCGAATGAATAAACATGTTAGGATGCAAAATGATGATGCAAATGCACACATGGGGTCAAGGCGCCACTGCTGGATGTGCTGTGCTGTTAACCGAACGAGAACCACAACCCAGAAAACCAGAATTCCAAAATACCGAACCACTGAGATAACCAGGAACCCAGATAATCAAACACTGATGAGAAATCCAAAAAAACCGGGTAGGTTGAAGGTTTCGGTTACCTGCAAACCTGCAAACACCCATCCCCTCTCACTTATGGGTACTAGGATGTTCAGTATCCCGGGCTCTCAGGTCGAGAAACGATGATACGTTCACCATTTCTGGTTTGGCATCATCATCAATCGAGGAGGCCTCAACTGATTCTCCAAAGCAGAAGGTTCTCAGCTTTGGCACTGAGGTCGAGAAACAATAGTACATTCATCCCTCGGGGTACAGTACTAAAGTCAATCGAGGAGTGCCTCCACTGATTCTCTTCAAAATGTAGGGGCCATCCTATGCGAGTTCCAAAGCGGGCCCTCGGGTGCGAATGGGTTTGCCACAGGATGTGGTCTGCCACTGTCACCACTAAAGAGGGATGTTTCCACTAAGGTCCTCAATGATCGGTCACCAGAGTCGACAGCTCTCTAGATCAACACCCCAACATGCGCAAGACACACACGTTAGAATGCATCCCAAGATAGCCTCGTCTGGTTGTGAATTTCATGAACACACAAACGTACCAAGCGGGCACGTAGGTCCCACTGCTTTCCACTCTAGTCCTAGGGTATTCTCAAGCCTTGGTATTGGGCTTAGCTCTCGGTCCCACCCAACCTGCAAAACAAAGACAGCCAGCACAGCACAGCAGCATGACAGTAATAAAAAATGAAATGCAGAAAATGCGGTAAAAAATAAAAATAAAATACAACACATAAAGCAAATCAAAACAAAACACCCAAAGAGAACAAAGACAAGCAAGCGTTAGGATTAACTCGCTTAGGGATGGACCAGCATAGGTCAACCAGTTCCCCAGCAGAGTCGCCAGTTGTCGCTCCCTTTTTCGGTTTTTTTGAACAATGTGTAACTTATGCATATATAAAGGTTAAATTAAGGTTAACTCTAAATTGTCAATATTGTCCCTAATATCCAATTTGAGGCCCAAAATAACATTAAAATTAAATAAAAATTTAAACTAAATAAATTTAAAACAAAAACTAAAAATCTTATTTATTTATGAAAAACAATATTAGTTAAATCTAAAAATAAAATAAATATTTAAAATTAAATTAAAATAAAATGTTTATTCTTAACATTTAGTTAAATATAAGATAAAATAAATATTTAAAATAAAAACAAAATAAAAATTCCTATTTATTCTAAACGTTATTAGTTAATAAAAAATAAATATTTAAAACGAAATTAAAATAAAGTACAAATTATTCTAATTATTTATTCTAAATAATATTAATTAAAACAAAGTAAAATAAACGGACTCTAAATAAACAAAAAATCGGACGCCCGAGTGATCGAAAAAAAAAATCCAGTACACTAACATGATCAGTACGAAGTATACGACTCGAAAAAATACAGCATTTGGTCAGATTTTAAAATAAATTTTGATCCGTAAAAATGTTCAAATTGATCAAAATATGACGAAAAATTAAAACGAACACGCCGAGTTAAACTACGCGAACCATAGAATAATATAATTGACGTCTGCAAGTTCGATTTTAAAATTTTCCGTCCCTTGATTTTAAGCGCCGCTGAAATTCAATTTGACCACTCTGTCTGTAAATTTCCGAGAAATTATTCCGACCGATATTTTAGGCGGTATGCGAGATGGAAAGCACTATTTTATGCTATTTAGATGATGCAGAGTGGAAATACAGTCAGACGAATGAAAATACGAAAATATTAAAAATGCCTGGAATAAGCTGTGAACTCTCAAAATACCCTGTTGCAAAAAGAATGATCTGGTACCAAATTACCAAGCGAAATAACTGTTGGGCACTCTAATGCTTGCTGCTTAAAATAAGAGAAGTCCTTAGCCACAAGGATACCGTGATCCGACGTCTCGAGAGCTCAATGCAATGCATGATTATGAGTTAAGACCTAAATGAGATGCAAATGAAAAAAAGAAACATAAGCCAGAAAAAGTTAGAAAAAGGTAGGGCAAATTTTGGGGTGCTACAGATATTTCAGATGTACCGCCAGAGAGGGAGGTGGAGTTTTCTATAGATCTAGTTCCTGGTACTAGACCTGTATCGATGGCACCATATAGAATGTCGGCATCTGAGTTGGTTGAGTTAAAGAAGCAATTGAACGAATTGTTGGAAAAGAGGTTTGTGATACCGAGTGTTTCGCCTTGGGGTGCTCCAGTTTTTTTGGTGAAAAAGAAAGATGGGAGTATGCGATTGTGTATTGATTATCGCCAGTTGAATAAGGTGACAATTAAGAATAAGTATCCGCTTCCGAGAATTGACGATCTGATGGATCAGTTGGTAGGTGCGTGTGTGTTTAGTAAGATTGACTTGAGGTCGGGGTATCATCAGATAAGGGTGAAAGAGGAAGATATTCAGAAGACGGCTTTTAGGACACGTTACGGTCATTATGAATATTCTGTGATGCCGTTCGGGGTTTCTAATGCGCCAGGTGTGTTTATGGAGTACATGAATCTTATTTTCCATGAGCATTTGGATCGTTTTGTTGTTGTGTTTATTGATGATATCTTCATTTATTCTAAGTCTTGGAAGGAGCATGCGGAGCATTTGCGCATTGTGTTGCAGGTTTTGAAGGGAAGGAAACTTTTTGCCAAGTTGTCCAAGTGTGAATTCTTGTTGTCGGAAGTGAGTTTTCTTGGTCATGTGATTTCAGGTAACGGTATTGCTGTGGATCCATCTAAAGTAGAAGTAGTTCTACAATGGGAGGCTCCGAGATCTGTTACTGAAATTAGAAGCTTTTTGGGATTAGCCGGATATTATCGGAGGTTCATTGAAGGTTTTTCTAAGCTAGCACTTCCATTGACCCAGTTGACTTGTAAAGTTCAAGCGTTCATTTGGGATATTCGGTGTGAGGAAAGTTTTAGTGAGATGAAGAGAAGATTGACGACAGCTCCGATTTTGATTTTGCCGAATCCTAGTGAACCATTTGTGGTGTATTGTGATGCGTCTTTGATTGGGTTAGGTGGAGTGTTGATGCAAGAAGGTAAGGTGGTGGCTTATGCTTCGAGGCAATTGAGGGTGCATGAGAAAAATTATCCTACTCATGATCTTGAGTTAGCGACTGTGGTTTTTGTGTTGACGATTTGGAGGCATTATCTCTACGGTGCAAGATTCGAAGTCTTTAGTGATCATAAGAGTTTGAAATACTTGTTTGATCAGAAAGAGTTGAATATGAGGCAACGTAGATGGTTGGAATTTCCGAAGGACTACGATTTTAGCTTGAATTACCATGCTGGTAAAGCTAATGTAGTAGCCGATGCATTGAGTCAGAAATCGTTGCATATGTCGGTTTTGATGGTTAAGGAGTGGAAACTTTTGGAATCGTTTAGAGATTTGAGTTTGGTGTGTGAATTGACGTCTGACAGTGTGAGGCTTGGTATGTTGAAGGTTACTAATGACTTTCTGTTGACGGTTAGCGAGAAACAGAAATTGGATGTGAAATTTATGGATTTGATGACGGTTGGGGATAAAAGTGAAAATGGTGACTTTAAATTGGATAGTAATGGTGTCTTGAGGTTCTGAGGTAGAATTTGTATTCCTGATTATTCGGAGTTGAAAAGGATGATTCTGGAGGAAGGACACCGGAGTAGTTTGAGTATACATCCGGGAGCTAATAAGATGTACCAAGATTTGAAGAAGATTTTATGGTGGTCTGGATTGAAGCGAGATGTGGCTCAGTTTGTGTATTCATGTTTGACGTGTCAGAAGTCGAAGGTAGAACATCTGAAGCCTAGTGGTTTCTTGGAACCCTTGGATATTCCTGAGTGGAAATGGGATAGCATTTCTATGGACTTTGTGATAGGGCTGCCGAACACTCAACGGGGACATAATGCGATTTGGGTGGTTGTGGATAGGCTGACTAAATCGGCGCATTTCATTCCGATTGACATCAGTTTTTCCTTGGAGAGGTTGGTAGAGATTTATATCAGTGTGATTGTGAAATTACATGGTGTTCCGTTGAGTATTGTATCAGATCGAGATCCGAGGTTTACTTCGAGATTTTGGGAAAGTTTACAAAAGGCGTTGGGTTCTAAATTGAGATTGAGTTCAGCTTATCATCCGCAGACGGATGGACAGACCGAGAGAATGATTCAGTCGTTGGAAGACTTGTTGCGGGCTTGTGTTCTTGAACAAAGTGGTGTGTGGGATAGTTATCTTGCGTTGATTGAATTCACGTATAACAACAGTTTCCATTCTAGTATTGGAATGGCACCGTTTGAAGCGTTGTATGGACGGAGATGTTGAACACCGTTGTGTTGGCACGAATCTGGTGAGAGTTCGGTGGTTGGACCGGAATTGATTCAACAGACCACAGACAAGGTGAAACTTATTTGTGAGAAAATGAAGGCTTCTCAGAGTAGGCAAAAAAGTTATCATGATCGAAGGAGGAAAGATCTCGAGTTTCAAGAGGGCGATCATGTATTTTTGAGGGTTACGCCGGTAACGGGTGTTGGTCGTGCATTAAAGTTGAAGAAGCTTACTTCTCGGTTTATTGGTCCTTACCAGATATCCGCGAGAGTTGGTACTGTGGCTTATAGGGTGGCGTTGCCGCCGAGTCTGTCGAACTTGCACAATGTGTTCTATGTTTCACAGCTTCGGAAGTAAGTTCCGGATCCGTCGCATGTGATTCTGATGGATGAGGTTGAGGTAAGGGAGAACCTTACGGTTGAGGCATTACCAGTTAGGATTTTGGATCGCGAGTTGAAGCGGTTAAGGGGCAAGGATATTGCACTTGTGAAAGTGGCGTGGGGAGGTGTTGCTGAGGGAAATTTGACTTGGGAGTTGGAGAGTCGGATGCGGGAGTCGTATCCAGAGTTGTTTGTCTCAGGTAATATTTTCGAGGACGAAAATTTCTAAGTGGGGGAGAGTTGTAACGCCCCAGTTTTAGTTATTTTTATTTAATTGAGTCGTTTTGATTATTTTATTATTATATTATTTTATTTTTGACTTTTATGTGAAAATATATTATTTTTCGTCGTGAATATGTTTTATCGCGTTTTGGGAACGTTTGCGAGATATTTGAGTGTAGGGGTATTTTGGTATTTTCATTTATTTTCTTAAGTGAGAAATGAATAGAAATAGAAAGAGAGAAAATAGAAAGGAAAGAAAAAGAGGAGAAGAAAAAGAGGAAGAAAGAAAAGAAGAGAAGAGAAAGAAGAAAAGAGAGAAAACTTGGGAAAATCTAGGAACCGATTCAACCGACTTTTCAAACGCGATTTAATCGGGTAAGGGTGCGAAACTCGATTATACTATGCTTGTTTATGATTATGTATGTGTGTGTGTGGATGTTTGTGGTGTTCTATGGTTTTCAATTCTAGGTCGGAACGATAGAAATCGATGTTTTCGCGGTTGGAAATCGATGTAAATGTTGTAGAATACTAGTTACCATGATTAGATTATGTTTCGATTGCTATATGTTGATTTGGAAGTGTTTTGGTGGTGAAAATATAGTTTTGGGTTATGTAACAGCGCTGCTGGGTTTTCTAGTTTTCGCAGGTTCGCACTGCGAATCCCTTAGCGAAGGGGAAAGCGAGCATTCGCTGGCTATTCGTACTGCGAATATGAGGGCGAGCGTTTGCCAGAGACTCGGACTGCGAACTTTGTGTTATTTTGTGTTGTTTTCTTTCTGCCACTGTTCGCTGGGAGACTCGCACTGCGAATGGGGAAGTGAAGATTCGCTGGTTGTTCGCACTGCGAACGTTAGGAAATTTTTAGGCTATTTTCCTTTCTGACTTGGTTCGCTGGGACATTCGCACTGCGAATGAAGAAGTGAAGGACTCGCTAGGAGCTTTGCAATGCGAATGTGACAGTTTTTCCCAATTTGTTTTCTTTATAACTTTTGATCCGTGAGCCGGTTTGAGGCGCGGTTTGGTGCGTTGGGAAGCTTTCGACATGTTCTTTCTTATATTATTGGTTTTGAGACTAGTGGCCAATTTAATTATGTCGGGAATTGGAATGGTGTCGTTTTGTTAACTTGTACCATTGTAAATGTGTGTAATTGATGTGTATTATGCAATATGTTGTTGATATGAATATTGTATGACTTGTGTGCTGTTGTGAAATGAAAATGCACGTGATACATGTTGTGATGATGATTTGTGGCCTAAGGGCAAGAAAATGCAATGTGTGGTATTTGATGATATATGCATGATTATGGAATGTATATATGTGTGCATTTGAATGTCATGAGTCATTGTATGCCAAGCATCATGATATGCATGTTGGTGATGTCGTGTGCCCTAGTGGGTGTGAGCGACGAAACGGTTCCAGAGGGAATCCGCTATAACATCGTGCGCCTTATACAAAGAGGACCTAAAGCAATCCATAAACGTCGTGCGCCTTATACCAAGAGGACCTAAAGCGACGGGGAACATCGTTTTCCCAACGGAGTGTTACATGAGTGGTCCTCAGTAACAAGCAATGATTCCAATAGTTCCTGAGTGAACTGGTGATGAGAAATGATGGATGGATGGTACCGCATGTGCATTGCATAGAGTCGTTGTGTCGGTCTATGTGCATTTGCATAAATCATGAATGGATTGATTATGTGTGAGAATTGTGAATGTATGCATTATGTGTGGAAAATCAGGAATGGATATATGAAATATACTTTGTGTTGTTTGCGTTTGAATTCTGGTATAAGTTGTGGTGAGAATATTTTATATGTGTATTTTTGTGTTATATATAATTGTATGCAATTGTATTATGATTGTGTTTCTCACCCTTCTGCTATTTTTAATGCTCTACGAGGCATTGCAGATTAGATGCTGGAGGTCTTTTGTGAAGCTTAGGTCTTCATTCTTTTGTCGGTCGTCTCTGATATGTAGCACCGGGTAGTCGGGGTGATCGAGTGTGATTATTTTGTGTTATGTATATGTATCTTTTGGTTGTACATGTATGATGTTGTATATGACAGACAAACTTTTTATGGTATATATATGAGTTTCAGTTATAGATTTTCTGCTTTTATTCTGTATCTGAATTGTGGGTGTTGGGAACTAGGTTCCTTTGTTATGTGCTACCTGAATTGTTGCATATCTATATGAGCAGGTTGTTGTATGTTTTTTTCAAATTGATGTGACGCTCTCGTATATGCCGTGAATTTTTAATTATACTCAGATTAATTGTTATCGCTTTAATAGCCTGGGGGTGTAGAAGGGGGTGTTACACCTTCTGTGTTCACCAGTTCGGATTCAGCCATAAGTGCAAAGTGAACGAAATCAGCATTATTATTGATTTCTTTATCCCGGAATACTTCACAATCTTGGAATCTTTGAGGCAAAACTATTTGCCTTGTTGGTCGTCTACTATTTCCTACGTTTTCAGCTTCAATAGGTTGCTGTTCTACACTTCTAGAAGCCTAAGAATTCACATTTTTTTGCCCGTAACCAGTTACAAGATTCTCATAACCGGTTATTCCTTCTGCAAAACTAGTTCCGACAGCTTCATAATCCAAAAATTCACGTGGTAAATGGTTACCACTTTTAGCATAACCGGTTACGGGGCCTGTATCAGCAATTTTCCTACTGCTATCAAACTGTTTTAGCTCGTCGAGCACAACATCTCGGCTAATCACGATCTTCTTGTTTGCAACATCGAACAATTTATAACCTCCAGTAGGATGATAACCAACGAGTAACATCATCTCACCCTTGTTGTCCAACTTCTTTCGAAGCTGACCCGAAACGTGTCAAAATGCTATCGAACCAAAAACTTTCAAATGAGCTAAGCTTGGTTTAAATCCAGACCACACCTCTTCTGGAGTCACCTTATCAAGCTTCTTTGTAGGGCACCTATTCAACAAATACGCAGCTGTAGAAACAGCTTCACCCCATAGCTCATTCGACAAGTCTTTACCCTTTATCATGCTTCGAACCATGTTCATTATCGAATAGTTTTTCCTCTCGAAAATACCATTCTGTTATGGCATATAGGGTGGCACAATCTCATGCATTGTGCCCTCTTCATCACAATACTTCCCAAACTCATTCGAGGTATACTCACTTCCACCATCCATTTTGAGAATTTTGAGCTTGTGACCACATTACCGCTTAACCAAGGACTTGAATCATTTAAACACATCAAATACCTCATACTTCCTCTTGATCAGGTATACCCATAGTTTCCTACTAAAATCATCGATAATTGTGACAAATTACCTATTGGCACTATACGAATCGACTTGCATTGGACCGCACACATCGGAATACACCACCTCAAGGTGATGTTTGGTCCTATGATCCGCAGCCTTTCTGAAAATACTCTTGTACATATTCCCTTGCTCACACTCTTCACATATCTCAGCTGGAATGTTGATTCTTAGCAACTCAGTTACCATACCATTCCTTTGCAACGCGCCGAGATCATGAAAATTGAGAGGTCTAAGATGGTAGTGCCATAACCACTCTTCTCGATTTTCTACTGTAGCTAAACACCTATGCTCCATCACTCTCAAATCCACCTTGAAAGTCATATTGGCATCCATAAGAGCCTTAAGGACTAAAACACCGTTTGCATCCATAACGCGCAAGATCTTGTATTCCAAGCGAATTTTGTAACCCCTCTCAAGAAATTGGCCAATATTCAAGAGATTACACTTAATTCTCGGAATATACAAGATATCCTTGATCATAGAATGTCCACCATTCTCCTTCTTGATCAAAACATCACCAACACCTTTTGCCACAAGAGTGGTATCATTCGTGAATTTTACTCTACTTTTTGCAACTTGATTGATTTGCACAAACCAATCCTTTCTACCAGTCATATGCGTTGAACAACCGGAATCCAAGTACCTTTCATTTTTTCTTTGGATTCCATCTTGAACCGTAACTATTATGTTTTGCTCCGAACGCGTTTTTGCAACATTTTTCGAACTGTTGCAGCTGCTATCCCGCAACTTGCAGCTGCTATTGTTGCTGCCCAACACCTCTCTAATGTAATAATTCTCCTCCATGATCATAACTAAGAGCGTATTTTTATCATCTACCTCTTGCCTCACCTCTCTACCATCTTGAACCATGCTTTCTTCGCCGGCTTGCAATCGCCAACTTTCTCAAAGTTGTCACCACCGATGCAAGAATGAATCAAGAAGAGTGCCTTGTAATCCTTCTTCTTTTCTTCCTTGGATGTAGCCTTTTGAGCATCTGTAGCTTCAACCCCAAGTGGTGTAACTCCATTGTTAATGATCTCAAGAACTTCTTGATACATAAACAAAACTTTCATTTGTTTGGACCACTTGTCAGAATTCTTCGAATTAAGAATCGGTAGGTTAGTGGGATTCTATCGCTGGAAACAATACTCATTATAGCAGCAGAAATGGATCAGAACCAATCCTTTTGATGCCAAATGTTAGAACATACAAAATCTCTAATGGTGAATTAATGGAGAATTGAGTTAATTTGGAGAAGAAGAAGTTAAGAAATTGAGAGAGAGAAAAATAGAGAGAGAGTAATTGAGGGAGAGAAGAATAATTGACATTACTTTCAAATGAGAGCTTACAAGACAATTTATACATTAAGTACAAAATGATTGGAAATAACATAAACAACCTATTCAAATAAGCTGAAACTAAGAAAAACTGAAAAAAACAAAAAAAATGCTTGCGTAACTGGTTACACTAAATGCTGTAATCGATTACAAGCCTAATACCAACAATTTTTCAGCTTTTTTCAACGCACTAACTGGTTACGCTCAAAACGGTAACCGGTTACCACGACTGAAATGTTAAAACACAGCTTTTCAACAAGTTGAACTTTCCTCTCTCCTTCAATCCTTAATCTCCTACAACCATCATCAAGTTTTCGGCTTCTACTCCCCATGGATTTTCTTTTTCCATATGATATGTTATCAATTTTTTGTTTTCCATATGTTGTGTTATCCATTTTACCGTTTCAGTTTCCTTTCTCTGTGTTAATCTAGAAATTTCTCTGTTTTTCCCAATGCAATTTACGCTTTCACAACAACAGATACGACAATCTCAAGGTACTTTCAACTTAGTTTACTCTTTGTACGTGTTCATTATTTTTCAGCCGTGTTTTGGTATTATTCTCTACTGCAAAATCATTGTTTTCCAGTCGCGTTGTTGTATGATTCTCTATATTTTGGAAAATGGATTTTATCATGGTTTCAATCACCTGCTTCTTTCAACATTATTGTATCCAGGTTTCAAGGTTTTTGCTTTACTTTACTTTCATGTGCTTAAAAATAAAAACTTTGTGTTTAACGTCTTCTAACCAGGTTTAAAGTTTTTTACTTTAATGTTTCTAACCATGCATTTTATGTGGTTAATGTGGTTAAAAATCAAAACTTTATATTTAATGTCTTTTAACTAGGTTTAAAGGTTTTTTACTTTAATATTTCTAACTATGCATTTTATGTGGTTAATATGGTTAAAAATCAAAACTTTCTGTTTAATGTCTTCTAACCGTTGGTGTTATTTCATTTTGGTTTGTAAATATGTCTTATTTTCATTCTTTCTACTTGCAGGTAGTGAATGAAATGAGGATGAAATGAGGATAAACATAAAGTTTTTATTTTTAACCACATTTTTTCTTATCCCTTTTTTACTTTCTACATTCTAAAAGAATGGATCTTTGCAAATACTCAATGAAATGACTATTTTGTCTTTGTACCTGTACATGTCTTTGTTTTCTATTATTTTGGTGTAGATATTCTAACCTAACTTCATGACACAACTTTAAAGTACCATTTTGCATTCTGCTTACAGAGTGAAACAAATTATAGTATGTGCAAATCTTTTAGACTTTTTTTGCTTTCTGCTTGCACAGTTGAAACAAATGACACAAGTTTTGATCTTTGACACTTTTTGCTTTATGTATTTGTATTCTATTGCTTTATGTATTTGTTTTTTTTTTACTATTTTCTTTCTTCATTATATGTGATAGTAAATGACTCTATGCTCTATTTTTCAAGTAGCATTTTGCTTTACATTATATCACTGCATCACTATGAGTTGTTGAATTCATTAACTCTTGCAATATAACTCTTGCTCAACCTAACACTTTAGTTTTAAATTCATTTAGATGTCCAAGCCTCCTATTTTGATCATGGATTTGCAGAAAGGAAATCGGGTGTAGAAAATGTCAATCAGGGTTGTCAATTTATGGACTATGAAGGAGAGGAGTGGACAACTACATCTAGAGATGGTCATTCAAGATGCAATGATAAATACTATTACCATTTCCTAATTCATGACACTTATATGTTACTTTTATTATATATATTGACCATCAATTTATGCAATCGATTCTACCCTCAAATGCAATCAGTTCTCCCATGATTACTTATATGGTAATAATACTTTCATTCTCTTAATACAATATATTTTTCTTCGAAGATTTAATTCATCATTTCTCGATCAAAATGTTAATTTACTGAGTTATAACATGTTTTGTAGCCAAACTTAATAATCTTATATAGTCAACATCATCATGCTTCATACTTGATCACTTAGGCAAATCAGGATCACCCATTAATCTACCCAACAAACATTGACAAACTATTGAAAATAACTTTTCCTTCCCTGTGAAGTATCGAACATTGTACCGACAATGCTCAATTGTATTACTTAATGATGATGAATGTTTGAATCATACTATAGGTGGTTTTTTGTTATCTTCTCCACAAGGATTGTTTGATATCTTGATGCTTGTCGTTCAATAGTTTATCATTTCAAGAAAAAGGTTTTTAAAATTTTGTTCATAAATTGTCACGCTTTTAGTAGCAAAGCTTATAAATTCTAAAGTGTTTGGTTAACAAAGTATATCAAAAGTAGTTTTCATCTACCCTAACTTATACACATTCTTTCAATCTTGCATGTGAAGTCGGATCCGATTAATATCATCGTGTATTCTCTCAACACCGTCTATCTCTAGATCAACATCGTGAGAAATACCGTATTCATCACTACACGATCTCTCCATATAACAACCAATATAGTAGGCTTTAAGTTCAACACAAAGCAACTCTCAACCATAGACCGATCTCTCCAATCTATAAATCAATAAATGAATATTTTAGTTCAAGCTCCACAAAATCTATGTCTAGAGTTTTATAAAACAAGAATGGATCATTAAGAACAAAAATATTCATCATATATTAATCATCACTTGTTCACATACAAGGCCAATCAAAAGAAATACATAAAGCTAACGGTAGACTACCTCTACCTTTGATACAAAGGAAATTAACTACCCATAACCATGGTAGCTTGCTTTACAAGCAATGAAAGAAGACGAATGAGCAACCACGTCGAAGAATCAAACTCGAATACGAATCCAGCTTCTATTTGTAAAATATCACCTTTTGGTGAAGAAATGCTGAGAAATGAGGTTTCTAGGTTAAAAATGGGTTATGATACCCAACAAGTGTGAAAAGTACTTATATAGTACAACAAGAATCTGTCAAGTTCGCCCAGCGAACTCTAATTTATGGCACCTGAAGTGCCCATGAACAGTTAAACCGGCCCTGAGGAATTTATAAATTTCGATGTGCGAGCAATTCTTTGCCTTGTGAACTACTTCGCTACAAGTTCGGACAACGGACTTATGGTCCTTTAGCTAATGACTTCAGTCTGAGATGGTTCGCTGGTCCTTCGCTGCAACCTCGCCCAGAGAACACTCGCTTCCAGTCCACCCAGCGAACTTAGTGCCCTTTTCCTACTCCCATCATTCTGAGATGGTTCGCTGGGGCTTCGCCATGAGCTCGCCCAACGAACATTCGCTGCTACTCCTCGCTAGCTGTTCTCCCAACGAAAATGCTGAATTTCTTCTTTTCCTTTTGCTTCCTTGTCCATTTACTTGTGTCTCACACTTTGATGTTTTATGCCTAATTCCTGCACTATAACACACAAATCAAAGGAGCTAAAGGTATTTTCAACAATATTGAAGAATAGCCTGAAAACATGGAGTAAATCCAAGAAAACATAATAAATGAGATGAAAAATGGCAATAAATATGGATCAATTTAAAGCATATTTGGCATTAAACAAACTCTCCCCAACTAGATCTTTGCTTGGCCTCAAGCAAAGCATGTCTCTCATTGAAAACAAGAGGATTTTCTCAAGCATTTAGTTCAACCATGAATGGATTTATGGCTCAAATAAACAAAGAAATGCGCACAAAAAATGTTCATCACTTCCTAGAATCAAACAATGAAAAAGAATTTAGTTCTGAAACAAATATCATGCAATGTTTTAATTAACAACTAAATTCTCATGCATGAATCACTCTAACACTCCTCATCGAATAAGAATGAAGAAATTAACGTGTTTGCAACTGCGAGGCAATTTAACTCACCTGACAAACAATGCAAATACAATCCAATTCATACATTCATCTAATCAATCATCAAAGAATTCATGGAAGCAAGAAAATCTCTAAGGTCTTTAAAGGTTGTAGCATGGTTAGGTTCACAACAAATGGACATTTATAAGGCCTTGGATTCAAAGTTGCCAATGTAAAAGAAACATTCACTATACAAGGTTATGTACACACTACAACTTCATCCAACACTTTCTTTTCTTAATTGTTCACCCTTCCAACATCCTTTATGCACATTATTCTTTTTCTATTTTTTTCTCATTCAAACAAGCATGCATTTTCTTTTTCTTTTTCACAATTCATATTCACAATTTTCTTTCAATACTTGTTTGAAATTTTTCAAAATTTTTGAGTAACCTACCACTTTCTTTTCACTCTCCCCAACTTGAATTCAACCAAACCTCAAGTGAATGCTCCTTGCTTTTTATGGCAAGGAAAATAATTTAGGACATTGTTCAAAGGTTCAAATTTTTTTTTATAATCCTACACAATTCAATGATGAAATAACTTTTGATTTATGTACAAACACCAAATTCATCACTAAATTAGGATCTAAACTATTAAGCTTAAAGGGGTTAGCGAATTCTCTCTACTCACGGGTAAGTTACTTTTTTGGGATATGGTTGTGTTCAATATCAACAATTGCCTTGATCATTTCTAATGCTTCCTCAAAATCAAAATAATCACAAGATTAAGCATGAATCAAATGCATTAAACAAAATTTATCAGTCATCCTATGCATTTAGTAAACAATGGAGGCTTCTCACAAATTTGTGGCTATTGGAACCTAAGTGAAACAAGCATTCAAACAAAGTTGCAAAATGAAACAAAAGTACATTTGCACAAAGAAAAAAATTCTTAAGCATTCTAGCATCCTAGAAAGAGGTATCCATGTATCTTGCTTGCATTTACATGATCAAATACTATCATCACCATCCAAACTTGGGAGAATCTTCATTGGATACTTTTAGTAAATAGCAACCAATCTAGAAGCTCTCACATTCAATCACCAAAGAAAAAAAACATTAAATAGCAAAGCATCTACCAACAACCATAAAAACTACTATAGTTGAACATTCCTAACTAAAGAATTCAACTCTTAAGCAACATAAAAAAAAACGAAAGTTGAACATTCGTGAACTAAAGAATTCAACTGAAAATAACATTAAAATGTTATGGTGTAAAAACACAAACAAAAGTACTAGTACCCAAAAGTGGTACATACAAACATTATCTAAAATAAACCACCAAGTGGATATTGTACAATGCAAAAGAAAATACAATCAAAATAACACAAATATAGTAATGTTCTAAGCTAAACAGAAAAATTCACTTTGTAGCAACCAAAGGAAGTAGCTTAAGAACATGCTCAAAATATCAAACATAAAAAAACTAATCCTCATCAAACTTGGTTTCCTCATCCAAATCGACCTCCTCTCCAGATCCAGAACCGACATCAGAACCAGCATCCTCATCATCTCCAGCCTCCTCAGTGTCATCTGCCTCACCAAGATCAGCTACACCTGCCCCCTCTCTAAAGTGTTGTCTGGCCTCAGGCCAACCAGCATGAGCTAAGAACTGCTCCCTAGTCATCATTAATTGCTCCACTGAAGGCTCGCGGTACTGTAGCTGTAACACCTGCATAGAGTCATGTATATCAATCATGGCACGCTGAGTAGCTACCATCCACTCCCAGTTGTAGTTACAAAACTCCTTCTGAAACGAGTCAAAGCCCTGGGAGCCTTCAACTCTAGAACCAGAAGCCTCACCAGCTCTTGAACCTGTACCCACACCAACACCAGGAGTCTGTCCTCCTCTCACGCTCTTGTGCCTACAAAAATTATCCTTATAATTGTCATCAATGGCAGCCGGGATGGTCACCTAACAGCGGGAGGGTAGCTTCACCCTCGCATGTACACACAAAGCCATGATTAAACATGTGAAAACCAAGGGGCAATTAGCTCGTGACCCTGGTTTAATTCCGCTCTCAACAACAGCGTGCATCTCGTCAGCAATAATCCTAGCTACATCAATTTGTGTATTAATCAAGATGTTGTGGATCAAGTGTGCAACTGGAATGGGCACAATGGAGGTATGCGACTTCGGCTTGATGTTTGTCAACACCAAGAGAAACACTAGTTGCGCTATAGGACGCATATCCTCCATGTTGTATATGTAACACCCCATTTAATTATTTAGTCGTGTTGCAATTATTTTGTGTGATTGTTCTTGACATTGTCCTTGTTGAGGGTATATGTGTTAGGGTGGGTGTGAGAATTGGTGGAATGAATTAAGTTAAATCAAGCCTTAGGACAACATGGTATTAATGATAATATGTATAAGGAGACATTTTATTAATACTCATACTATTAGTAATATTATTAATAATATTATTATTATTATGATTATTAATATTGTTATCATTATTAGTATTATTAATAATAGGCTTATGTATTTATCCTATGAAGCTTGAAAGGAATGGGAAAATATCTTAAACTAACCCTGCACGCAAGTGTTTTCTTTAACAAATGCTAAGAGATCGGGGATCGGGGTATGGTTATACAAAGGGAAGTTATTAACACCCAGAGTATCTATAGTAATCTATAGGAACTTTCTTTTGCATGTATTTTTGCTATTTGAAATGCTTTCTTGTGTTTGTCTGCTATTGATTGGGAAAGTTTCTCCTTTGGGAGTGTCAAGAGAATGTTTTTGTTGTTTTCGGGTTTTCTATTGTTTTTGGGAAGGCACTGGACCTAAGATATTTGATTTGTGTGCTCACTAAGATTTCGCAATCTTATGCTTATGTATTCTCGTAAAGAGATTTGGGAAATCAGAGCAATAGTAGTTCCTCCTATTCCATGGGAGGAAAAATGTTGGTGTCTTGTTTAAATTCCATGATTGAAGCTAGCAGAGTATTTATGTCTTCCTCAAAGCCCAATATTGAAGCTAAAGGAGAATTTGTGTCTTGTTCAAAGCCTAAGATTGAAGCTAAAAGAGAATTTGTGTCTTGTTCAAAGCCCAAGATTGAAGCTAAACGTTTGACTGGGAGAGAATTTTTCATCTCTAAAGGGAGATATCTCACTTATTCATCACAGATGTTGAGTAACTGGTTATAATGAGAAATTACTTTAACTGGGATTTGTGGAATCCAGTAATGCCATAATTTCCTTTATAAGAGATATTTCATGAAGGAATAAGCTTTAACTCAGTGTAGAGCAATGCCACTTTTTCCTTTATGAATCTTTCATGCTAAGAAAAGGACATTAGCTTAGATGTATGGAATCCAGAGGCTTGCCACTTATATCTATTAGATGAAAGAGGGATTTTTACCATGATAAAGGAGGGACTCCAGCTTGGATTTTGAATCAACAAGTGTGTCACTTACAACAGTTTATCTGGCAAAAAGGTTTTGATTATTCGTTTTTTATATGTGATGTATAGAAGGGATATCCTCCTACAGAGAGGACTTATGGTCTCATCTAAGGGGATGTTGTTTTTTGTGTGCCTTTTTCAAAGCCCAAGGTTGAAGCTAAAAGAAAATGACTCCACTAGGGAGTGTTATATTTGAGTATCTTGTTTGAAGCCCAAGATGATGAAGCTGAAAAGTTTGAGTATAGAGGACTGACTCAATTTAGGAGTATGTTGTTTGTCTTGTACAAAGCCCAAGATTGAGGCAGACTGGGGAAATTCTTATATGAAGCCTAAGAGGAGGCTGACTCTTGCCGAGGATTCTTGAAATCCAAGAGAAGGTGTAAACTGTATTGGGGAATCCAAAGGGGAACTAACTCTTGTTGGGGAATTTAGGGAAGAGTTGAAGTACCAGATGCCATGAGGCTCTGATTTTGTTAGGGATTTGTTGATGGTAAATTGACCCTGGCTGGGATTTTCAAGGTGAAAGTTAAGCTTTGTTGGGGGGTTTGAGGAGTTTAGAGGTGAGTTTGAAAGAAGATTATGAGGGTGAGACTTTCCAAGTCTACTTGATTGAAGCCCAAGAGGAGGCTGAGACTACCCAAGTCTCTTAAGAAGAGGTAAACTCTGATTGGAGAAAGAGATCTTTATATGATGCCTAAGAGGAAGTTGGGGGTATTAGAGATGTAGATCAACCCTTGAATGATGGGATATTTTAGAATTTTGACTCTCCTGGGGATTGAACTAGTAGAGATGACTAATTTATATCCTATGCTTTTAGAAAGCTTTTGGGTCCTTGTGCTAAGGCCAAGAGGAGGCTAGGGATCTTTTAAGAAGCCTGGTGGTCCTTGTACTGAGCCCAAGAGGAGGTTGGGGATGCTTCTAGGAATCCTGTGGGTCCAAGCCTAAGAAAAGTTCGAGAAAGGTTTCACCGGGAATAATCATTTCTTTGTTGAATAATTCTAAGGTTTGAAGAAATTCAAAAGAGGTTTCACCGGGAATTAATCCTCTATGGGGAAATGAATTTCTTGTATATGTTTCTAAGTTTTGACAGTCTTGAGAAAAGTTTCACTGGGAATAATGCCTTTCTCTGTTCCATATTGAATAAAGCCCAAGAGGAGGCAGACTGTATTGAGGGGAGTTTCCTATGAGGGAACTAGTTTTGACTAAGTTAGAAGTAACCTCTGGTTTGACCTAAGTGTAGACCTAACTGCTGGGAAAATCTAGACAGATATGTACAAGTATATATAAATAAGTGTATTGACAGGTATATAAACAAGTATGCATTGAATTGAAAAGATATTGGGTCTTACACTCTGAGAAGAGGCCCAAATGTATTGTGATTGGTTGTATGACTATAATTGTATGATTAGGGTGCTGAGAAATTGAAGAAAGTTTTGAGAAAACCTTGAGTTTGAATTTGAATTAAAAGAAAGTTGTTTAAAAGAAAAGAATGTTTGGGGCCTATAACTCAAAGAGAGACCCAAGTGGTCTAAGAGCAGTTTCACTGGGAATAATGCTCCTCTTAGTACTAGTTTAAAACATACAAATGATTTTGAAAACAGAGGTATGGGGCTTACAACTCAAGGAGAGGCCCATGGAGGTTGTTTATTATTTAAAACAAAGTTTATGTACAAAAGATTGGGGCTTATACTCAAGGAGAGACCCAGATGACTTATTTTGAAAACAAGGATCGCACCGCGATACCGAAAGACATTATGGGACTTATACTATAGCAGAGGCCCAACAAATTTATTTATGTACAAAGAGGTTTTGGTCTTACACTCTATTAGAGGCCCAAGTGTATTTGAAAAGAAAAAAAAGTGGGACTTATACTCGAGAGGCCTAAATGAAAAATAAAGAACGCGCCATTATTTTGAAAATTGCACCTGGACTTATACTATGATAGAGGCCCAGGAATAATTTATTTACAAAAGAGGTTGGGTCTTACACTCTATTAGAGGCCCAAAATGTTCCAAATGAAGCTTAAAAATTTAAAATTAAGGGAAAACCCTAATTTTAATTAAAAATACATTTTTTTCAAAGAAAAATTAAATAAAAAATGATAAAAAATATCAAATATATTAAAAAACATGTTGTGAACTTTGAAAAATGTTTGAAAATAGTGTTTTAATCCACAAGATGAATTGAACTCAATTG
Organism: Lathyrus tuberosus; assembly: GCA_022829125.1. Lineage (NCBI taxonomy): Eukaryota > Viridiplantae > Streptophyta > Magnoliopsida > Fabales > Fabaceae > Lathyrus > Lathyrus tuberosus. The sequence goes on from JALAZF010000361.1 coordinate 4,946,789, forward strand.
ATTTTGAAAAATCAAGAAAAAAGAATTTATTTAAAAATGTTTAAAACAATTAAAAAGAAATTCTTTGAAAAATTAAAAAATATATCAAATATAAAATATTTTTTTGATTTTTTTGTGGAATTAAATATTAAAATGTATAAATGATTTATGTTTAAAAAATCATTTGAAAAATATTAAAAATGAGATAGATATGAATTTTTGAAATTAAATAAGAAAATATCAAAAATATTTTAAAAAAATCAAAATTTGAAAAAGGGAGCCAAGAACACTTGTTCTTGCTCGTGCCACTTTGTTTTTCCCAGATTTGCAAATCCCTCTCAATCTCACTCAAAGCGTAATGAAATCAAACGAAATAAGCATCAAACCTGCTCGATTTTGAAAAAGGAACACGATGGTACCATTTAATTTCATTTATTTGAAGTGTGGAGTGAGATATTTCATATGAACACAGAAACCCTAGTTTTTGAAAAAAACATAGTGAAATCTTATACACGAAAGATGACATGCAATTGATTGAGGGTTATTACTCTATGAACTACCAGAAACATGTTGATAACTTGAAAATAAATTTATGATGCATGAAGTATAGAGTTTGAGAGCTTCAGGCTTACTTGTGCAAGAGGAATTCGAATTTTGATGTAGAGGTGTTACAAATGTTGTGTGATGATCTGAACAGCTTCAATGGACCTTATGTAGTGTGTTGAGAAGCTTGGAATGGATTGAAAACACCTGGATCTTGTTATGGCACCCCAACTACAATTTGGTCCAAGTTGGATTTTGAGGTTGTTGATCCTGGTGTAGCAAGCGATTTTGGACGCGGTTCTTAAGCGCTGGTCGCTCTCTGCGGTTGAGTTTACTACAGGTCGATTCATTTTTTATCCTATTAAAGCTGATGAAGGAAGGGAAATAGATGTCTCCAATTAACCCTGCTTTGCATACTGAGTTTAAACAACGGTCTGTTAGGTTACGAATGCTATCAATGTGGGGGGGCCTTTGTACTGGTTATTTGTATTTTCGCCAACACGGTTTTCTCTCTTTCTTGGATTTTCTGGCGGGGAACAAGGATTAGGATGTTAGTACTGATGCTTTTTGGTAGATACATGAGAGTATGGGATTTTGGGTTTTTGTTTAGTGTGCTCGCTAAGATTTTTCTTTCAATCTTATGCCTACGTATTCCCGTTTACCGAAATAGGGAAATCAGAGCGTTCGTAGTTCCTCCTATTCTATGGGAGGAAATGGGTGTTTTTGGTGTCTTGTTCAAAGCCCAAGACGTGAAGCGAAAGGTGGTTTGTATCTTGTTCAAAGCCCAAGATGTGAAGCTGAAAGGTCTATTTGTATCTTGTTCAAAGCCCAAGATATGAAGCTAAAAGGGTTTGACTTTAGAGAGAATTTGTCATCTCTAAAGAGGTTTGTCTATCACAACTGTTGGGTGACTGATTATAAAGGAGGATTACTTTAACCGGGATACGCGGATCCTAGAAATGCCATAATTTCCTTTATAGGGGGTTTTAACCTGAAGGAGAAGACTTTAACTCAGTGTAGAGCAATGCCATCTTTCCTTAGGAATTTCTCATGCTAAAAGAGGGACAGTGGCATGGATGTAGATGATCCAGAGGCTTGCCGCTTACAGTGATTAGATGGAGGGGAAGGATTTATTGATGTTTGTGTACTGTGAACGAGGCACAGTTTTGATGCTAAAAGGTTAATTGGATCAACCAGTGGTTTTCTTATACAAAGCCTAAGAGGAGGCTATTATGTGTCTCATACAAAGCCCGAGAGAGAGGCTAAAAAGGTTTTGACTCAACGAGGGAATCTTTTGATATCTCGTATAAAGCCCGAGATGAAGGCTACTTGACTCAACAAGAGAGTTTTTGTATCTCGTACCAAGCCCGAGATGGAGGCTAAAATTTGTTTGGCTCAATAAGAACCTTTTTGTATCTCGTATAAAGCCCGAGATGGAGGCGAAAGAGGTGATCGACTCAACGAGGGAGTCTCTTATGTGTCTCGTACAAAGCCCGAGAAAGAGGCTAAACGTTGTTTGACCCCGCTGGGGGGAATCATTGTACAAAGCCCAAGAGAGAGGCTATGGTGACTGTTTCAGTTAAGTGACAGGTCCAGTAGACTGATTTTTAAAGAGAAAATCAGTTCTTATATGAGCAACACTGTACTCAAGGATTTGGTTCGAGGATCCGGGTTATTCCTATTCTTTAAGGAAGTGGGAAATCCGAAGGGTATTGAGACTGTCCGAGTCTACGGGTTTTCTTCCTATTCTTGAAGGGGTCACTTGAGAATGTCTTTGAGACTCAAGGAAATTAGACTGTCCAAGTCTAGAGTGTCATCTTTTGTACCATGCTTTAGGAAACAGTAGTAGACTCTTTGAAAGGACTGTTCTATGCAGATGACTAATTTCTGTTCCTATACCTCTAGGAGGTCGTCGGGACAATTTGTATGAAGTCCAAGAGGAGGCTGGAAACTTTTAAGAAGCCGACGGGTCCTTGTACGATGCCCAAGAGGAGGCTATCGTTCCCGGGGGAAGAGATCATTATACGAAGCCTAATAGGAGGCTGTTAATACTTCTAAGAAGTCGTAGGGTCCTTGTACAAAGCCCAAGAGGAGGCGGGGTTGCTTTTAGGAAGCCTGTGGGTCCTTGTACGATGCCTAAGAGGAGGCCGGTTGCTTTTAAGAAGCCGATGGGTCCCCAAACCCTGAGAAATTCAAGGTAAGATATCCACAAGGAATAGATCAAGTCAGGAAAGTTCGAGAATTTGGAAGAAACTCAAGAGATGCCATTCACGGAGAAAAGATCATCTCTGGGGAGTATAGTTTCTTTGACAAGTGCTTTTAAGAAGCCTGTGGGTCCCCAAACCCCGAGAAATTCAAGGCAAGCTATTCACAAGGAATAGATCAAGTCAGGAAAGTTCGAGAATTTGGAAGAAACTCAAGAGATGCCATTCACGGTGAAAAGATCATCTCTGGGGAATAGAGTTTCTTGACAACTTCTATGAGTGACAGTCTATGAAAGGGTTCACAGATAATGCTGCCTTTCATGTCTCCATATTGTTTAACCCCAAGAGTAGGGAAGACTGTGTCTGGTAATCCTATGGGGATCTAGTTTAGACTATTTCTAAGAGTGATCAACGGGCTTAATGCTAGACGTAGTTGCCGGGAAAACTCTAAATATCTATACTATTATTACACAGTTGATATGAGTTTATGAAAGAAGACTTACAGTGAAACAACCCCACAATACAGTTATATGTATATGAAAGCGGTAAATGAAAGGAGAAAGTGCTTTGAAAAAGAAAGATTTGGGGCTTACAGCTCAAGGAGAGGCCCAGGGTTTTATCAGTGATTGCACTGTTTTAATTTGTACAAAGGGACTTATACAAGTGACTGAGGCCCAAAAAAGGTTTTCTGTACAAAGGGATGAGTCTTACACTCTCTCAAGAAGCCCAAAAGTTTTGAAAAAAAAGAAATGGGTCTTACTACTCGAGGGTAGGCCCAGGGTTATTTTGAAAAGGCGACGATCGCGCCGTTTATTTTCTTTTAACGCGAAGGGGCTTATACAATATCTGAGGCCCAAAATGTTTTGGTTAAAAGAGGATTGGGTCTTACACTCTAATAGAGGCCCAAAAGTTTTGAATGGGTCTTATAGCTCAAGGAGAGGCCCATGGTTATTTTTAAAAGGCGACGATCGCGCCGTTTGTTTTTTACGGTATCAGGACTTATACAATACACTGAGGCCCAAAAATGATTTGGTCAAAAAAAGGATTGGGTCTTACACTCTATTAGAGGCCCAAAGTGTTTTGAAAATGATTTATGAGGGTTGAATTAATCCAAAAACCCTAATTTGTTTTCAAAAATGTGTTTTAATTGAATAAAAATTCAATTAAAATGATCAAAATTGTTTAACATAGGAAAAACAAATTGTGATCTTGGATTAATGCTTCAAAAATTAAGTATTGACCTACAAAATAATTAGAAAGCATTAAAAGTTGCAAAATCTAGGTGGAAAAAATATTTTAAATGCTAAAAACAATTAAAACATTAATTCTTTGCAAAAATATCAATTATATGAAATAAATAATATTTTTGGGATTTTTTTGATAAAATAAAATATTTTAACATTTTTATGAATTATTAAAAAATGAATCAACCCAAAATCATTAAAACTCAGAGAGAAATTAATTTTTGAATCAATTAAATAAAATCACAAAATTCAAATATTTGAATTTGAAAGAAATATCGCCAAGAACACACCAAGAACACGCGCGTGTTCTGGGTTTAGCCAGATTTGCATTTTCTATCCAATCTCACTGAATACTTGATTATATCATGCAATCCACATACCAATCAACTCGTTTCAACCTCACGATCATGTCTATGGCATTTAATTTCATTTAAATTAAACATATAACAAGAAATCACGAAAAATCCTTAAGAACCCTAATTTCTGCATGAAGGCTGAGATTTTTGATACACGATTCAAACAATGCAATTAATTGAGGGGAAACATTCTATGCATGATTATGAATATATGGCCAAATTATTGTGCGAGGAAATATGCATAGATTGAGAGATGACCAAGCATATGCTTACCTCTAGGCCGTGACAGCAAGTGCAATGTGATTTTTGATTTGGAGGTGTTACAGATGAGTGGTGATGATCTGAACAACTTCCCTACACCCTATGGAGTGTGTTTGAATGCTTGGACTTGATTGAAATTGGCTGGATCATTTCATGGCATCTCAACTGCACTTTGGTTAAAACCTTGAGCAATTGACTGGTGATTCTGAGAAATCAGTGTTCCAGTTGTTGTTTAAGTGTTTGATCAGCTCATATGTGATGTATGTGAGGTGTGTGAGTGATTGGTTTGAGTGGAATTGCCCTCTAGCTCAAAACCCGATAGCAACCTTGCTAAGAAAGGCATTTTTGCCAAGAGAAAGAGATTTTGAGAAAAGCAAGTGTTGTAGGCCTTTGGTGTACTTAAACTGGTCACAATTGAGCTCTATTTATAGTAGAGCAAGTTTGCTTTGCAAGGAATAGTGAATGGCAACTGCTGAGTAGGTTTGTTCAATGTTGGCCAATGGAAATTCAAGTCTCCTCCAGCCATTGACTAGAGGTTAGGGCACAGGCTGCTGGTTCCCTTGGTCTTGGATAAGTCTTGACTGAATTCAAATGAAAATGGCTCAGTCCATGCCACCTTGATGCTTCCATTGAATGCTCCAATCCAAATTTGGAGTCTTGTCCCTATTTTGGCAATTCGAGGTTCAACATGCTTTTTCTTGTTCCAAGGACTTTGGAGGCTTGGCTCAGTGATTGTCCCCTTTAGATTCAATCCTCAGATATGTCCAAGTGGATAGGAGCATTTGGATTTGGCTGATTTTGGCAAATCCACCAAAAGTGCAAAATCTTCCTCGCCTTGGCAGATTTCAGCAAGGCAACTTGCCAATGTCATATCTCATGACTCAAATTGAATTTGGCAATGTTCTTGGCCATTTTGGAAAGCCCTTACATGATATAACAATTGTTTGAAACATATTTGGTTTTGATCTCTTTTGAATCCAAGTGAAAAATCCCCCTACATTTGGAAAAAAATGAAGACAGATTTGGACTTAGTGAAAATTTCACTAAGTGTTGGAAAAAGTGACATTTTCATTTTTCAGCCATTTTGATCACTCCATAACTCAAAATCCTTAATGAATTGGACTTAGGTCTAGTTGAAGTTTTTGTAGAGGGTAATGAGGGCTACAAATCCATCTTTGGATGAGGAAAAATGGCTTTGTGGTTTAGGAGTTATGATCCTCCAAAGTTGGTACCCTAGCCACTTTATTTTTAACTTAGAAAATTTTCTAAAGTTTTTATGGTTACCCCTTTCACAAGTTATCCAAATTTTCTTGATTTTTCTTGATGAATGATGATTCAAATCACACATTAACATCATTTTAGGGTTAAAAATCCATTTTGGTGAAAAATCTCAAAAAGTCAAAGTTGAATTTTGTGCACAGTTGACTTTTTATCAGATGAATTCCAAACTGTGCAATTCTTCAGGAAATCATGTCCTTGACCTAAATCAAACTTGATGGACATTAGGGCTTGGGAGCATGTCCTGGTCAAAAGTCAAAGTTACAGTTGACTTTTCCCTTAAAACCCTAATTGTGGTGCAGATGAAATTGAGACTTGTTGCTCAAGCTTCTTGGATTAATCCATTGTTCCAAATGGATCAATATAGTTCATTAGAGACCCTCAAACCCTCTCTTGAGGTCTTGGCTCATGATTTGTCCCAAAAGTCAACTTAGGGGTGAATTAGGTCAAGAAACCCTAATTCCTGATTTTTGATGTATGCATCCCCTGAGGTAATATTGACTTGATGGTTGGGTCCATGAGATTCCATGGAGTATGTTAGGTTGTGTTTTGGATCATTGGCTTGTGCCCAGATGAAAATTTTCCATCTGGAGGCCCTGGTCGACCAAAACCCTAATTTGGTGACACTGTCGATCTTGAGACTTGATCCACCTAGAAGGGAGCATCCTTGTGCTTGATCCTTGAAGTGGGAGTCCTTTTGGTCCATTGTGGATGTTTGAGAGGTTAGACAAGTTAAAGATCATGTCATTCCTTGATTGATCCTTTGTTTGAAGCTCTGAGAGGGCTTGAAACCCTAATTTTGATTGTAGTGGATGCTCACCCATCTTTGGGGAGACTGATGAAATAAGATGGTTTCCCCATATTGTGATGATGATTTGCACAATGATGGGAAATCTTAGTGGTCAAAATTTGGGGTATGACACCTAGTGCTAGAGATGATGGAGAAGTGTTTGGACAACTTCTATATGATATATGTGTGGTGTTAGGATCATTGGTTGTGGTGGAATGGATCTCTATTGAAAAAATCGCATGTTACTTGCTAAAGAAGCATTTTCTAGTCTTGAAGAGTGATTTGGAGGAAAACATGAGTGGAGATGTTTTGGTGTGTGTTAATCAGTCACAAATGACCTCTATTTATAGTAAAGGAAGTTTGTTTTGCAAAGAATAGTGAATGGAGGCTGATCACTATGTGTAGCTATGTAGCCATTGACTTGGATGTTTCAAAGTGACAAGTCTCCTCTAGCTTGACTCAATTCAATTTCTGTAGGTTTGAACACTCAGAGCATTGGACTGAATCTTGACTGGTTTGGATTGATATGGCTTGGTTCATGACACCTCAATGCATTGCATTAATGTAACCTTGCCAAAATTGAATTTCAAAGTTCATGTTATGATGGATTTGCACATGCTAAGTGGAATTATTAACCCCTTGATCAAGTAACCAGTGAGTCATCAAAAGTTTTGTGTTTTTGGAAGATGACAAAGTTGGTAAAGTGACAAAATTTGAATGAGAAAATTGTGTGGCACAAGTCATGCATCCATGCTGTCTTGAAAAACCAGAATTTTATTTCATGTTGCAAGGCTTGTAACTTCTTTCTCAAGTTGAATTAGAATGAGTTCTTGTACTTTTTGGAAAGCCCATATATCATACTTCAACTTTGATGTTGAACTTTGGTCTTGATTCATCTTGGATCATGATGGAAAATGCTTCCAAAGTTGGACAAAACATGAGACAGATTCTGTCTCAAATTTTTCTAAGTGTCTAGAAATGGTCCATTTCTTAATTTTTGTGATTTTGATTAACCCATAACTCAAAATCCATGAAGATTTGGAATATGGGGTAGTTGATAATCTTGTAGTATGTAATGAGAGCTTTCATTTGAGCTTTGGATGGAAGAAAACGGTTGCTTGGATCACAAGTTATGGTCTTGCAAAGTTGGGTAAAAATCACTTTTTTTCATGACATAGTGAAAATTCAAGTTTCTCAAGGTTGCCCCTTTTGCAAGTAACCTCACTTTTCTTGATTTTTCTTGATGTGTAATGATCCAAACCATAATTTAACATTGTTTTTGACATGAAGAAGCCATGTTTGTCAAGAAATCTCAAAAGTCAAACTTGGTTTTGGGCACAATTGACTTTTTATCAGATGAACTTCAAACTTTGTGATCCTTTATGAAATCAAGTCCTTGGGCTAACTCAAACCTAATGGATGGATTCCATAGGTGTTTTAGAGTGTCTTGAATCATTTCCCAAGGTTTGAGATCATGTCTTAGTCAAAAGTCAAAGGTATGGTTAACTTTTTCTCAAAAACCCTAGTTTGTGGTCCAGATGAATTTGAATCTTTATATTGCTCATGAACCAAGTTCTTTGTGTCAATTTAAACTTGTAATAGGATCAATATGAGATATTTTAGGTCTTCAAAACATTTCTTGAGGTCTTGGCTCACGCCTTGCTCCAAAAATCAACATAAGGGTGAATTAGGTCAAGAAACCCTAATTCCTGATTTTTTATGAATGCATCCCCTGAGGCTATTTTGAACTTATGATTGGATCCATGAGGTCCCTTTGAGCTTCTTGGATCATGTTTAAAGTAATGGCTCATGCCCAGATGAAAATTTCCCTCTAGAGGCCTTGGTCGACCAAAACCCTGATTTGGTGACACAGGTGATCTTGAGGCTTGATCAATTTGAAATGTTGCATTCCTATGCTTGATTCTTGATGTGGGATACCTATTGATCCTTTATGGATGTTTGAGAGACTTGAAAAGTTGAAGATCATGTCAATTATTGATTGGTCCTTTGCATGAGTGTTCTGAGAAGGCTCAAAACCCTAATTCTTGATTGAGGTGAATACTCAATAATCTTTGAGAGGATTGATGAGGTATGAAGGTACATCCATATTGTGGTGGTGATTTGCACAATGATGTGAAATCTTGTGGTCAAAATTTAGGGTATGACAGATGGCCTTATTTAATCTTCTTGGACCTGAAGGTGTGAATGGCGAAGACGTTCGTACATTCAAGGTAAAAGAGGATTAAATATCGGAATACCCTAAGTTTTGATTGTGGTTGTGAATGGTAGCTGATTCGCTCGTCCATCTTCTTTTGCTAAGTAATGCTACTTAGAAAAGGGTAAACTTCCCCTCGATCCTAGTTTTCAGCCACGGAACTGGTCTTAGTTTCTTTTGAAATAAACTTCCCCTCGATCCTGGTCTTCAGCCATGGAACTGGTCTCAAATTTATTTTGAAATAAACTTCTCCTCGATCCTGGTCTTCAGCCATGGAACAAGTCTCAATTTTCTTTTGAAATAAACATCCCCTCGATCCTGGTCTCCAACCATGGAACTGGTCTTAGTTTCGTTTGAAATAAATTTCCCCTCGATCCTGGTCTTCAGCCATGGAACTGGTCTCAATTTCTTCTTGTCGAGTTCTTTTCTTGATAAAGAATGCTATATGTGATGGTTTTCACCAAACTTCTCACCAGGGAGATGCCATTTGATGGAAAAACGTGTTTTATCATACTTCTATTTGAAATTTCTTCGGAGGGATGCCATAGGATGAGTAAAGTTTTGATGTCAGACTTGTTGGTGGGGACCTTTTGTCTGAATTGTAGAGGTGTGAAAACTTCTCTTGTGGGAGATGCCATTTGCTGGGGGGAAATTACATCATACTTCCTCTTTTCTGAGAGATGCCATGTGATGTAATCCAATTTTGAGGTGCTGATGACTCCATTGAAAACAAAATTTCTTGGGGAGAAACAACTGTATTTCCAAGAGTCTTCTGTTGAGAGGCTTTCTCTAGGGATTTTCACTAATCCTGGAAAGCGAAATATCATCTTCATTGGTGAAGAGTGAAGTTCCAAAGGTGTACGACCAAATGGCTTCTTGTCTTTCAGAGGTTTAAGTTATCAAAGTGATTTGAGGATCGATTTCAATCCAGGAATACACTAGAGAGAGATTGTTTAGACGATACATTTCCTGACGAGGAAAGAACTTAAACCGGGATTTTGTCCTATCTGACGTGGTAAGGAAGACTGATAACTCTATCAGAGATATGACGTTTATCACTTGGGGATGAATATGACCAGAGTGATATTAATGCAACATGAGTATGAATATGAATCAATTATGCATGATGTATGTATGGAATGTTGACAAGACATACATGACATACAGACTGGTGATGAACACAACTAGATACTCAGCCACTTTAGGAGATGGAGGTATCACTTGGAGATTTTGAAGGTTGTACTTTTGTTTGGGAACAGGGATTCCCGAGTTTGTTCTGGTTTCCGGAGGTACAAACCTACTAGGGATAGAAACTCGTTTTTGTTTTTCAGGGGTAGATTCTACTGGGGAGAAAAACCAATCGTTGGTCCTCAGAGGTAAGAACTCTACCGGGGATGACAGATGGGACATTCCATCTGAAGTAAGTGATCCTTCATTCAGGGTGTACTAGTCAAAAGGAGTATTTTGATTTAGCATTTTGAAGTTTGATCACTTCCGGGGAAGTTGTTGATATTCCTTCTCGTGCTCATTAATCAAAAAGAAATTGCCATCTTTATTTTAAAAGCAGAAGTAAAATTTGAAAATTTCGTTTTATAAACAAAACTAAATTCATTTTTTGTTTCAAGAATCGTTGATCATATTAAAATGTCATTTTGCAAAGCAGAATAAATAATAATTGCAAATAAAAGGCACAATGTGTAACACCCTAAATTTGTAAGAATATTTATTTAATTTATTTAAATATAATATTAGTGATTTTTGATGAATTTTGGTGTTTAGGGCATTGTGTGGAATTTTGTGGAGTTTTGGTTATTTAATTAAATAATAGTATATAATATGGAATATATTAGTATTATTATTAATTTAAATAATATTAGAGGAATTAAGGGTAAGATGGACTTTTGAGGAGGATTAGTGAGGGTATTATGGGGAAAGCCAAATTTAAAAGCCCAAGAGTTAGGTTTAACAAAAAGGAGAATTTGAGAATAAGACTCATTTTGTTAGACTGTGGAAAAGAAGGAAAAGGCGAGAGCTCTGAGGAAAAAGGGAAGAGGCTAGGATTCGAGAAGGTTTCCAAAGACTCAAGAGAAAAATCTCGGAATCGACAATCTAAGGTATGAGAGTATTGCCTTTCATTGTTTTCAATATAGGAATTCGATGTGTTTACAGCTGATTTATGAGGGTTTGTGGGTTTATGAGTAAATTGGTGATTTAGGGGTATTTTTGTGTATTGATGATGAATGTGAAGGGTTGAATTGATTCGGATAAAAGTAGGCCTTCGAGGCTAAACCTTCTGTTGATGATATGTGGGATCTTGTAGAGAAAGGGATTTATGGGAGTTATGAGAATCTTTGGGGTTTGTGAAGGTTTAGGGGATTTTGAGGTTTAGGATAGTGTAATGAATCGACCTAATGGTCGTGGGTTTTGTGCCTTTGATTGCCATAATGCCTTAGGAATGTTTTGGGGATGTTTTTGGGGTAATTGAAGTTGAACCCATAAGAGTTTTGAGGTCTGTTGTGCTACTAATGCGTAGCAGCGATTGCACGAAATCGCAAGTTCGCACAGCGAATGAATTATTTGCAAGGCGAACATTCGCCCCAGACTCGCTGGGTAAATATTGCAGGAATGCGCGATGATGTTATTTGAGATTCTGGGATGAAATGTGAAGGATGCTAGCGAATAGCTCGCTAGGCGAATGAGGGTGGCGAGGAGAGATAGAATGGGGTTTCTCTGGTTTTTGTATGGGATTTGGGGGTTCACTGGAAGCTCGCAAAGCGTACACCCTTGAGAACAGGTTCGCACGGCGAACTTTGTAGCGAACGTCTGCTGTTTGTGAATTTGTTTAATGATTCTTGTGTTGTCTTGGTGTTTTGAACTGTGATTATTCTAATGAATTACCATGATGTATATTGATGATTATGAGCTGTGTATTTATGATGTTTGATGATTAATTAATGATATGAATTACCATGAATATATTGACGATTATGAGTTGTGTATATTTGATGTTTGATGATTAATTGATGATATGAATTACCATGATGTTTATTGATGATTATGAGCTGTTTGTACATGATGTTTGATGATTAATTGAAGGTATGAATTACCACGAGTATATTGATGATTAAATGATGATGTGAATGACCATGGGTTATATGAATGATTAAGAGATGATGATACATGACTATTTTGATGTGATTTACCATGAGTTTTGGATGCTACAATAGTTTGGTAAAGATAGTTTGTACCGCCTCATGATAGTCGGCTTTTATTGACAAATTGAGGAACTGATCACCCTTAATCTCTTGTTCATAATAGACGGGATCACGTTGGATGGGATAGACGTGTCTTGGGAGCTTAAGTGGTGTGCGCAGTGAATTGTTTAAGCCAAGTTCTTACAGATGGTTTTGATGAATCGATGCAGGATGGAGCTGAGATGTTTATGTTGAGGGTAAATTTGAGTATTAGTGAAGGTGGAGAAGTGGGTGTTTTACCTTTTTTTTATGAAATTTCTGAAGTGTTTCCTGATGACGTAAGTGATTTGGCTCCAGAGCGTGAGGTAGAGGTTGCGACAGATTTGATACCAGGTAAGAGTCTGGTGTCAATGGCTCCTTACCGGATGTCTGCATCTGAGTTGGTAGAATTAAAGAAACAATTGGAAGAGTTGCTTGGGATGAAGTTATTCGACTGAGTGTTTCTCTGTGGGGTGCTCCTGTGCTGTCGGTGAAGAAGAAAGATGGTACTATGAGGTTGTGTGTGGATTATAGACGATTGAATAAAGTGATGATCAAGGATAAGTATCCACTTCCAAGGATTGATGATTTGAGGGATCAATTAGTGGGCGCTTGTGTTTTAGCAAGGTTGATTTGAGGTCTGGTTATCATCAGATTCGTGTTAAGCTTGATGATATTCCGAAGACTGCTTTCCGGACGAGGTATGGTGACTATGAGTATACTGCGATGTAGTTTGGTGTATCTAATGCACTTGGTGTTGATGGAGTATATGAATCGGATTTTTCATGAGTATTTGGATAAATTTGTGGCGGGTTCTATTGACGATGTTCTGATATGCTCAAAACCTGTAGAAGAGCATGCTGAGCATTTGAGGACTGTGTTGCAAGTGTTGAAAGAGAAAGAGTTGTATGTGAAACTGTCGAAGGGTGAGTTTTGGTTGAAGGAAGTGAGTTTCCTTGGCCATGTGATTTTAAGTGGTGGAATTGATGCTGATCCTTCTAAGATTGATGTAGTATTGCAGTGGGAGACTCCGAAGTCCGCTACTGAGATCCGAAGTTTTCTGGGAGTGGCGGGTTATTACCGCAAGTTTATCGAAGGCTTTTCTAAGCTGGCATTACCTTTGACTCAGTTGACTTGAAAGGGTCAAGCTTTTGTGTGGGATGTAGCTTGCGAAGAGAGTTTGTGGAATTGAAGAAGAGGTTGACGACCGCTCTAGTGTTGATTTTTCCTAATCCGAGCAAATCTTTTGTGATGTATTGTGATGCGTCGAAGATGGGTCTTGGTGGATTAGTGATGCAAAATGGACAAGTTGCTGCCTATGGTTTGAGACAATTGAGACTTCATGAGAGGAATTATCCTACGCATGACTTAGAGTTGGCCGCCGTGGTGGTTGTGTTGAAGATTTGGAGACTTATCTGTTTGGCTCTAAATTTGAAGTGTTCAGTGATCATAAGAATTTGGGGTACTTGTTCGACCGAAAAGAAGTGAGTATGAGGCAGAGAAGGTGGTTGAAATTACTGGAGGATTATGACCTTGATTTGAGTTAAGAAAATGTAGTGGCCGACGCGTTGAGCAGAAAGTCATTGCATATGTTGACGCTTATAGTGAGAGAATTGGGAGTAATCGAACAGTTTCGAGATTTGAGTTTGGTGTGTGAAGAGACTCTTGCCAGTATGAAGTTAGGAATGTTGAAGCTGACAAGTGGTATTTTGGAGGAAATCAGAGTGGGTCACCAAGTGGATTTGAAGTTGGTGGACCAATTGGCGTTAATTAACCAATGTGACAGAGGTGAATTCCGGATTGATGAGAATGGTGTGATGAGGTTTCGAGATAGAGTGTATGTTCCAGATGTTCTAGAAATTAAGAAGAGCATCCTGGAAGAAGGACATCGAAGTAGATTGAGTACTAATCCCGGTGCTACGAAGATGTACCAGGATTTGAAAAAGATGTTTTGGTGGCCAGGTATGAAGAAGGATATTGTGGAGTTTGTTTATGCGTGTTTGATTTGTCAGAAGTCGAAGATTGAGCGTCAGAAGCCTTTAGGTATGATGCAGCCATTGAACATTCTAGAATGGAAATGGGATAGTATTTCCATGGATTTTGTGTCGGGATTGGCGAAGACTGAAAAAGGGAATGATTCTATTTAGGTGATCATGGATAGATTAACTAAATCGGCTCATTTCTTGCCGATGAAGATTAATCATTCTATGCAGAAGTTAGCCGAGATGTACATTGAAGAGATTGTGAAGTTACATGGGATACCTTCGAGTATTGTGTCGGATAGAGATCCGAGATTTACATCTAGGTTCTGGAAGAGTTTGCAAGATGCTTTGGGTACTAAGTTGAGGATGAATTCTGCCTATCATCCGCAGACGGACGGTCAGACAGAAAGGACTATCCAATCCTTAGATGATTTGCTGAGAGCTTGTGTGTTGGATCAAGGTGGATCGTGGGATAGTCATTTGTCGTTGATCGAATTTACCTACGACAACAGTTTTCGTGCTAGTATTGGGATGATACTGTATGAAGCTTTGTGTGGAAGGAGGTGTAGGACTCCCTTGTGTTGGTATGAATCATGCGAGAGTGTGGTACTCGGACCTGGAATTGTGCAAGAGACGACCGAGAAGATTAAGACGGTCCAAAAAGGAGGAAAATTGGACTTGAGATGTGAAGATCAGATGAGGGGGTCGTATCCGACTCTATTTCCTTGAGGTAATTTTCGAGGGTGAAAATTCTTTAAGTGGGGGAGAGTTGTAACACCCTAAATTTGTAAGAATATTTATTTAATTTATTTAAATATAATATTCGTGATTTTTGGTGAATTTTGGTGTTTTGGGCATTGTGTGGAATTTTGTGGAGTTTTGGTTATTTAATTAAATAATAGTATATAATATGGAGTATATTAGTATTACTATTAATTTAAATAATATTAGAGGAATTAAGGGTAAGATGGACTTTTGAGGAGGATTAGTGAGGGTATTATGGGGAAAGCCCATTTTAGAAGCCCAAGAGTTAGGTTTAACAAAAAAGAGAATTTGAGAATAGGATTCGTTTTGTTAGACCGTGAAAAAGAAGGAAAAGCCGAGAGCTCTGAGGAAAAAGGGAAGATGCTAGGATTCGAGAAGGTTTCCAAAGACTCAAGAGAGAAAGCTCGGAATCGACAATCTAAGGTTGGGGAGTATTGTCTTTCGTTATTTTCAATATAGGAATTCGATGTGTTTAAAGCTGACTTATGAGGGTTTGTGGGTTTATGAGTAAATTGGCGATTTAGGGGTATTTTTGTGGATTGATGATGAAGGTGAAGGGTTGAATTGATTCGGATAAAAGTAGGCCTTCGAGGCTAAACCTTCTGTTGATGATATGTGGGATCTTGTAGAGAAAAGGATTTATGGGAGTTATGAGAATCTTTGGTGTTTGTGAAGGTTTAGGGGATTTTGAGGTTTAGGATAGTGTAATGAATCGACCTAATGGTCGTGGGTTTTGTGCCTTTGATTGCCATAATGCCTTAGGAATGTTTTGGGGTAATTGAAGTTGAACCCGTAAGAGTTTTGAGGTCTGTTGTGCTACTGATGCGTAGCAGCGATTGCAGGAAATCGCAAGTTCGCACAGCGAATGAATTAATCGCAAGGTGAACATTCACCCCAGACTCGCTGGGCGAATAGCGCAGTGAGTGCGCGATAATGTGAAGGATGATCTTTAGTTCGCACAACGAACTTTCCAGCGAATAGCTCGCTAGGCGAATGAGGGTGGCGAGGAGAGATATAATGGGGTTTCTCTGGTTTTTGTATGGGATTTGGGGGTTCGCTGGAAGCTCACAAAGTGAACACCCCAGCGAACAGGTTCGCACAGCGAACTTTTTAACGAACGCCTGCTATTCGCGAATTTGTCTTATGATTCTTGTGTTGTCTTGGTGTTTTGAGCTGTGATTATTCTGATGAATTACCATGATGTATATTGATGATTATGAGCTGTGTATACATGATGTTTGATGATTAATTAATGATATGAATTACCATGAATATATTGACGATTATGAGTTGTGTATATTTAATGTTTGATGATTAATTGATGATATGAATTACCATGATGTATATTGATGATTATGAGCTGTTTATACATGATGTTTGATGATTAATTGAAGGTATGAATTACCACGAGTAATTGATGATTAAATAATGATGTGAATGACCATGGGTTATATGAATGATTAAGAGATGATGATACATGTCTATTTTGATGTGATTTACCATGAGTGATATTGGTGATTATAAGATGATGATTCATGATATTTTGATGAATAAATGACGATATGATTGATATGAGATTTTGGTGAATGATGATGCACGTAATGACTTTTGTTGATGGTGATGATATTGACGTTGTGCATCATGCATTCATAGCATTATAGGACTTAGGTCTAGTGAGTTCGGCTTCAGTCTATGGTGGCTTCATCCCATTGTGTGGATGTGAGGTATTTTGACGTGCTCCGGTTCTGGTGTAGAATCGATCCTAATGACGGGGATCTTTGGGGGTGATGGCCTAGTGTCCATCGACTGTGACGATTGGTACCACATGCATGAGTCTTGTTGTGCATTACATTTAATTAGCATTGATGTGATTTATGATGTCGTGATTTCGATGTTTTCCGTTGTGATGATCCTGATGATGTTGTATATGATGATGACGCCATTTTATGCATATCCTATTTTTATATTGATTATAATGAATTGTGATTACTCACCCTGCCTGTTTGAATGTTGCCTCCACGTGGGTAACGTGCAGGTGATCAGGCTTAGCTGTGGATTCCTTCGAGGACTTTTGGAGTTCTTAGTGCTTTTGGTCGAAGTAGAGGGTTTTGCTCTGATAGTGTAACATCGGGTTGGGTCGTTGAGTCGAAACATATTATGTTGACATTTTGTTGTTATTTGATGACTATGGTTTTATTTTAAAACCTTTTGGATTTGGATTATCGTGGTTATGGTGGTTCCGCTGCTTTTGATGGCTTTTTGAATAAATTGAGGAAAACCTGTGTTTACGGAGTAATTGTTTTATTTGAGTTTATTGAGAAATGTGCACCCTTTGAGGTGGTTATGATTTTACTCTGATGAATTGTGTATTTTTGTCGTATTTATTTGTGGGGTAGAAAAGGGTGTTACACAAGGGCTCAAATTTTCATTGATAGAATGGCAATCAACCTAATGCGTGATTCCATGGAGTATTACAAAGTTTAGAAAATGGTAATTTATAGGGAAATAGGCTACATTGAAACATAACGACCACTATCCTTTCGCCAACTTTGAATTCTGGATAATTTTGAGCTTCCGTCGAAGGTGACCTTGATTGAGGATTTCTCGACAGATGACGTTGTCGCTGAGGAGCCAATCTTGTCGAATATAGTTACTTTCCATGAATCCCTAACTTTTGCCTAGATTATCCTTTCGGGTTTTCAATCCATCTGGATGATCATTGTTTATGTCTCTAATTTTTTCCTGGACCGCCCTTTCGGGTTTTTAGTCCAACGAGACATTTTTTTATTTCATTTAGGCGAAGTATTTCTTGACTATATCAACATTCGTGGGGGTAGGTAAATTCCTCTCCATCCATGGTTGCGAGTCTCAAGGCACCGCCTGAGAAGGCTTTCTTAACAACATAGGGGCCATCATAATTCGGAGTCCATTTTCCCCTAGAATCAGTGAGAAATGATATTATCTTCTTGAGCACGAGGTCTCCTTCTCTGAAGACACGGGGTCAGACCTTTTTGTCAAACACCTTCTTCATTCTTTGCTGATATAACTGACCGTGGCATAAAGCCGTCATTCTCTTTTCTATGATTAGGTTTAGTTCGTCGTATATGCTCTGACACCATTCAGCTTCCGTTAGCTTGGCTTCCATCAAGACCTTTATTGATGGGATCTCTACTTCTATGGGGAGTACTACCTCCATGCCGTATACTAAAGAGAAAGGGGTTGCCCCTGTTTAAGTGCCGACAGATGTGCGATAACCGTGAAGAGCAAATGGTAGCATCTCGTGCCAATCCTTATACGTCACAACCATCTTCTGAATGATTTTCTTAATGTTTTTATTAGCTGCTTCTACCCCTCCATTCATCTTAGGCTGGTAGGGAGATGAGTTATGGTGTTCGATTTTGAACTCAGCACATAACTCTTTCATCATCTTATTGTTCAGGTTTGATCCATTATCAGTAATGATCTGGCTTGGAACACCATAACGGCAGATGAGATTGTTCTTGATAAATCGGACCACTACCTGTCTGGTCACATTGGTGTATGATACTGCTTCGACCCATTTGGTGAAGTAATCAATGGCTACCAGGATGAACCGGTGTCCATTTGAGGCTTTGGGCTCGATCATGCCAATCATGTCGATTCCCCATATAGAAAAAAGCCATGGAGAAAAAAGAACTTTGAGATGCATTGGCGGTACATGGATTTTGTCGGGGTATATCTGACACTTGTGACATTTCCTCATGTACTTGTAGCAATCAGATTCCATTGTCATCCAATAATATCCTGCTCTCAGAATTTTTCTTGCCATTGTATGTCCATTGGCATAAGTGCCAAAGGATCCTTCACGAATTTCTTTCATTAACATGTTTGCTTCGTGTCTGTCCACGCATCTGAGCAAAACCATGTCGAAGTTTCTTTTATAGAGTGTATTATTGCTCAGGAAGAAGTTGTCAGCCAGTCTTCTGAGAGTCTTCCCGTCTTTTCTTGATGCCCCAGGCGGGTATTCTTGTCTTTAAAGGAACTATTTGATATCGTAATACCATGGTTTGTCATCTATGGCTGCTTCAATCGCAAAGATCTAAGCATACCTATCAAGGCACATTATATCGATCTTGGGTACGTCGTTCCATCGACTCACACTAATCATGGAAGATAGAGTAGCCAATGCATCAGCCATGTGGTTTTCTTCACGAGGAATGTGATGAAAGTCAATTTTGTTGAAAAAGGGCAACAACCTTCTTGCGTAGTCTTTGTAAGGAATCAATCCTGATTGATATGTGTTCCACTTCCCTTTGATCTGATTTATAACCAGGGCTGAGTCTCCATACACATCCAAGTTCTTTATCCTTAAGTCAATAGCTTCTTCGAGACCCATGATACAAGCTTCGTATTTGGCCTCATTGTTTGTACATTTAAACGCCAATCTGGCAGTGAAAGGGATATGGGTACTCTGAGGTTTAACAATGATTGCCCCAATTCCATTTCCACAAGCGTTGACAGCTCCGTCGAATATTAGTCCCCATTGAGAATCTGGCTCTGGCCCTTCGCTTGGTAGCGGTTCATCGCAATCTTTCATTTTTAGGTACATGACGTCTTCGTTCGGGAAGTCAAATTTGACTGATTCCTGATCGCCAATTGGTTGATGAACCAAATGATCGTCTAGAATACTTCATTTGATGGCTTTCTAAGCATGGTACTCGATGTCGTATTCTGATAACAACATTTGCTAACGGGAAATCCTTTGATCCTGAATCCAGCCTACAAAAGATCATTCCTTTCATGGTAGTCTTGGATCCATCCTGTGATCCTGAATCCAGCATAGATCCATTTTCTTTTGAAGAGCTGCTTGTACTATGGCACATCCTTGATTATTCTTGGAACAGATATCACACTGATGATAGCTGTGAGATGGCACATGGCCGTACCCGCTTTGTCTGCAATGCATTTTCACCAAATTTGTTCCCAGTAAGTGTACATTGTGAATTTGATAACTGCTGCCAGGTTCTCCTTTTATCAAAATTCAATGTAGTCTTTTCATGTTGCAGTAATGGGTTCGTATGAACATTCGGATTAGTATATTTGAAAGAAAAACCCCGTTTTTGACGAGCTTCTGTACATTCGATTTAAAGCTGAGGCAATTCTCAATGTTATGTCCTGATCCCCCTTGATGGTAAGGGCAAGTTTGATATGCTTTGAACCAAAAAGGTGGATTTCTTGGTACTGTAAGAGGAGTCCTAGTTTAAACGTGCCCCTTGGCCAGCAGAAGTGGAAATAATTCTGCATATAACATTGGTATAGGGTCAAACCCTGGTGATCGTGTAGTATGGTTGTTGTTATTGTACTGCGGGCGATCCTGCTGAAGAGGCTGTTGCTGCCTTTGCTGATACTGTTGTTAATTTGGTCGCCTCTGAGCTACCTGAGGTTGATATGTCGGAACCAATGCTGGGTTGATAGCGGGAGTTACTGCTGCTACCTGTCGAGGTTGGTACCTTTGCCTTAGCTTACCCAAAGAGATATTACTGATATCTTGCTATTTCTTCTTTTGGAAAACAATACCGTATTTTTTAGTACTGCTGGATGGCTCTGCATCTTTGACCAATCGTCCTTCTAGGAATGCTTCCTCAAGGTGTATCCCCATGTTCACCATTTTAGTGAAGTCACTAGGTGCACTGGCAACCATTCAATCATAATAAAATGAGCTTAATGTTTTCAGGAAGATTTTTGTCATTTCATTCTCCCCAAGAGGAGGACAGATCTGGGCGGCGATTTCACACCATCTTTGTGCATATTCTTTGAAGGTTTATTTATCCTTTTGGGACATTGCTCTGAGCTGGTCCCTATCTGGTGCCATGTCCAAGTTGTATTTATACTGCTGAATGAAGGCTTCCCCGAGATCTCTGAAAGTACTGATCTTGGTGCGGTTTAAACCCATGTACCATTTGAGTGCGGCACCGGTTAAACTGTCTTGAAAGTAATGGATTAGTAGCTGTTGATTTTCTGTCTGGGTAGACATTTTCCGAGCATACATTACCAAATGACTTTGTGGGCAAGAGTTACCTTTGTATTTTTCAAAGTCAGGCACCTTGAATTTGTGTGGTATCTTTACATTAGGGACCAAACAGAGGTCGGAGGCATCTTTGCCAAACAAGTCATGTCCACGAATGACATGCAATTCCTTCTGCATTTCCAAGAACTGTTCCTCGAATTCATTCATCCTTTCGTATACTTCTTCATTTCTTCCAGAAGCAGCCTGTAAAATCTGTTTTTTCGGGATAGTGTGTACCACCGGTTGTGGTATAGACATTACCACCGAGATATTTCAGAGTTGCCTCCGCAGCGAGAGGTGGAATTTGCAATTGATCTTGTTCCTGATACCAGTCCTATATCTATGGCACCATACAAAATGTCAACATCATAATAGGCGGAGTTGAAATCTCAACTCGGAGAATTGCTTGATAAGAAGTTTATTAGACCAGTGTGTTGTCGTGGGGAGCTGTAGTGTTGTTGGTTAAGAAGAAGGACGGTAGTATGAGGTTGTGTATTGACTATCGTCAGCTAAATAAAGTAACTATCAAGAACAAATATCCATTTCCAAGAATTGATGATCTAATGGATTAGCTCGTGGGAGCTCGTGTTTTTAGTAAAATTGATTTGAGACCAGGTTACCATCAGATTCAAGTGAAAGAGGATGATATTCAGAAGACGGCTTTCAGGACTCGGTATGGATATTACGAATATGTTGTGATGCCGTTCGGAGTGTCCAATGCGCCAGGCGTATTCATGGAGTACATGAATCGTATCTTTCATGCTTATTAGATCAGCTTGTGGTAGTTTTTATTGATGGCATTTTGATTTATTCCAAGTCGGAAAGAGATCATGCAAAGCATCTGAGGATTGCATTGCAAGTGTTGAAAGATAATAAGTTGTTTGCGAAGCTTTCAAAATGTGAGTTCCGGCTGCATGAAGTGAGTTTTCTGGGACATGTTATTTCAGGTGAAGGCATAACAGTGGGTCCATCCAAAGTAAGTGTTGTGCTTCAGTGGGAACCTCCGAAATCAGTGACGGAGATTAGGAGTTTCTTGGGTTTGGCAGGTTATTACCGCAGGTTTATCGAAGGGTTTTCAAATTTGGCCCTTCCTCTGACTCAGTTGACTAGAAAAGGTCAGGCGTTTGTGTGGGATATCTTGTGTGAAGAGAGTTTCAGGGAATTGAAGAAGAGGTTGACTAGAGCACCAATATTGATTCTACCATAGCCAGATGAACCTTTGGTGGTATACTGTGATGCGTCTAAATGGGATTAGGCGGAGTATTGATGCAGGTTGGTAAGGTCGTAGCTTATGCCTCACGACAATTGAGAGTACATGAAAGTGTAGCGAGCGATTTTGGACGCGGTTCTTAAGCGCTGGTCGCTCTCTGCGGTTGAGTTTACTACAGGTCGATTCATTTTTTATCCTATTGTAAGCTGATGAAGGAAGGGAAATAGATGTCTCCAATTAACCCTGCTTTGCATACCGAGTTTAAACAGCGGTCTGTTAGGTTACGAATGCTATCAATGTGGGGGGCATTTGTACTGGTTATTTGTATTTTCGCCAATACGGTTTTCTCTCTTGGATTTTCTGGCAGGGAACAAGGATTAGGATGTTAGGACTGATGCTTTTTGGTAGATACATGAGAGTATGGGATTTTGGGTTTTTGTTTAGTGTGCTCGCTAAGATTTTTCTTTCAATCTTATGCCTACGTATTCCCGTTTACCGGAACAGGGAAATCAGAGCGTTCGTAGTTCCTCATATTCTATGGGAGGAAATGGGTGTTTTTGGTGTCTTGTTCAAAGCCCAAGACGTGAAGCGAAAGGTGGTTTGTATCTTGTTCAAAGCCCAAGACGTGAAGCGAAAGGTGGTTTGTATCTTGTTCAAAGCCCAAGATGTGAAGCTGAAAGGTCTATTTGTATCTTGTTCAAAGCCCAAGATGTGAAGCTGAAGGGGTTTGACTTTAGAGAGAATTTGTCATCTCTAAAGAGGTTTGTCTGTCACAACTGTTGGGTGACTGATTATAAAGGAGGATTACTTTAACCGGGATACGAGGATCCTAGCAATGCCATAATTTCCATTATAGGGGGTTTTAACCTGAAGGAGAAGACTTTAACTCAGTGTAGAGCAATGCCATCTTTCCTTAGGAATTTCTCATGCTAAAAGAGGGACAGTGGCATGGATGTAGATGATCCAGAGGCTTGCCGCTTACAGCGATTAGATGGAGGGGAAGGAGTTGTTGATGTTTGTGTATTGTGAACGAGGCACAATTTTGATGCTAAAAGGTTAATTGGATCAACCAGTGGTTTTCTTAAACAAAGCCTAAGAGGAGGCTATTATGTGTCTCATACAAAGCCCGAGAGAGAGGCTAAAAAGGTTTTGACTCAACGAGGGAATTTTTTGGTATCTCGTATAAAGCCCGAGATGAAGGTTACTTCACTCAACAAGAGAGTTTTTGTATCTAGTACCAAGCCCGAGATGGAGGCTAAAATTTGTTTGGCTCAATAAGAACCTTTTTGTATCTCGTATAAAGCCCGAGATGGAGGCGAAAGAGGTGATTGACTCAACGAGGGAGTCTCTTATGTGTCTCGTACAAAGCCCGAGAAAGAGGCTAAACGTTGTTTGACCCCGCTGGGGGGAATCATTGTACAAAGCCCAAGAGAGAGGCTATGGTGACTGTTTCAGTTGAGTGACAGGTCTATTATGCTGATTTTGAAAGAGAAAATCAGTTCTTATATGAGCAACACTGTACTCAAGGATTTGGTTCGAGGATCCGGGTTATTCCTATTCTTGAAGGGGTCACTTGAGAATGTCTTTGAGACTCAAGAAAATTAGACTGTCCAAGTCTAGAGTTTTATCTTTTGTACCATGTTTTGAGAAACAGTAGTAGACTCTATGAAAGGACTGTTCTATGCAGATGACTAAGTTCTGTTCCTATACCTATAGGAGGTCGTCGGGACAATTTGTATGAAGCCCAAGAGGAGGCTGGAAACTTTTAAGAAGCTGACAGGTCCTTGTACGATGCCCAAGAGGAGGCTATCATTCCCGGAGGAAGAGATCATTATACGAAGCCTAAGAGGAGGCTGTGAATACTTCTAAGAAGCCATAGGGTCCTTGTACTAAGCCCAAGAGGAGGCGGGGTTGCTTTTAGGAAGTTCGTGGTTCCTTGTACGATGCTTAAGAGGAGGCCGATTGCTTTTAAGAAGCCGATGGGTCCCCAAACCCCAAGAAATTCAAGGCAAGCTATCCACAAGGAATGGATCAAGTCAGGAAAGTTCGAGAATTTAGAAGAAACTCAAGAGATGCCATTCACGGAGAAAAGATCATCTCTGGGGAGTAGAGTTTCTTTGACAAGTGCTTTTAAGAAGCCTGTGGGTCCCCAAACCCCGAGAAGTTTAAGACATGCCATTCACCGAGAATAGATCAAGCCAGGAAAGTCCGAGAATTTGGAAGAAACTCAAGAGATGCCATTCACGGAGAAAAGATCATCTCTGGGGAATAGAGTTTCTTGACAACTTCTATGAGTGACAGTCTATGAAAGGGTTCACAGAGAATGCTGCCTTTCATGTCTCCATATTGTTTAACCCCAAGAGTAGGGAAGACTGTGTCTGGTAATCCTATGGGGATTTAGTTTAGACTATTTCTAAGAGTGATCAACGGGCTTAATGCTAGACGTAGTTTCCAGGGAAACTCTAAATATCTATACTATTATTACACAGTTGATATGAGTTTATGAAAGAAGACTTACAGTGAAACAGCCCCACAATACAGTTATATGTATATGAAAACGGTAAATGAAAGCAATAACCACTTACTCGGTTGTAGAGCTTCCTTGCTGTTTGGTTAGTTGTTCAACAAAGAAAGATTGAAAACAACAATATATTCAAAATCAAAGTAGAAAGTGCTTTGAAAAAGAAAGATTTGGGGCTTATAGCTCAAGGAGAGGCCCAGGATTTTATCAGTGATTGCACTGTTTTAATTTGTACAGAGGGACTTATACAAGTGACTGAGGCCCAAAAAAGGTTTTCTGTACAAAGAAATGGGTCTTACACTCTCTCAAGAGGCCCAAAAGTTTTGAAAAAAAGAAATGTGTCTTACTACTCGAGGGTAGGCCCAGGGTTATTTTGAAAAGGCGACGACCGCGCCGTTTATTTTCTTTTAACGCGAAGGGGCTTATACAATATCTGAGGCCCAAAATGTTTTGGTTAAAAGGGGATTGGGTCTTACACTCTAATAGAGGCCCAAAAGTTTTGAATGGGTCTTATATCTCAAGGAGAGGCCCAAAGGGTTATTTTTCAAAAGGCGACGATCGCGCCGTTTGTTTTTGACGGTATCGGGACTTATACAATACACTGAGGCCCAAAAATGGTTTGGTCAAAAAAAGGATTGGGTCTTACACTCTATTAAAGGCCCAAAGTGTTTTGAAAATGATTTATGAGGGTTGAATTAATCCAAAAACCCTAATTTGTTTTCAAAAATGTATTTAATTGAATAAAAATTCAATTAAAATGATCAAAATTGTTTAACATAGGAAAAAAAATTGTGATCTTGGATTAATGCTTCAAAAATTAAGTATTGACCTACAAAATAATTAGAAAGCATTAAAAGTTGCAAAATCAAGGTGGAAAAAATATTTTAAATGTTAAAAACAATTAAAACATTAATTCTTTGCAAAAATATCAATTATATGAAATAAATAATATTTTTGGGATTTTTTGATAAAATAAAATATTTTAACATTTTTGTGAATTATTAAAAAAAGAATCAACTCAAAATCATTAAAACTCAGAGAGAAATTAATTTTTGAATCAATTAAATAAAATCACAAAATTCAAATATTCGAATTTGAAAGAAATGGCGCCAAGAACACACCAAGAACACGCGCGTGTTCTGGGTTTGGCCAGATTTGCATTTTCTATCCAATCTCACTGAATACTTGATTATATCATGCAATCCACATACCAATCAACTCGTTTCAACCTCACGATCATGTCTATGGCATTTAATTTCATTTAAATTAAACATATAACAAGAAATCACGAAAAATCCTCAAGAACCCTAATTTCTGCATGAAGGCTGGGATTTTTGATACACGATTCAAACAATGCAATTAATTGAGGGGAAACATTCTATGCATGATTATGAACATATGGCCAAATTATTGTGCGAGGAAATATGCATAGATTGAGAGATGACCAAGTATATGCTTACCTCTAGGCCGTGACAGCAAGTGCAATGTGATTTTTGATTTGGAGGTGTTACAGATGAGTGGTGATGATCTGAACAGCTTCCCTACACCCTATGGAGTGTGTTTGAATGCTTGGACTTGATTGAAATTGGCTGGATCATTTCATGGCATCTTAACTGCACTTTGGTCAAAACCTTGAGCAATTGACTGGTGATTCTGAGAAATCAGTGTTCCAGTTATTGTTTAAGTGTTTGATCAGCTCATATGTGATGTATGTGAGGTGTGTGAGTGATTGGTTTGAGTGGAATTGCCCTCTAGCTCAAAACCCGATAGCTACCTTGCTAAGAAAGGCATTTTTGCCAAGAGAAAGAGATTTTGAGAAAGGCAAGTGTTGTAGGCCTTTGGTGTACTTAAACTGATCACAATTGAGCTCTATTTATAGTAGAGCAAGTTTGTTTTGCAAGGAATAGTGAATGGCAACTGCTGAGTAGGTTTGTTCAATGTTGGCCAATGGAAGTTCAAGTCTCCTCTAGCCATTGACTAGAGGTTAGGGCACAGGCTGCTAGTTCCCTTGGTCTTGGATAAGTCTTGACTGAATTCAAATGAAAATGGCTCAGTCCATGCCACCTTGATGCTTCCATTGAATGCTCCAATCCAAATTTGGAGTCTTGTCCCTATTTTGGCAATTCTAGGTTCAACATGCTATTTCTTGTTCCAAAGACTTTGGAGGCTTGGCTCAGTGATTGTACCCTTTAGATTCAATCCTCAGATGTGTCCAAGTGGATAGGAGCATTTGGATTTGGCTGATTTTGGCAAATCGACCAAAAGTGCAAAATCTGCCTTGCCTTGGCAGATTTCAGCAAGGCAACTTGCCAATGTCATATCTCATGACTCAAATTGAATTTGGCAATGTTCTTGGCCATTTTGTAAAGCCCTTACATGATACAAAAACTGTTTGAACATATTTGGTTTTGATCTCTTTTGAATCCAAGTGAAAAATCCCCTACATTTGGAAAAAAATGAAGACAGATTTGGACTTAGTGAAATTTTCACTAAGTGTTGGAAGAAGTGACATTTTCATTTTTCAGCCATTTTGATCACTCCATAACTCAAAATCCTTAATGAATTGGACTTAGGTCTAGTTGAAGTTTTTGTAGAGGGTAATGAGGGCTACAAATCCATCTTTGGATGAGGAAAAATGGCTTTGTGGTTTAGGAGTTATGATCCTCCAAAGTTGGTACCCTTGTCACTTTATTTTTAACTTAGAAAATTTTCTAAGTTTTTATGGTTACCCCTTTCACAAGTTATCCAACTTTTCTTGATTTTTCTTGATGAATGATGATTCAAATCATACATTAACATCATTTTAGGGTTAAAAATCCATTTTGGTGAAAAATCTCAAAAAGTCAAAGTTGACTTTTGTGCACAGTTGAGTTTTTATCAGATGAATTCCAAACTGTGCAATTCTTCAGGAAATCATGTCCTTGACCTAAATCAAACTTGATGGACATATTCCATGGGTGTCATAGGGTATATTGAATCATGTCTTAGGGCTTGGGAGCATGTCCTGGTCAAAAGTCAAAGTTACAGTTGACTTTTCCCTTAAAACCCTAACTGTGGTGCAGATGAAATTGAGACTTGTTGCTCCAGCTTCTTAGATTAATCCATTGTTCCAAATGGATCAATATAGTTCATTCGAGACCCTCAAACCCTCTCTTGAGGTCTTGGCTCATGATTTGTCCCAAAAGTCAACTTAGGGGTGAATTAGGTCAAGAAACCCTAATTTCTGATTTTTGATGTATGCATCCCCTGAGGTAACATTGACTTGATGGTTGGGTCCATGAGATTCCATGGAGTATGTTAGGTTGTGTTTTGGATCATTGGCTTGTGCCCAGATGAAAATTTTCCATCTTGAGGCCCTGGTCGACCAAAACCCTAATTTGGTGACACTGTCGATCTTGAGACTTGATCCACCTAGAAAGGAGCATCCTTGTGCTTGATCCTTGAAGTGGGAGTCCTTTTAATCTATTGTGGATGTTTGAGAGGTTAGACAAGTTGAAGAACATGTTGTTTCTTGATTGATCCTTTGTCTAAGGCTCTGAGAGGGCTTGAAACCCTAATTTTGATTGTAGTGGATGCTCACCCATCTTTGGGGAGACTGATGAAGTATGATGGTTCCCCCATATTGTGATGATGATTTGCACAATGATGGGAAATCTTAGTGGTAAAAATTTGGGGTATGACAGATGTCCCTATTTAATCTTCTTGGACCCGAAGGTGTGAATGACGAAGGTATTCGAGCATTCGGGGTGCAAGAGGATTAAATATCGGAATACCCGAAATTTTGATGGTGGTTATGAATGGCGGATCGCATTCATCTTCTTTTGCTGAGCAATGATGCTTAGAAAAGGTAAACTTCCCCTCGATCTTGGTCTTCAGCCAAGGAACTGGTCTCAGTATTCTTTTGTCAACTTCCCCTCGTTCTTGGTTTCCTACCAAGGAACTGGTCTCAGTTGCTGAAACAAACTTCCCCTCGATCCTGGTTACCTACCAAGGAACTGGTCTTAGTTTCTGATTTAAACTTCCCCTCGATCCTGGTTTCCTACCGAGGAACTGGTCTTAGTTTCTTTTGTCAATAAACTTAATTGATAAGGGACGCTATGCGTAGCGATTTTCCTCAAACTTCTCGCCGAATTTTCCTGGGGAGATGCCATTTGACTGAAAAACTTTTGATGTCAGACTTGCGGGGGAACCCAGTCGTCTGAGTTGTAGAATTGCACAAACTTTTCTGTTGGAGACGCCATTTATTTCTACTGGGGGAAAGCAGGTCTCTTGAGAGAGTGTTGTCGCTTGGGATCTTACATCATACTTTTCTCGGGATCTTCCCGGAGAAATGCCATATGATGGGGTCCAATTTTGAGGTGCCGATGACCTTTTCATCAGCGATCTTTTCGGAGCGAAACTGGCATGCTGCAGAATCTCTGATTACGAGGCTTTCTCTGTGGATTTTCCTTAATCCGGGAAAGCAAGGATATCATCTTCAATGGCGAAGAGTGATGTTGACTGAGGGCTCCTCTGGTTTTTCAGAGGTTCAAGTTATCAAAGTGGTCAAGGTCCAACTTCCTTCCAGAAATAAACTGGAGGCGAGGTTGTTCAAACGCAGCGTTTCCTGACGAGGCAAGAACTGACAACTCGATTGAGATAACTCCTATCACTAAGGGACAAGACCGACTAGGGTGATAGTGATGCAATATGACTATGAATGTAAATCAATAATGCATGATGTATGTATGTTTATGCTGACAAAACTGACGCGACATACAAACTGACGAGTGAACACGACTGGATACTCGGCCATCGCGGGGCGTGTAGAAATATCGCTGGTTCAAGATAGCAATTCCACCTTGCTTAGGAGAGATAGTCCTTGTTAGGAGCTACCGTTGGTCGGGCTTAGGAGATGAGAACTCTGCCGTGGCATATCAGACGAAACAAGGTCTCTGACACAGTTGATCCTTCATTCATGCATACTGGGTTAGAAGAAGTACTTTGATTCTGCACTTTGAAGTTCGCTTAATTCTGGAGAAGCGGTTGATGTTCCTTTGATGTTCAACAGTCGAAAGAAATTGTCGTCTTTAATTTAAAAGCAAAAAAAGTTTTAAGAAGTAAATTCATTTTTGTTTTATTTCAAGAATCGCTAACAACGTCATTCTGTAAAGCTAAAACAAATAAGAATTACAAACAAAAGTACAAGGGCTCAAATTTTATTGATAAGATGGAGATCAGCCAAACGCGTGATTCCATTGAGTATATACAAAGTTAGAAAATGGTAATTTACAGGGAAAAGGGCTACGTTGAACATAACGACCACTGTCCTTCTACCAACTTTGAATTCGGGGCATCCTGAGGTTCTGTCGAAGATGACCTTGACTGGAGTTTTCTGGCGGACGATGTAACTGCTGCTGCTGAGGGACTTGCCTCTGTTGAACATAGTTACTTGCCATTATCCCTAATTTTTGCCTGGATTGTACTGTGACGTTTCCAATCCACCGGGATGATTTTTTTCTTTTTATGTCTCTAACTTTTGCCTGGGCCGCCCTTTCGGGTTCTCAATCCACCGAGACGTTTTTTTTTTTTAGTTTAGGCGAAGTATTTCTTGACTACATCAACATTTGTGGGGTAGGAAAATTCATCTCCGTCCATGGTCGCAAGTCTCAAGGCGCCGCCTGAGAAAGCTTTCGTGACCACATAAAGGCCATCATAATTCAGAGTCCATTTACCTCGCGAATCAGTGAGAAATGACTGGATTTTCTTGAGCACGAGGTCTCCTTTTCTGAAGACACGAGGTCGGACCTTTTTGTCAAACGCCCTCTTCATTCTCTGTTGATACAATTGACCATGGCATAGTGCCGTGATTCGCTTCTCCTCGATCAGATTCAATTCTTCGTGTCGGCTTTGACACCATTCAGCTTCGGTGAGCTTAGCTTCCATCAATACTCGGATTGACGGGATCTCTACTTCTATGGGGAGCACTGCTTCCATGCCATACACTAGAGAGAAAGGGGTTGCCCCTGTTGAAGTGCGGACAGATGTGCGATAACCGTGAAGAGCAAAGGGTAGCATCTCGTGCCAGTCTTTGTAGGTTACAACCATCTTTTGAACGATCTTCTTGATGTTCTTGTTAGCCGCTTCTACCGCTCCATTCATCTTTGGTCGGTAGGGAGATGAGTTATGGTGTTCAATCTTGAACTCTGCACACAACTCTTTCATCATTTTGTTGTTCAAGTTAGATCCATTATCAGTAATGATCTGGCTCGGAACACCATAACGGCATATGATATTATTTTTGATAAATCGGACCACCACTTGTCGGGCTACATTAGCGAATGACGCTGCTTCGGCCCACTTGGTGAAATAGTCAATGGCTACCAGGATGAACCGATGTCCGTTTGAAGCCTTGGGCTCAATCATGCCAATCATGTGGATTCCCCATATGGAAAAAGGCCATGGGGAAGAAAGAACATTGAGATGTGATGGCGGTACATGAATTTTGTCGGAGTATATCTGACATTTGTGACACCTCCTCATGTACTTGTAGCAGTCGGATTCCATTGTCAACCAATAGTACCCTGCTCTTAAAATTTTTCTCGCCATTGTGTGTCCGTTGGCATGAGTGCCAAAGGACCCTTCATGAATTTCTTTCATAAGCATGTCCGCTTCTGGTCTGTCGACGCATCGGAGTAAGACCATGTCAAAATTTCTCTTATAGAGAGTGTCACCGTTCAGGAAGAAGTTTCCAGCCAATCTTCTGATGGTTTTTCTGTCTTTTCTTAGTGCCCCATGTGGGTACTCTTGTTTCTGAAGGAAGCATTTGATATCGTGATACCAAGGTTTGTCGTCTATGACTGCTTCTATAGTGAAGACGTAAGCGGGCCGTTCAAGGCGCATTATGTCGATCTTAGGTATGTCATTCCATTGACATACACTAATCATGGAAGAGATAGTGGCTAATGCATCAGCCATGTGATTCTCATCACGAGGGATATGATGAAACTCAACTCTGTTGAAGAAAGGTAGCAACCTTCTTGCGTAGTCTTTGTAAGGAATCAATCCTGATTGGTATGTGTTCCAATCTCCTTTTATCTGATTGATAACCAGAGTTGAGTCGCCATATACGTCCAAGTTTTTGATCCTTAAATCAATTGCTTCTTCGAGACCCATGATACAAGCTTCGTATTCGGCCTCGTTGTTTGTACATTTGAACGTAAGTCTGTCGGTGAAAGGAATGTGGGTACCCTGAGGGGTAACAATGATTGCCCCAATTCCATTTCCGTAATGATTAACTGCTCCGTCAAAGATTAGTCCCCATTGGGAACCGGGTTCTGGCCCTTCACTGGGTAACAGTTTATCGCAATCTTTCATTTTTAGATACATGACATCTTCGTCTGGGAAGTCAAACCCGATTGATTCCTGATCGTCAATCGGTTGATGAGCCAAATGATCGGCTAAAATACTTCCTTTAACGGCTTTCTGAGCATGGTACTCTATGTCATATTCTGATAACAACATCTGCCAACGGGCAATCCTTCCCGTAAGAGCAGGTTTTTCGAAAACGTACTTGATTGGATCCATTTCGGAGACCAACCAAGTAGTATGATGAATCATGTATTGGCGAAGACGTTTGGCTACCCAAGCCAAAGCACAGCAAGTTTTCTCAAGCATCGTGTACCGAGTTTCACAGTCGGTGAATTTCTTGCTTAGATAGTAAATGGCAGACTCTTTCCATTTAGTTTCGTCTTGTTGGCCAAGTACACATCCCATTGAGTCCTCTAGAATAGTGAGGTAAATGATCAGTGGTCTTTCTTCCACTGGAGGTGATAGAATCGAAGGATTCAACAGATATTCCTTGATACTGTTGAAGGCAGTTTGGCAGTCCTCTGACCAAACGCAATCCTGGTTCTTTTTAAGTAACTTGAAGATCGGCGCGCATGTCGCGGTCATGAGGAATATGAATCTAGAGATGTAGTTCAAACGTCCCAGGAATCCTCTGACTTGTTTTTAAGTTTTCAGAGAAGGCATTTCTTGAATGGCCTTGACCTTGTTAGGATCAACCTCAATTCCTTCCTGGCTGACGATGAACCTTAGTAGTTTCCCTGAACGGGCACCGAAGGTGCACTTGTTGGGATTCAAGCGGAGCTTGAATTTTCTTAGACGTTCGAACAATTTTGACAGATGTTCAACGTGCTCACTCTCTGTTTTTGATTTTGCAATCATATCATCGACATATACCTCGATTTCCTTGTGTATCATGTCATGAAACAGAGTAGTCATGGCCCTTTGATAGGTTGCCCCGACGTTCTTCAAACTGAACGGCATTACCTTGTAACAAAAGGTGCCCCATGGGGTGATGAACGAAGTTTTCTCCATGTCTTTCGGCGCCATTTTGATCTGGTTATAGCCCGAGAATCCATCCATGAAGGAGAAAACTTTGAACTTTGTTGTATTGTCTACCAGCATGTCAATGTGTGGTAAAGGAAAGTCGTCCTTTGGACTAGCCTTGTTCAGGTCCCTGTAGTCAACACACATTCTGACATTTTCGTCCTTTTTGGGAACGGGTATGATGTTGGCTAACCATTGAGGATATTCTAATGTGGCGAGGAAACCTGCGTCAATCTGTTTCTGTACCTCCTCTTTGATTTTGATGGCCATGTCCGGGTGAGTCCGTCTCAACCTCTGCTTTACTGGCGGACATTCCGATCTTAACGGTAAGTGATGTTCCACGATGCTGGTATCCAACCCTGGCATATCCTGATAGGACCAAGCGAATACATCGGGAAATTCTTTGAGAAGCTTTATCAAACCCTCTCTGGCAGTTGGACTGAGCAGTGCCCCAATCCTGATTTCTTTTCTCTCTTTTTCTGAACCCAAGTTTACCGTTTCCAACGGCTCTTTGTGAGGTTCAATGGACCTTTCCTATTGTCTGAGTAGTCGGGAGATCTCTTCTGGAATTTTGTCGTCATTTTCTTCTTCAGCCTCGAATACCGGGAACTCAAAGTTGGGAGAAGGCATTAGATCGTATGTTTCAACGGGATTTAAAACAAGCAATCTGCATGACGTGATGATTCGTGTTTAGAAGAGATAGAGAAAATGCAAGTGTGTGCAGTGTTTTATTTTACTGCTTGTTTTTATTTTAATTTTGTTTTTTAGGATTACCATTTTCTGAGAAAAGCAAAAGAGTAAACAACAATAAATGCGGAAATTACAGAACGACGTTATTTTATTAATGAACAAGTCGATTATTGAAACTACAGCCCTATAAAACAAAACTCTGTCACTTCGGGCAAAGAGAAGAGGGAAATTTACAGAAAGCGAGCCCTATCAAAACATCCGTTTCACTTGGGCAGGGTGAAAGGTTAAAAATGGCAATTACTTTGACTGATGAACGACCTTTGGAGCATCAACAACAACCCATTGGCGGCGAACTCCTCCGTGAATCACAAAGTCTGGTACCTTCCTTGATTTGTCTTCAGAAATGACGCTGATTTCTGGCGGAGCAGGATCATTGGAATCTGTTTCCCAGGCAGAGTTGTTGTAGGAGAATTCCTCTGTTGCATTTTGCAGAGCATTTGTGCTCTCAGCTGTATCTCCCCATCCAGTAGGCTGGATATCTTCGAGCCTGATACGAGAGCTTTCGGGAGCGGTGTACTTGACCATATAGTCGTATTTTCCACTCGGTTGTCCCAAGGTGTCCCACACTTCTCTGGAACTGGAGGAGTCGTCTCTCTCGATGACGTTGACCTCGGGAAAAGCGTAGTTAATGAATTCTAGTCCTGCAAACGTTGCGAATTCATTGTCATGTTGAGTAGTTTCTGAATGACCTGAGTGTTGATCCCATGACATGGTGGGGACACAGGTATTCTGTTCAATGACGGCCAGCTGATTTTCATTGCTCGGCTGACTTTCCGGCCCCCAGTTTCTTGGGTAAGGTTGCCACATTAGCAGACCATCCATTAGGCCATAGTAATTATCGTCAAAGTTGTCTTTCATCAGAGTGTCCTCCTCTAATGAATTTGGTGGAGCACGGCATCCTTCCGGATCACAATCTCCATAGATCATTTCGACGTCTGACCTTGGTATAAATCTCGGACTCTGTGCGGGATAGCACAATGGCGTAGGCACCTCTTCCTGAGACATATAACCGTCCTCATTAAGATAGGACTTCCATTCTTCATCTGTGTCAGAGGGATCTTCCTCATTGATAGCATGAACTGTCTGAGACACTGGGTGAAGGAAACCTCCACTGTGGAAGAAGTTTTGAAGGGGATGAAGACTTTCATCGTTGGCAGCTGTCCGGGTACAGGTTGCAGAAAAACCAAGACCCTTCTTTGTTTTATTGTCAATAGGAATGACAAGCTGTCCCCATCCGGTTGTATCGGTACTCTCGACCGCTTTGATAGCATCTTTGTATGAGGAAATCGAGGTTCCTCCTTTGAACTGATTGTTCTTGCTTACCGACAGCGCTTGGAACTGAGTTCCAATAACCTCCTCGGGTTCTATACCAGCGGATGATGACAAGTTGCTTACAAGCAAGGCTTGTTCCCCACAAACTGTGACAAGTTGATTGTTCTGAACGAACTTTAGCTTTTGGTGGAGGGTTGAAGTAACTGCTCCAGCCTGGTGTATCCAAGGTCTTCCTAATAAACAACTGTATGTTGCCCGGATGTCCATGACCTGGAAAGTGACCTGGAAAGTGTGAGGACCGATAGTTATGGGAAGATCAACTTCGCCGATAACTGTTTTTCTGGATCCGTCGAACGCTTTGATGACGACCTCGCTGGTTCTCATCGGAGGGCCTTTGAATGATAATTGCATCAAAGTGGACTTCGGCATAACATTCAGGGCTAACCCTGTGTCTACCAGTACGCTGGCTAAAGCATCGTCCTGGCAGTTAACTGTGATATTGAGCGCCATGTTATGACGGCGACCCTCTTCGTGTAATTCCTCATCACTAAATCCCAAATTGTTGCAGGAAGTGATGTTAGAGACAATACTATCGAACTGTCTGATTGTTACATCCTGTTCCACAAAGGCTTGCTCCAAGACTTTCTGTAGAGCCTCCCTATGCGCTTCTGAACTGAGTAACAGTGATAATACCGAGATCTTTGAAGGAGTCTGTAACAGCTGATCAACAATGTTATATTCACTCCTTTGGATGAGCTTCAGCATCTCATCATTATTTTTTGAAAGGTCGGGATTACTGGATTGACCGACTGATGGATCGGGAGCTTCTGTCTAAAGTTCCTTTTCTTTGTTAGGTTCCCCAACTCCTCGGTTGAAGATTCGACCGCTCCGTGTTACACGACTGATGTCTGCAATATTCACGATGGAGGGTAATGGAATTTCCTTTCCATTTTCAATTATCGTTGCACCGTATTTGTAAGGGATAGCCTTAGTTGATTCATACGGTGTTGGTCCCGGTAGATAGATGACTATGGGAACCTTTTGATTTTTCTGACCATCATAAGTAATCTCGATCCGTTCCCGGTTGGGAACTTTAGATTCGTCAAGTAGAGGGATAATGGCAAAAACATTCCTGGTCTAGTGACGACCAGAGATTGTGACAACATCCTCGACTTGATTGGCAAGGTAGTTCGTTGTCCAGTTGATGGGTCCAGAACCCGGATATGGGCGAATCTCTTCATGATCTACCTGACCCTGAAGAGCTGCTCTCACAAGGTAGCACCCTTGGTTACTTTCTGAACAGACACTACAACGTTCATAGTTGTGTGGTGGCACTTGGCCACGCCCACTTTGAATACAATGTAACCTCACTAGGTTAGCTTCCACTGATCAGACATCCTGACTCTGACGTCGAGTAGGATTCCTGTTACTGATACTAATTTGCTGAGTATCTTCATCCATATAAATTGGCATCCACCAGTGATTTAACAAGTGCCTAAGTGCCTCCTGGACAAGGGTACAACCTCGATCGTTTTCGCAACCCGCTTTACAGCTTTGATAGTCATGTGATA
The DNA here is from genome assembly GCA_022829125.1 of Lathyrus tuberosus. NCBI lineage: Eukaryota > Viridiplantae > Streptophyta > Magnoliopsida > Fabales > Fabaceae > Lathyrus > Lathyrus tuberosus. The sequence goes on from JALAZF010000361.1 coordinate 4,983,382, forward strand.
TTAAGAATCTGAGTCGGACCTATACAGCATGTAACTCTACCAGGTTGGTATTCATCACGTGAATATCGAAGATCTGAACCATGTTAATTTGATAAGGATTCCTATCATGGTAGTCTTGGATCCATCCAAGATCCATCTGACGCTGGAGGGCCTCCTGTATGAAAGAGCATCCCTGTTTGTTTACCGAGCAAGTCAGACAGGAATTGTAATCGTTCCGCGGCAGATTATAATACTGGCTTTGCCTTGAGTGCATTGCCACCAGGTTGACATTCATTGCCCGGATATCGTGGTTCTGAATGACGTTGGAGTTTGTATGGACCATGTTAACTCCACGAACTCGGTGCTCTTGGATCCATCGGAGATCCACCTGTTCCTGTAGAGCTGCTTGCACTACAGAACATCCTTGATTATTTTTAGAGCAGATATCACACTGATGATAGTTATGAGGTGGCACATGGCCATATCCACTCTGTCTACAATGCATCTTGACCAAATTGGTTTTCAACAAGAGTACATCGTGAATTTGATAGACATCGTTAGTCTCTTCTTCTATCAAATTGACTGCAGCTTTCTCATGTTGAGGCAGCGGGTTCATAAGAACATTAGGATTTGTATCCTTGAAGGATAAGAGCCCGCTCCTAACAAGTTTTTGCACGTCGGACTTGAAATTGAGAAAAGTCTCTATGTTATGCCCTGAACCTCCTTGATGATAAGGGCAAGTTTGATCCACCTTAAACCAAAAAGGCGGAATTTCCGGTAGTGTAAGAGGAGATTTAGTCTGAATGTGCCCCTTAGCCAGTAGTAATGGAAATAGCTCTGTGTACGACACGGGTATAGGATCAAATCCTGGTGGCCGTGTTGTACGGTTGTTGTTATATGGAGGACGAGCCTGCTGAAGAGGCTGTTGTGTCCTTTGTTGATCAGGTTGGCTCTGTGTAACCTGAGGTTGATACGTAGGAATAGACGTAGGGTTGATAGCAGGAGTCACAGTTGCTACCGGTTGATAACGTCGCCTTTGCTTTCCGAGAGAGATATTCCCAATATCTTGCTCTTTTTTCTTAGGGAGAGCACTACCGTATTTTTTAGTACCGCTCGTCGATCCAGTGTCTTTTACCAAACGTCCTTCTCGGACGGCTTCCTCAAGACGTATGCCCATGCCAACCATTTCGGTGAAATCACTGGGCGCACTGGCAACCATTCGGTCATAGTAAAATGAGCTTAAGGTTTTTAAGAAGATCTTTGTCATCTCTTTTTCCTCAAGAGGTGGACAAATTTGAGCGGCAATTTCACGCCACCTTTGAGCATACTCCTTAAAGGTTTCCTTGTCCTTTTGCGACATCGATCTGAGTTGATCTTTGTCGGGTGCCATGTCCAAATTATATTTGTATTGTTGGACGAAGGCAGTGCCAAGATCTCTGAATGTGCTGATCGTGGCACGGTTTAAACCCATGTACCATTTGAGTGCGGCACCGGTTAAACTATCCTGAAAGTAGTGAATCAGTAGGTCCTGATTTTTTGTCTGAGCTGACATCCGCCGGGCGTACATCACCAGATGGCTTTGAGGGCAAGAGTTACCCTTGTACTTTTCAAAGTCAGGCACTTGAAATTTGTGCGGGGCTTTCACATTTGGGACCAAGCAGAGATCTGTGGCGTCCTTTCCAAATAGATCCTGACCGCGAAAGGCCTTCAGTTCCTTCTGCATTTCGAAGAACTGCTCCTGGAATTCCTCCATTCTGTCAAACATAGTTTCCGTCTTACCAGAAGGTGTATGTGGAATCTGTCCTTCCGGGACAGTGTGCACCACAGGGGGTGGTACCGTGACTACGGTAGTGAGTCTTGGCGTTTCCCGAAGTTTGTAACCTTCAGGAGTCTTCAGTATGCCCCTGGCATCTTCGCTTTCCCGAAGTTTGTAACCTTCAGGCCCAACGGCTTCTGTTGAGATTCCCTGATCTTCTGCGATAAGCGGAACATATCCTTCCGGGATATAGTTAACAGGCATGCCCCAAGGACGATCTTTCGGCATTTGATACATAGGATCATACTTCTCCACGATGGGCGTTGAGGTGATCTCTGAGATCGCAGTTCGTTGTAGTTGAGCTTCTGCCATGGCTTGCATGTCGTTACGAAGCTTTCTCATATCCTCTATTAGAGCGTCGATCTCTTCTTTCAACTCTCTATTTTCTTCCTCAAGATCATCCATTTTTTTCTGACGATTGGCCCGAGTATTATACGAATGAGACAGTTTGACTCTAGAATCGAGACACAAACGTGAGATTCGTAGGGAAGAAGAATACGTGATGTGAGAATGATGAATGCAATGATTATATTAATTTTTTTTTTTGGTTTAATCAAAATAAACTTCGACAATTAGATTGCAAATATCAAACAGTGGGGAAACCCCTTTTTATTGAATTCAAAGGATTACAGAAATGGAAATACAGTAGATTACAAGGTGCGGAAACAGAAACCTAAGCTAATGGGTCCCGAGTCCTCTCTGAAGAGAAATCGGGTGCTGACTCTGGTACTTTCCTCTTCTTTGACTGGGGCTCTTGGGCCGTTGTCGGGTTATCATTCCTTTGCCAGGTGAAAGGAGTGAGCAAATTTCTTTGGTCATCTTGATTCTCTACAGCATGTTGCTCCAAAATTTCAATCAGAGCATCTTTTTCTTTCAGTAATTGTTGTATTTTGATGCACTCTATGTCGAGGGTGCGGTACTTGTTCTTCCAAGACCTTCTCTCCTTTTGAACTTTGTTGAGAGTAACCTGAAGCTTTTCAGTTTCCGTCATGAAGTACATGACAGACTCCCTTGGCGGAAGAATTCCGTAACGAGGATAAGGCATTTTCAGCTTGAGAGCTCTAGTTTGTAGCCAATGGAGATAAGGCTCCACCGAGACACAGTCCGGTTTTCCTAGAGACTCTCGTCCTTTCTTATGAACGTGTTTCCAAGCATGCACTATTTTCGTCTTTAGTGCTCTGTCGTTTTCTCCTTCTTTGAAGAAAAGACCTTCCAGATGAACACCCCGTGGGACGTGTCTCATCGGGTATCCAAACTGACGTCGAACCAACACCGGATGATAATTGATTCCCCCCTTAGTTCCTATAAGGAGTACGTTGGGGAAGTTTCCACAACGGTCAATGACCCTGAACCCATCATAGATCCTATTACACCAATCTATATCAGAGTTGGTAAGAGACATGATCTTCTGCGACCAACGTAAGGCACTCTTGCAATCCCAAAAAGCAGCAGACTTAGGCAAGTAAGAGATAAACCATTTGTAAAGCAGAGGTACACATCATTTGATCTCCCCTCCGCTGTACAAATTTCCCAAGTGTATAGAATGATACGCATCTGCGAACAAAGTCGGCACAGGGTTTCCAATGAGGAAAACCTTAATGGGGTTGATATCGACGAAGTTATTGATGTTGGGAACCAAAAATAACCCGTAGGTGAGCAAGACAAAGACGCTTTCAAAAGCAGTCACGTTTCCTATACTGGCAAAATACATGGCTTTCTTTGTCAAGAACTGGGCTGGCAAACCTTGGATGCCACCCTTGGTGGTTAGGTGAGTCCTAACCTCAGACTCGTCCAAATGAATTGCTCTTGCAATGGTCTGATTCTTTGGAGTTTCTTCCAGTCCAAAAAATGGAGCTCGATCATTAATGTGTAGATCAATCAGATGAGAATACTCCTCCAGCGTTGGTGCGAGCTGGTAATCCGGGAATGTGAAACAGTGATAGACCGGATCGTAGAACTGAATGAGCGCATCCATGATTCCCTCAATCACATGGACTCTTAACAGTGGTAGTAAACCTCTGTGCTTGGCTCTGAAAGCCTCAGGGTTAGTGATCATCCTTGCTAACCTTCTCAAATCCTCTAACTTTGGAACCTTGAAGGTATACTGGTGAGTTCTCCTTCTACCGAAGTCCATTAGTGCAATCCTTTTCTCTGATATTTGCAATCATAGTCTTAGTTTAGTTTGAAAAACAGAGAGACTAGAAGAGAATTTTTTTTTTATGTTTTTTAAATGAATGCATGAATGCAGCACACAAAAACATAGAAAAAACATGGGGTCAAAGGGTCGTTCTCATGAAGTTAAGGCTCTACCCATCCCCAAAGGTTTATACTAAGGTGATTTTTGTACCTGTACTCATTATCATCAGCTCCTCCCAGGAAAGCAAAACAACAAGCGGATCGCCAGCGAGTTGTAGAGCAATCTTAGAGTAAGTTCCATTCACCGAGAATAGATCACCAGCCTCAAATGAGGGTAGTATCGCATAACAACTATTTCCGATAGTTTCCGCACTATAAAAGGGTTTGGCTCCTCAGCTTCTCAGACTTAACAATCGGCCCATTGTCTAGGTGAGAGAATGGGTTGCATTGGTCAGCCTCCACTGAGGTTGATGGTCGACCTCGTCGCCATCACTTATCTTAAGTGTATACTCGATCTTTCCACATGCGGCATCACACGCATTCCCATTAGCAGAAAAATAAACACGTATAGCAATTAGGAAAAGCAGTATATATATTTGTCCTAATCATCCTAGACCTTTAAAGCTATGAATCCTAAGTTCCTGACAGAAAATGGGTTCCCCGGCGGAAGCCTCAATCTGTGGTATTCACACAAGAGATGAAAAGGAGAAAAAAAAGAGAGACGCACCCCACGGTGGGCGCCATTTTTCTGTAGCGAGCGATTTTGGACGCGGTTCTTAAGTGCTGGTCGCTCTCTGCGGTTGAGTTTACTACAGTTCGATTCATTTTTTATCCTATTGTGAGCTAATGAAGGAAGGGAAATAGATGTCTCCAATTAACCTTGCTTTGCATACCGAGTTTAAACAGCGGTCTGTTAGGTTATGAATGCTATCAATGTGGGGGGGCCTTTGTACTGGTTATTTGTATTTTCACCAATACGGTTTTCTCTCTTTCTTGGATTTTCTGGCGGGGAACAAGGATTAGGATGTTAGGACTGATGCTTTTTGGTAGATACATGAGAGTATGGGATTTTGGGTTTTTGTTTAGTGTGCTCGCTAAGATTTTTCTTTCAATCTTATGCCTACGTATTCCCGTTTACCGAAACAGGGAAATCAGAGCGTTTGTAGTTCCTCCTATTCTATGGGAGGAAATGGGTGTTTTTGGTGTCTTGTTCAAAGCCCAAGACGTGAAGCGAAAGGTGGTTTGTATCTTGTTCAAAGCCCAAGATGTGAAGCTGAAAGGTCTATTTGTATCTTGTTCAAAGCCCAAGATGTGAAGCTGAAGGGGTTTGACTTTAGAGAGAATTTGTCATCTCTAAAGAGGTTTGTCTGTCACAACTGTTGGGTGACTGGTTATAAAGGAGGATTACTTTAACCGGGATACGCGGATCCTAGCAATGCCATAATTTCCATTATAGGGAGTTTTAACCTGAAGGAGAAGACTTTAACTCAGTGTAGAGCAATGCCATCTTTCCTTAGGAATTTCTCATGCTAAAAGAGGGACAGTGGCATGGATGTAGATGATCCAGAGGCTTGCCGCTTACAACGATTAGATGGAGGGGAAGGAGTTGTTGATGTTTGTGTACTGTGAACGAGGCACAATTTTGATGCTAAAAGGTTAATTGGATCAACCAGTGGTTTTCTTATACAAAGCCTAAGAGGAGGCTATTATGTGTCTCGTACAAAGCCCGAGAGAGAGGCTAAAAAGGTTTTGACTCAACGAGGGAATCTTTTGGTATCTCGTATAAAGCCCGAGATGAAGGCTACTTGACTCAACAAGAGAGTTTTTGTATCTCGTACCAAGCCCGAGATGGAGGCTAAAATTTGTTTGGCTCAATAAGAACCTTTTTGTATCTCGTATAAAGCCGGAGATGGAGGCGAAAGAGGTGATAGACTCAACGAGGGAGTCTCTTATGTGTCTCGTACAAAGCCCGAGAAAGAGGCTAAACGTTGTTTGACCCCGCTGGGGGGAATCATTGTACAAAGCCCAAGAGAGAGGCTATGGTGACTGTTTCAGTTGAGTGACAGGTCTAGTATGCTGATTTTGAAAGAGAAAATCAGTTCTTATATGCGCAACACTGTACTCAAGGATTTGGTTCGAGGATCCGGGTTATTCCTATTCTTGAAGGGGTCACTTGAAAATGTCTTTGAGACTCAAGGAAATTAGACTGTCCAAGTCTAGAGTTTTATCTTTTGTACCATGCTTTGAGAAACAGTAATAGACTCTATGAAAGGACTGTTCTATGCAGATGACTAAGTTCTGTTCCTATACCTCTAGGAGGTCATCGGGACAATTTGTATGAAGCCCAAGAGGAGGCTGGAAACTTTTAAGAAGCCGACGGATCCTTGTACGATGCCCAAGAGGAGGCTATCATTCTCGGAGGAAGAGATCATTATACGAAGCCTAAGAGGAGGCTGTGAATACTTCTAAGAAGCCGTAGGGTCCTTGTACTAAGCCCAAGAGGAGGCGGGGTTGCTTTTAGGAAGTCTGTGGGTCCTTGTACAATGCCCAAGAGGAGGCCGATTGCTTTTAAGAAGCCGATGGGTCCCCAAACCCCGAGAAATTCAAGGCAAGCTATCCACAAGGAATAGATCAAGTCAGGAAAGTTTGAGAATTTGGAAGAAACTCAAGAGATGCCATTCACGGAGAAAAGATCATCTCTGGGGAGTAGAGTTTCTTTGACAAGTGCTTTTAAGAAGCCTGTGGGTCCCCAAACCCCGAGAAGTTCAAGACATGCCATTCACCGAGAATAGATCAAGCCAGGAAAGTCCGAGAATTTGGAAGAAACTCAAGAGATGTCATTCACGGAGAAAAGATCATCTCTGGGGAATAGAGTTTCTTGACAACTTCTATGAGTGACAGTCTCTGAAAGGGTTCACAGAGAATGCTGCCTTTCATGTCTCCATATTGTTTAACCCCAAGAGTAGGGAAGACTGTGTCTGGTAATCCTATGGGGATCTAGTTTAGACTATTTCTAAGAGTGATCAACGGGCTTAATGCTAGACGTAGTTGCCGGGGAAACTCTAAATATCTATACTATTATTACACAGTTGATATGAGTTTATTAAAGAAGACTTATAGTGAAACAGCCCCACAATACAGTTATATGTATATGAAAACGGTAAATGAAAGCAATAACCACTTACTCGGTTGTAGAGCTTCCTTGCTGTTTGGTTAGTTGTTCAATAAAGAAAGATTGAAAACAACAATATATTCAAAATCAAAGGAGAAAGTGCTTTGAAAAAGAAAGATTTGGGGCTTACAGCTCAAGGAGAGGCCCAGGGTTTTATCAGTGATTGCACTGTTTTAATTTGTACAAAGGGACTTATACAAGTGATTGAGGCCCAAAAAAGGTTTTCTGTACAAAGGGATGGGTCTTACACTCTCTCAAGAGGCCCAAAAGTTTTGAAAAAAAGAAATGGGTCTTACTACTCGAGGGTAGGCCCAGGGTTATTTTGAAAAGGCGACGACCGCGCCGTTTATTTTCTTTTAACGCGAAGGGGCTTATACAATATCTGAGGCCCAAAATGTTTTGGTTAAAAGGGGATTGGGTCTTACACTCTAATAGAGGCCCAAAAGTTTTGAATGGGTCTTATATCTCAAGGAGAGGCCCAAAGGGTTATTTTTCAAAAGGCGACGATCGCGCCGTTTGTTTTTGACGGTATCGGGACTTATACAATACACTGAGGCCCAAAAATGGTTTGGTCAAAAAAAGGATTGGGTCTTACACTCTATTAGAGGCCCAAAGTGTTTTGAAAATGATTTATGAGGGTTGAATTAATCCAAAAACCCTAATTTGTTTTCAAAAATGTATTTAATTGAATAAAAATTCAATTAAAATGATCAAAATTGTTTAACATAGGAAAAACAAATTGTGATCTTGGATTAATGCTTCAAAAATTAAGTATTGACCTACAAAATAATTAGAAAGCATTAAAAGTTGCAAAATCAAGGTGGAAAAAATATTTTAAATGTTAAATACAATTAAAACATTAATTCTTTGCAAAAATATCAATTATATGAAATAAATAATATTTTTGGGATTTTTTGATAAAATAAAATATTTTAACATTTTTGTGAATTATTAAAAAAAGAATCAACTCAAAATCATTAAAACTCAGAGAGAAATTAATTTTTGAATCAATTAAATAAAATCACAAAATTCAAATATTTGAATTTGAAAGAAATGGCGCCAAGAACACACCAAGAACACGCGCGTGTTCTGGGTTTGGCCAGATTTGCATTTTCTATCCAATCTCACTGAATACTTGATTATATCATGCAATCCACATACCAATCAACTCGTTTCAACCTCACGATCATGTCTATGGCATTTAATTTCATTTAAATTAAACATATAACAAGAAATCACGAAAAATCCTCAAGAACCCTAATTTCTGCATGAAGGCTGGGATTTTTGATACACGATTCAAACAATGCAATTAATTGAGGGGAAACATTCTATGCATGATTATGAACATATGGCCAAATTATTGTGCGAGGAAATATGCATAGATTGAGAGATGACCAAGTATATGCTTACCTCTAGGCCGTGACAGCAAGTGCAATGTGATTTTTGATTTGGAGGTGTTACAGATGAGTGGTGATGATCTGAACAGCTTCCCTACACCCTATGGAGTGTGTTTGAATGCTTGGACTTGATTGAAATTGGCTGGATCATTTCATGGCATCTCAACTGCACTTTGGTCAAAACCTTGAGCAATTGACTGGTGATTCTGAGAAATCAGTGTTCCAGTTATTGTTTAAGTGTTTGATCAGCTCATATGTGATGTATGTGAGGTGTGTGAGTGATTGGTTTGAGTGGAATTGCCCTCTAGCTCAAAACCCGATAGCTACCTTGCTAAGAAAGGCATTTTTGCCAAGAGAAAGAGATTTTGAGAAAGGCAAGTGTTGTAGGCCTTTGGTGTACTTAAACTGATCACAATTGAGCTCTATTTATAGTAGAGCAAGTTTGTTTTGCAAGGAATAGTTAATGGCAACTGCTGAGTAGGTTTGTTCAATGTTGGCCAATGGAAGTTCAAGTCTCCTCTAGCCATTGACTAGAGGTTAGGGCACAGGCTGCTAGTTCCCTTGGTCTTGGATAAGTCTTGACTGAATTCAAATGAAAATGGCTCAGTCCATGCCACCTTGATGCTTCCATTGAATGCTCCAATCCAAATTTGGAGTCTTGTCCCTATTTTGGCAATTCTAGGTTCAACATGATATTTCTTGTTCCAAAGACTTTGGAGGCTTGGCTCAGTGATTGTCCCCTTTAGATTCAATCCTCAGATGTGTCCAAGTGGATAGGAGCATTTGGATTTGGTTGATTTTGGCAAATCAACCAAAAGTGAAAAATCTGCCTTGCCTTGGCAGATTTCAGCAAGGCAACTTGCCAATGTCATATCTCATGACTCAAATTGAATTTGGCAATGTTCTTGGCCATTTTGGAAAGCCCTTACATGATACAACAACTGTTTGAACATATTTGGTTTTGATCTCTTTTGAATCCAAGTGAAAAATCCCCCTACATTTGGAAATAAATGAAGACAGATTTGGACTTAGTGAAATTTTCACTAAGTGTTGGAAAAAGTGACATTTTCATTTTTCCGCCATTTTGATCACTCCATGACTCAAAATCCTTAATGAATTGGACTTAGGTCTAGTTGAAGTTTTTGTAGAGGGTAATGAGGGCTACAAATCCATCTTTGGATGAGGAAAAATGGCTTTGTGGTTTAGGAGTTATGATCCTCCAAAGTTGGTACCCTTGTCACTTTATTTTTAACTTAGAAAATTTTCTAAGTTTTTATGGTTACCCCTTTCACAAGTTATCCAACTTTTCTTGATTTTTCTTGATGAATGATGATTCAAATCATACATTAACATCATTTTAGGGCTAAAAATCCATTTTGGTGAAAAATCTCAAAAAGTCAAAGTTGACTTTTTATCAGATGAATTCCAAACTGTGCAATTCTTCAGGAAATCATGTCCTTGACCTAAATCAAACTTGATGGACATGTTCCATGCGTGTCATAGGGTATATTGTATCATGTCTTAGGGCTTGGGAGCATGTCTTAGTCAAAAGTCAAAGTTACAGTTGACTTTTCCCTTAAAACCCTAACTGTGGTGCAGATGAAATTGAGACTTGTTGCTCAAGCTTCTTTGATTAATCCATTGTTCCAAATGGATCAATATAGTTCATTGGTGACCCTCAAACCCTCTCTTGAGGTCTTGGCTCATGATTTGTCCCAAAAGTCAACTTAGGGGTGAATTAGGTCAAGAAACCCTAATTCCTGATTTTTGATGTATGCATCCCCTGAGGTTATATTGACTTGATGGTTGGGTCCATGAGATTCCATGGAGTATGTTAGGTTGTGTTTTAGATCATTGGCTTATGCCCAGATGAAAAATATCCATCTGGAGGCCCTGGTCGACCAAAACCCTAATTTGGTGACACTATCGATCTTGAGACTTGATCCACCTAGAAGGGAGCATCCTTGTGCTTGATCCTTGAAGTGGGAGTCCTTTTGGTCCATTGTGGATGTTTGAGAGGTTATACAAGTTGAAGATCGTGTTGTTTCTTGATTGATCCTTTGTCTAAGGCTCTGAGAGGGCTTGAAACCCTAATTTTGATTGTAGTGGATGCTCACCCATCTTTGGGGAGACTGATGAAGTATGATGGTTCCCCCATATTGTGATGATGATTTACACAATGATGGGAAATCTTAGTGGTCAAAATTTGGGGTATGACAGAAAGGAATTATCCTACTCATGATCTTGAGTTAGATGCATTGGTTTTTGTGTTGATGATTTGGAGGCATTACTTGTACGGGTTGAGGTTTGAAGTGTTCAGCGATCATAAAAGTCTAAAATATTTATTTGACCAAAAAGAGTTGAATATGAGACAGAGGAGATGGTTGGAGTTCTTGAAGGACTATGATTTTAGGTTGAGTTACCATCCCGGTAAAGCTAACGCCGTGGTGGATGCTTTGAGTTGGAAGACAATTCATATGTCAACATTAATGATTAAGGAGTTGGATTTAACTGAGCAGTTTAGAGACTTGAGCATGGTTTGTGAGTTGACTCCTGAGAGTGTGATGTTGGGTATGCTGAAAGTTAATAATGAGTTCCTTAGTGAGATTAGAGAGAGTCAGAAACTTGATTTGAAGCTGGTGGATTTGATGACCGTGGGGGGTCGGATGCAGAAAGTGACTTTAAAGTAGATGGTTTTGGTGTGTTGAGACTTAGAGGCAGAATCTGTGTACCAGATAATTCGGAATGGAGAAAAATGATCTTAGAGGAAAGCCACAGGAGTAGCTTGAGTATTCATCCAGGAGCTACGAAAATGTATCATGATCTTAAGAAATTGTTTTGGCGGCCAGGTATGAAAAAATACATAGCTTGGTTTGTGTATGCTTGTTTGACTTGCCAGAAGTCAAAAGTAGAACACCAAAAACCTTCCGGTTTGATGCAACAAATGGAAATACCAGAGTGGAAGTGAGATAGTATCGCGATGGATTTTGTGACTGGGTTACCGAGTACGTCGAGAGGATTTGATGCTATTTTGGTAATTGAGGATAAACTGATGAAATCGACACATTTTATACCGATTAACATCAGTTTTTCATTGGCAAAGTTAATAGAGATTTATATCAGGATTATAGTGAAGTTGCACGGGGTTCCGTCGAGCATTGTGTCTAACAGAGACCTGAGGTTTACTTCTAGATTTTGGAAGAGCTTGCAGGAAGCTTTGGGTTCTAGTTTGAAGTTGAGTTCTGCTTATCATCCGCAGATAGATGGACAGTCTGAGATCATTATTCACTCGCTGGAAGACTTGTTGAGAGCTTGTATACTCGAGCAGGGAGGTGCTTAGGATACTCATTTGCTCTTGATTGAATTTACTTACAACAACAGTTACCATCTAGTATGGGAATGACGCCTTTTGAAGCATTTTATGGTAGGAGGTGCCAGACACCTCTATACTGGTATTAGTCAGGCGAGAGTACTGTACTCGGACCTGAGATTGTGCAACAGACCACTGAGATAATTCAGATGATTAGAGAGAAGATGAAGGCATCCCAGAGTAGGTAGGAAAGTTGTCATGATAATAGGAGAAAAGACTTGAAATTCAGGGAAGGAGACCATGTGTTTCTAAGGGTCAATCCTGTGACCGGTGTTGGTTGTGCGCTGAAATAAAAAAAGTTGGATCCTAAGTTCATTGGACCGTATCATATTTTGCAGAGAGTTGGGACTGTAGCTTATAGAGTGGCGCTGCCAGCTGAACTTTCGAATATGCATGACGTGTTTCATGTGACGAAACTTCAGAAGTATATTGCTGACCCATCCCATGTGCTTTAGAGGGATGAAGTACAGATTCAGGATAATCTTATCGTGGAGGCGATGGCGATAAGGATTAAGGATCACAAGATGAAACAACTAAGAGGAAAAGACATTCCTTTAGTGAGAGTGGCTTGGGGAGGAGCTGCTAGAGGAAGTGTGACCTGGGAATTGGAGAGCAAGATGCGAGATTCGTATCCGGAATTGTTCTCGTCAGGTACATTTTTGAGGGAGAAAATATATTAAGTGGGGGAGAGTTGTAACACCCCATTTAATTATTTAGCCGTGTTGTAATTATTTTGTGTGATTTTTCTTGACATTGTTCTTGTTGAGGGTATATGTGTTAGGGTGGGTGTGAGAATTGGTGGATTGAATTAAGTTAAATCAAGCCTTAGGAAACATGGAAATAATGATAATATGTATAAGGAGACATTTTATTAATACTCATACTATTAGTAATATTATTATTATTATTATTATTATTATTATGATTATTAATATTGTTATCATTACAAGTATTATGAATATTAGGCTTATTAATATAATTAATATTATTATTGCTGAAATTAAGAAAATAAAGGTAATTAAGGGAAATAAACCAAAAATTAGGAGAGAGTGGTAGAGGAGTTGGAGAAGAACAGTTTTCACGTAAAAGAGAAAGAGGAAGAGAAAGAGAGCTAGGGCAAGAGGTTTTCCACCATTGTTGAAGGAAGAAAAGCTTGGAAATTTCAGGTAAGGGGGAGAATGGGATTCTTCAATGGTGATAATAACTTGAGAGGGTAGTTAGGGCTCATTTCCCTCTTAGGTTCTGTGCATTCCTTCTCCTTCTTGTTTGATTTTCGTTTCTGGATAATTGTTGTGCTAATTCATGTTTTTGTACTGATGCATGTATGAATATGTGTAAATTCTGCATTGTTGATGTGTGTTGTCATGAGACGAATTCTGGAAATATTATGGGTTTTAAGGGTTAACGAAAGTGGGTTCTAAACTGTAGAAAAGTTGAGAAAATAGTAAATTAATGAAGTAGAATTAGGACTTTGATCTTGTACTGAGTAAAGATGGTTTTCGGTCTAAATTAGGAGCTTGGAAGTGCTCTAGTGGAGGAAAATTCGCAATGATACGAAATCTGGGACTTTTGGTGATTGACTGGTCATATGTGTATGATAGGGGGCCATACGCATATGGGGGACACTCCCAAAGGGCATATGCGTAGCATACGCACCCCGTCCCTAGAGCCAGCATGACCCTCTGTTGAAATGCATATGAGTGAGTGGACATACGCGTATGGGGCATGGTCATACGCGTAAGGGAAGTTTGAGGAGTTTTGAGAGAGAAATCACTCTCTGGTGATACGCGTACGACCTAAGCCAATACGCATTTGAGGCCTGGGAAGATGAGCCCTACGCGTATGATACGCAGGCCTGAGGCGAGGGAAATGAGTCCATACGCGTATGGGCAGAGCAGTGGTGAAAATTTCCCATTTTTGCAATTTTTGTTCCGATTTCGCGTATAATGCGATTTCTCTTGGTCTGTAAGACTAAGATGGTTTGGTTGGACATAGGGGAAACTCGTAACAACATTAAATAGGATAAAATGTGGGATTTCATGAGATTTTCTGGTTGAGGCGTGTTGGATGTTGTGAGCCAAGATTGTCGCGTGTGGACGGTCTTGGGCTGTGGTGGTAATTCCGGTAGGAATTGCAGTGAGTATGTGACTCACGTGGGATCATTGAGGATCGTGAATTATGCTTGGATAATTATTATATTGTGCATAATTTTGTGTCATGTATTCATGTCATGTGATGTGGAGATGAGCTAGGTGGGAGTCCATGATGGGTGCCTAGTCTCGTCCAGACTCTATGTAGGAGTCGTGTGGAGATAAGTTGTAGTTCAGAGGAACGTATATGCCTTATCCGGATTCTGACGAGAATCGGGTTCTAGGGTGAAACCGTATGTGATTGTGATGGTACCGCATGCACTATGTCGTGTCAGTTGAGTCGCGTTGCATGTGTATACGATAGAATGTGGGCTGATTATGCCGAATGATGATGTGGCACTCGTATGTGCGTTGTAATGGTATAATTGGTGTGATTTATGTATTAACTACTCCTTAGCATGTGTTTTTCACCGTGTATTATTGAATTTAGTTCTCACCCCTTTTTCTGTTTGTTGTGTTTGTGCTCCTTGGGGAGTACAAATGATCAGGTACCTGAGCAGTGCTTGGAGCATGTGTTGCTATTTGATTGAGTCTTAGGAGTCGTTCAGATACGTAACATGGGAAGGATGGCGAATTCATTATATTTTCGTATTATTTATTCTTGATCATTTGTTACGTATCGTGATTTATTTAATTGTTGTTGAACCACGTACTATGTGGAGATTTGATGTAATCAGAGCTTTAAGGCTAACTAGTAATTTAATTCCGCTGTTGAATAAAAGTATTTATTTTTATTAATCAATAAGATGCGGAGTTATTTGATACTCCATGATAATGTTTTTTTGAATCTGGCATCCTACGTGTGTAACTCTGATTAATTTCCGCAATTATTTTTCGTATTTTTAATTATTATACGAATGGGTAGAGTGGGGTGTTAAAGTATCTTCTTGGAACCCCAGATTGGTTCAATTCCACCAATTTGCCTTTCATTAGCAAGGCACCCGAAATCTCCTCAATGTCTCTATGCAGCCTCAAAGTCCGATGATACTCATCCACTTCATCTTCCCCAAAGGTGAGAGGTCTACCCAAAACATGGTTAATAGTATCCCAATCAAACCTCACCTCTCTTCCGCAAACCTGTGTAGTCCAAGAAAAGATCTCATTGTCGTCTGGAAGGGCATTAACGTAGAACTCCCTCACGAGTTCCACGTTATAACTATCACTAGGGGTAATTAGCTTGTCCCACTTCTTTGCGTGATGAATCGCGGCTATCGCCCGGTAGGAGCCTTGGGGGTTAATGATAAACCTCTTCTCAAGAAAGATGTTCCTTTTTTCTAGAGCAACATATCTTGCAGTCTGCTTTGCTCATTTGAATCGTTAGGTATCATATGAA
Organism: Lathyrus tuberosus; assembly: GCA_022829125.1. Classification (NCBI taxonomy): domain Eukaryota; kingdom Viridiplantae; phylum Streptophyta; class Magnoliopsida; order Fabales; family Fabaceae; genus Lathyrus; species Lathyrus tuberosus. Next base: position 4,998,735 of record JALAZF010000361.1, read on the forward strand.
ATTGGTTGCGGACGAGAAGAACTTCCGACCTTTCTTTTCTCGGAAGAATTTGTTCTTGGAGGTGTCATTTGCACAATCACCAAACATAACCACCAAACAAAACACATGATACATTAGTAACAAAGCAAAGCATAAAAAATCAGAACAAGAAATCTCAGCACAATTCAAAATATCAAACTTGATGTCATGTACAACTTGAGTTTGCCTAGCGAGACCTAGCGAACACTCGCTCTAGGTTCGCCCAGCAAACTCAAGGCGAACCCTGCGAATTTGAAAAATTACAAGTTCTGCCTATTCAATATTAACACAACAACAATGCAATTTTTTTCCATACAATTAGTGTTATTCAGTTTGTAAAATGAGTATCAACTAAACAGCAACAACCAAGCCACATTGTTCAAGCAAAGGTTTAAATTTTCAAAATTAATTCAAACCAATTTCAAATTTTCCCTAAGCAAGAACACCTCAACTCCCACAAATTCTTAAAGCACAATACCTAAACAAGCATATCAATGTAAACCAATACAATTGAACATGCAAAACAGATTCACAAAGCCTAGAAGAAAGTTTCTAAACATTGCTCACATCAACCCTAACCACATGTTTCTAATAAGAACAAGGAATGAATAAAAGAGCTCAAACCTGATATGAGTTGAATAGAGAGAATGGAATTTGAACTGAAACTTGGAAAAAAATCTTCACTTGCACAAATACGATTCAGAGAGAAGAGAAATGTGTGTTGTGTGTGTTTTGGAAAGTTAAACAGACAAGAGGGAATGAGAAAGGCAAAAAGGGTAGTGGGGAAATGTTTGCCCCACAAAATCAGTAAAAAGGGTCTTGGGCCCATGAATTTCAGGCCCACATAAAAATATCACTTAAGTGATGTGGCAGAAAAATTGTAATTTTTCTCTGTCTCACTCAGTTCACCCAACGAACTTCCAGCGAGCATTCGCCCTAGCTTCACCTAGCGAACTCAAGGCGGATGAGACAGATTTTTGAAATTTTTTCTTTTCTTCTCATTCAACCACAACACTTCTTATACTATATTAACACTACAAAAGCATTAATTATGAAAGGGGTACTTACAATGTTTGGGGTGCCTCCCAACTAGCGCTTTGTTTAACGTTGTTTGAGCTCACCTTCATTATACCTTCATCTACATCAATTAACATCCTAGCGGTCTTTATGAAGGGTCTTCCAAGGATTATTGGTGTATCCCCATCTTCTTCCATGTCCATGACTACGAAGTCAACCGAAAATAAAAATTTGTCAACTTTCAATAACACGTCTTCAACAACACCATGTGGACGAGTCCTTGACTTGTTCGTAAGTTGCAACATCATGTTGGTTGATTTCATCTCCATATTTTTGAGTCTTTTGACCACAGATAAAGGAATCAAATTAATACTAGCTCCCATATCGATCAAAGCCTTGCATTTCAAATCACTACCTATAGTTATATGTAGAGTTACTCTTCCCGAATCTCCTTCTTTCTGCGGAAGAATGCTTTGGACGATCACACTACAGTTTTCATTGAGCTCAATGGTTTCTTTATCTGTATACCTCTTCTTCTTTGTAAGTATGTCCTTCATGAATTTTGCATACTTTGGCATTTGCTCTATATCCTTATGGAATGGTTATTTGCAACCGACTAAATATGTCCAAGAATCTAGCATAATGCTTCTCATTGTCTTTTTTGTAGGAGCAATAGGATACGGTAACTTTTTCATTCGAACATCACCTTCATGTTCCTTTTCTTTCTTACTTTTTTTCAACTTTTCCTCCTTCAACTTCTTTTCTACTTCCTCCTTATCATTACTTCCACAATTTCATCCTCCTTTTCAACTACAACGTTTTTATCAACTCCCACATTAATTGTTCTCCTACTCCTAGTAAAGATGGCTTTGCAATGCTCCTTCAGATTCACTTGAGCATTAACCAGAAAGGTTTCTTTATGTTGGTCGACTAGTTGCTTGGAAAATTGTCCAACTTGAGTTTCAATGTTCCGAATTGTTGTATTCGTACTCTTTTGAGTGGAGATAGACATTTGCATAAATTGGTTGAAAGTTTCTTCAATCTTTGAACTTCCGCCTTGATTTTGTTGCGGTTGGTTGTAACTTTGGTAAGGTTGGCGGTTAGAAGATCCCGGTTCTTGCCTTCACCCTTGTTGGTAACCTTGGTTATTACCTCTCTGTTGGTAGCCTTGGTTATTACTTTGATACGGTGGTATTGGTTAACAACCTTGATTCTCATTTCCCGCATAGTTGGCTTCTTCAACGACCGATGGACAATAGCCAGTAGGACGATGACCTTAGCAAAGTTCACAACTTTCTACATGTTGATTTTGGTTGGGAACTTCTTGCATCTATTTGATTTGTTGTGGAAGCTTTGACATGTTGCTTTATCAACAACTCCACTTGTTGCGAAAGTAATTTATTTTGAGCAAGAATAACATCATTCCTTACCAACTCGATAATTCCCAGCTTTCTTTGCGAAGTACCACGGTTATGTTGACCTTGATGATCATTTAGTGTCGGCCTATCAATGATGGACACCACATCTTCCGCGCTTTTTGACATTAGAGAACCACCCGCCGTAGCATCTAAAAGAGTTTTATGAACGGGTTGAAGTCCGTGACGGAAAATGTGAACTTGAGTCAAATAATTAAAACTATGACCCTTGTACTTTCTTAGCATAGATTTGAATCTCTCCAAAGCTTCGTTGAGAGATTCGCTTCCTCCTTGCGCAAAGACCAAAATCTCCGTCTTGGCCTCCATAAACCGATTGTGAGGGAAGAATCTTTCAAGAAACTTCTCCTTCAATATGTTCCAATCCGTCATCACAAGAGTAGGTTGGTCAAGATACCATTCCTTTACCTTCCCAAGCAAAGAATGCGGGAATAGTCTCTTGAACAAAGGTTCATCTTCGACTTCCGGAGCTCCAATTGCACCCACTATCTCGTAAAACTTCGTGAGATGTGTAAACGGATCCTCATGGTCCATCCCCGCAAAGGGATTTGCATATAAAAGAGCAAGGATTCCCGTTTTCATCTCAGAATGCCTCTCGTTGTGGGTGTTGCGCGCAAACTGAGCGTTGTGTCTTGGACTATTAACACATGAGGTTGAAGTAAGGGGTGGTGGTAGTGGTATTTCTGCCATGTTTGGCGTAACAATCAGAGTAGATGAAAAATTTTCTCTGTGCTCTTGTCTTTCTTTGGCAAGTTGCCTCTTTCGCCTAGTTCCATTATTGAGCCTACGAGCGGTTCTTTCAATCTCAGGATCGAAAAGAAGTTGGTCCGCAGGTACACTTCCTTGCATAAACAGAATATGCACAATTAATCAAACAAATTAAACAACACAAGAAAATAAACAGTGGTAAGAGATCATAATACAAAGATCTAAAAATCAATAAACTATTGCAATGCTTGCAATATCACAACAATCCCTTACAACAGCGCCATTTTGTTTGAATTGTACTATAGGTGGGTTTTTGTTATCGTCTCCACAGGGATTGTCCGATATCTTGATGCTTACTGTTCAATAGTTTATCGTTTCAATAAAAAGGGTTTTCAATGTTTTGTCATAAATTGTCACGTTTTTAGTAGCAATGCTTATAAATTTTAAAGTGTTTGGTTAACAAAGTATATCAAAAGTAGTTTTCATTTACCCTAACTTATACGTAGGGGTGGAAATAGGCTAGGCTAGGCTTTAGAAGGCTTGAGCCTGGCATATGATAAACTTACAAGGCCTGAGCCTGGCCTATGACCTACTATAGCCTCTTTTTTTTGGTCTGGCCTGGCTTTTTTAAAAGTTTGGCCTGGCCTGAAAGCCTATTTAAAAGCCTGTTTCTTATTAAGGTTTTCAATTAATCCATATTACTTAGGAAGCCTTATGTGTGTGTGTGTAGGCCAACCTATTTAACTCTTTTTCTAATATATATGCATATATAAGTCTGCCTATTGAAACTATTTTTAATATATGTGAAAATATAGGCCGGCCTATAAGGCTCCGTAGGCTTTTTTAATAGCCTAAGCCTAACATATTTAATTAATTAGGCTTTTAAAAAAGTCTAAGACTGACTTTTTTATTAAATAGGTCTGGTCTGGCCTGACCTTAAATAGGCTAGGCTATAAGCCCCTGTAGGCCGACCTGACCTATTCTCATCCTTACTTATACGTATTCTTTCAATCTTGCATGTGAAGTCTGATCCGATTAATATCGTCGTGTATTCTCTCAACACCGTCTATCTCTAGAGCGGCGTCGTGAGAAATACCGTATTCATCAGTACATGATCTCTCCATATAACAACAAATATAGTAAACTTTAAGTTCAACACAAATCAACTATCAACCATAGACCGATCTCTCCAATCTATAAATCGATAGATGAATATTTTAGGTGAAGTTCTACAAAATCTATGTCTAGAGTTTTATAAAACAAGAATGGATCATTAAGAACAAAAATATTAATCTTATATTAATCATCACTTGTTCACATACAAGGTCAATCAAAAGAAATACATAAGCTAATGGCAAACTACCTCTACCTTTGATACAAAGGAAATTAGCTACTCATAATCATGGTAGCTTGCTTTACAAGTAATGAAAGAAGATGAATGAGCATCCACGTCGAAGAATCGAAATCGGATGCGAATTCAGCTTCTATTTGCAAAATATCACCTTTTGGTGAAGAAATGCTAATAAATGAGGTTTCTAGGTGAAAAATGGGTTATGATCCCAAAAAGTGTGAAAAGTACTTATATAGTACAACAAGAATCAGTCAAATTCGCCCAGCGAACTCATTCTTCGCCCAACGAACTCTACTTTATGGCACCTGAAGTGCCTCTGAACAGTTAAAGCGCCCCTGCGAAATTTACAAAGTTCGATGTGCGAGCAATTCGTTGCCCTGCGAACTACTTCGCTACAAGTTCGCACAGTAAACTTATGGTCCTTTAGCTACTGACTTCAGTCTGAGATGGTTCGCCGGTCCTTTCCTACAACCTCGCCCAGCGAACATTCGCTTCCAGTTCTCCCAGCGAACTTAGTGCGCTTTTCCTACTGCCATCATTCTAAGATGGTTCGCCATGAGCTCGCCTAGTGAACAGTCACTGCTACTCCTCGCTGACTGTACGCTCAATGAACATGCTGAATCTCTTCTTTTCATTTGGCTTCCTTTTCCATTTACTTGTGTCTCACACTTTGTTGTATTATGCCTAATTCCTGCACAATAACACACAAATCAAAGCAACCAAAGGTATTTTTAACCATATTGAAGAATAGCATGAAAACATGGAGTAAATCCAACAAAACATAACAAATGAGATGAAAAATGCCAATAAATATAGATCAATTTAAAGCATGTTTGGAATTCAACAATGACGATGTCATGAAAACCCGAATGAGGTAACATAGTATATCTTAGTTTCATATATAATTCATTTACCCAATATCAACTTTATACTAATGAACTTTATATTATTAATCATATTACTGCTGAATTTAATTTCCAAGCCTCTTGAAACCTTTTCATGCAGCAAACCTCAAAGGATTCGCATCTCATGCAGCAAACCTCAAAGGATTCGCATGTTGCCACTATTACAAATGATCAGAATAACCAAACTATGGTGAGTATATCTTACTTAAACTATCATCTTTTCCCTGTGCATTTTTTGTTTCTTTGTCACTCACATTTATAACTACTAATTACTATCTCATTTTCCATGTTTATAGTTGAGTCAATCTACAGACGTAACTATCTTCACACAACCAACCATTTCAAACCAGCAAAATTGGAGTCGTACCATTGAATGTAGCTCAACAAATACACAAGGCAAAGAGACATTCTCCTACCATTGACCTTGACGATCTTCCTACCACTGCCTTTATACCACCCAAGCAGTCTGCAACCAAAGCAAAACAAATCAAGATAAAGTGATCAATGGTTTTTAAGACTTTTTGAGTTATTAACTAATTTTGTACTGCTAGAAAACTGATTAACCAAATTTCCGTACAATGATATTGCTATGTTTTTTGTATGCTTTTTCTACGTTTTTTGAACTCTAATGATGCATTCACATAGGTTTTATATTAGTTGCTTAATGTTATTTTTTGTGGTACATGCTTAATGTTATAATTTTGTAAAAAAAAATTGTTCAATGCAAGATGTTTAATAGTGGGTATTTAACATACCTGATATGATACAATTTATGCATCTTAGTAATTTGTCTAAGTTCAGTTATCCTTTATGTTATTTCTTTCGGTCTTAAAGCCTCTAATTAATTACTATTTTATAAAAGCTTAATACCAAAACTAAGTTACACCAGAAAATAAACTAATGTTACTTTTCAACACTTCATTTCAAAATATTTCCAAGTTTATATCTTTTATGTCAAAATCATGATTTTTTAGTCAGTCTGCACTCTGCAGTAGCTTCGAAATGTTGCTATGGAATTATATTGTAACATTGCTAAACATATTATAATATTGGTAAACATCAATTTGAACTAATATCAACAAACATCATTACACTGTCTACAAATCCTAATCATGATTTCTATATGAATAAATAAAATAGAAATACAAAGTTGAATATTTAGTACATCACATTTCCATTAAGAAACTTTTTAAATGAAAATACGTAGACTATGACTATAGAGTATGCAGTTCTGTCCCTATATTCAGAACAATTCACTCATGCTTTAAAACTTTCTATCACTCTTACTAACTCAATATACTTTATAATATTGTCAAAACAACTTCGATTATCACTTGTTTTACCTTTTTCAACATACTTGCTGTTAACATTGGAATCAAGCATTTCTTCTATGTCAGCTATACACAACTTCATAATATTCTTATAATAAAATAATAATAATTAATAAATAGAAGTCAAGCAATATTTTTAATTATAATAATTTCAAAATATTAAAATGGTAATATCATCGAATGTCATTAGTATAACTATTTTAACTAATTGTTGAATAATTATGGCAATATTTTCAAAGTGGTTTCCAAATACATGCATAAAATCAAAATTATTAAGGATATTCATATTTATAATTAATTTGAAAATAATTTATGAATCAAATATTAAAAAAAAAAATTAAAATATAAACTATAAAATAGAGTTTACTAGAATATATATATATATATTATTTTCAATGGCGACAACGGTTTTATTTTTGAAAAATATAAAATAACGACATCGTTTTGTTTATAATAATATAACATTATGATTTGTTTGAATAAATAAGAAAATTATTTCACAAATATTATATTCTATAAAAATGTTTTAATTTCTTAATAGATATTATAATTAATATAATTATTTCAAATAATTAATAGGCTTGATTATGTTATATATTTTGCGATATAAGAATGACAACCAAATTTTCAAATCCAAATTTATATTTATAATTTTAAATTTAGTTATTTTTATTTTATGCAATATTTACTATAAATTTGTTTATATTTTTAAATTTATATATTTTAATTTTATGCAATATTTACTATAAATATATTTTTTAAATTTATAGATTTACATCTATTTCAATATATTGCATATATAAATTTCATAATTATTTGTATTATAATAATTAAATATATTAATTTATTAAAATATATAATTTCACATTTATGATGTCTTATTCGTATAAATAAAATTACTCTATCAATATAGTAACATATTTCCATAATTTTTATTTTTATTTTTTATGTATGTAATTAATATCTTATTTTTATGTTTGCAATTAATATCATTTTATATCATATTTTCACATTTATGGAAAAAATGTTTATAACGATAAAAATAAATAAATAATTCAAATGTTCTCTTTTTTAATTATTTATGTTACTAATAGAGAAATAAATGAGACAAGTATTTATAAGTAAAATTATACTATACAAAAAAAAAACATAAGTAATGTGTGAATTAAATGACATTACAATTATATGTTAATATAAATCATTCATAATTATTTTATGATCATCAAAATAATAATAATAATAATAAAAGAAACTAAAAGTAAATATATTTTAAATGATGTATGAATTCAATCATGGACAAAATGTATTTATTTATGTTACTAATATTTATTTATAGAATTAAAATAATATTTTCAAATACTATGTTATTAGTTGATATTTATAAAATTAAATGATTGCATAAATATTATTATAAATATTGTCAAAACAAATTTAATATTTACATACGAGAAACTATACGATGATCCAAATATTTTTATATATGGAAAAGTATATTTACATTCCAGATAAAAATAAAAATATTTTTTACTTTTAAAAATAATAAACTTTTTGGTTAAATAATTTTGTCTTTCTGTTTTGTTCACTCTTATTATATTTTAGAATCAAATGTGCATAACATATCACTATATGTACGAACGCACAGATATCCAGACCACAATTCTTTCTAACTCACGGGTTATAACATATTTTATACAATTTAAAAAAAATAAAAGTAAATATATCTTAAATAATGTATGAATCCAAACACGGGGTAAATATTTTGATTTATGTTACTAATATTTATTTATACAATTAAAATAATATTTTCAAATACTATGTTATTAGTTGATATTATTATAACTAAATGATTGTATAAATAATTTTATAAATAATGTCAAAACAAATTTAATTTTTACACCCGGGAAAATATACGGTTGATCCAAATATTTGTATATATGGAAAAACTATATTTATGATCTAAATAAAAATTAAAATATGTTTTTCTTTTAAAAATAATAAACTTTATTGGTTAAATAATTTAGTCTTTTTGTCTTTTCATTCTTATTACATTTTAGAAATAAATACGTCTAACACACCAATATCGTTCGAACGCATAAGTAGACAGACCAAAATTAGTGGTAACCCACGGGTTATTACATTTTTTGTACAATTAAAGAAAATAAAAGTAAATATATCTTAAATAATGTATGAATCCAAACACGGAAAAATGTATTTATTTATGTTACTAATGTTTATTTATACAATTAAAATAATATTTTTCAAATACTATGTTGTTAGTTGATATTTATAAAATTAAATGATTGCATAAATATTTTAACGAATAATGTCAAAACAAATTTAATATTTACACATGTAAAAGATACGGTTGATTTAGAAATGACAATTGTACTCATCCCCAGTGGGTGCCCCAAAATTTACCCATAACGGGTAGAGTAAAAACCCGCAAAATAGGTATGGGTACGGGTACAGGTACGAATAATTACCCACTAAAATAAACGCGTATGTGTATCTTAGTACTTAGTCCGCCCCATACCAGCACGATATATATATATATATATATATATATATATATATATATATATATATATATATATATATATATATATATATATATTTTTTTTTTTTTTTTTTTTTCATTATTATGTACATACGTTAATCTAACAATTTTATTAAATACATCATTATTAAACTTCTACGGATTTTAATATAAATGTTTATTTATTTTTTAACTAAACAATAACATCCTTAAATTTTTTTAAATGTTGTTCAAAAATTAAAATAACATGATAAATTATAATGATCAATCATTTTTTATTAGAAATACGGATAAATGAGTATGGGTACGGGGACAGGTACTATAGCCTTAAGGTGATAGGTGAGTTGGTTCTCCCACTTATAAATGCTCAAGCCACACCTTCATTTGTTGGGGGAGTTTACTAGGGAGCATTGATACATAATGTAGGACTAAACATCTTTCTGAGAGACCCACCACTTGTCCACCTAAAACCTTAAGGTGATAGGTGAGTGGGTTCTCCCACTTATAAATGCTCAAGTCACCACATTCCACATTCCTATCCAATGTGGGACTATTTCTCCACTTACGCACACTTGCTTATATTATTCCAATACTCCCCCTCAAGTGTGAGTCCATAATGTTCGTTTTTTATACTTGTATCGCCGTTGACACCTTTTTTTCAAGGGCATTTCGATACACCTCTTCTTGGGCGTCGATTTTAATGGAACACCACTTCCTGGGTATTTCGATACAAGTAAGTTGGCCCCTTTCTCGAACCAGACTCTGATACCATTTGTTGGGGGAGTTTACTAGGGAGCATTAATACATAGTGTATGACTAGGCACCTTTGTGAGAGACACACGACTTCCACCCAAAACCTTAAGGTGATAGGTGAGTGGGTTCTACCACTTGTAAATATTCAAGTCACCACATTCCTATCCAATGTGGCTTATATTATTCCAATAATCCCTAGGTGATCTAAATATATATATATATATATATATATATATATATATATATATATATATATATATATATATATATATATATATATATATGTGTGTGTGTGTGAAAAAACTATATTTATGCGCCAAATAAAAATAAAAATATGCTCTTTTTAAATAATAAACTTTATTGGTTAAATAATTTTGTCTTTTTGTTTTTTCATTCTTATTACATTTTAAAACACCATTATCGGAATGAACGCACAAGTATCCAGACCTGAAGTCGTGCTAACTTACAGGTTATTACATTTTTTTATACAATAAAAAAAATAAAAGTAAATATACATATATGAATAAAAATTTGTTCTTTTTTAATTATTTATGTTACTAATATTTTTATTTTAAAATTATTTTTAATTTAAAATACAATATTTTTAAAGATAATATATGAAAAAGTGAGCTATATATATTGTGTATGATTGTGACACAAACTATATAATCTGACCATTTTGTTTTCCGTATCCATCTTCGTTCGAATACGCGTGCTATTAGGGCGACCCTTTTTATTTCTTCGCATCAAATCATTATGCCAGACAATTTCGCCTTCGTATGGAGGCCAATAGTCCTCCTTCGCTACCACCTGAAAGCTAGTGTTGTAGACATTGCATAAACTAATGACTTGGTGAACAACAGAAAGATAGTTGGTTGGGTCCTGGAGAGCCTTTGAACATGCCGCTATAACATGGGAGCAAGGCATACGAAATGCCTGAAACTTTCCACAGTCACACCAACTCCTATATAGTTCCACTCGGTAACATCCCCTAGGCCTCCCTTCATTATGATCAATTGACTCTGCAACATTGAACCAACCTTTATTACGGTCAAAGACTGTGACCACATGTGTGTTGGCTTTGGCAGCTTCGTCCTTCATGAATTTCATTGAACTATTACTGAACAGCTGCCCAGATTGTAAGACAGAACCCCACTTTGTACTTCTGATATCAAAAAGTTCCCCAAGCCTAAAATATGTTGCCCTTACCAAAACAGTTATCAGTAGGTTTCGGATGCCCTGGAATACATAGTTCATTGATTCAATGAGGTTTGTTGTCATGTGGCCCCATCGTTGGCCATTGTCGTATGCCTTTGTCCATTTCTCTAGTTGAATATTATCAATCCATCTTAATGCATCTGCATTTGTCAGTCTGATCTCGTCACGGTAGTGTTTGAAAATAGGCTCTGTTAGTGCATGCCCTGCGTTCACAACCTTCTTCCGTAGCGTGTTGTCCTTGATCTCCCGCATGAAATTTTGAGAGATGTGTCTTATGCAATACACGTGGGTTGAGGGAGGATCCTGCCAACCGTTATCAAAATTGTTGTATGCACTCTCAATTGATGGGTGTCTATCAGAGATCAAACATAAGTTAGGTTGGGGAGACACGTATAATCGGAGATTTTTTAGGAAAAAACTCCAATCCCCAGCAGTCTCCCCTTCAACTAGAGCGAAGGCATTTGGAAAAATGTTGTTGTTGCCATCCTGTGCCACTGCCATGAGTAGCTTGCCCTTATATTTCCCGTACAACCATGTTCCATCAATTTGAATAATAGGTTTATAGTACGCAAAGCCTTTGATATATGGTTCAAATGCCCATAAAAGTCTATGGAAAGTGCCATTTCCACTGACACAAGTCCCGTCTGGCGTATACGCCGACAATGTCTCCAAGATGGCAACAGTCCCTAGAGCATATTGTTTAAGTGCCACCAAGTATTTTGGAAGTTCTTTGTAAGACTCCTCCCAATTTCCGAACACCGTTTCGACTGCCTTAGTCCTGGCTATCCATGCTTTCCTGTACGAAGGAGTATAGTTGTATCTTTAAACCATATGTGAGATTATGGTACTCACCTTCAAAGAAGGATTGTCGCTAATGACTGACAGAATTTCATTGCATATTAACTGAGAGCTGAGTTTGTGATGATCCTGCATTGGATTCGTGATTATACAAGTGTGCTCTGGACCCATTGACCCTATCTTCCATGAATCACTTCTCTTCCGGAAAGATGCTGTCAATCGAAACGGGCACACCTCATTACGACAGTAGATCTTATACAGAGTCGGATTCGTTCGATCGACTCTATAATCTGCTGATAATTCCATGTGATATTGTTTTATAGCTCGGACATAGTCTTCTTTTGTACAAAAATTGTCTCCCTCTTTTAATACTCCTTCTGTTTGCATGTATGGATTATAAAAAATATCTGTTGATGGTTCATCTGCACCTAAGTTGAGACTTGTTATATGTTGAGGTGGGCGATAAACATGACTGGTTGGTAATATGTTTTCCTCATGGTTGGCAGTGGAATTGTTTACCATTTCATCAACAATGACTTCAGCTTCTTCTTTTTCTTCGTCAACGACATCGACTTCAGATTGTTTGTCGTCAGATTCATAAAAAATTTGAGAGGGATCAATAAGTTGAGACAGTTGTTGTTGTTGTAATGTAATATATAGCTCAATATCATTGAAACCAGAATACTCATGACTGAGAAACATATTACGCACATCTTCATCGTCTAGAATCTTTAACTGGAAAAATTTGCATTGATTATGCCCGACAAAAAACAAGGATTATTTTAGATTATTTGGCCAACTGGACCACACTGTAATTTCTTTCCTAATCTCGCCTTCAAATGTAAAAAATTTGATCTTATGTCAATTGAAAACCTAGTAACTTCTGTATTTCGAAAATTGAAACCGGTTATGGTACATTCAAATATCTCACCATTGTGATGTGCACTGATCATGTATTGTGGTATTTGAGCCATAACAAATACGTTACTAAACTCGTGTTTGGAAGAATTGTTTGGTAATTTTTAGTGTTTGAAAGAATATGTTACTAAATGATATGTTACTAAATGATATGATAATAAAATGTATATCTCTAGTGTATTAATAGACATATAGTTCGAATATATTATTGTTTTGTCTCAATTATCATTGTACTTCTTCTTCCATGCAATTGTGTTGTGTCATTTATTTTTTGTATATCTTCTTATCACATTCCATGCAATTGTCTTGTCTCATTTATATCTTCTTATCACATTTCATGCAATTGTCTTGTCTCATTTATATCTTCTTACAAGTAATAATAGTCTTACAAACTACCATATAGTCTTGCATGCCTACAAGATTCTCACATACCTACACTAGTAGTTTTCCAAGACTGCACTTCCAAGACTACACTTCCATTGTGATAAAAAAACAATGAATTAATGGCTTGCATGAATTAATGGAATGCCTCACGAGATTCTTTGCATAACAAAACAAAACCATTGTCTTCCAAGACACTTAAGTCTTAAAGTGATAAAAAAAAAGACACTAAAGTCTTAAAGTAATAAAAAACAAAATCATTGTCTTGCATGCCTCATGAGATTCTTTGCATAACAAGACTACACTTCCATGAATTAATGGCTTCACATGCAATGGTAAGAGATTCTCTGCATGACAATGACCAAGAATCTTGTAAGAGAACACTTACACCATTCTAGAGATTCCTTACACAAATTTATCTCGTGACATGCATATGAGAAGGCTCCATATGAGATGGTGTAAGTTTTGAAATAAAAAACCCATGCGCCATCTCATATGGCGTATGTGTTATTTTTTTCTTCCCATGCGCCATACCATATGGCGACATGGTTCATTTCACCATGCAAATGAGTCTTTTCACATGAATCTTTTCATCCATTATAAATATATGCTCATCACATTACAAACTCTTTTCATCACATTACAAACTCTTCTCATCCATTACAAACTCTTCTCATCAAACTTTCAGCAAGCAAGCAATAACTTCATCACAACCTACCTTTATACCAATTACTAAAAAATGTCTCTACTCATGATGGGCAACGATCACAGAGGAACAATTGAGAACATTTCAGAATATGTAAGTGTTTTCCTTAATTTGTTTTGTCTACCCTTACTTAGTTGTTTTTTTCGTTGTCGTGTACATGACTACATTCCACAAGACCCATTCATATAAGGATACCTTGAATCATGTGGCTTCGGTGATTTGATAAAAATCACTTCGTACTCAATTGATCCCAAATTTATTCTAGCTTTGCTAGAACATTGGAGACCAGAGACCCATACATTTCACCTTCCTTTCGGTGAATGCACGGTCACACTACAAGATGTCTATATGTTACTTGGCCTACGCATCGATGGTAAGGCTGTTAATGACAAAGTTGGTGTTAATAACCAAATTTGCGAAGATCTGTTGGGTGCCCCTCTTTGTGTCGAAACACCTCAGCCACAACGTGCAGGTCAACCGAGAGGCCAAGGTATTAATTTAAAATACCTAAGAGAACATTATAAACCTAACGTATTAAACGAGGAATCCACTGAGTATGACAAGATAATTAAAACTCGGTGTTATATTATGATCTTATTTTGACATTTTTTGTTTCCAAAAAGTACTGGTAATACTGTAAATATTATGTATTTACCATTGTTACACAACATTAATAAAGTATGCACCTATAGTTGAGGCTCAGCTGTCCTGGTCCATCTATATAGTTCATTGTGTAAAAATTCCAAAAAAAATACTTGTACTTTTTATAGTTGCGCCATTCTACTTCAAGCATGGGGTTGGTATAGAATGCTGACACTAGCTCCGGTCAACCCGCATCCATACACATTCCCCTATGCAAACAAGTAAGTTTATTTTTAAATAGGGTTAAATAAGTATTAGGTCCTTGAAAATAACCCAACATTCAAGTTTGGTCCCTAGAAAAATTTTCTTCAAGGTTTGGTCCTCCTAAAGTTTTCTGTTTGTAACTGTAGTCCCTCCTGTTAGTTTCCACTAACGAAGGATGATGTGGCACGCCATGTGGAAATTTTTTGATGACGTGGCTTACATGTGGCAATGCCTACGTGGCAAAAATTGCTGACATGTATGCCACGTGGCAATAGTTTCAATTTTAATTTTTTTTTATATTTATATCATATTTGAATCCAGAAATTGTAGCTAATTTGCAGCTACTTTCTAGCTAATTCCTAGCTAATCTCTAGCTAATTTAAACACAGCATTTTTGTAGCTAATTCATAGCTAATCTCTAGCTAATTCATAAAACCTCCAGATTCTTTTTCCAGTCATATTGAACACTCACCTTAATTTGATCATATTTTTTCCCAAACATATCAAACTTGCTGTTTAACCTCTCTAAACTCTAGTGGCAACATAATGTTTGACAATGAAGATAAGCTTATTTTTAAGTATGCAAAGAATTTTATAATGCACTTTGTTTAGATAACCTGCTTAATCTTTATTTGCACGATCCTTATTGTCATGTTATTAATTGGATACATGCCACACTAGATGCATTACATTTTACAACTGCTCAAAGCAATGTTCAGCAATCATGTAAATGTAATTACTTAATTTCATCATAGCAACTTATACTCAATGTTTGTGTCAGCTTAGCCTTTTAAGCCGCTGCTTCTGCTAGAGAAGGATATTTTTTGATAATCTAAACAGGATCTCCCAATTTAAGCACGTTTCCATCCCCTTTACCAGAAGAATCCTTCCAGTTCCACACTGTTTTCTGACCAAAGTAGACCTGCACAAGCACTTCACATGTCACTTGACATCAATGAAACCAAAGGAACATTCGTTGAAAATTCGATGACATAATGTCGCACCTTGTTTTTGTTATTCTCATTTGGTCTAAAGACATGGCCAAACCTAACTTTCATGAGAGTTTCCGTTGGTTCAGTTCCATATATTGTCGTCTCTTGATTGACTTGTGGTATCTGAATATAATATAACTATCATCAATAATGAAAGTTGGATGATTATCTAGATTTTGAAATAATAGGAAAGAAAACCTACTTATCTTGATATCTCTCCACAAGTCTTCAGCATATGGTTCACACAAGGATACTGCACAGCCTTCCACAAGGATACTGCACCATGTGCCATCAAAATCTTAATTATGTAATATAAACTAGTCATCTATACTAAGAAATAATATAAATATTACAACAGGTGACGAGAAGCATGAACAAATCCATACTTGGGTCTAAAACGATTCATAGGTATCAGTTCCTCCAGAAGCTTGTTAAGTGCATCCAAAGATTCCTGAAAGCGATATATGTAAAGGTAAAAAGTAAAGACTTAATTAAGTAAATATCGACTTTGTTTCTCAACTTCAACTGAGTTGAGTTAGTCCTTTACCAATCATTAACACTGTGATGCTTCAGCTCCCTCATCCCAGGTAGGGCCAGTCCATTCCCACAAACCAATATCATCTACTACTTCATAAAGCTGTTTGTTCAAACAAACTTTGAGAGGTTTCATTCCAGGTGCCTTCACCACTGTAAAATGAAAAACAAGAAACATTATTCATTAACTTTACAAAAGAAGAAGGAATAAAAGAAAATCATGATTACGAAGAATATGCAAACCAAAAGTCTTTCAGTGCACATAAAAAATTCTTTCATTTTGTACAGTTTAGGCAAGCATGTGATGTATTTGGCACTAGCTCACATCTGTTAAGACATCAATTACTTTTATTTCACGTTTTCTTTTGGAATTTGTTCAAAAAGAGTTTACATTTTCCATTCGTGATAAGCAGATAGCCCCACTACTATGATAACATATACCTTATATAAAAAGACTTTACTCGGAAAATTTAATCAAAGAAGATGAAATACCAAAGTAATATGAGAAACTTGAAGTGTAATTCACCATGATAACCTACTTAACATAACAAATACCATAGATATACCTCGGGGGAACCAGGAGCAATACTAATCAAGACCAACCATTTTTCTATAGGATCACATTGATAATTAATTATTTGATTGTTTGCCAGATTTGTTGTTCTCTCGAACATCTTTACAGGTTCAGAGTCACCTATAAGTTACAATATTACATACCAGTTAACAGTTTACAGACAAGCTACAGATGCACTGAAGAACAAACCATAAAGAGTTACTCAAATTGTAGGTCATCCTTATCCTTATCCTTATCCTTATCCTTATCCTTATTGCCATATATATGCATCTACTCAGTATAGTTATGATGAAAGCAGATCTATATTGAGTATATACCTGTAGCCATTCTTGACCACCCATCGAACACCCACGTATTGCAATACTCACTGCTAAGCCTGCTACCAAGATAACCTGCACGAACCAATTACATCACAAATCAGAAAGAAAAGCTCACAATGAAATCAAGCACTCCAATAACTGAAAGCAATTCAAGGGTTGTAAGTTGGTTTGTTCAACTCAGGACAACTAACTCTTTTTTTCAATAATTAACTTTCATTTTCAAAAACCAAAGCCTTTCCCTATAAATTCACATTCATCACCAATTTTAGGAAGACCGGTTCATTATTTACAGAGAATTCACAAATCACTCAGAAAAAAATCATTCCTAAATCATCATCAACCTCCCAGATTAATCCCACAAAACACACTTCATCAAATCTTCATCACTCCAGAAACGAGAGTGAAAGAAGAAGAAGCAGTACGAAAGAAGAAGAGTGAAGGAGAAGAGCGAGCGGAAGTAGAAGAACAAGAGAAAGAAGACGAAAGAAAAGAAGTAAAGTACCTAAAATCAAACATCCTCCGAATTTCTATTTGTCGCCGCCGTCAAGGTTGATCGAATCTTCAACCCTTTCGTGGTTTCTTGACACTAAGCTGTCGTTTGGGGACCTACGATTACTTCCCCATGTTTATTACGTGATACGAACACCTCGTCTCAGATCTTGTAGCTGCGGCCTTGGACAGAGGAGGGCGGTGGGTTTTTAGGGTTTAGGCATTTGTTTAGTTGCAGAGAGAGAGAGGAGTATTCAAGGAGAGGGATAGGCGGAGAGAGAAGAGGCTTTGTTGGCAAATGATTGGTGCTCCACCGTTGCTTTTATTAAGTTGGATAGAAGGAGAAAATCATTTCTGACGTGGCATGAGAATACACAGTTGGCAAGGGATTATTGCACACTTGGCGTGCCACATCATCCTCCGGTAGTGGAAACTAACGGGAGGGACTACAATTAGAAACGGAAAACTTTAGGAGGACGAAACCTTGAAGAAAATTTTTCTAGGGACCAAACTTGAATGTTGGGTTATTTTCAGGGACCTAATACTTATTTAACCCTTTTAAATATAAAACATGTATACTTTGATGAAATGTTTCTTTGTAACTAATTTATTTCCGTCACTTTTTTTAGGTGGTCAGTCCTGGGAATGACTTATCAACGATATGCCAGAAACTTAATAATTGTGTACCGCAACCTATTAGAACACATTGGGCCGGACGATGTAAATTATTCTTACACCACCATAAATTTGGATATTAAATTCCCGCACTGTAATTTTTCTAATTAAATCTTTTGTTCATGTAGTTTGTTTGGAGGCCGTATAAGGGACTCGACTATCACCCCAACACCGATGATGTTGCAGCGTGGACAACTAAAACACCGATCATTCGGTTCACTACAGTGGAGATGCACCAAAGTGATCGGGTGAAACTGCAGTTCGGCATGCATCAAGATATTCCAGTCGCTCCGACGTCTTTGGGAGACTGACGTCAAATGAGGGTGGATGCAAAATGAGGTCTAGATGATTGGAAAGACTTTGCAAAAGAGATGTGTCGACATTGGAAGAATTGACATCGACGCATCTTAGACGACCCTGTTGTGGAAGGGGCAAGACCAAGTTATCAATATATGATTTGGTTTAGGTCGGTTACAACAACACAATAATTTATGTCTAAGCTGGCATATTTGATTGATCTGCGCCAACGTGCTTTTTCCTCACACACAACAACAAACACATGCCCAACATCAAACACCGTGTTATACCCAACAACCAAGACTACCCACCCAATCAATCTTCTAGAACCGCAACCCATTCATGCCACCCACCCAATCACAACAACAAGAGCCTTACCCTTACCGCTAACCTCCCGACACCGACACCACATCTGCCTATAGCCCTGATAACTCTTTCGACTCCACCCCTGTCCACCATAGCTCCCCATAAATAAACACACAATCATTCTACCACCAAAATACCCAACCACTATTTGACTACCAAAACCCATAACAACCATTGCATCGTTTCCAAAACGATTCAATGTACCAATTCGGCCAACCATACCGTCCACACCCAACCCAACCCCCCCCCCCCGGTCCCAACTTCGAAAACATATGCATGGAACTGAATTACAAAAGTGTTGTTGGCAGCAACCCCCCGGCTATTGGGGACAGATGATTCAAAATTTGTCAGATACGTCGGGACCATCTCAACAAATACCTTTTCCACAGGTCAACACGCAAAGACCACAAACACCTCAACAAAATCGTGGTAGACCTCGACGCCGCGCAAATGCACTTGGATGTGGAACCGGTGAACGTTTTGATAGAGCCGGTCATTGAATTTTTTTCATCAGTTGTAAACTTTTTTATATTTAAATATTGTTAGTTATTTTTTCTTTAGATTATTTTAATTTTTCCCATTTAATTTCCTAATTAAAATAAAAATTAAAAATAAATAAATAAGGAGGATGCGCCATATGGGATGGCGCATGCACTCCATTTAGGGCACAAGTTAATGGTGGCGCCATTTGATTTGGCTACACCTTGTGTATGCTCGAAATCAAATGGCGCATGCACTTCTAGGGCACAAAATTAATGAGCCGACTCCAAATGAAATGACGCATGCACGATGAAAGTATGTTACTTTGGTAATTAATTTGGAAAATATGTTATTTTGGTATTTAAATTGAATTAATAGGTTATTTAAAAAAAATGGTTAATGAAGTTTTTGGTCCTCATAAATATCTCAATTTCACTTTTAGTCCCTCCAAAAATTTCCTTCAAAGAATGGTCCTTATAAAATTTTTAATTTTAACTTTTGGTCCCTCCTGCCAATTAGCGACGGTTTTTACAACTTAGAGACAGAATTAGCGACGGTTTTAGCCGGTTTTAGCGACGGTTTTTTATTTAGCGACGGAAATGGCGACGGCTTTAGCGACGATTTTGGCAGGAGGAACCAAAAGTTAAAATTAAAAAATTTATGAGGACCATTCTTTGAAGTAAATTTTTGGAGGGACTAAAAGTGAAATATGAAATATTTAGGAGGACCAAAAACTTCATTAACCCTAAAAAAATTCACAAAAATATATACAGTTCATCCAAATATTTTTTTATATGGAAAAATTATATTTATAATCTGTATATAAATCACAATATATCTTTTTTTTTTAAATAATAAATATATTTTGATAAAAAAATTATTTTTTTCTTTTTTACATTCTAATTATATTTTAAAAATAAATGCGCGGAATACACTAGTGCAAACGCACGAGTATCCTGCTAGTTAAATATAGTAAACAGTAATGCTAAATAGTACAAAGGTTTAATTTAAAGAATTCGCAAGAATGGATACTTGTCTTAATATTAGTGGTAGGTCAACAAGTTAAGTGCTATTTATTAGGAATCATGAGGGTGTTGGTGTTTCAATTGGTTATATATATAACTTGTGTATTTCGTATTTCCAATTCTTTCGTACTAAAAAGCATTTTCTTATAGTAAAAGCATTACATTTTCAAGCAAACTTTCAACTTCGTTTTTACGGAGTATGTGTTTTAACTACAACATATCTAATCAATATAACACCATCTGTAGCTAATAAAGGTGTCACTCCATATGAGCTGCTCTTTTAAAAAGCACCAAACTATGATAATTTAAGAAACTTTGGTTACTTATGCTACATGAAAAATGTGTCTAAACCAATTTACAAATTTGAATCAAGAGCTAAAATATGCATATTCATTGGATATTCAGAAGGACAAAAGGGATGCAAAGTCAACAATACTAAAACCAATGTAATTTATACATCAAGAGATATATTATTCTATGAAGAAATTTATCATTTCAGGCAAGAACGAATTTATCCTCCATCAACATTAAAAACAAAACTGCAACACAATTCTTTGATGAGGAAGTATCAAATTGTCATATTACATTTCAAACATTAAAAACCAATGTATTTGAACTTGTTGAAATTGATATAACAGACACAATTACATTTCAAACTATTAAATATGCCTAAGAAGAAGATGCAAGTAAGGGGGAACACATTGTTATTGTTATTATTTTGTAAAGTTGCAGTGAAAAGAATAAAGGTAATTGCCAGAACAAGTGGAAAGAAGAGTATGATTTCATTCAATTCCAACGTAAAAATACACAATATATTGATAACTGTTCACTAGAATCATGTTCCTATAAGTTAAGCCACTGCTGAATACTAGAAACAAAATGATGACTTAATACTAGGAAAAACAAAACTTAACTAAAAATTAGGAAACATATTTGAAATATTCAAAATAGAATGAGAAATAATAGGAAACTAAAGTCTGCAAACGTAGCAGCAGTTCTAAACACAATATCTAACACTCCTCCTTGATTTAGAGACTGGAAACACCAAGTTTAGTTCTCAAGTCTTCAAACCTGCTTGCTGATAAAGATTTAGTAAAAATGTCTGCTATTTGTTCTTCAGTTTTGCAGTAAACAAGAGTTACAACATAATCCTTCTGCACCTCCCTCACAAAAAACAGCTTGAAGTTGAAATGTTTAGTTTTTCCGTGAAATACTGGATTATGAGAAATAGCTATTGTAGCTTGATTATCAACAAAAATCTTAGTGTCTTCTTTCTGCTCGAGATGAAGATCACTCAATATCTTCCTCAGCCACAAAGCTTGATTTACAGCAGCAGTAGCAACAACAAATTCTGCTTCAGCAGTAGATTGAGCCACCATTTCTTGTTTTTTTGAACTCCATGAAAATACTCCTGATCCAAAGCTAAAAGAATATCTTGAGGTGCTTTTCATATCATTAATGGATCGTGCCCAGTCACTTTCAGAGAACTCAAACAACTTGAATTCTTTGCTTTTCTTGAACTTGATGTCAAATTTGATTGTGCCTTTGATGTATCTAACCACCCTCTTATCAGCCTTCAAGTGAATTTCACTTGCACAGTTCATGAACCGAGATAAAATACTCACATCATTCAAGATGTCTGGCCTTGTTTCTGTAAGATACATAAGGCACATAATCAAACTTCTAAAGTATGCCTCATCCACTTGTAGCGTGCGATTTTTGTCGGTGACGTGACCACCTTACTGCAATGGTTGGAATTGAGTGCTACTTTATGATTTCTTATTTATCCTATGAAGTTGGAAAGGAAAGGGAATCTATCTATAACAAATCTTGCACGCAAATGTTTTTCTTTAACAAATGCTAAGAGATTGGGGATTCGGGGTCAGATTATACAAAGGGAAGTTGTCAATTACCCAATGTATATATGGTTATCCATAGATCTTCTTTGGCATATTTTCTAATACTTTCTGGTGTTTATCTATTATGGGTTGGGAAAGTTTCTCCTTTGGAATTGTTGAGAAAGTGTTTTTGTTGTTTTTGGGTTTTCTGATGTTTTTGGTAAGGTACTGGACCTAAAGTTTTTGATATGTGTGCTTGCTAAGATTTCGCAATCTTATGTCTATGTATTCCCGTAAAGGTACTTGGGAAATCAGAGCAATCGTAGTTCCTCCTATTCTATGGGAGGAAAAAGATGTTTGGTGTCTTGTTTAAAGCCCAAGATTGAAGCTAAAGGGTTTGAGAGAGAATTTGTCATCTCTAAAGGGAGGTATCTCACCTGTTTATCACAGTTGTTGGGTAACTGATTATAAAGGAGAATTACTTTAACTGGAATGTATGGAATCCAGTAATGCCATAATTTCCTTTATAAGGGAAAAGTCCTGAAGGAGGAAACTTTAACTCAGTGTATAGCAATGCCATTTTTCCTTAGGAATCTTCCATGCTAAGAAAGGGACATTGGCTTGGATGTAAATAATCCATAGGCTTTCCACTTACAGCAATTAGATGAAAGAGGGAGTTTACCAGGATAAAAGAGGGACTACAGCTTGGATTTTTGAATCAACAAGTGTGCCACTTACAGCAGTTATCTGGAATTAGGGTTTGTTCGATTATTTGTTTCGATAATGTGATATACAGAGAAATGTCTTCCTACAGAGAGAACTCTTGATTTCCTCTTAGGGGATGTTAATTTTTTTTGTGCCTTGATCAAAGCCCAAGGTTGAAGCTAAAAGGTTGACTCTACTAGGGAGTTTTACATCTGTCTTGTATAAAGCCCAAGATTGAGGCTAAAAGGAGATTGACTCAGCTGTAGAGTATGATCTGTCTTGTACAAAGCCCAAGATTGAGGCTGGAAAGGGATTGAACTCTTCTGGGGAGTATTTTTTCTGTCTTGTACAAAGCCCAAGATTGAAACTGAAAAGAAATTGACTCCACTGGGAAGAGGTTTTATTTGTCTTGTACAAAGCCCAAGATTGAGGCTAAATCTGCTAAGGAAAAATCATTATATAAAGTCTAAGAGGAGGCTGGCTGGGGAAATTATTATATGAAGCCTAAGAGGAGGCTGGCTTTTGCTGAGGATTTATTGAGATCCAAAGACAGGTCCAAATTGGGGAATCAATTCTTGCTGAGGATTGAAGAAGAGTTGAAATATCAGATGCCATGAGATTATGATTCTGTTAAGGTTTTATTGATGGTAAAGGTTTAAACTTTGAGTATGAAAACCTATGGAGGTTTCAAACTATGTTGGAGATTAATGAAGTGATCAGGGTTTTTCCTGTGTTTTTAGGAAACTTGAGGGTTTCTTTGAGATCCAAGAGGAGATGAGACTTTCCAAGTCTACTTGTCTGAAGAGGTTGACTCTTAACTGGAGAATGATCTTTGTATGATGCCCAAGAGGAGGCTGATGTTTTAAGGGATGAGAATCAACCCTAGAATGGTTTGATATTTTGGAATTCTGACTCTCTAGAGGATTGAACTGGTAGAGATGACTAAGTTTTGTCCTATACCTGTAGGAGGTCTTCGGGTCCTTGTATTAAGCCCAAGAGGAGGCTGAGAACTTCTAAGAAGCCTGTGGGTCATTGTACAAAGCCCAAGAGGAGGCTGGGGATACTTTTAGGAAGCCTGTGGGTCCAAACCTAAGAAAAGTTCAAGAAAGGTTTCACCGGGAATTAATAATTTCTTTGCAGAACAGTTCTAGGGTTTGAAGAAATTCAGAAGAGGTTTCACCAGAATTAATCCTCTTTGGGGAATTGAATTTCTTGTACGCATATTTCTAAGCTGTGACAGTCTTGAGAAAAGTTTCACCGGGAATAATGCCTTTCTCTGTTCCATATTGTATAAGCCCAAGATGAGGCAAGACTGTATCTGGAATTTCCTATAGGGAACTAGTTTTGACTGTGTTGAAAGAGTAACCACTGGTTTGATCTAGACCTAGACCTAATTGCTGGGGAAAACTCTTAGAAAGTATATACAAGCATATATATACAGATGATATATAAACATGTATGTATTGAAGAGATAGTGGAACTTACAGTTGTGTAAGCCCAAGCAAAGTAACTACACCTGTATGGTTAGTCATTCAAGAAATTGAAGAAAGTTTTGATAAAACTTTGAATTTTGAATCTAAATCAAAAGAAAAGTTGTTTAAACGGAAGTTTGGGGCTTGTACTCAAAGAGACGCCCAAATGAATTCTTTCGAAAAGGCGACGATTGCGTTGTAGTTTTGAAAACCACAGAGGAACTTATACAATGACTGAGGCCCAAGTTATTGTGTTTACAAAAAGGATGGGTCTTACACTCTATTAGAGGCCCAAGTTATTGTGTTTACAAAAAGGATGGTTCTTACAATCTATTAGAGGCCCAAGAGTTTATTTTTATACAAGAGATGGGGCTTACAACTCAAGGAGATGCCCAGATGAAAAACAACGATCGCACCGTTATTTTGAAAATTGTGTCGGGATTTATACAAATGACCGAGGCCCAAATTATTTATGTACAATGGGGGTTGGGTCTTACACTCTATTAGAGGCCCAAAAGTGTTTGAAAAAAGAAGAAAAATGGGACTTACAACTCAAGGGGAGGTCCAGATGAAAATTGTTTTAAAAACGGCGATCGCGCCGAGATTTTTGAAAACGTATTGAGACTTATACAATGACTGAGGCCCAAAATGGTTTATTTACAAAGGGATGGGACTTACACTCTATCAAGAGGCCCAAAAGTGTTTTGAAAAATGTTTGTGAGGGTGAAAACAATAAAAACCCTAATTTGATTTAAAAATACATTTTAATTTGAATAAAAATGATCAAAATTATCAAGCATGTGTGAAAAATAAGTTGTGATCTTGGTTAATGTTTGAAAAATCATGTTTTATCCATAGAATGATTTGAAAATCATTTGAATTTGAAAAATCAAGAGAAAGAATTTATTTAAAATGTTTAAAAACAATTAAAATGGAATTCTTTACAAAAATTAAAAATATATTCAATAAATAATATTTTTTTATTTTTTTGTGGAATAAAATATTTTAACATATTTGTGAATTTTGAAAAAAATAATCATTCAAAAATGATTGAAATTGAAAGAGAAATTAATTTTTGAAGTTATTTAGAAGAAATTAAGTGGTAGAAAGACGGGATGGTCCTCCCAAGGTTTGAACCCACGCCCTTGGGGTGGAGGGTTCAAAATTTACCAACTGAGCTAGGTGTGTGTGGTGATAGTGCTATGGAAAGAGTGAATAATTTATGAAAACATTCTTTGAAAATGGTTTTTTATTTAAACAAAAGGTCTGGGGCGAGGGGGATTCGAACCCCTGACCTTTCGCTCGCTACACACACACAAATACTAGTGTTTACACTAGGGCGCAATGTCAATTCAAACATATAATCGCAATGAAATAATTTATTGTAAACTTGGTTTTGAACACCTGAAAATGGCGCCATGGCCATCTTCTTCCTCCAACCAACTTCTGATTTGCAAGAAGCATGCTATCTCCTTCGTTTCTCAACTATTTTGGAAGATGTAAAAATGAAACTCGTTCGTTTTTTAACAAGGAACATGATGGCTCATTTCAATTTTATTTAAATTAAGTGTATTAAGAGATATCATGTAATAATAAGATGAACCCTAAAAAATGCAAGAACTATATGAAATCTTATACACGCAAGATAAATAGCAATTGATTGAGGGTTAATGATCTATAAGCAACCAGAATCATGATGGTAACTTAAAGCAACATTTATGATGCATGATTCATGAAATTTGAAGGTTCAAGGCTTACCTCTACAAGAAGGAATCGAATTCTGTTATAGAGGTGTTACAGAAGTGAAATAATGATTTGGATAGCTTCCTTAGGTGTTATGGATTGTGTTGCAAGCCTTGGAATGATTTGAAACTCCCTAGAACTATTGGCTCGAATCCATCTACATGTTAAAGCAAGTGAGATATGGAGATGTGGATTCTGGTGTTACATAAGTGATTTAGAGGTTTAGATCACTTCTATAAGGTATATATGATATGTTTGGATCATTGGTTCAAGCTGCATTGCTTTCTATTTCAAAACCCAATAGTCACTACTTAAAAATTGGAATTTTGATGCCCAAGAGGGAATTCAGAGAAAACAATGTTGGGATTGTTTTGGTGTGATTTGAAGGAAGTAATGTGACCTCTATTTATAGTAGAGGAGGTATGTCTTGGATGAACAACTTCAGATTGGAAGATAAGGCCTTGGTTCAATGGTTTTGAAATGGTATCATTACCCCTAATGCAAGGTACACCAAGGTGTCCAAATAGATCAGCTACTAATTAACCAATTCTACATTTCTCAGTCATTTTTATTTTTGTTTATGTGAGCATATTGACTGAGGGATGTCCTTCTGTTGAATGTGCACTATTGCACATAAATGCCTTTGAATTCAAGGTATAATGTGACAAAAACCATTACTTCAAGTTGGAAGCTTTCTTGACTCATTGACTCAAATTTGCAGGGTTGTCTTGATTCTTTCTGCTATGCAATGAATGTGAGAGGCATTGATCATTGCTCTTGACAAGAAAAATCGTGTGTGGTAAGTAATAACCAAAACTGGCTTGCAAAAGAGTTTGCAACAAGGCATTTTGGGCACTCCATAACTCCTTGCTCAAATGGAGTTATCTCATGCTCTTGGTCTCTTTGGAAAGCTCTCATGGCATACTTTAACTTTGATGTCCAAGATTGGTATTGATTTAGCTTGGATCATGATGAAAAATGGTCCAAAAGTTGGTGAAAAACCTAGACAGATTTTGTCAAAAAAATTTCTAAGTGTTGGAAAAAAGTGGTCATTTTCATGTTTTTGTGATTTTGATCACTCCATAACTCAAAATCCATGAGGATTTGGAATCTTTTGAAGTTGACACTTTTGAAGTATGTTATATGAACTTTCATTTGAGCTTTGGATGGAAGAAAACTGCCTTAGGATTTGGGAGTTATGACCTTGCAAAGTTGGTACCAAATCCATTTTGTTCCATAACTTAGAAAAATTTATGTTTCTTATGATTTCCCCTTTTGAAAGAAACCTCACTTTTATTGATTTTTCTTGATGGATGATGATCAAAACCATGCATTAATATTGTTTTTGACTTAGGAGAGTCACATTTGTGAAAAAACTCAAAAAGTCAAACTTGATTTTGGGCACAGTTGACTTTTTGTCAGATCAATTCCAAACTGTGTGATCCTCTATGCAATCAAGTTCTTGACCTAATTAAAACCTAATGGATGGATTTCATAGGTGTTTTAGGGTGTCTTGAATCATGTCCCAAGGTTTGGGAACATGTCTTGGTCCAAAGTCAAAGGTACAATTGACTTATTCTTCAAAACCCTAATTGTGGTCCAGATGAATTTGAAACTTGTGAATCAAGATTCTTGGATCAATCCATTTGTCGACCTACTGGGGGAAAAACGAGTCTCTTAAGAGACCGCTTTTAGCTTGGGGATATTACATCATACTTTTCTTCGAGACCTTTTCGGAGAAATGCCATGTGATGTAATCCAATTTTGAGGTGTTGATGACTTCCTTAACATCGAATTTCTTGGGAGAACAACCGATGTATTACCGAGAGTTTTCGGTTAAGAGGCTTTCTCTGGGGATTCTCCTTAATCCTGAAAAGCGAAAAATATCATCTTCAATGGTGAAGAGTGATGTTCCAAAGGTGTCAATCGAATGTCTTCTTGCCTTTCAGAGGTTCAAGTTATCAAAGTGGTCGAGGACAGTCCCCAATCCAGAAATAAACTGGGGAGAGATTGCTTAGACGATACATTTCCTGAGGAGGAAAGAACTCAAACCGGGATTTTATCCTATCTGACGTGGAAAGGAAAATTGACAACTTTATTGGCGAGAGGACGTTTATCACTTAGGGATGAGTATGACCAAAGTGATAGTAATGCAATTTGAATTAGAATATGAATCAATTATGCATGATGTATGTATGTTTATGCTGACAAAACAGACGCGACATACAGACTAGTGAATGAACACGACTGGATACTCGACCACTGCACGCGCGCGCGGGGGGGGGGGGATAAAAAGTATCATCGATTCAAGATAGTGATCCTTTCCAGTTTAGGAGGGGTAGACCCTATTGGAAAGAGAAAATTATCAATTGGTTTTTAGAGGTAAGAACTCCGCCAGGGATATCAGGCGGGGTATTATATCTAAAACAGTTGATCCTTCATTCAAGGGTACTGCCTTAGAAGAAGTACTTTGATTCTGCATTTTGAGGTTTGATCACTCCCGGAGAAGCCATCGATGTTATTTTTTTGTGTTCAGTAGTCAAAAAGAAGTGCAATCTTTATTTTAAAAGCAGAAGAAAAATCGAAAGTTAATTTCATATTTTTGTTTCAAGAATCATTGATCATGTTAACAATGTCATTCTGTAAAGAAAAATAAATGAGAATTGCAAACAAAAGCACTATGTCTCAAACTTTATTGATAGAATGGTAATCAGCCAAGCGCGTGATCCCATAGAGCATTTACAAAGTTTAGAAAATGGAAATTTACAGGAAAAAGGGCTACATTGAAACATAACGACCGCTATCCTTCTACCAACTTTGAATTCTGGACATCCTGAGCTTCTTTCGAAGATGGCGTTAGCGCTGGGGATTTAACCTTGTCGGATGTAGTTACTTGCCATGAATCCCTAACTTTTGCCTAGATTGCCTTTTTGAGGTTTTCAATCTATCGGGATGATTTTCGCTTATGTCTTTAATTTTTGCATGGATCGCCCTTTCGGGTTTCCAATCCACCGAGCGAAGTATTTCTTGACAACATCAACATTTGTGGGGTAGGTAAACTCCTCTCCATCCATGGTCGCAAGTCTCAAGGCATCGCCTAAGAAGGCTTTCTTAACAACGTAAGGGCCATCATAATTCGGAGTACATTTGCCCCTGGAATCCGTGAGAAATGATTGTATCTTCTTGAGCATGAGGTCTCTTTTTCTAAAGACACGGGGTCAGACCTTTTTGTCGAACGCTTTCTTCATTCTTTGCTGATACAACTGACCGTGGCATAAGGTTGTCATTCTCTTTTCTTCGTTTTGGTTCAGTTCATCATGTCGACTTTGACACCATTCAACTTCTGTTAGCTTAGCTTTCATCAATACCCTGATTGATGGTATCTCTACTTCTATGGGGAGCACTGATTTCATTCCATATACTAGAGAGAATGGGATTGCCCCTGTTGAAGTGCGGACAGATGTGCGATAACCGTGAAGAGCAAAGGGTAGCATCTCATGCCAATCTTTATAGGTTACAACTATCTTCTGAATGATTTTCTTGATATTCTTGTTAGCCCCTTCTACCGCTCCGTTCATTTTACGTCGGTAGGGAGATGAGTTATGGTGTTCGATCTTGAACTCAGCATACAACTCTTTCATCATCTTGTTGTTTAAGTTAGATACATTATCAGTAATGATATGGCTTGGAACACCATAACGGCAGATGAGATTGTTCTTGATAAATGGGACCACCACTTGTCGGGTTACATTGGTGTATGACACTGCTTCGACCCACTTGGTGAAGTAGTCAATGGCTACTAGGATGAACCGATGTCCATTTGAAGCTTTGGGTTCAATCATGCCAATCATGTCGATTCCCCATATAGAAAAAGGCCATGGAGAAGAGAGAAATTTGAGATGTGTTGGCGGTACATGGATTTTGTCTGAGTATATCTGACACTTGTGACACCTTCACATGTACTTGTAGCAATCGGATTCCATTGTCAACCAATAATATCCTGCTCTCAAAATTTTCTCACCATTGTGTGTCCGTTGGCATGAGTGCCAAAAGAGCCTTCGTGAATTTCTTTCATCAACATGTTTGCTTCTTGTCTGTCTATGCATCTGAGCAAAACCATGTCAATGTTTCTTTTGTAGAGTGTATCACTGTTTAGGAAGAAGTTGCCAGCCAGTCTTCTGAGAGTCTTCCTATATTTTCTCGATGCCCCAGGAGGGTACTCTTTTCTTTGAAGGAAGCACTGGATATCGTGATACCATGGTTTGTCATTTATGACTGCTTCCATTACGAAGATGTAAGTGGGCCTTTCAAGGCGTATTATGTCAATCTTAGGCACGTCGTTCCATTGACTTACACTAATCATGGAGGAGAGTGTGGCTAGTGCCTCAGCCATGTGGTTTTCTTCACGAGGGATATGATGAAACTGAGTTCTGTTGAAGAATGGTAACAACTTTCTTGCGTAATCTTTGTAGGGAACCAATCCCGATTGGTATGTATTCCACTCTCCTTTAATCTGATTCACAATCAGGGATGAGTCTCCATACACATCCAAATTCTCAATCCTTAACTCAATGGCTTCTTTGAGACCCATAAAACAAGCTTCGTATTCGGCCTTGTTGTTTGTGCATTTGAATGTCAGTCTGGCAGTGAAAGGAATATGGGTACCCTGAGGTGTTACGATGATTGCCCCAATTCCATTTCCATAAGTATTGACGGCTCTGTCGAATATTAGTCCCCATTGGGAACCTGGTTCTGGCCCTTCACTGGGTAGTGGTTCATCGTAATCTTTCATTTTCAAGTACATGACATCTTCGTCTGGGAAGTCAAATCTGACTGATTCCCAATCGTCAATCGGTTGATGATCCAAATGATCGGCTAAAATACTTCCTTTGACGGCTTTCTGAGCATGGTAATCGATGTCATATTCTGATAACAACATCTGCCACCGGGCAATCCTTCCCGTGAGAGAAGGCTTTTCAAAGACGTACTTGATCGAATCCATCTCGGAGATTAACCAAGTAGTGTGACAAATCATGTACTCGCGAAGACGTTTGGCTGCCCAAGCCAGAGCACAACAAGTTTTCTTAAGCATAGTGTACAGAGTTTCACAGTCTGTGAATTTCTTGCTTAAGTAGTAAATGGCAAACTCTTTTCTTTTTTTTCGTCTTGTTGGCCAAGTACACAACCAATGGAGTCTTCCAAGACTGTTAAGTAGATGATCAATGGTCTTCCCTCCACTGGAGGAGACAGGACGGTGGATTCAGAAAATATTCCTTGATATTGTCGAAAGCTTTTTGGCAATCTTCTGTCCATACGCAGCTTTGATTCTTTCTGAGTAGTTTGAAGATTGGCGCGCATGTCGTGGTCATAAGGGATATGAACCTTGAGATGTAATTCAGACGTCCCAAAAATCCTCTAACCTGTTTTTCGGTCTTCGGAGAAGGCATTTCTTGAATGGCCTTGACCTTGTCAGGATCAACCTCAATTCCTTTCTAGCTGACGATGAATCCTAAGAGTTTTCCTGAGCGGACACCGAATGTGCATTTATTGGGATTCAAGCGGAGTTTTTATTTCCTCAGACGCTCGAATAACTTTGATAGGTGTTCCACATGCTCTTACGCTGTTCTAGATTTGACACTCATGTCATCGACGTACACTTTAATCTCTTTGTGCATCATGTCGTGAAACAGAGTTGTCATGGCCCTTTGATAGGTTGCCCCCACGTTCTTTAGGTCGAACGACATTACCTTGTAGCAAAAGTTGCCCCATGGGGTGATGAATGAAGTTTTCTCCATATCTTCCGGCGCCATTTTGATTTGATTATAGCCCGAGAATCCATCCATGAAGGAGAAGACTTTGAACTTTGTTGTACTGTCTACCAACATGTCAATGTGTGGTAGGGAGAATCATCCTTTGGACTTGCTTTGTTTAGATCCATGTAGTCTACACACATTCTGACTTTTTCGTCCTTTTTCGGAACTGGCACTATGTTGGCCGACCATTAAGGATATTCGTAGGTGGCAAGGAAACCCGCGTCGATCTGTTTCTGCACTTCCTCCTTAATTTTGATAGCCATATCTGGATGAGTCAATCTCAGTCTTTGTTTTACTGGAGGACATTATGCTTTTAGCGGTAAATGATGCTCCACGATGCTGGTATCCAACCCTGGCATGTCCTGATAGGACCAAGCAAACACATATGGAAATTCTTTGAGAAGTTTTATCAAACCTTCTCTGACAGTTGGACTGAGCCGTGCCCTAATCTTAACTTATGTCTTTTCTTCCTCTAAACCCAAATTGACCATTTCCAACGGCTCTTTGTGAGGCTCAATAGACCTTTCCTCTTGTCTGAGTAGTCGGGAGATCTCTTCTGGAATTTCTTCGTCCCCTTCTTCTTCAGCTTCAAATACTGGGAATTCAAAGTTGGGAGAAGGCATTGGATCGTATGTTTCAATGGGGTGTAAAACAAGCAATCTGTATGATGTGATGATTCATTTTTTAGCAAAGACAGAGAGAATGCAAGAGTGTGTGTAGTGTATTTTCTGAAAATGCTTGTTTTTATTTTGGGTTGTTTTTTAGGATTACCATTTTCCGAAAAATGAAAAGTGAAAACAACAATAAATGTGGGAATTCATAATGACATTATTTATTTATGATTTGTCGATTCTTGAAACACAACCCTATAAAACAAAACTCTACCGCTTTGGGCGAAGCGAAGAGGGACATTTACAGAAAAGTGAGCCCTATAAAAACATATGTTTCACCTAGGAAAGGTGAAAGGTTAAAACAAAGATGGTAATTACTTAGACTTATGGATGACTTTCGGGACATCGACAGCAACCCAGTGGCGACGAACTCCTCTGTGAATCACAAAGTCTGATATCCTCCTTCTTGGTTTGTCTTCAGAAACAACGCTAATTTTTGGCGGAGTAGGATTACTGGAGTCTTCTTCCTATGCAAAGTTATCATAAGAGGACTCTTCTGTCGTATCTTCCATAGTGTTTTCACTCTCAAGAGGATCTCTCCATCCAGTTAGCTGGATGTCCTCGTCGGATGCGAGAGCTTTCGGGAGCAGTGTATTTGACTAGGAAGTCGTACTTGCCGCTTGGCTGTCCCAAGGTGGCCTATGTTTCTGTGGGAATGGATGAGTCATCTTACTCAATGAAGTTGATTTCAGGAAATTCATAGTTAATGAATTGTTGTCCTGCAAACTTTGTGAAATCATCACCATGGTGTCGGACATTTTGGGAATGTCCTGAGTAATAATTCCATGATTATGTGGGGACATGGGTATTCTTTTCAACATTACTCAGTTGATAGGCATCGTCCGATTGACTCTTTTGCCCCAAGTCTTATGTGTACGGCTTCCAGATAGGCAAGTCATCCAGAGGATCATAATAATTATGGTCAAAGTTGTCTTTCATTAGATTATCTTCCTCTAATGAATTGGGTGGAGCACGACATCCCTCAGGATCACAATCTCCATTGATCATCCGGACGTCTGATCTTGGTATATATCTCAGGCTCTGCTTTGGAAAATAGAATGGCATGTGCGCCTCTCCCTGAGACATATAACCGTCATCGTTGAGATAAGACTTCCACTCCTCATCCGTATCGGAGGAGTCGCTCTCATTGATGGTGTGTACTTCTTGAGACACTGGGTGGAGGATGCCTCCACTGCGAAAAAAATCCTGAATGGGACGAAAACTTCCGTCCTTCTTTGTAGTCTGGGTACAGGTTGAAGAGAAACCAATACCTTTCTTTGTCTTGTTATCTGTAGGAGTTATAATCTGTCCCCATCCTTTTGTGTCATTACTCTTTATTACTTCGAGAGTATCCTTGTATGAGGAAATCGATGTCCCTCTGTCTGGTTGATTCTCATTTCTCACCGAGAGTGCTTGGAACTGGGTTCTAAGAATCTCCTTTGGTTCCACACAGGAGAATGAAGATAAGTTGCTCACGATTAAGGCTAGCTCTCCGCATACTGTGACTAATTTGTCATTCTTGACGAACTTCAACTTCTGGTGAAATGTCGAAGTGACTGCCCCCAGCTTCGTGTATCTAAGGTCTTCCTAATAAACAGATGTATGCTGCCCAGATGTCCATGACCTGGAAAGTGACTTGGAAAGTGTGAGGACCGATGGTTATGGGAAGATCGACTTCGCTAATAACTATTTTTCTAGATCCGTCAAAGGCTTTGACGATGATCTCACTGCCTCTCATTGGAGCTCCTTGAAACAATAGTCGTATCAGAGTTGATTTTGGCATAACATTCAAAGATGATCCTGTGTCCACCAGTACGCTGGCTAAAGCATCCTCTTGGCAGTTGACTGTAATGTTAAGCGCCATATTATGATTCTTGCCTTCTTATGGCAGTTCTTCATCACTGAATCCTAAGTTGTTGCAGGAAGTGATGTTGGATATGTTGCTGTCAAATTGTCCTACCGTCACGTCTTGTTCCACAAATGCTTGCTCTAAGACTTTTTGTAGAGCTTCCTTGTGAGCTGTTGAACTAAGCAGGAGAGATAGTACAAAGATTCGAGATGGAGTTTGCAATAATTGGTCCACAATGTTGTACTCGCTTTTCTGGATGAGCTTCAGCATCTCATCGTTGTTCTTTACAGGTTCTGGATTACTGGATTGACCGACTTGTTGGCTAGGAACCTCCGTTTGAGGTTCCTTTTCTTTGGCAGGTTCTCTAACTCCCCTGTTGAAGATCCGACCGCTCTGGGTAACTCGACTGATGTCGGCAATGTTCACAACTGAGGGTAATGGAGTTTCTTTTCCATTCTCAATGGACGTTGCACCATACTTGTAAGGGATAGCCTTATCTGACTTGTACGGTATGGGACCTGTTAGGTAGATAACCACATGAGATTTTTGATTTCCTGACTGTCATAGGCAGCCTTAATTGGTTCCTGGTTGGGAACTTTTCTTCTATCAAGAGGGATCTTTGATTCATTGAGTAGATGGATTATGGCGCAAATGTCCTTGGTTATTCCATGATCGGAGATTATGACAGCACTTTTGTTCTGACTAGGGAGGCAGTCTTGTATCATGTTAACCGACCCAGAACTCGAACATGGTCGAATCTTCTTTTGGTCCAAATAATTTTGGAGGGCTACTCGTACGAGATAACATCCTTGGTTATTTTTCGAGCATACTCTACAGCGCTCATAATTGTGTTGTGGTACCCCGACCATACCCGCTTTGTAAGCAGTGCGTCTTTACTAGATCTGTTTCCATTGAGCGGATATCACGACTTTGATGTCTATCAGGATTCCCATTAGTCATGCTAATTCGTTGTGTAGCTTCATCCAAGTAGATTGGAAGCCACCAGTGGTCCAACAGATGTTGAAGAGTCCTTTGCACGAGTGCACACCCTTGGTCGTCTTTACAACATTCTTTACAGTCTTGATAATCATGTGAAGCCAGAAAATTGAGCCCGACCTGTTTAGCATGTAATTCCACTAGACTAGTATTCATCAAGCGTATGTCAAAGATCTGAACCATATTGAGTTGATGGTTATTTCTTTCATAGTAGTCTTGGATCCATCCGAGATCCATCTGACGTTGGAGGGCCTCTTGTACAAAAGAGAATCACCGATTGTATGTTGAGCATATTGGACAAGTGTTGTAATCGTGTCGTGGCAGATTATAATACTAACTTTGTCTCGAATGCATCGCCACTAAGTTGACGTTCATTGTATGGATGTCATGGTTCTGAACAATGTTGGGATGTGCATGGGCCATGTTTACTTCTTGAATCATGTGATCCTGAATCCAGCCCAGATCTATTTGTTCTTGTAGAGCTACTTGTACTACGGTACACCCTTGATTGTCTTTGGAGCAGATATCACACTGATGATAGTTGTGAGATGGCACATGGCCATACCCACTCTGCTTGCAATGCATCTTCACCAGATTGGTTCCCAATAGGAGTACACTATGAATTTGATAACTGTGGCTAGATTCCCCTTCTATCAAATTCACTGTAGTATTTTCATGTTGCGGTAATGTGTTCGTCTGAACATCCGGGTTAATATCTTTGAAAGTTAAGATCCTGTTCCTGACAAGCTTTTGTACATCAGACTTGAAGCTGAGACAATTCTCAATGTTGTGTCCCGTTCCTCCTTGATGGTAAGGGAAAGTTTGATCTGCTTTAAACCAAATAGGTGGATTTTCTGGTACTACGAGAGGAGTCTTAGTCTGGACATGCCCCTTGGCCAGTAGAAGTGGAAATAATTTTGCGTACAACATCGGTATAGGGTCGAACCCTGATGGTCGTGTAGTACGATTGTTGTTGTTGTACTGTGGATGAGCCTGCTGAAAAGGTTGTTGCGGCCTTTGCTGATACTGTTGTTGACTTGGTTAGCTCTGAGCAACCTGAGGTTGATAAGTCAAAGTTGGCGTCGGGTTGATAGCAGTAGTTACCGCCGGTACTGGATGATACCTTCGCCTTTGCTTTCCCAGAGAGATATTATTAATATCTTGCTCTTTCTTCTTTTGGAAAGCATTACCGTGTCTCTTGGTAGTGCTAGATGGCTCTGCATCTTTGACCAATCGTCCCTCTCGGACTGCTTCTTCAAGGAGTACTCCCATGTTCATCATTTCAGTGAAGTCACTGGGCACACTGGCAACCATCCGGTCGTAATAGAATGAGCTTAAGGTTTTCAAAAAGATCTTGGTCATCTCTTTTTCCTCAAGAGGGGGACAAATCTGAGCAGCAATTTGTCGCCATCTCTGAGCATATTCTTTGAAAGTTTCTTTATCCTTTTGTGACATTGCCCTGAGCTGGTCCCTATCCGGTGCCATGTCCAAATTGTGTTTATACTGCTGAATGAAGGCAGTGTCGAGATCTCTGAAAGTACTGATCTTGGTGCGGTTTAAACCCATGTACCATTTGAGTGAGGCACCGATTAAGCTGTCTTGGAAGTAATGGATCAGTAGCTGTTGATTGTTTGTTTGAGTAGACATTTTTTAGCGTACATCACCAAATGACCTTGAGGGCAAGAGTTGCCTTTGTATTTTTCAAAGTCAGGTACCTTGAATTTGTGCGGTATCTTCACATTAGGTAGGGGTGGAGAGAGGTCGTTATGGCTGGGTTCGGGCCCAAAATAGCTAATCCGAACTAACTCACGGTTGAAAAAATAGACCCAATTTCACCCAAAACTAAATTCGGTTTTTTCGGTTGACGGATTATCGGTTTAAACGGTTCATTCGGTTGGGTTGAATCGGTTTTGACCAATAAATTCTAACATAAGTTCTATCATTCCTGCAACACTCATTACATTAATACTCATTAAACTTCTTTCTATATAATTAAAATAATAAGGGATCATAAAATATTTTCATTATATTACATTTCCATCATCATCCAAGTGCTAAAGTATTAAAATCATATTACAATTTCACCATCATTCAAGTAATAAACTAATACATTATATTACAAATTCATTATAGGCCAATATATCCTCAACATATTCATGAAAACTGAATTACAGCATCATCACTCTTAGAGTAATTGTGACTTCCCCATGCTTGACCAACCTAACACAATTAACAAACCAAAAATATAGTTGAGAATATGAATGCATCGAAATTAATTTGAGTCAGTAAGAGTTCTGTCATATAGCATCCATACACTATTTATTATAATTTTTTTCAAATAGTAGCTATAACATTAACATTGCAATATTGGCTAAAATACATATAGCAGTGTAATATTGACATCAATACAAATAGAACATGAGCCTGAATGACCAAAATACAAATAGAACATGACATGAGGCAACTTTCAAGAAGTCACACTAACACAGACATGGAAGATAAACCAGGTATATTAATTAATAATCATAATTCAACACATGGATATATCATAAACAAAATGCATACTTGATAAATGGGAGAAGATCCAAACAAATTGTTTTCACCCAATTGAGCAACTGCAGCAAATACAAACCCAAGAAAAGGTAAATGACAACAACATTATAACAATGAACAAATGTATAAATAGATATGTGTAAGCACTAGGTGTACCATGACGCGCAATTGTATTGCTCTCAAAGACGACACCTTCGGGGATTTCCAAGACTGGAACCTGGAAACAGAAAACAAAACCATGTATGATCATTTAGCAAAAGTAAATTTGAGATTTTATATTTATAAGGTACAAAGTGAGGATGCATGGATAATCCAACTTTCCAATAAGGTTCAACTTGAGAAAGTGAGGGATAATCCACCTTTCCAACAGGATCTGTAGAATAAACAATTACTCGAAATTGCAATCAGAACAATTGAATGATCAAATAATCAAATAATCAAAATGTAAATTAACTAACCAGAGCCATGGAGTTGAAAAGTAAAACATGCAGGTCTGGTTTGAGATCTGAAATAATATAAATCTAAGTTTAGTATCATTTCAATTATATAGAAGCAAATACAATCAAAAGAAATTCACCGTATAGAAGCAAATACATTTTTAGAATGCAATATATTTTCAGTGGAGCAAATACCTATCATGTGAGGATATTGACTGATCTATTATCACCAAAAAATGAATAGTTGAGGATATTGGCTGATATATAAGCTGATTAACCATAATAATCAGTAGCCCAAAATAAGTCATTTTCACAAATGACTCCAAAAAAACAAACTGAAACGAAACAAAAAATATTAATACATTTAATAAACATAGATAAAAGTAAAGTAAATCAAATGGAAAATGCACAAACCACTATCAACATCAAGTATTTGATTGAGATGAACCAGGAACTGGTTCTTTCTCTCTTCCAACAGCATTAGAATCATCGCCAGATGTTGATCCACTAGCAGATGGACCACCAAATTCTGCAAAACATTAAACAAAAAACAAACAATTAAATCATATCAAAGCCAATATATAGTAGACTAAATACACAATTTTTTATACCTGATACAGTAGGGAAAGACACCTCAAAATCTTCATTTATATTCAAGTCCTTGAATTGATTAAGTGTAGGTTTCAACCAGTTTTGTGCACAAATCAAAGCCTCTACCATTTCAGGGCTTAACGAGCTTCTATATGTGTCTATAACTCTGCCCCCGGTACTAAACGTGTTTTCAAAAGCTACAGTTGACACGGGACTAGCTAAAACATCTTTCACCATTTTTGCTAAAACAGGGTATCCACAAGAGTTTTGTTTCCACCAAATAAGGATGTCAAAGTTAACATCATCAGCACAATCATCATCTAGATACCTCTCAAGATCATTTTTTTATCTATTGAATCTTTTTGTTTTAGGTGCTCTTTAAAAGCTACAACCCTTGCATTATGAGATGGAATTTCAGCAGTAGGAACAACACCATCACCAGGTGAACTACCACCAATAGGACTAGTACCATGTTGTTGGTCATGTATACCCTTGTACCAATTGAATAGTTTAAACAACTCATTTTTTATCATATCAATCAAATTAGTAAAAGGCACAGACTCATCACTATACATATCATTAAAACACCACTCCACATATCCTAACTTGTATCGAGGGTTAAGAATCACACCAAAGTAAATAAACTTGTTAATATTTTCAATTTCTCCCTAATATTTGTCATACTTCTGCTTCATTTCATATCCCATGGAGGCTAAAATCGTGTTCAAGTTCATGGATGATCTTTTCAGCTCACACTGGACTGAAGCTAGTTGGTGGAATGACTTATGAAGGGACACTTGTTTTGACGAAGAAAATTCCATAGTAGCTTCATAGAAAATTTTGAAAAAACTTACAAGACACCTAACATTCTCCCAATCATCAAGAGTAGGGGGACCGACTAACCCAAAAAATTCTAGATAGCTAAAATCTTCACCTTCCATTTTCTCAAATGCTGCTTGATACTTTTCAGCAGCATCAAGCATCAGATAACATGAGTTCCACCTTGTTGGAACATCAAGACAGAGAAGTTTCTTACAATTAATTCTAGTAAACTCAATACATTCTTTAAACTTTGATGCTCTTTGGGGTGATGATCGTCATACCCCAAATTTTGACCACTAAGATTTCCCATCATGGTGCAAATCATCAGCACAATATGGATGTACCTTTGTGCATCATCAATCTCCTCAGGGAATTGTTGAGCATTCACTACAATCAAGCTTAGGGTTTCAAGCCCTCTCAGAGCCTTTAGACAAAGGATCAATCAAGGAATGACATGATCTTCAACTTGTCTAAACCTCTTAAACACCCACAAAGGATCAAGAGGACTCCCACATCAAGAATTAAGCACAAGAGTGCAACATTTCAAGTGGATCAAGCCTCAAGTTCATCTAATACAAAGTCAACTGACGCAGAAAGTCAAAGTTTGACTTTTTGGTCAACTATGAGCTTCACAAGCCATTACTCAAGAAAATATGATGGATGATTTAATTTGATCAAATTTAAATCAAGAAATCATGCAAAATTGCAAAATTGATCAAATTGAAAGAAACTTAGAAATTTTTTCTAAGTTAAAATCATGTTCAAGTGCATAACTTTTCAAGGTTGTAACTATTGACCCAAGCATCCATTAATTTTGCGTAAGAGCTACTTTTAAAGAGGGTATTTGATACTTCAACATTGTAGAAGGAATCAACTCAAAATATCATAAGGATTGAAAGATATAAGTGATCAAAGTTGGGAATTCTTAATGTCCAATGTTCTGACATTGCATAGGACATCATTAATATTTTTTCAGCAAGAATGTCCCAACTTCAAGGATGTTTTTCCCCATGATCCAAGTTGAACCGGGTCTGGGGTCAAACATGAAAGTTGAAGTACATCATCTCAGCTTTCCAGAAAGTCCTAGAACGTCCTTGTAGCATACTCGAGCAAGGAGATATGATTTTTGTAAAAAGCATTGATAAAGCAGAATTTTCATGACGGCTTTTAGGACAGATTTGACTACACAAGTTCAAGACCATTTTTGATGACTTTGCAAGCTGAACCAAGACCAAAGTCAAACATCAAAGTTAAAGTATGTCATTAGGGCTTTCCAAAATATATAAGAACTCCCATTAATTCAACTTGAGCAAGGATTTATGAACCTCAC
This sequence comes from Lathyrus tuberosus, assembly GCA_022829125.1. NCBI lineage: Eukaryota > Viridiplantae > Streptophyta > Magnoliopsida > Fabales > Fabaceae > Lathyrus > Lathyrus tuberosus. The sequence goes on from JALAZF010000361.1 coordinate 5,040,226, forward strand.
AACAGGCCTTGCTGGAGCTGATTTTTTAGGACAGATTGTTTGCACTTTTCTTGTGCCACCCAATTTTCAAGCTTTGTCACCATGCAAGACAAGCATCAAAGATGCAATTCACTTCAACTCAAAACATCATAGTGGATTAAAAGATACAAGTGATTAAAGTTTGGAATTATTAATGTTCAAAGTTGTCTGATGTTCCAACATTGCATAGGACATCACTAATATTTTTCCAGCAAGAATGTCCCAACTTCAAGGCTGTTTTTCTCCATGATCCAAGTTGAACCAGGTCTGGGGTCAAGCATGAAAGTTGAAGTACATCATCTCAGCTTTCCAGAAAGTCCTAGAACGTCCATGTAGCATACTCGAGCATGGAGTTATGGATTTTACAAAAAGGCTTGCTGCACTGAATTTTTCATGGGGCAGATTTGCACATTTCTTGTGCCACACGAATTTTTAAGCCTTGTCATCATTTTGAACACATCTGAGGATCAAATCTAAAGGGTACAATCACTGAGCCAAGCCTCCAAAGTCCTTGGAACAAGAAGTAGCATGCCAAACCTAGAAATGCCTAAAAGAGGGACAAAACTCCAATTTTGGATTGAAGCATTTAATGGATGCTTAGAGGTGGCATGGACTGACACATTTGCAACTGAATTCAGTCAAGATTCCTCCAACAACTAGGGAACCAGCAGCCTGTGCCCTAACCTCTAGTCAATGGCTATAGGAGACTTGGATTTTCATTGGACAACATTGGGCAAACCTCTGCTGCAGTTGCCATTCACTGTGGATCCCAAAACAAACTTGCTCTACTATAAATAGAGCTCATTTGTGATCAGTTTGAGTACACCAAAGCCATTAAACTGATGCGTTCCTCAAAATCTCTTCTTTCACCTCAAATTTGCCTTCCAAAGCAAGTAATTCTGAGTTTTTGAGTAAGAGAGCAATTCCACTCAAACTAATCACACACACACCTCACATATATCATATGTAAGCTGTCCAAACTATCAAAAGTGACCTGTAATCACAACATCACAAAGTCACCTCTCAAAACCTCAAAATTGGATTTTTTTTGCATTTTTCAAGCCATATCTTGATTGAGTCACTTTCCAAACCAGATAAAACCTCAAACACACTCCAAATATCATCCTTGAACTGTCCCAAATGATTCCCCCCATCTGGAACACCATTTGAGAGAGTTGCTATTTTGGTCACTTTTAACCCCTTTTGCAAGAAAGGGGCAGTATGTGTTTTTGCAGGTACCAGCTGATTCCAATCATCCTAAAAGCATCCAAGATGTCATTTGAGGGTGTCCAAAGCATCAAATCATTTATGGAACAAAGCACTTGGTAGGTTGCACAAAATCTCCAAAAAAGAGGTAAAATTCACAACTTGAATTCTTTGAATCATGCTTTCCTTTGTTATCCACATACATGCATCATATTGAACAATTCTTGAAGCAAAAATATAGTCCTTAATGTGTATGTTATGATCCTCCTACTGTTTGCACTTTAACATGTTTATATGTGGAGTTTATGTTGTTTTAAACTTAAGGTGCAGATCTAGTCTTTTGCCTTGTGTGTGATGTACATTAAGTTTCAGTATGTATGAGTGATACCATTGGATTCCTTGCAAAAAATTGGTAAAGATAGGTTCTTACGGATTTTAATTTCGTTAAAAATTGAGAGAGTTATGAATGTTTGAAGTTTGATAGCAAAGATGTTGAAAAACCAAGGTGCAGTTCTGATGTCAAATGTGATGTTGTGACATCTTCCCTTTTTCTCTTATCTTCAAAACTCATGAGTGATGTCGAATGTGATGTTGTGACATTAGTTTATTCTGAAAAAAAAAACTCAACCAATTCTTTTACATAGCAAAAATCATCATTTTCCAAATCTGTTTTACACACTTCTTATTCATACTCCAAAATATTTTATTCCACAAAAAAATTAGTTTTATATTATTTATTTAATATAATTAGTATTTTTGTGAATAAATTCCTTTTTAATGTTTTTAAAACATTTTAAAAGTGAATTCTTATATTGAAAATCAAGACCAAATGAATTTTATTTCATCTTGTGATTAAAACATCATTTTTCAAACCCCAACCAAAAATCACAAGTTGCTTATTTGGTATTTTTATCATTTTGTATTGATTTTCTTTTAAGAATTTACTTTTAAAATGATAAAATTAGGATTTCTTCAATTTTCACCATCATAAAACTTTTTCAAACACTCATGGGCCTCTAATAGAGTGTAAGACCCAATCTTTTTTTTTTTACCAAAACATTTTGGGCCTCAGTATATTGTATAAGTCCCGATACCGTCAAAACCAAACGGCGCGATCGTCGCCTTTTGAAAATAAAAAAACTTTGGGCCTACCCTCGAGTAGTAAGACCGATTTCTTTTCTTAAAACTCTTGGGCCTCTAATAGAGTGTAAGACCCAAGCCCCCCTTGTACAAACCATTTTGGGTCTCACTTATTGTATAAGTCCCTCTGTACAAGTAAACGGCGCGATCGTCGCCTTTTAAAAAATCCACTGGGCCTCTCTTTGAGCTATAAGACCCATTCCAAACTTTTGGGCCTCTATTAGAGTGTAAGACCCAATCCCCTTTTAACCAAAACATTTTGGGCCTCAGATATTGTATAAGCCCCTTCGCGTTAAAAGAAAATCTCGGCGCGATCGCCATTTCAAACGGAAAAACAAACTTTGGGCCTACCCTCATGTTATAAGCCCCACTCTTTTTTCTTTAAACCTTTTGGGCCTCTTGAGAGGGTGTAAGACCCATCCCTTTGTATAAAAAACCATTCTTTGGGCCTCAGTCACTCGTATAAGTCCCTCTGTACAAATTCAACAGTGCGATCACTGATAAAACCCTGGGCCTCTCCTTGAGCTGTAAGCCCCAAAATCTTTCTTTTTCAAAGCACTTTCTCCTTTGATTTTGAATATACTATTGTTTTTCAATCTTTCTTTGTTGAACAACTAACCAAACAACATGGAAGCTCTACAACCGAGTAAGTGTTTACACGCTTTCATTTACCGCTTTCATATACATATAATTGTATTATGGGGCTATTTCCCTGTAAGTCTTCTTTCATAAACTCATATCAACTGTGTAATAATAGTATAGATATTTAGAGTTTCCCCGACAACTACGTCTAGCATTAAGCCCGTTGATCACTCTTAAATAGTCAAAACTAGATCCCCATAGGATTACCAGACACAGTCTTCCCTCCTCTTGGGGTTAAACAATATGGAGACATGAAAGGCAGCATTCTCGGTGAACCCTTTCATAGACTGTCACTCGTAGAAGTTGTCAAAGAAACTCTATTCCCCAGAGATGATCTTTTCTCCGTGAATTGCATCTCTTGAGTTTCTTCCAAATTATCGAACTTTCCCGGCTTGATCTATTCTTTGTGAATAGCCTGTCTTGAACTTCTCGGGGTTTGGGGACCCACAGGCTTCTTAAAAGCACTTGTCAAGAAACTCTATTCCCCAGAGATGATCTTTTCTCCGTGAATGGCATCTCTTGAGTTTCTTCCAAATTCTCGAACTTTCCTGGTTTGATCTATTCCTCGTGAATGGCCTGTCTTGAATTTCTCAGGGGTTGGGGACCCATCGGCTTCCTAAAAGCATCGGCCTCCTCTTGGGCATTGTTCAAGGACCTGCAGGCTTCCTAAAAGCATCCCCGCCTACTCTTGGGCATTGTACAAGGACCCGTCAGCTTCTTAGAAGTATTCACAGCCTCCTTTTAGGCTTCGTATAATGATTCTTCCTCCTGGAATGATAGCCTCCTCTTGGGCTTAGTACAAATTGTCCCTCGGCTTCTTAAAAGTTTCCAGCTTCCTCTTGGGCTTCGTACAAATTGTCCCGACGACCTCCTAGAGGTATAGGAACAGAAATCAGTCATCTTAATAGTACAGTCTTTCCAAGAGTCTATTACTATTTCTCAAAGCATAGTACGAAAGATGACACTCTAGACTTGGACATTCTAATTTCCTTGAGTCTCCAAGACATTCTCAAGCACCCTTCAAGAATAGGAAGGAACCTCGTGGACTCGGACAGTCTCAATACCCTTGGATTCCCCCTTTCCTTAAAGAACAGGAAATAACCCTGATCCTCGAATCAAATCCTTGAGTACAACATTACTCATATAAGAACTAATTTTCTCTTTAAATCAGCATACTAGGCCTGTCACTCAACTGAAACAGCACCATAGCCTCCTCTTGGGCTTTGTACAATGATTCTCCCCAGCGGACCTAACAATTTTAGCCTCCATCTCGGGCTTCATACGAGATACCAAAAAAACACTCTTGTTGAGTCAAATAGCCTCCATCTCGGGCTTTATAAGAGATACCAAAAGACTCCATCGTCGAGTCAAAACCTTTTTGCCTCTCTCTCGGGCTTTGTACGAGACACATATTAGCCTCCTCTTAGGCTTTGTATAAGAAAACCAATGGTTGATCCAATCAACCTTTTAGCATCAAAGTTGTGCCTCGTTCACAGTACACAAACATCAACAACTTTTTCCCCTTCATCTAATCGTTGTAAGCGGCAAGCCTCTGGATCATCTGCATCCATGCCACTGTCCCTCTTTTAGCATGAGAAATTCCTAAGGAAAGATGGCATTGCTCTACACTGAGTTAAAGTCTTCTCCTTCAGGTTGGAAATCCCCTATAAAGGAAATTATGGCATTGCCGAATTCACAAATCCCGGTTAAAGTAATTCTCCTTTATAAACAGCTGTGACGGACAAACCCCTCTTTAGAGAGGACAAATTCTCTCTAAAGTCAAACCTTTAGCTTCATATCTTGGGCTTTGAACAAGATACAAATAGACCCTTCAGCTTCACATCTTGGGCTTTGAACAAGATACAAACCACCTTTAGCTTCACGTCTTGGGCTTTGAACAAGACACCAAAACAACCATTTCCTCCCATAGAATAGGAGGAACTACGATCGCTCTGATTTCCCTGTTTCGGAAAAAAACGGGAATACGTAGGCATAAGATTGAAAGAAAAATCTTAGCGAGCACACTAAACAAAAACCCAAAATCCCATACTTTCATATATCTGTCCTAACATCCTAACCGATAGCCTAAAGCACCCCTTTTCAACAAAATAACCTAGGAGAGACCCCGAATCTTTGTAGCATCTGTAAACCAACAGTTTTGACTGTTTAACCTCAGTATGCAAGTAAGGTTAATTGGAGACATCTATTTCCCTTCCTTCATCAACTTTAATAGGATAAAAAATGAATCGAGCTGAAGTACCAGAGCGATCGTGCTTCGCAACCACATCCAAAAATCACTCGCTACAAAAAAATGGCGACTCTGCTGGGGACAACTGTAGGATCTAGTCATCATTGTCACCATTCAAAACAGAAAAATGGCGACTCTGCTGGGGATTCTTTAGGGATCTTGTTCTCTTCTTGTCCCCTAGGTAGAAACCTTGACGCCACTAGGATCTTTGGTCAAAACGACGTTAATTTGGAATGAAACCACAGGATGGTGACTCCGCCGGGAAACCATTTTCTGTCAGGAACTTAAGATTCTTAGCTTTTAAAAGTCTAGGACATTAGGACAAATATATATACTACTTTTCCTAATTGATATCTATGTTTATTTTTCTGCTAATGGGAATGCGTGTGATGCCGCATGTGGAAAGATTGAGTATACACTTAAGATAAGTGATGGCGACAAGGTCGACCATCAACCTCAGTGGAGGTTTCCCAATGCAACCCATTCCTTCTCATATGCAATGGGCCGATTGTGACGTCTGAGAAGCTGAGGAGCCAACCCTTTTGTAGTGCGGAAGCTATCGGAAATATTTGTCACGCGATACTACCCTCATTTGAGGCTGATGATCTATTCTCAGTGAATAACATTTACTCTAAGATTTCATACAGCTCGCTGGCGATCCGCTTGCTGTTTGTTATCCTGGGAGGAGCTGATGATTTTGAGTACAGGTACAAAAAATCACCCTAGTATAAACCTTTGGGGATGGGTAGAGCCTTGACTTCATAACAACGACCCTTTGACCCCATGTTTTTTCTATGCTTTTGTGTGCTGCATTCATGCATTCATTTAAAAAACATTAAAACATTCAAAAATAAAATTTCTCTTCTAGTCTCTCTGTTTTTCAAATTAAACTAAGACTGTGATTGCAAATATCAGAGAAAAGGATTACGCTAATGGATTTCGGTAGAAAGAGAACTCATAAGTACACCTTCAGGATTCCAAAACTAGAGGATTTAAGAGGTTTGGCGAGGATGATCACAAACCAAGAGGCTTTCAGAGCCAAGTACGGAGGTTTGCTATTATGCTAAGAGTCCATGTGATTGAGGGAATCATGGATACGCTCATTCAGTTCTATGATCCGGTCTATCATTGTTTCACATTCCTGGATTACCAGCTAGCACCAACGCTGGAGGAATATTCTCATCTGATTGACCTACACATTACAGATCAAGCTCCATTTTCTGGACTGGAAGAAATTCCAAAGAATCAGACCATTGCAAGAGCAATTCATTTGGACGAGTCTGAGGTCAGGACTCACATGACCACTAAGGGTGGCATACAAGGTTTGCCAACCCAGTTCTTGACAAAGAAAGCCCTGTACTTCGCTAGTATCGGGAACGTGACTGCTTTTGAAAGTATCTTTGTTTTACTCACTTACGGGTTATTTTTGTTGCCCAACATTAATAGCTTCGTCGATATCAACTCCATTAAGGTTTTTCTCATTGGAAACCCTGTGCCGACTTTGCTCGCAGATGCGTATCATTCTGTGCACTTGGGAATTTTGTACAGCGGAGGGGAGATCACGTGTTGTGTACCTCTGCTATACAAATGGTTTATCTCCCATTTGCCCAAGTCTGCTGCTTTTTGGGATCACAAGAGTACCTTATGTTGGTCGCAGAAAATCATGTCCCTCACCAACTCTGACATTGACTGGTGTAATAGGATTTATGACAGAATCAGGATCATTGACCGTTGTGGAAACTTTCCCAACGTACCCCTTATAGGAACTAAGGGAGGAATCAATTACCATCCAGTTCTTGTTCGTCGTCAATTTGGATACCCGATGAGACACGTCCCACGGAGTGTTCATCTGGAAGGTCTTTTCTTCAAGGAAGGAGAAAGTGACAGAGCACTGAAGACATAAATAGTGCACGCTTGGAAACATGTTCATAAGAAAGGACGGGAGTCTCTAGGAAAATCGGACTGTGTCTCAGTGGAGCCTGATCTCCACTGGGTACAAACTAGAGCTCTCAAGCTAAAAATGCCTTATCCTCATCATGGAGTTCTTCCACCGAGGGAGTCTGTCATGTACTTCATGACTGAGACTGAAAAGCTCCAGGTTACTCTCAACAAAGTTCAACGGGAGAAAAGGTCTTGGAAGAACAAGTACCGCACCCTCAACGTGGAGTGTACCAAAATATAGCAACTACTGAAAGAAAAGGACGCTCTGATTGAAATTTTGGAGCAACATGCTGTAGAGAATCAAGATGACCAAAGGAATTTGCTCGCTCCTTTCACCTAGCAAAGGAATGACAACCCGACAACGGCCCAAGAGCCCCGGTCAAAGAAAAGGAAAGTACCAGAATCAGCACCCGGTTTCTCCTCAGAGAGGACTTGGGACCCATTAGCTTAGGTTTCTGTTTCTACACCTTGTAATCTACTGTATTTCCATTTCTGTAATCCTTTGAATTCAATAAAAAGGGATTTCCCCACTGTTTGATATTTGCAATCTAATTGTCGAAGTTTATTTTGATTAAACCAAAAAACAATTAATATAATCGTTACATTCATCATTCTCACATCGCGAATTCTTTTTACCTACGAATCTCACGTTTGTGTCTCGATTCTAGAGTCAAACTGTCTCATTCGTATAATAATCGGGCCAATCGTCAAAAAAAGATGGATGATCTTGAGGAAGAAAACAGAGAGTTGAAAGAAGAGATCGACGCTCTGAGAGAGGATATGAGAAAGCTTCGTAACGACATGCAGGCCATGGCAGAAGCTCAGCTACAAAGGACTGTGATCTCAGAGATCACCTCAATGCCCATAGTGGAAAAGTATGATCCTAGGTATCAAATGCCGAAAGATCGTCCTTGGGGCATGCCTGTTAACTATATCCCGGAAGGATATGTTCTGCCGATCACTGAAGGTCAGGGAATCATAACAGAAGCCGCTGGGCCTGAAGGTTACAAACTTCGGGAAAGCGAAGATGCCAGAGGCATACTGAAGACTCCTGAAGGTTACAAACTTCGGGAAACACCAAGATTCACTGCCGTAGTCACGGTCTCACCCCCTGTGGTGCACACTGTCCCGGAAGGACAGATTCCACCGATACCTTCTGGTAAGAAGGAAACTATGTTCGATAGAATGTATGAATTCCAGGAACAGTTCCTGGAAATGTAGAAGGAACTGTAAGCCATCCGCGGTCAGGATTTATTTGGAAAGGACGGCGCAGACCTTTGTCTGGTCCCCAATGTGAAAGTTCCGCAAAAATTTCAAGTGCCCGACTTTGAAAAATACAAGGGTAACTCTTGCCCTCAAAGTCATCTGGTGATGTACTCTCGGCGAATGTCAGCTCTGACGGAGAATCAGGACCTACTGATTCACTACTTTCAGGATAGTTTAACCGGTGCCGCGCTCAAATGGTACAAGGGTTAAACCGTACTACGATTAGTACATTCAGAGATCTTGGTACTGCCTTCATCCAACAATACAAATACAATTTGGACATGGCACCGGATAGAGATTAACTCAGATCAATGTCACAAAAGGACAAGGAAACCTTTAAGGAGTACGCTCAAAGATGGCGCGAAATTGCCGCTCAGATTTGTCCACCACTTGAGGAAAAAGAGATGACAAAGATCTTCTTAAAGACCTTAAGCTGATTTTACAATGATAGAATGGTTGCCAGTGCGCCCAGTGACTTCACCGAGATGGTGGGCATGGGAGTTCGTCTTGAGGAAGCCGTCCGAGAAGGACGTTTGGTAAAAGACGTCGGATCATCGAGTAGTACAAAACGATACGGTAGTGCTATCCCTAAGGAAAAAGAGCAAGATATTGGGAATATCTCTCTCGGAAAGCAAAGGTGACGTTATCAACCGGTAGCAGCTGTAACTCCTGCTATCAGCCCTGCGCCTGCTCCTACGTATCAGCCTCAGGTTGCGCAGAGCCAACCTAATCAGCAAAGGACACAACTGCCTCTTCAGCAGGCTCATCCTCCATATAACAACAACCGTACAACGCGGCCACCAGGGTTTGATCCTATACTTATGTTGTACGCAGAACTATTTCTGTTACTACTGACTAAGGGGCACGTCCAGACTAAGTCCCCTCTTACAGTACCGGAAAATCCGCCTTTTTGGTTTAAGGTGGATCAGACGTGCCCTTACCATCAAGGAGGACCAGGGCATAACATAGTGAATTGTCTCAATTTCAAATCCGACGTGCAAAAGCTTGTTAGGAGTGGGCTCTTATCTTTCAAAGATACGAATCCCAATGTTCTCACGAACCCGCTGCCTCAACATGAGAAAGCTGCAGTCAACCTGATTGAGAAAGAATTTTACAACGTCTATCAAATTCATGATGTACTCTTGTTAAGGACCAACCTGATCAAGATGCATTGTAGACAGAGTGGATATGACCATGTGCCACCTCATAATTATCATCAGTGTGATATCTGCTCTAAAATCAATCAAGGATGTTCTGTGGTGCAATCAGCTCTACAGGAACAGATGGATCTCGGATGGATCCAAGAGCACCGAGTTCGTGGAGTTAACATGGTCTACACGAATTCTAATGTGATTCAGAACCACGACATCCGTGCGATGAATGCCAACTTGGTGGAAATGCATTCAAGTTAATGCTAGTATCATAATCTGCCGCGGCACGATTATAGTTCTTGTCTGACTTGCTCGGTAAACAAACAGGGATGCTCTTTCATACAGGAGGCCCTCCAGCGTCAGATGGATCTTGGATGGATCCAAGACTACCATGATAGGAATCCCTATCAGATCAACATGGTTCAGATCTTCGACATTCGCTTGATGAATACCAACTAGGTAGAGTTGCATGCTGAGCAGGTCCGACTCGGATTCGTGATATCACATAATTATCACAGCTGTAAAGCAGGTTGCGAAAACGATCAGGGATGTGCCCTTGTCCAGGAAGCACTTCAGCACTTGTTAAATCATTGGTGGATGCCAATCTACAAGGATGAAGATACTCAGCAAATTAGTATCAATAACAGAAACCCCCTCGGCGTCAAAGTCAGGATGTCCGACTCGTGGAAGCTAACTTAGTGAGGTTACATTGTATTCAAAGTGGGCGTGGTCAGGTGCCACCACACAATTATGAACGTTGTGGAGTCTGTTCGGAAAGTAACCAAGGGTGCTACCTTGTGCGAGCAGCTCTCCAGGGGCAATTGGATCGTGGAGAGATCCGCCCATATCCAGGTTCCAGACCCATCAATTGGTCGCCGAACTACCTTACCAATCAAATCGAGGATGTTGTCATAATCTCCGATCATCAGAGGGCTAGGGATGTTTGTGCCATCATCCCTCTACTTGACGAATCGAGAGTTCCCAACCAGGAACGGATCGAGATTACCTACGATGGTCAGAAAAACCAGAAGGTTCCCATAGTCGTCTATCTAGCGGGACCATTACCGTATGAATCAGCTAAGGCGATCCCTTACAAATACGGTGCAAAGATAATTGAAAATGGAAAGGAAATTCCATTACCCTCCGTCGTGAATATTGCAGACATCAGTCGTGATCACGGAGTGATAGAATCTTCAACAGAAGAGTTGGAGAGTCTAGCAAAGAAAAGGAACTTCAGACAGAAGCTCCTGATCCACCAGTCGGTCAATCCAGTAATCCCGACCTTTCGAAAAATGATGATGAGATGCTGAAGCTCATCCAAAGGAGTGAATACAACATTGTCGATCAACTGTTACAGACTCCTTCAAAGATCTCGGTATTATCACTGTTACTCAGTTCAGAAGCGCACAGGGAGGCTCTACAGAAAGTCTTGGAGCAAGCCTTTGTGGAACAGGATGTAATAATCAGACAGTTCGATAGTATTGTCTCTAACATCACTTCTTGCAACAATTTGGGATTTAGTGATGAGGAATTACCTGAAGAGGGTCGCCGTCATAACATGGCGCTCAATATCACAGTAAACTGTCAGGACGATGCTTTAGCCAGCGTACTGGTAGACACAGGGTCAGCCCTGAATGTTATGCCAAAGTCCAATTTGACTCAATTATCATTCAAGGGCCCTCCGATGAGAACCAGCGAGGTCGTCGTCAAAGCGTTCGACGGATCCAGAAAAACGGTTATCGGTGAAGTTAACCTTCCCATAACTATTGGTCCTCACACTTTCCAAGTTACTTTCCAGGTCATGGACATCCGGGCAACGTACAGTTGTTTATTAGGAAGACCTTGGATACATCAGGCTGGAGCGGTCACTTCAACCCTCCACCAAAAGTTAAAGTTCGTCCAGAACGGCCAACTCATCACAGTCTGTGGGGAACAGGCCTTGCTCGTCAGCAATTTATCATCATCCACTTATGTGGAACCAGAAGGGATAATCGGAACCCAGTTCCAAACGCTTTCGTTACACAGTGGCGATCAATCCGAAGGAGGAACTTCGATTTCCTCGTATAAAGATGCTATTAAAGCGGTCGAGAGTATCGATACAACAAGATGGGGACAGCTTGTCATTCCTACTAGCAATACAACAAAGAAGGATATTGGTTTTTCTGCAACCTGTACCCGGACAGCTGCTAACGATGAAAGTCTTCATCCCATTCAGAACTTCTTCCACAGTGGAGGATTCCTTCACCCAGTGCCTTAGGCAATCCATGCTATCAATGAGGAGGATCCCTCCGACACAGATGAAGAATGGAAGTCCTATCTTAACAAGGACGGTTATATGTCTCAGGAAGAGGTGCCTACGCCATTTTGTTATCCTGCACAGAGTCCGAGATTTATACCATGGTCAAATGTCGAAATGATATACGGAGATTGTGATCCGGAAGGATGGCGTGCTCCGCCAAATTCATTAGAGGAGGACACTCTGATGAAAGACAACTTTGACCACAATTACTATGGCCCGATGGATGGCCTGCCAATGTGGCAGCCTTACCCAGGAGACTTGGGGCCAGAAAGTCAGCCGAGTAATGAAACTCAGCTGAGTATAATTGAACAGAATACCTGTGTCTCCACCATGTCATGGGATCAACACTCAGGTCATTCAGAAACTACTCAACATGACGATGAATTTGCAACGTTTGTAAGACTTAAATTCATCAACTATGCTTTTCTCGAGGTCAACATCATCGAGAGGGATGACTCCTCCAGTTTGAAAGAAGTGTGGGACACCTTGGGACAACCGAGTGGAAAGTACGACTATATGGTCAAATACACCACTCCCGAAAGCTCTCGTATCAGGCTCGAAGATATCCAGCCAATTGGATGGGGAGATACAACTGAGAGCACAAATGCTATGCAAAATGCAACAGAGGAATTCTCCTACGACAATTCTGTCTGGGAGACAGATTCCAATGATCCTGCTCCACCAGAAATCAGCGTCATTTCTGAAGACAAATCAAGGAAGGTGCCAGACTTTGTGATTCACCGAGGAGTTCGCTGCCAATGGGTTGCTGTCGATGTTCCGAAGGTCGTTCGCCAATCAAAGTAATTGCTATCTTTAACCTTTCACCCTGCCCAGGTGAAACGAATGTTTTGATAGGGCTCGCTTTCTATAAATTTTCCCTCTTCGCTCAGCCCAAAGCGACAGAGTTTTGTTTTATAGGGCTGTAGTTTCAAGAATCGACTTGTTATTAATAAAATAACGTCGTTCTGTAATTTCCGCATTAATTGTTGTTTTCTCTTTTCACTTTTCTCAGAAAATGGTAATCCTAAAAAACAATTCAATAATAAAAACAAGCAGTAATAAAAAAAATACACTGCACACACTTTTGCATTTTCTCTATCTCTTCTAAACACGAATCATCATGTCATGCAGATTACTTGTTTTAAACCCCATTGAAACATACGATCTGATGCCTTCTCCCAACTTTGAGTTCCCGGTATTTGGAGCTGAAGAAGAAGTTCACAACGAAATTCCAGAAGAGATCTCCTGATTACTCAGACAAGAGGAAAGGTCCATTGAACCTCACAAAGAGCCGTTGGAAACGGTAAACTTAGGTTCAGAAAAAGAGAGAAAAGAGATCAGGATTGCGGCACTGCTCAGTCCAATTGCCAGAGAGAGTTTGATAAAGCTTCTCAAAGAATTCCCCGATGTATTCGCTTGGTCCTATCAGGACATGCCAGGGTTGGATACCAGCATCGTGGAACATCATTTATCGTTGAGATCGGAATGTCCGCCGGTAAAATAGAGGTTGAGACGGTCTCACCCGGACATGGCTATCAAAATCAAAGAAGAGGTACAGAAATAGATTGACGCGAGTTTCCTCGCCACGTCAAAATATCCTCAATGGTTAGCCAATATCGTACCCGTTCCGAAAAAGGACGAAAAGGTCAGAATGTGTGTCGACTACAGAGATCTGCATAAGGCTAGTCCAAAGGACGACTTTCCTTTACCACACATTGACATGCTGGTAGACAGTACATCAAAGTTCAAAGTTTTCTCCTTCATGGATGGATTCTTGGGCTATAACCAGATCAAAATGGTGCCGAAAGACATGGAGAAAACTTCATTCATCACCCCTTGGGGTACCTTTTGTTACAAGGTAATTCCGTTCAGTTTGAAGAACGCTGGGGCAACCTATCAAAGGGCCATGACTACTCTGTTTCATGACATGATACACAAAGAAATCGAAGTGTATGTCGATGATATGATTGGAAAATCTAAGACAGAGGAGGAGCATGTGAACCACCTGTCAAAACTATTCGAGCGGTTGAGAAAATACAAACTCCGCTTGAATCCCAACAAATGCACATTTGGTGTCCGTTCAGGAAAACTCTTAGGGTTCATCGTCAGCCAGAAAGGAATTGAGGTTGATCCTGACAAGGTCAAGGCCATTCAAGAAATGCCTTCTCCGAAAACTGAAAAACAAGTCAGAGGATTCCTGGGACGTTTGAACTACATCTCCCGATTTATATTCCTCATGACCGCGACATGCACGCCAATCTTCAAACTACTCAAGAAGATACAATCTTTTCTCATTGATTCGCGAGGAAAATGGACTCCGAATTATGACGGACCCTACGTGGTCACGAAAGCTTTCTCAGGCGGCGCCTTGAGACTTGCCACCATGGACGGAAAAGAATTTGCCTACTCCACGAATGTTGATGTAGTCAAGAAATTCTTCACCTAAAAAAAACATCTGGGTGGACTGAAAACCCGAAAGGGCGGTCCAGGCAAAAATTAGAGACATGATCAATAATCATCCCGGTGGATTGGAAATCTCAAAGTACAATCCAGGAAAAAATTAGGGATAATGGCAAGTAACTATGTTCAACAGAGGCAAGTCCCTCAGCAGCAGTTACACCATCCATCGGAGGAAAACTCCATGTCAAGGTCATCTTCGACAGAAGCTCAGGATGTCCCGAATTCAAAGTTGGTAGAAGGATAGTGGTCGTTATGTTTCAACACAGCCCTTTTCCCTGTAAATTACCATTTTCTAACTTTGTAAATACTCTTTGGAATCATGCGTTTGGCTGATCTCCATCTTATCAATAAAACTTGAGCCCTTGTGCTTTTGTTTGTAATTCCCATTTGTTTTAGCTTTACAGAACGACATTTTAACATGCTCAATGATTCTTGAAATAAAACAAAAATGAATTTACTTGTAAAACTTTTTCTGCTTTAAAATAAAGATGGCAATTTCTTTTGACTGTTGAACATCAAAAGAACATCAACCGCTTCTCCAGAAGTAAGCGAACCTCAAAGTGCAGAATCAAAGTACTCCTTCTATGTCAGTGCGCCTGAATGAAGGATCAACAGTGTCAGATGCGACTAATCCATCTGACATCTTCGGCAGAGTCCTTATCTCCTAAGCCCGATTAATGGTGCTCCCAGCACGGACCATGTCTCCTAAGCAAGGCAGGATTGCTATCTTGAACCAAGTGATACCTTTCATCTCCAGCAGTGGCCGAGTATCCAGTCGTGTTCATCCGTCAGTCTGTGTGTTGTGTCAAGTCTTTGGCAGCATATACATACATACATTATGCGTCATTGATTTACATTTGCATTCATATTGCATCACTATCACTCTAGTTAGTCTTATCCCCTAGTGATAAAAGTCCTCTCAATCGAGTTGTCGATTCTTTCCTCGTCAGGAAGTGAATCATCTGAACAATCTCGCCTCCAGCTATTTCTGAATTGAAGATAGGCCCTGGACCACTTTGATAACTTAGACCTCTGAAAAACCAGAGAACCTTCAGTCAGCATCACTCTTCGCCATTGAAGATGATATTTTTGCTTTCCCGGATTAAGGAAAATCCCTAGAGAGAGCCCCTTAGTCAGAGCTTCGGCAATACGGCAGTTTTTCTCCGACAGAACCACTGATGAAAAGGTCATCGGCACCTCAAAATTGGATCCCATCATATGGAATTTCTCTGGGAAGATCCTGAGAAAAGTATTATGTAATATCCCCAAGCGTGAAGGCAGTCTCTCAAGGGACTCGCATTCCCCAAATAGAGTCAACAAATGACATCTCTAACAGAGAAGTTTGTACACCTCTACAACTCAGACGACTGGGTTCCCCAGCAAGTCTGGCATCAAAAATTTTTCCATCGAATGGCATCTCCCCAGGAAAATTCGGCGAGAAGTTTGAGGAAAACCACTACACATAGCGTCCCTTGTCAATAAAATTTATTGACAAAAGAAACTGAGACCAGTTCCTTGGTAGGAAACCAGGATCGAGGGGAAGTTTAAGTCAGAAACTAAGACCAGTTCCTTGGTAGGAAACCAGGATCGAGGGGAAGTTTAAATCAGAAACTAAGACCAGTTCCTTGGTAGGAAACCAGGATCGAGGGGAAGTTTACAAAAGAAACTAAGACCAGTTCCTTGGTAGGAAACCAGGATCGAGGGTAAGTTGACAAAAGAAACTAAGACCAGTTCCTTGGTAGGAAACCAGGATCGAGGGGAAGTTTAAATCAGAAAGTAAGATCATTTCCTTGGTAGGAAACCAGGATCGAGGGGAGGTTTATTTCAACTAAGACCAGTTCCTTGGCTGAAGACCAGGATCGAGGGGAAGTTTACCTTTTCTAAGCATCATCGCTTAGCAAAAGAAGATGAATGCGTGAACTACCATTCATAGACGCCATCAAAATTTCGGATATTCCGATATTTAATCCTCTTGCACCCCGAATGCCCGAATACCTTCGCCATTCACACCTTCGTGTCCAAGAAGATTAAATAGGGGCATCTGTCATACCCCAAATTTTGACCACTAAAATTTCCCATCATGGTGCAAATCATCAGCACAATATGGATGTACCTTTGTGCCTCATCAATCTCCTCAAGGAATTGTTGAGCATTCACTACAATCAAGCTTAGGGTTTCAAGCCCTCTCAGAGCCTTTAGACAAAGGATCAATCAAGGAATGACATGATCTTCAACTTGTCTAAACCTCTTAAACACCCATAAAGGATCAAGAGGACTCCCACATCAAGAATTAAGCACAAGAGTGCAACATTTCAAGTGGATCAACCCTCAAGTTCATCTAATACAAAGTCAACTGACGCAGAAAGTCAAAGTTTGACTTTTTGGTCAACTATGAGCTTCACAAGCCATTACTCAAGAAAATATGATGGATGATTTAATTTGATCAAATTTAAATCAAGAAATCATGCAAATTGCAAAATTGATCAAATTAAAAGAAACTTAGTAATTTTTTCTAAGTTAAAATCATGTTCAAGTGCACAACTTTTCAAGGTTGTAACTATTGACCCAAGCATCCATTGATTTTGCGTAAGAGCTACTTTTAAATAGGGAATTTGATACTTCAACATTGTAGAAGGAATCAACTCAAAATATCATAAGGATTGAAAGATATAAGTGATCAAAGTTGGGAATTCTTAATGTCCAATGTTCTGACATTGCATAGGACATCATTAATATTTTTTCAGCAAGAATGTCCCAACTTCAAGGATGTTTTTCTCCATGATCCAAGTTGAACCAGGTCTGGGGTCAAACATGAAAGTTGAAGTACATCATCTCAGCTTTCCAGAAAGTCCTAGAACGTCCTTGTAGCATACTCGAGCAAGGAGATATGATTTTTGTAAAAAGCATTGATAAAGCAGAATTTTCATGACAGCTTTTAGTACAGATTTGACTACACAAGTTCAAGAACATTTTTGATGACTTTGCAAGCTGAACCAAGACCAAAGTCAAACATCAAATTTAAAGTATGTCATTAGGGCTTTCCAAAATATATAAGAACTCCCATTAATTCAACTTGAGCAAGGAGTTATGAACCTCACAACAGGCCTTGCTCGAGCTGATTTTTTAGGACAGATTTTGTGCACTTTTCTTGTGCCACCCAATTTTCAAGCTTTGTCACCATGCAAGACAAGCATCAAAGATGCAATTCACTTCAACTCAAAACATCATAGTGGATTAAAAGATACAAGTGATTAAAGTTTTGAATTATTAATGTTCAAAGTTGTCTGATGTTCCAACATTGCATAGGACATCACTAATATTTTTCCAGCAAGAATGTCCCAACTTTAAGGTTGTTTTTCTCCATGATCCAAGTTGAACCAGGTCTGGGGTCAAACATGAAAGTTGAAGTACAACATCTCAGCTTTCCAGAAAGTCCTAGAACGTCCATGTAGCATACTCGAGCAGTGAGTTATGGATTTTACAAAAAGGCTTGCTGCAGCTAAAGGGGACAATCACTGAGCCAAGCCTCCAAAGTCCTTGGAATAAGAAGTAGCATGCCAAACCTAGAAATGCCTAAAAGATGGACAAAACTCCAATTTTGGATTGAAGCATTTAATGGATGCTTAGAGGTGGCATGGACTGACACATTTGCAACTGAATTCAGTCAAGATTCCTCCAACAACTAGGGAACCAGCAGCTTGTGCCTTAACCTCTAGTCAATGGCTAGAGGAGACTTGGATTTTCATTGGACAACATTGGCCAAACCTCTGTTGCAGTTTCCATTCACTGTGGATCCCAAAACAAACTTGCTCTACTATAAATAGAGCTCATTTGTGATCAGTTTGAGTACATCAAAGCCATCAAACAGATGCTTTCCTCAAAATCTCTTCTTTCACCTCAAATTTGCCTTCCAAAGCAAGTAATTCTGAGTTTTTGAGTTAGAGAGCAATTCCACTCAAACTAATCACACACACACCTCACATATATCATGTGTAAGCTGTCCAAACTATTAAAAGTGACCTGTGATCACAACATCACAAAGTCACCTCTCAAAACCTCAAAATTGGACTTTTTTGCATTTTTCAAGCCATGTCTTGATTCAGTCACTTTCCAAACCAGATAAAACCTCAAACACACTCCAAATATCATCCTTGAACTGTCCCAAATGGTTCCCCCCATCTGGAACACCATTTGAGAGAGTTGCTATTTTGGTCACTTTTAACCCCTTTTGCAAGAAAGGGACAGTTTGTGTTTTTGCAGGTAAAAGTTGATTCCAATCATCCTAAAAGCATCCAAGAGGTCATTTGAGGGTGTCCAAAGCATCAAATCATTTCTGGAACAAAGCACTTGGTAGGTTGCACAAAATCTCCAAAAAAGAGGTAAAATTCACAACTTGAATTCTTTGAATCATGCTTTCCTTTGTTGACCACATACATGCATCATATTGAACAATTCTTGAAGCAAAAATGTAGCCCTTAATGTGTATGTTATGATCCTCCTACTTTTTGCACTTTAACATGTTTATATGTGGAGTTTATGTTGTATTAAACTTAAGGTGCAGATCTGGTTTTTTGCCTTGTGTGTGTTGTACATTAAGTTTCAGTATGTATGAGTGATACCATTGGATTCCTTGCAAAAAATTGGTCAAGATAGGTTTTTACGGATTCTAATTTCGTTAAAAATTGATAGAGTTATGAATGTTTGAAGTTTGATAGCAAAGATGTTGAAAAACCAAGGTGCAGTTCTGATGTCAAATGTGATGTTGTGACATCTTCCCTTTTTCTCTTATCTTCAAAACTCATGAGTGATGTCGAATGTGATGTTGTGACATTAGTTTATTCTAAAAAAAAAAACTCAACCAATTCTTTTACATAGCAAAAATCATCATTTTCCAGTTCTGTTTTACACACTTCTTATTCATACTCCAAAATATTTTATTCCACAAAAAAATTAGTTTTATATAATTTATTTAATATAATTAGTATTTTTGTGAATAAATTCCTTTTTAATGTTTTTAAAACATTTTAAAAGTGAATTCTCATATTGAAAATCAAGACCAAATGAATTTTATTTCATCTTGTGATTAAAACATCGTTTTTCAAACCCCAACCAAAAATCACAAGTTGCTTATTTGGTATTTTTATCATTTTGTATTGATTTTCTTTTAAGAATTTACTTTTAAAATGATAAAATTAGGATTTCTTCGATTTTCACCATCATAAAACTTTTTCAAACACTCATGGGCCTCTAATAGAGTGTAAGACCCAATCCTTTTTTTGACCAAAACATTTTGGGCCTCAGTATATTGTATAAGTCCCGATACCGTCAAAACCAAACGGCGCGATCGTCGCCTTTTCAAAACAAAAAAAACTTTGGGCCTACCCGCGAGTAGTAAGACTCATTTCTTTTCTTAAAACTCTTAGGCCTCTAATAGAGTGTAAGACCCAACCCCCCTTGTACAAACCATTTTGGGCCTCACTTATTGTATAAGTCCCTCTGTACAAGTAAACGGCACGATCGTCGCCTTTTAAAAAATCAACTGGGCCTCTCCTCGAGCTATAAGACCCATTCAAAACTTTTGGGCCTCTATTAGAGTGTAAGACCCAATCCCTTTTTAACCAAAACATTTTGGGCCTCAGATATTGTATAAGCCCCTTCGCGTTAAAAGAAAATCTCGGCGCGATCGCCATTTCAAACGGAAAAACAAACTTTGGGCTTACCCTCGTGTTATAAGCCCCACTCTTTTTTCTTTAAACCTTTTGGGCCTCTTGAGAGAGTGTAAGACCCATCCCTTTGTACAAAAAACCATTCTTTGGGCCTCAGTCGCTCGTATAAGTCCCTCTGTACAAATTCAACAGTGCGATCACTGATAAAACCCTGGGCCTCTCCTTGAGCTGTAAGCCCCAAAATCTTTCTTTTTCAAAGCACTTTCTCCTTTGATTTTGAATATACTGTTGTTTTTCAATCTTTCTTTGTTGAACAACTAACCAAACAGCATGGAAGCTCTACAACCGAGTAAGTGTTTACACGCTTTCATTTACTGCTTTCATATACATATAACTGTATTATGGGGCTGTTTCGCTGTAAGTCTTCTTTCATAAACTCATATCAACTGTGTAATAATAGTATAGATATTTAGAGTTTCCCCGGCAACTACGTCTAGCATTAAGCCCGTTGATCACTCTTAAATAGTCAAAACTAGATCCCCATAGGATTACCAGACATAGTCTTCCCTCCTCTTGGGGTTAAACAATATGGAGACATGAAAGGCAGCATTCTCGGTGAACCCTTTCATAGACTGTCACTCGTAGAAGTTGTCATAGAAACTCTAATCCCCAGAGATGATCTTTTCTCCGTGAATTGCATCTCTTGAGTTTCTTCCAAATTCTCGAACTTTCCTGGCGTGATCTATTCTTTGTGAATAGCCTGTCTTGAACTTCTCGGGGTTTGGGGACCCACAGGCTTCTTAAAAGCACTTGTCAAGAAACTCTATTCCCCAGAGATGATCTTTTCTCTGTGAATGGCAATCTCTTGAGTTTCTTCCAAATTCTCGAACTTTCCTGGCTTGATCTATTCCTCGTGAATGGTCTGTCTTGAATTTCTCGGGGTTTGGGGACCCATCGGCTTCCTAAAAGCATCGGCCTCCTCTTGGGCATTGTTCAAGGACCCACAGGCTTCCTAAAAGCATCCCCGCCTCCTCTTGGGCGTTGTACAAGGATCCGTCGGCTTCTTAGAAGTATTCACAGCCTCCTCTTAGGCTTCGTATAATGATTCTTCCTCCGGGAATGATAGCCTCCTCTTGGGCTTAGTACAAATTTCCCTCGGCTTCTTAAAAGTTTCCAGCCTCCTCTTGGGCTTCGTATAAATTGTCCCGACGACCTCCTAGAGGTATAGGAACAGAAATCAGTTATCCTAATAGAGCAGTTTTTCCAAGAGTCTATTACTGTTTCTCAAAGCATAGTACGAAAGATGACACTCTAGACTTGGACAGTCTAATTTTCTTGAGTCTCCAAGACATTCTCAAGCACCCTTCAAGAATAGGAAGGAACCTCGTGGACTCGGACAGTCTCAATACCCTTGGATTCCCCCTTTCCTTAAAGAACAGGAAATGACCCTGATCATCGAATCAAATCCTTAAGTACAACATTACTCATATAAGAACTGATTTTCTCTTTAAATCATTATACTGGACCTGTCACTCAACTGAAACAGCACCATAGCCTCCTCTTGGGCTTTGTACAATGATTCTCCCCAACGGAGCTAACAATTTTAGCCTCCATCTTGGGCTTCATACGAGATACCAAAAAAACTCTCTTGTTGAGTCAAATAGCCTCCATCTCAGGCTTTATACGAGATACCAAAAGACTCCATCGTCGAGTCAAAACCTTTTAGCCTCTCTCTCGGGCTTTGTACGAGACACATATTAGCCTCCTCTTAGGCTTTGTATAAGAAAACCACTGGTTGATCCAATCAACCTTTTAGCATCAAAGTTGTGCCTCGTTCACAGTACACAAACATCAACAACTCTTTCCTCTTCATCTAATCGCTGTAAGCGGCAAGCCTCTGGATCATCTACATCCATGCCACTATCCCTCTTTTAGCATGAGAAATTCCTAAGGAAAGATGGCATTACTCTACACTGATTTAAAGTCTTCTCCTTCAGGTTGGAAATCCCCTATAAAGGAAATTATGGCATTGCCGGATTCACAAATCCCGGTTAAAGTAATTCTCCTTTATAAACAGTTGTGACGGACAAACCCCTCTTTAGAGAGGACAAATTCTCTCTAAAGTCAAACCTTTAGCTTCATATCTTGGGCTTTGATCAAGATACAAATAGACCCTTCAGCTTCACATCTTGGGCTTTGAACAAGATACAAACCACCTTTAGCGTCACGTCTTGGGCTTTGAACAAGACACCAAAAACAACCATTTCCTCCCATAGAATAGGAGGAACTAAGATTGCTCTGATTTCCCTGTTTCAGAAAAAAAGGGAATACGTAGGCATAAGATTGAAAGAAAAATCTTAGCGAGCACACTAAACAAAAACCCAAAATCCCATACTTTCATATATCTGTCCTAACATCCTAACTGATAGCCTAAAGCACCCATTTTCAACAAAATAACCTAGGAGAGACCCCGAATCTTTGTAGCATCTGTAAACCAACAGTTTGACTGTTTAACCTCAGTATGCAAGCAGGGTTAATTGGAGACATCTATTTCCCTTCCTTCATCAGCTTTAATAGGATAAAAAATGAATCGAGCTGTAGTACCAGAACGATCGTGCTTCGCAACCACATCCAAAAATCACTCGCTATAATGACCTCACAAACCTAACAGCATTTCTAATGGCACAAATAGATAAATCATTTTGCTTTAAACCATCACGAACCACCAAATTTAGAATGTGTGCACAACAGCGAAGATGAAAAAAAGATCCATCACTCATTAAACCACCCATATTATTAATCCTTTTCTTCAAGTAAGCAACAACTACATCATTAGATGTTACATTGTCCACAGTGATTGTGGACACATTCCTTATTCCCCACTCCCTTAAAATCTCTTCAACTTGCCTACCAATTGTCTCACCCTTATGATTTGGAACTAAACAAAAACTTAGAATTTTATTTTCATATTTCCAATCATTGTTAATGAAGTGTGCAGTTAGGGTCATGTAGCTAAGATTCTGAATGGATGTCTAACAATCAACGGTTAAGGCTACCCCATTGTAATCAGATTTGAAATAACCTTTCAATCTTACTTTTTCATCAACAAAAAGTTGAAAACAGTCCCTCGCCACAGTCCTCCTTGATGGAATAGTTAATTGGGGTTGTAATTTTTTGCATAGCAACTTAAACCCTTCTCCTTCAACTACCCTAAAAGAGTGTTCATCTAGGATCACAAAGAGAGCAATAGCCTTCCTACAAGCTGCCAAATTAAATCATTGGCTTACAGCAACCAAGCCACCACCCTCTCCATTAGCAAAGGAGAGAGCAGTTTGAGTGGGATCATTTTGTGGCATCTTGGTGCATACTTTTATGTGAGAAAGCATGTTAGATGTCCCATGGGATTTTGGATCACACAAATATTTTTTATGACAGTGTTTGCAAGCAACTACTGGTTCAGTTTCATTAGGCAATTTAATAAAGTGGTCCCAAGCAGGAGAGGATTTTCTAGGACCATTAGCATTTTGTTTTCTCTTCTTTCCAAGAGGAGGAAGCCCAATAGCATGAATTTCAATGGCAGGAACATCAGTTGCAGCAACACCAGATGTTAACGTAGAAGGTTAGTGTTGAGTAACATTCTCCATTACTAAAAATTAATGAAGATTATAATCAACACACAACCAACATTATCAACTCATTAAGTGTTTAGATGCTTAGTTTCAACATTTGTTAATTGTATGACTTAGGTTTTAATTCTCCCTCATCTCACATGTGTATAGATGAATTATGTGTTTAGATGAATTATGACTTAAGTTTTAATTCAAAATTGTTTCTAAATCAAAATCTGTTTAGATGAATTATGACTTAAGATTTAATTCAAAATTGTTTCTAAATCAAAACATGTTTTAATTCAATCATTTTATTTACTAACTCATAACTTTAATCTCAATTAAGCGCTCCAAATATTCACTAAAATTTGTAGCTTATGTACTTACTAAAAGATTTAGAGGCGGAAATGCTTGCTAGTAGTATACAGTAGTATTCAATACATAAGCTAATATATACCATGAATCATATCTCTAGATATGCACCTATATAAATCATAAATTCAAATGCTTGCTAGTAGCATACAGTACACACACACACACACACACACACATATATATATATATATATATATATATATATATATATATATGTGTGTGTGTGTGTGTGTGTGTGTGCAGAAAATTAACTTATATGCCCTTCCTCATTATTCAAAACACTAATTTAACATTGTGGCACTTTTCAACATTATTAAAGCTATAAGTATCACTAAAAGGATCCATTTTTAACATTTTTTAGCATCAGATGCATCATTGAACTTCAAAAGAAAAAGTAAGATTAAATTCTATACACCAAAAATTCCATATTTTTTTTCGCCTTTTCATCCATTAGCATATAATAGATCAGTCAGTCAATAAATAAGCTAGTATATACATATAAAAATATACACATACAGTAGCACTCAAAATATACACATATAAAAATATATTAAGTAGATGAAATAAGAGACTTGATGCAAGCATTTGGATTTATGAAAGAAACATGGCAAGTGCAGATAATTTGACTAAAATTTTATACATATAAAAATTCTTAAAATTGTAGGCATATACAACACACCTTTGCAGTTTTCAAGTTTTCAAGTAAACTTAAATTTTACCAGTACCTCCCTCCAATTAGCAATCTTGAAGAAGAAGATAAAAAAAACACACAATGTTATAATAACAAAGACGTATCATAAGCTCACAAATTAACAATGAAAACAAATTAAAACATAAAGGTATACCTTTTCAACTCAGAAAGTTTATTCTTTAAACTAGTAGCTACAAAGGTATAAAAACAAACTGAGATATTGTTATTCTTCTCATAAAGTACAAATGAATAACAAAGAGAAGAAAGAAAATATAACCTTTGGTGTAAATTTGAGGTCATCATAGTTTATCGTAGCATTAGAGTTCATCAGAGCATGTAAAAAAACAAAAATTAGTCAAAATCCTAATAAAAACAAACCCTAAATCAGACATAAATGCAGAAAAGTGAGAACAAGTACCTTCTTCCAAAATGAAATCCTTAATAGGTGCTATTCTGAATAGATAAAATTAACATGGAAACAAAATCAGTAAAGTTGGAAACAAATGAACATATTGTCATACCCCAAATTTTGACCACTAAGATTTCCCATCATTGTGTAAATCATCAGCACAATATGGATGTACCTTTGTGCCTCATCAATCTCCTTAAGGAATTATTGACCATTCACTACAATCAAACTAGGGTTTCAAACCCTCTCAGAGCTTTTAGACAAATGATCAATCAAGGAATGACATGATCTTCAACTTGTCTAACCTCTTAAACATCCACAAAGGATCAAGAGGACTCCCACATCAAAAATTAAGCACAAGAGTGCAACATTTCAAGTGGATCAAGCCTCAAGTTTATCTAATACAAAGTCAACTGACGCAGAAAGTCAAAGTTTGACTTTTGGTCAACTTTGAGCTTCACAAGCCATTACTCAAGAAAATATGATGGATGATTTAATTTGATCAAATTTAAATCAAGAAATCATGCAAAATTGCAAAATTGATCAAATTGAAAGAAACTTAGAAATTTTTTCTAAGTTAAAATCACGTTCAAGTGCACAACTTTTCAAGGTTGTAACTATTGATCCAAGCATCCATTGATTTTGAGTAAGAGCTACTTTTAAAGAGGGTATTTGATACTTCAACATTGTAGAAGGAATCAATTCAAAATATCATAAGGATTGAAAGATATAAGTGATCAAAGTTTGGAATTCTTAATGTCTGATGTTCTAACATTGCATATGACATCGCTAATATTTTTCCAGCAAGAATGTCCCAACTTCAAGGATGTTTTTCTCCATGATCCAAGTTGATTCAAGCCAAACCTTGAACATCAAAGTTGAAGTACGTTATCTCAGCTTTCCAGAAAGTTGTAGAACGTCCTTGTAGCATACTCGAGCAAGGAGATATGATTTTTGCAAAAAGCATTGATAAAGCAGAATTTTCATGACAGCTTTTAGGACAGATTTGACTACACAAGTTCAAGACCATTTTTGATGACTTTGCAAGCTGAACCGAGACCAAAGTCAAACATCAAAGTTAAAGTATGTCATTAGGGCTTTCCAAAATGTATAAGAACTCCCATTAATTCAACTTGAGCAAGGAGTTATGAACCTCACAATATGCCTTGCTCGAGCTAATTTTTTAGGACAGATTTTGCGCACTTTTCTTGTGCCACCCAATTTTCAAGCTTTGTCACCATGCAAGACAAGCATCAAAGATGCAATTCACTTCAACTCAAAATATCATAGTGGATTAAAAGATACAAGTGATTAAAGTTTGGAATTATTAATTTTCAATGTCTGATGTTCTGACATTGCATACGACATCATTAATATTTTTCCAGCAAGAATATCCCAACTTCAATGATGTTTTTCTCCATGATCCAAGTTGATTCAAGACAAACCTTGAACATCAAAGTTGAAGTACATCATCTCAGCTTTCCAGAAAGTCCTAGAACGTCCATGTAGCATACTCGAGCAGGGAGTTATGGATTTTACAAAAAGGCTTGCTGCAGCTGAATTTTTCATGGGACAGATTTGCACATTTCTTGTGCCACACGAATTTCCAAGCCTTGTCATCATCTTGGACAC
Organism: Lathyrus tuberosus; assembly: GCA_022829125.1. Classification (NCBI taxonomy): domain Eukaryota; kingdom Viridiplantae; phylum Streptophyta; class Magnoliopsida; order Fabales; family Fabaceae; genus Lathyrus; species Lathyrus tuberosus. The sequence goes on from JALAZF010000361.1 coordinate 5,066,978, forward strand.
ATCTGAGGATCAAATCTAAAGGGGACAATCACTGAGCCAAGCCTCCAAAGTCCTTGGAACAAGAAGTAGCATGCTATTCCTAAAAATCCCTAAAAGAGGCACAAGACTCCAATTTTGGATTAGAGCATTTAATAGATGCTTAGAGGTGGCATGGACTGACACATTTGCAATTGAATTCAGTCAAGATTCCTCCAACAAGTAGGGAACCAAAGCTCTGTGCTTTAACCTCTAGTCAATGGCTAGAGGAGACTTGGATTTTCATTGGCCAACATTGGCCAAACCTCTGCTGCAGCCACCATTCACTATTGCTGCAAAAACAAACTTGCTCTACTATAAATAGAGCTCATTTGTGCTCAGTTTGAGTACACCAAAGCCATCAAACAGATGCTTTCCTCAAAATCTCTTCTTTCACCTCAAATTTGCCTTCCAAAGCAAGTAATTCTGAGTTTTTGAGCTTGAGAGCTTTTCCATCACAATCAATCACACACACACCTCATATATATCATATGTAAGCTGTGCAAACTATCACAAGTGACCTGTAATCACAAAATCACAAAATCACAAAGTCACTTCTCAAAACCTCAAAATGGCACTTTTTTGCATTTTTCAAGCCATGTCTTGATTCAGTCACTTACCAAACCAGATAAAACCTCAAACACACTCCAAATATCATCCTTGAACTATCCCAAATGGTTCCCAACATCTGGAACACCATTTGAGGGAGTTGCTATTTTGGTCACTTTTAACCCCTTTTGCAAGAAAGGGACAGTTTGTGTTTTTGCAGGTACCAGCTGATTCCAACCATCCTAAAAACTTCTAAGAGGTCATTTGATGGTGTCCAAAACATCAAATCATTTCTGGAACAAAGCACTTGGTAGGTTGCACAAAATCTCCAAAAAAAGAGGTAAAATTCATAACTTGAATTCTTTGAATCATGCTTTCCTTTGATATCCACATACATGCATCATATTGAACAATTCTTGAAGCAAAAATGTAGTCCTTAATGTGTATGTTATGATCCTCCTACTGTTTTCACTTTAACATGTTTATATGTGGAGTTTATGTTGTTTTAAACTTAAGGTGCAGATCTGGTTTTTTGCCTTGTGTGTGTTGTACATTAAGTTTCAGTATGTATGAGTAATACCATTGGATTCCTTGCGAAAAATTGGTCAAGATAGGTTCTTACGGATTTCAATTTCGTTAAAAATTGAGAGAGTTATGAATGTTTGAAAATTTGATAATCAAATATGTTTAAACTTAAGGTGCAGATCTGGTTTTTTGTCTTGTGTGTGCTGTACATTAAGTTTCAGTATGTATGAGTAATACCATTGGATTCCTTGCGAAAAATTAGTCAAGATAGGTTCTTACGGATTTCAATTTCGTTAAAAATTGAGAGAGTTATGAATGTTTGAAAATTTGATAAGCAAAGATGTTTAAACTTAAGGTGCAGATCTGGTTTTTTGCCTTGTGTGCGCTGTACATTAAGTTTTAGTATGTATGAGTGATACCATTGGATTTCTTGCGAAAAATTGGTCAAGATAGGCTCTTCCGGATCTTAATTCCGTTAAAAATTGAGAGAGTTATGAATGTTTGAAGTTTGATAAAAAGATGTTGAAAATCAAGGTGCAATTCTGGTTTTTGTCTGATGTCGAATGTGATGTTGTGACATCGTCCCTTTTCTCTTATACTCAAAACTCATGAGTGATGTCTCATGAGTGATGTTGTGACATCACATTCCTCTTTTTCTTAGTTTATCTTCAAAACTCAACCAATTCTTTTACATAGCAAAAATCATCATTTTCAAAATCTGTTTTACGCACTTCTTATTCATACTCCATAATATTTTAATCCACCAAAAAATCACAAAAAATATTATTATTTGATATATTTTTAATATATTCAAAAATATTGTTTTAAATTGTTTTAAATGCTTTTAAAATGATTTCTTTTTCTTGATTTTTAAAACCAAAATGATTTTAAATATTCATGTGGATAAAATACTTTTTCATAAACCTTAATCACTGTTTATAACATGATTAATGGTTTTATTTGATATTTTTTATCATTTTTTTACTTGATTTTTCTTTGAAAAATGCCCTTTAAAAAATGAAATTAGAGTTTTTGATTAATTCAACCCTCATCAAACTTTTTCAAACACTCATGGGCCTCTAATAGAGTGTAAGTCCCATCCCTTTTGTAAATAAATATTTTGGGCCTCAGACATTGTATAAGTCCCTCTGTACATTTACAAAGTTCGGCGCGATCGTCGCCTTTTAACAAAAAAAAACCTTGGGCCTCTCCTTGAGCTATAAGACCCATTCAAAACTTTTGGGCCTCTAATAGAGTGTAAGACCCAATCCTTTTTTTGACCAAATCATTTTTGGGCCTCAGTGTATTGTATAAGTCCCGATACCGTCAAAAACAAACGGCGCGATCGTCGCCTTTTGAAAAACCATTTGGGCCTCTCCTTGAGCTATAAGACCCATTCAAAACTTTTGGGCCTCTAATAGAGTGTAAGACCCAATCCCCTTTTAACCAAAACATTATGGGCCTCAGATATTGTATAAGCCCCTTTGCGTTAAAAGAAAACCTCGGCGCGATCGCCATTTTAAACGGAAAAATCATTTGGGCCTACCTTCGTGTTATAAGCCCCACTCTTTTTCTTTAAAACCTTTTTGGGCCTCTTGAGAGAGTGTAAGACCCATCCCTTTGTACAGAAAACCTTTTTGGGCCACAGTCACTTGTATAAGTCCCTCTGTACAAATTCAAACAGTGCGCTCACTGATAAAACGTTAGGCCTCTCCTTTAGCTGTAAGCCCCAAATCTTTCTTTTTCAAAGTACTTTCTCCTTTGATTTTGAAATATACTGTTGTTTTCAATCTTTCTTTGTTGAACAACTAACCAAACAGTATGGAAGCTCTACAACCGAGTAAGTGTTTATCCGCTTTCATTTACCGCTTTCATATACATATAACTGTATTGTGGGGCTGTTTCGGTGTAAGTCTTCTTTCATAAACTCATATCAACTGTGTAATAATAGTATAGATATTTAGAGTTTCCCCGGCAACTACGTCTAGAACTAGGTGACGCCGTTTCGTTTATTCGTAGAAATAGACAACTAGATCCCCAATAGGATCACCAGATACAGTCTTCTCTTCGGCTGTCCTCATTAGGAATTGTCAAGAAACTCTACTCCCAGAGATGAATGTATTCTCCATGAATGGCATCTTTGAGTTTCTTCCAAATTCTCGAACTTTCCTGGCTTGATCTATTCCTTGTGAATAGCCTGTCTTGAATTTCTCGGGGTTTGGGGACCCACGGGCTTCTTAAAAGCATCAGCCTCCTCTTGGGCATCGTACAAGGACCCACAGGCTTCCTAAAAGCAACCCCGCCTCCTCTTGGGCTTAGTACAAGGACCCTACGGCTTCTTAGAAGTATTCACATCCTCCTCTTAGGCTTCGTATAATGATCTCTTCCTTCGGGAATGATAGCCTCCTCTTGGGCTTCGTACAAGGACCGATCGGCTTCTTAAAAGTTTCCAGCCTCCTCTTGGGCTTCATACAAATTGTCCCGACGACCTCCTAGAGGTATAGGAACAGAAATTAGTCATCTACATAAAACAGTCCTTTCCGAGAGTCTACTACTGTTTCTCAAAGCATAGTACAAAAGATAAAACTCTAGACTTGGACAGTCTAATCTCCTTGAGTCTCAAAGACATTCTCAAGTGACCCATTCGTTAAATAGGAAGAAAACCCGTAGTCTCGGACAGTCTCAATACCCTTCGGATTTCCCACTTCCTTAAAGAACAGGAATGACCCGGATCCTCGAATCAAATCCTTGAGTACAACATTGCTCATATAAGAACTGATTTTCTCTTTAAATCAGTATACTGGACCTGTCACTCAACTGAAACAGTAACCATAGCCTCCTCTTAGGCTTTGTATAATGATCCTTCTTCAGTGAAGTTAGCCTCTTCTTGGGCTTTGTACAAAGATCCTCCCCAGCGGAATCAAACAAAGTTCAGCCTCTCTCTCGGGCTTTGTACGAGACACATAAGAGACTCCCTCGTTGAGTCAATCACCCTTTCGCCTCCATCTCGGGCTTTATACGAGATACAAAAAGGTTCTTATTGATCCAAACAAACAACAGCCTCCATCTCAGGCTTCGTACGAGATACAAAAAAAATCTCTTGTTGAGTCAAATAGCCTCCATCTCGGGCTTTATACCAGATACCAAAAGATTCCCTCGTTGAATCAAACCCTTTTAGCCTCTCTCTCGGGCTTTGTACGAGACACATATTAGCCTCCTCTTAGGCTTTGTATAAGAAAACCACTGGTTGATCCAATCAACCTTTTAGCATCAAAGTTGTACCTCGTTCACAGTACACAAACATCAACAACTCCTTCCCTTTCATCTAATCGCTGTAAGCGGCAAGCCTCTGGATCATCTACATCCATGCCACTGTCCCTCTTTTAGCATGAGAAATTCCTAAGGAAAGATGGCATTGCTCTACACTGAGTTAAAGTCTTCTCCTTCAGGTTAAAACCCCCTATAAAGGAAATTATGGCATTGCTAGGATCCGCGTATCCCGGTTAAAAGTAATCCTCCTTTATAATCAGTCACCCAACAGTTATGACAAATAAACCCCTTTAGAGATGACAAATTCTCTCTAAGGTCAACACTTTTAGCTTCATATCTTGGGCTTTGAACAAGATATAAATCACCTTTAGCTTCACATATTGGGCTTTGAACAAGATACAAACCACCTTTCGGTTCACGTCTTGGGCTTTGAACAAGACACCAAAACAACCATTTCCTCCCATTGAATAGGAGGAACTACGAACGCTCTGATTTCCCTGTTTCGGAAAAACGGGAATACGTGGGCATAAGATTGAAAGAAAAATCTTAGCGAGCACACTAAACAAAAACCCAAAATCCCATACTCTCATACTCTCATACATTCGTCCTAACATCCTAACCGATAGCCTAAAGCACCCCTTCGTCAACAAAATAACCTAGGAGAAACCCCGAATCTTTGTAGCATCTGTAAACCAACAGTTTTGACTATTTAACCTCAGTTTGCAAGCAGGGTTTGCAAGCAGAGCGATCGTGCTTCGCAACCACATCCAAAAAATCACTCGCTACAGAAAAATGGCGACTCTGTTGGGGACGTTGAACTGATCTCGTTCTCTTCTTGTCCCCTAGTTAGAAACCTTGATGTCACTAGGATTTTAGGTCAAAACGCCGTTAATTTGGAATGAAACCACAGGATGGTGACTCCGCCGGGAAACCATTTTCTGTCAGGAACTTAGGATTCATGGCTTTAAAGGTCTAGGATGATTAGGACAAATATATATACTGCTTTTCCTAATTGCTATACGTGTTTATTTTTCTACTAATGGGAATGCGTGTGATGCCGCATGTGCAAAGATTGAGTATACACTTAAGATAAGTGATGGCGATGAGGTCGACCATCAACCTCAGTGGAGGCTGACCAATGCAACCCATTCCCCCTCTTAGGCAATGGGCCGATTGTGAGGTCTGAGAAGCTGAGGAGCCAAACCCTTTCGTAGTGCGGAAACTATCGAGAATAGTTGTTACGCGATACTACCCTCATTTGAGGCTGGTGATCTATTCTCGGTGAATGGCACTTACTCTAAGATTGCTCTACAACTCGCTGGCGATCCGCTAGTTGTTTTGCTTTCCTGGGAGGAGCTGATGATAATGAGTACAGGTACAAAAATCACCCTAGTATAAACCTTTGGGGATGGGTAGAGCCTTGACTTCATGACAACGACCCTTTGACCCCATGTTTTTTCTATGTTTTTGTGTGCTGCATTCATGCATTCATTTAAAAAACATTAAAACAAGAAAAAATTTCTCTTCTAGTCTCTCTGTTTTTCAAATTAAACTAAGACTGTGATTGCAAATATCAGAGAAAAGGATTGCGCTAATGAATTTCGGTAGAAGGAGAACTCATAAGTACACCTTCAGGATTCCAAAACTAGAGGATTTGAGAGGTTTGGCGAGGATGATCACAAACCAAGAGGCCTTTAGAGCCAAGCACAGAGGTCTGCTACCTCTGTTAAGGGTCCATGTGATTGAGGGAATCATGGACGCGCTCGTTCAATTCTACGATCCGGTTTATCACTGTTTCACATTCCCGGATTACTAGCTCTCACCAACGCTGGAGGAGTATTCTCATCTGATTGATTTACATATCATAGATCAAGCTCCATTTTCTGGACTGGAAGAAATTCCAAAGAATCAGACCATTGCAGGAGCAATTCATTTGGACGAGTCTGAGGTCAGGATTCACATGACTACTAAGGGTGGCATACAAGGTTTGCCAGCCCAATTCTTAACAAAGAAAGCTCTGTACTTTGCTAGTATAGGGAACGGGACTACTTTTGAAAGCATCTTTGTCTTGCTCACCTACGGGTTATTTTTGTTTCCCAGCATTAATAATTTCGTCGATATCAACTCCATTAAGGTTTTTCTCATTGGAAACCCTGTGCCGACTTTGCTCGCAGATGCATATCATTCTGTACACTTAGGGAATTTGTACAGTGGAGGGGAGATCACATGTTGTGTACCTCTGTTTTATAAATGGTTTATCTCCCATTTACCTAAGTCTGCTGCTTTCTGGGATCATAAGAGTGCCTTGCGCTGGTCGCAGAAGATCATGTCTCTCACCAACTCTGACATAGATTGGTGTAATAGGATCTATGATGGAATCAGAATCATTGATCGTTGTGGAAACTTTCCCAACGTACCCCTTATAGGAACTAAGGGAGGAATCAACTATCATCCAGTTCTCGTTCGTCGTCAATTTGGATACCCGATGAGGCATATTCCGCTGAATGCTCATCTGGAAGGTCTTTTCTTCAAGGAAGGAGAAAACAACAGGGCACTAAAGATGGAAATAGTGCACGCTTGGAAACATGTGCATAAGAAAGGACGAGAGTCTCTGGGAAAACCGGACTGTGTCTCGGTGGAGCCTTATCTCCATTGGGTCAGGCTAGAGCTCTCAAGCTAAAAATGCCTTATCCTCGTTACTGAATTCTTCCGCCGAGGGAATCTGTCATGTATTTCATAACGGAAACTGAAAAGCTTCAGGTTACTCTTAACAAAGTTCAAAAGGAGAGAAGGTCTTGGAAGAACAAGTACCGCACCCTCGACATAGAGTGCATCAAAATACAGCAATTACTGAAAGAGAAAGATGCTCTGATCGAGATTTTAGAGCAACATGCTATAGAGAATCAAGATGACCAAAGGAATTTGCTCACTCCTTTCACCTGGCAAAGGAATGACAACCCGACAACGACCCAAGAGCCCCGGTCAAAGAAAAGGAAAATACCAGAATCAGCACCCGGTTTCTCCTCAGAGAGGACTCGGGACCCATTAGCTTAGGTTTCTGTTTCTGCAATTTGTAATCTACTGTATTTTCGTTTCCACAATCCTTTGAATTCAATAAAAAGGGGTTTCCCCACTGTTTGATATTTGCAATCTAATTGTCGAAGTTTATTTTGATTAAACCAAAAAACAATTAATATAATCATTGCATTCATCATTCTCACATCACGTATTCTTCTTCCCTACGAATCTCACGTTTGTATCTCGGTTCTAGAGTCAAACTGTCTCATTCGTATAATACTCGGGCCAATCGTCAGAAAAAGATGGATGACCTTGAGGAAGAAAATAGAGAGTTGAAAGAAGAGATCGACGCTCTGAGAGAGGATATGAGAAAGCTTCGTAATGACATGCAAGCCATGGCAGAAGCTCAGATACAAAGGATTGTGATCTCAGAGATCACCTCAGTGCCCATAGTGGAGAAGAATGATCCTAGGTATCAGATGCCAAAAGATCGTCCCTGGGGCATGCCTGTTAACTATATCCCGGAAGGATATGTTCCGCCAATCGCTGAAGATCAGGGAATCATAACAGAAGCCGCTGGGCCTGAAGGTTACAAACTTCGGGAAAGCGAAGATGCCAGAGGCATACTGAAGACTCCTGAAGGTTACAAACTTCGGGAAACGCCAAGATTCGCTGCCGTAGTCACGGTACCACCCCCTGTGGTGCACACTGTCCCGGAAGGACAGATTCCACAGATACCTTCTGGTAAAAAGGAAACCATGTTCGACAGAATGGATGAATTCCAGGAGCAGTTCTTGGAAATGCAGAAAGAACTGCAAGCCATTCGCGGTCAGGATTTATTTGGAAAGGACGCCGCAGACCTCTGCTTGGTCCCCAATGTGAAAGTCCCGCACAAACTTCAAGTGCCCGACTTTGAAAAGTACAAGGGTAACTCTTGCCCTCAGAGCCATCTGGTGATGTACGGTCGGCGAATGTCAGCTCAGACGGAGAATCAAGACCTATTGATTCACTACTTTCAGGATAGTTTAACCGGTGTCACATTAAAATGGTACATGGGTTTAAACTGTGCTACGATCAGTACATTCAGAGATCTTGGTACTGCCTAAATCCAACAATACAAATACAATTTGGACATGGCACTGGACAGAGATCAACTCAGATCAATGTCACAAAAGGACAAGGAAACCTTTAAGGAGTACGCCCAGAGATGGCGTGAAATTGCCGCTCAGATTTGTCCACCTCTTGAGGAAAAAGAGATGACAAAGATCTTCTTAAAGACCTTAAGCTCATTTTACTATGACCGAATGGTTGCCAGTGCACCCAGTGACTTCAGCGAAATGGTCGGCATGGGCGTACGTCTTGAGGAAGCCGTCCGAGAGGGACGTTTGGTAAAAGACACTGGATCGACGAGCGGTACTAAAAAATACGGTAGTACTCACCCTAAGAAAAAAGAGCAAGATATTGGGAATATCTCTCTCAGAAAGCAAAGGCGACGTTATCAGCCGGTAGCAACTGTAACTCCTGCTATCAGCCCTGCGCCTATTCCTACGTATCAATCTCAGGTTGCGCAGAGCCAACCTAATTAGCAAAGGATACAACAGCCTCTTCAGCAGGCTCGTCCTCCATATAACAACAACCGTACAACACGACCATCAGGGTTTGATCTTATACCCATGTTGTACGCAGAACTATTTTCGTTACTACTAGCTAAGGGGCACATCCAGACTAAGTTTCCTCTTACAGTACCGGAAAATCCGCCTTTTTGGTTTAAGGTGGATCAAACATGCCCTTATCATCAAGGAGGATCAGGGCATAACATAGAGAACTGTCTCAGTTTCAAATCTGACGTGCAAAAGCTTGTTAGGAGCGGGCTCTTATCTTTCAAAGATACGAATCCCAATGTTCTCAAAAACCCGCTGCCTCAACATGAGAAAGCTGCAGTCAACCTGATTGAGAAAGAATTTAACAACGTCTATCAAATTCACGATGTACTCTTGTGGAAAACCAATCTGGTCAAGATGCATTGTAGACAGAGTGGGTATGGCCATGTGCCACCTCATAATTATCATCAGTGTGATATCTGCTCTAAAGACAATCAAGGATGTTCTGTGGTGCAAACAGCTCTACGGGAACAGATGGATCTCGGATGGATCCAAGAGCACCGGGTTCGTGGAGTTAACATGGTCTATACGAACTCCAACGTCATTCAGAACCACGACATCTGTGCAATGAATGTCAGTTTGGTGGCGATGCACTCAAGGTAAAGCCAATATCATAATCTGCCACGACACAATTACAGTTCTTGTCTGACTTGCTCGGTAAACAAACAGGGATGCTCTTTCATACAAGAGGCCCTCCAGCGTCAAATGGATCTTGGATGGATCCAATACTACCATGATAGGAATCCTTATCAGATTAACATGGTTCAGATCTTCGATATTCGCGTGATGAATACCAACCTGGTAGAGTTACATGCCGAGCAGGTCCGACTCGGATTCTTAATATCACACGACTATCAAAGTTGTAAAGCAGGTTGCGAAAATGATCGAGGTTGTACCCTTGTCCAGGGAGCACTTCAGCACTTGTTAAATCACTGGTGGATGCCAATCTATATGGATGAAGATACTCAGCAGATTAGTATCAATAACGGGAATCCCACTCGGCGTCAAAGTTAGGATGTCCGATCTATGGAAGCTAACTTAGTGAGGTTGCATTGTATTCAAAGTGGGCGTGGCCAGGTGCCACCACACAATTATGACCGTTGTAGTGTCTGTTCAGAAAGTAACCAAGGGTGTTACCTTGTGAGACCAACTCTTCAGGGTCAGGTGGATCGTGGAGAGATTAGCCCATATCCGGGTTCTGGACCCATCAACTGGACGCCGAACTACCTTGCCGATCAAGTTGAGGATGTTGTCACAATCTCTGGTCATCACCAGACCAGGGATGTTTTTTCCATTATCCCTCTACTTGACGAATCTAAAGTTCCCAACCGGGAACGGATCGAGATTACTTACGATGGTCAGAAAAATAAGAGGGCTCCCGTAGTCATTTATCTGCCGGGACCACTACCGTATGAATCAACTAAGGCTATCCCTTACAAATACGGTGTAACGACAATTGAAAATGGAACTCCATTACCCTCCGTTGTGAATATTGCAGACATCAGTTGTGTAACACGGAGTGGTCGAATCCTCAACCGAGGAGTTGGAGAACCTAACAAAGAAAAGGAACTTCAGACAGAAGCTCCCGATCCATCAGTCGGTCAATCCAGTAATCCCGACCTTTCGAAAAAAGATGATGAGATGCTGAAGCTCATCCAAAGGAGTGAATATAACATTGTTGATCAGCTATTACAGACTCCTTCAAAGATCTCAGTATTATCACTGTTACTCAGTTCAGAAGCCCACAGTGAGGCTCTACAGAAAGTCTTGGAGCAAGCCTTTGTAGAACAGGATGTAACAATCAGACAGTTCGATAGTATTGTCTCTAACATCACATCCTGCAACAATTTGGGATTTAGTGATGAGGAATTACCTGAAGAGGGTCGTCGTCATAACATGGTACTCAATATCACAGTTAACTGCCAAGATGATGCTTTAGCCAGCATACTGGTAGACACAGGGTCAGCCCTGAATGTTATGCCAAAGTCCACTTTGATGCAATTATCATTCAAAGGCCCTCCGATGAGAGTCAGCGAGGTTGTCGTCAAAGCATTCGACGGATCCAGAAAAATGGTTATCGGCGAAGTTGATCATCCCATAACTACCGGTCCTCACACTTTCTAAGTCACTTTCTAGGTCATGGACATCCGGGAAACATACAGTTATTTATTAGGAAGACCTTGGATACATCAGGCTGGAGCGGTCACTTCAACCCTCCACCAAAAGCTAAAGTTCGTCCAGAACGATCAACTTGTCACAGTCTGTGGAGAACAGGCCTTGCTCGTGAGTAACTTATCGTCATCTACTGGTATAGAACCCGAGGAGGTTATTGGAACTCAGTTCCAAGCACTGTCGGTGAGCAAGGATAATCAATCAAGAGGAGGAACCTCGATTTCCTCATACAAAGATGCTATCAAAGCGGTCGATAGTACCGACACAACCGGATGGGGACAACTTGTCATTCCTACTAGCAATACAACAAAGAAGGGTCTTGGTTTTTCTGCAACCTGTACCCGGACAACTGCTAACGATGAAAGTATTCATCCCATTCAGAACTTCTTCCATAGTGGAGGTTTCCTTCACCAAGTGTCTCAAGCAGTACATGCTATCAATGAGGAAGATCCCTCTAACACAGATGAAGAATGGAAGTCCTACCTTAACGAGGACGGTTATATGTCTCAGGAAGAGGTGCCTATACCATTTTGCTATCCCGCACAGAGTCCGAGATTTACACCACGGTCAGACGTCAAAATGATATATGGAGATTGTGATCCAGAAGGATGTCGTGCTCCGCCAAATTCATTAGAGGAAGACACTCTGATGAAAGACAACTTTGACCACAATTACTATGGCCCAATGGATGGTCTGCCAATGTGGCAACCTTATCCAGGAGGTTTGAGGCAAGAAAGTCAGTCGAACAATGAAAGTTAGCTGACCATCATTGAACAGAATACCTGTGTCCCCACCATGTCATGGGATCAACACTCAGGTCATTCAGAAACTACTCAACATGACGATGAATTTGCAACGTTTGCAGGACTTGAATTCATCAACTATGCTTTTCCTGAGGTCAATGTCATCGAGAGGGATGACTCCTCCAGTTCGAAAGAAGTGTGGGACACCTTGGGACAACCGAGTGGAAAATACGACTTCATGGTCAAGTACACCGCTCCCGAAAGCTCTCGTATCAAGCTCGAAGATATCCAGCCAACTGGATGGGGAGATACAGCTGAGAGCACAAATGCTATGCAAAATGCAACAGAGGAATTCTCCTACGACAACTCTTCCTGGGAGACAGATTCCAATGATCCCGCTCCACCAGAAATCAGCGTTATTTCTGAAGACAAATCAAGGAAGGTGCCAGACTTTGTGATTCACCAAGGAGTTCGCCACCAGTGGGTTGCTGTTGATGTTCCGAAGGCCATTCACCAGTCAAAGTAATTGCCATCTTTTAACCTTTCACCCTACCCAGGTGAAACGGATGTTTTGATAGGGCTCGCTTTCTGGAAATTTCCCTCTTCTCTTTGCCCGAAGCGACAGAGTTTTGTTTTATAGGGTTGTAGTTTCAAGAATCGACTTATTCATTAATAAAATAATGTCGTTCTGTAATTTCCGCATTAATTGCTGTTTTCTCTTTTTGCTTTCTAAGAAATTGGTAATCCTAAAAAACAAAACAATAATAAAAACAAGCAGTAAAAGAAATACACTGCACACACTTGCATTTTCTCTACCTCTTCTAAACACAAATCATCACGTCATGCATATTGCTTGTTTTAAACCCAGTTGAAACATACGATCCGATGCCTTCTCCCGACTTTGGGTTCTCGGTATTTGGGGCTGAAGAAGAAGTTGACAATGAAATTCCATAAGAGATCTCCCGACTACCTAGACAAGAGGAAAGGTCCATTGAACCTCACAAAGAGTCGTTGGAAATGGTAAACTTGGGTTCAGAAAAAGAGAGAAAAGAAATCAGGATTGGGGCACTGCTCAGTCCAACTGCCAGAGAGGGTTTGATAAAGCCTCTCAGAGAATTTCCCATTGTATTCGCTTGGTACTATCAGGATATGCCAGGGTTGGATACCAGCATCGTGGAACATCACTTACCGTTAAGATCGCAATGTCCGCCAGTAAAGCAAAGGTTAAGACGGACTCACCCGGACATGGCCATCAAAATCAAAGAGGAGGTACAGAAACAGATTGACGCGGGTTTCCTCGCTACATCTGAATATCCTCAATGGTTAGCCAACATCGTACCCGTTCCCAAAAAGGACGGAAAGGTCAGAATGTGTGTTGATTACAGAGATCTGAATAAGGCAAGTCCAAAAGACGACTTTCCTTTACCACACATTGACATGCTGGTAGACAGCACAGCAAAGTTCAAAATTTTCTCCTTCATGGATGGATTCTCGGGCTATAACCAGATCAAAATGGCGCCGAAAGACATGGAGAAAACTTCGTTCATTACCCCATGGGGTACCTTTTGTTACAAGGTAATGTCGTTCGGTTTGAAGAATGCCGGGGCAACCTATCAAAGGGCCATGACTACTCTTTTTCATGACATGATACACAAAGAAATTGAGGTATATGTCGATGATATGATTGCAAAATCTAAGACAGAAGAGGAGCATGTGACCCACCTGTCGAAACTATTCGAGCGTTTGAGGAAGTACAAACTCCGCTTGAATCCCAACAAGTGCACCTTCGGTGTCCGTTCAGGGAAACTACTAGGGTTCATCGTCAGCCAGAAAGGAATTGAGGTCGATCCTGACAAGGTCAAGGCCATTCGAGAAATGCCTTCTCCGAAAACTGAAAAACAAGTCAGAGGATTCTTGGGACGTTTGAACTACATCTCCAGATTCATATTCCTCATGACCGCGACATGTGCGCCAATCTTCAAACTACTCAAGAAGATACAATTATTTCTCACTGATTCGCGAGGCAAATGGACTCCAAATTATGATGGCCCCTATGTGGTCACGAAAGCTTTCTCAGGCGGCGCCTTGAGACTTGCCACCATGGACGAAGAAGAATTTGCCTACCCCACGAATGTTGATGTAGTCAAGAAATACTTCGCCTAAATTAAAAAAAAAAACGTCTCGGTGGATTGAAAACCCGAAAGGGCGGTCCAAGCAAAAGTTAGAGACATAAAAAAAAATCATCCCGTTGGATTGGAAACATCAAAGTACAATCCAGGCAAAAATTAGGGATAATGGCAAGTAACTATGTTCAACAGAGGCAAGTCCCTCAGCAGCAGCAGTTATACCATCCATCGGAGGAAAATTCCAGTCAAGGTCATCTTCGACAGAAGCTCAGGATGCCCAGAATTCAAAGTTGGTAGAAGGATAGTGGTCGTTATGTTTCAACGTAGCCCTTTTCCCTGTAAATTACCATTTTCAAACTTTGTATATACTCTTTGGAATCACGCGTTTGGCTGATCTCCTTCTTATAAATAAAATTTGAGCCTTAGTGCTTTTGTTTGTAATTTTCATTTGTTTTAGCTTTACAGAATGACGTTTTTTAACATGATTAACAATTCTTGAAATGAAACAAAAATGAATTTACTTGTTAAAATTTTTTTGCTTTAAAATAAAGATGGCAATTTCTTTTGACTGTTGAACATCAAAAGAGCATCAACCGCTTCTCCGGAAGTAAGCAAACTTCAAAGTGCAGAATCAAAGTACTCCTTCTACGCCAGTGCGCCTGAATGAAGGATCAATAGTGTCGAATGCGACTATTCCTTCTGATACCCTCGACCGAGTTCTTATCTCCTAAGCCCGACCAACATAGCTCCCAACAGGGACTATCTTTCCTAAGCAAGGTGGAATTGCTATTCTGAACTAGCGGTACTTCTTCGCCCCCGCGATGGCCGAGTATCCAGTCATGTTCATTTTTTTAGTTGGTATGTCGCGTCAGTTTTGTCAGCATAAACATACATACATCATGCATTCTATTTGCATTCTCATTCATATTGCATCACTATCACTCCAGTCGGTCTTATCCCTAGTGATAGCTGTCCTCTCGGTCAAGTTGTCAGTTCTTTTCTCGATTAAGAAATGTTGTGTTTGAACGATCTCTCCTCCAGTTTATTTCTGGATTGAAGTTGGGTCCTTGACCACTTTGATAACTGGAACCTCTGAAAAGCCAGAGAAGCTTTCTACAAATGTCACTCTTCGCCATTGAAGATGATATCCTTGCTTTCCCGGATTAAGGAAAATCCCCAGAGAAAGCCTCTTAAACAGAGATTCAGCAATACGGCAATTTATCTCTGAAACACCGCTGATGAAAAGGTCCTCGGCACCTCAAAATTGGACCCCATCATATGGCATTTCTCCGGGAAGATCCCGAGAAAAGATTGATGTAAGATCCCAAGCAGAAGCAGCCTCTCAAGAGACTCGCTTTCCCCAGATAAAGTCGACAAATGGCGTCTCCAACAGAGAAGTTTGTGCACCTCTACAACTCAGACGATTGGGCTCCTCAGCGAGTCT